>CM065389.1:25470000-26087500 GCA_033060915.1 Euryodendron excelsum | reverse complement strand
ATGTATGCTATGCTTTGTACTAGACCTGACATTTGTTTTGCCATAGGCATAGTTAGCAAATATCAGTCAAACCCAGGACGAGAACATTGGACTGTGGTAAAGCATATAATTAAGTACCTGAAAAAGACTAAGAATTATATGTTGGTTTATCAGGTAGATAGTCTAGTACCCATTGGGTACACAAACTCAGATTTCCAGTCAAATAACGATTCTTGAAATTGACCTCGGGAAATGTGTTTACCCTAGGAGGTGGAGCCATTAGTTGGAGGAGTATCAAGCAATCATATGTTGCTAATTCCACCATGGAGGCCGAGTATGTGGCAGTCTCTGAGGCAACCAAGGAGGCTGTTTGGCTCAAAAACTTTCTGTTGGATCTAGGAGTGGTATCTTCAATACAATCGCCTATTACACTTTATTGTGATAATAGCGGCGTGGTTGCTAACTCGAAGGAATCTAGGACCCACAAGAGAGCAAAACACTTAGAGAGTACATATCACCTAATATGAGACATAGTGCACAAAGGTGATGTGGTGGTTACCAAGATTGCATCAGCAGACAACCTGGCAAACCCTTTTACAAAGACCTTACTAGCAAATACTTTTGAGAGTCATTTAGAAGGGATAGGACTTAGATATGTTACTGCATAGCTTTAAGTCTAAGTGGGAGATTGTTAGGGATTTATACTAAAAGACATGTTTTCTATAATGGCTTTAGTATTTATTAATAAATTAGTTATTCCATTTTAATGAGAATCTGTGTGAGCAATGGTTGCATTGCATTATTTATTTAATGATTATGCATGTGTGTCTCTTAATATGTATAGTAGATGATTTAATTGTCAGTAATTTGATTTAATAGACGGGTATCTATAATCTTAACGTGGATAGATAAATAAGCATTTAATAATATGGAGCTCAAAATATAATTCCTAGTATGACAGGAAGTGCAATTATAATTCATTAGTGGTATCAATTATAATTTATATAAATAGGAATCCTTATTTGCGTAGGAAGCCCTAGTTATACTAATCCTATGGTCCCTGTTGTAGCTTCTATATATATGCACTCTTAGAGTAGCTAGGGTTAGACTTTGCTCATAATTAAGAGATACATGTTTTGTGAGAAAGAGAAACCCTAGTAGCTGCGAGCCCACTCTCTCTAGAGTAAGACGTATACGAGAGATATAGCAGAAGTCGAAAGGTTGAGTTCAAGCAATTGATTCGTGCTTATTGCTATCACTTGACTCATGCTTGTTGCTAATACTTGTTATTTAGGATCAAACCAGAGAGATCTCAAAGGTATAATTCTAATCACGTAGATTGGGCTATGCTAATCAGATCAGAATTTTTGGTAGTATGCATATGCACTATAGCTAGGTCGTGAGAAATTTCACAGTCCCCAGCACATGGTATATTTATCGAGAAGGCATAAAAACTCTCAAAATGATAAGTCCCTTCACACCCTCAACCGGGACGGAATCCAAGTCCCCAAGATGGTAGAGCGGTTCACTTCTAGCACTTGCTAGCTTACCAATGTAGAATGTTTGCTATCCGGCACGCCGTTTAAGAATGTTGATCCATGAGACAATAAGACCATTCAGTAGCTATCCAAGATCAGGCAATCTCCAGAATGAACGCAAACCGTCTGAGTGACGGAAACACTCACAAACATCGCAACCATCAGAGTGATAGAAACACTCGCAAACCGGTTGACATCGGGGAATGCCAACAAACCCCTTATGTCACAAGACCGAACATGCCTCTTGGTTGTGATACGTTTACTAAAGGACGGGATATCTTTAGAAACCAATTCATCACACACTGTCAGAGCGACAGAAACACTCAAAACTCATGTCAACACCAGTGCTTGCTAGCCCATTCTAGTAAAAAATGATCAAACTACCCTTTAGGCCCTACTGGCACACTTCTTGAGAAAGTCCCTAAGATCTCAGAGAGGTAAGTCTACCCTTCTAAGATTACCCTAAAGATAATCTAGCATGTTCTAGTTCCTTCCTGTGGTATTCAGATCAATTTTGAAAGCATTCGATTAAAATGACCCTATTACCCTTAGGCATCCAATTGCCTTCAGGAACCACACCGGCAGTCACTAGGACAGGCGCCCAAATCTTCTACCTTGTGTCACAAGGGTCAAAGATCTGTTTCTTGCCACCTCAAAATTTTTCCAAAGAGACATGCCACTAGTAGTGGCACTAAACCAAAAAATGGTCTGGCACCTCTAGGAGAAGCGTCAAGCCTAAAAATAGCATGGCATCAATACAACAGGTGCAAAGCTCATTCTGGCTGACTATAAATACAGGCAGCCCCCTGCATATTCTGGGTCTGCAAAATCTCTCTAGAAACTCTATCTCTTTGAAAATAAAGCTCGAATTCTCTCAAAACCCTAATTCTCTCGAGTTCTTTCAAACCCTAGCCTTCGGACATTCAAACCCTAGCTTCCATATATTCTAGACATTCAAATCTTTGCCTCCAAGTATTCATTGAAGGCCAAGTCCAGCCCTTGGAAGCTCTTGAAGATCAACTCAAAGTCCAAGCAAAGCCAACAAAGCAATCAAAGCAAGGAGAAGTCAAGGTAGGATTTCTAGTTAAGTTATGTAATCCCCCTCTCTCTTCTGTGTTCTAACCCACTTGGATTTTCTTCTATTTTAATTGCCATCTTCTACCTCCTCTTCTTGCATGCTTGAAACAAGGGATCTCCCAGTTCATACATAGGAAGGCCTTAGAGAGAATCACCGTGTCGGAGATTTTCTTTGAGTTCCCCCCCAAGATAGTGTGGGTTTGTTCCTCTTGATTATGTGGTGAAGTCTAACCTTGTATGTTCATGTCCCTATTGCATTATAATTGTCATGTTCATATATTGCATTCAATATCATGTTCAAGGTTGTTTTCAAACTTACATTAAAGATTGTTTTCAAAACTTGCATCCAAAAAAATTATTTTCAAAGTTGTTTTCAAAACCACACTCCTATGATGATTCTGTTCATTCCATGGTTAGGGTTATTTTAGAAAAGTGTTATATTCAATATTACCATCAAGCTCTAAATTTGGGTTCAAACCCTAAGTTGTTTTCAAAAACCACAACCCTAAGATGATTCTAGCCATTCCATGATTAGAGTTGTTTTAGAAAAGTGTTACATTCAAAGAGACCATCAAAGTCCATATTTGGGTTTCAAACCCCAATTGTCGTCAAAATCACAAGCCTAGAATGGTTCTAATCTTCTCATGATTAGAATCGTTTTAGGAAAGTGAGATATTTAATAGACTTGTAAAAGTCTATATTCAAACCTTTCTAAAATTATTTTACAAATCTACTTCCTAAAAATTCTTTCTCAAATATTTACTTTTTAAAAACTCTTTGTCTTGAAATTCAAATCAAAACCCTAGAGTCAATGTTTAGGAAACCCTTGTTTTCTCAGATAGAATCATAGTTTTCTTACTACGTAAAATCATAGGTTTCCAAAACTATTTTCTACGTAAAATCATAGGTTTCCAAAACTATTCTTTTCATTAAATCATAGGTTTCCAAAATCATTTTCTGCATGAAATTATAGATTTCATAATTCAAAAGTCACATAAAGTGATAGATTTTCAAAACTAAAGCTTTCTAATCTCAAGTTAAATCAAATCTTTTTTCAAATAGAAAACTAAATCAAACCATCTATTCTTGGAAATAAAATCCAATCTTCAACTTTAGAAACTAGAAATCAAATATTTCCTAATCTCAATATTTCCTAATTCAAATATTTCCTAAATTCAAAACCTTCTGAAGAACACTTTCTTTTTTCAAGTGAAATCCAATCTTTTCAATTCGAATGCATTGCATAAGCCCTTGGTCCTAGGATTCCTTAGATCTCAAGTTACTTTAAACCTAGGTCAAATATTTCCAGACCTAACTTTCCAAATTCAATGTTTCTTAAATCAAACCTTTTTTAATTCAAACATTTCTTAATTCAAGCCTTTTTCCAAAATTAATTTTTTCCTAAAATAGAACTTTCCTAATTTGAAACTTTATAAAATCAAGTTTTTCCAAAATCAAACTCTTCAAGTGTATGTTTAAACCCTAGTTTGCATACACCCTATGAGGCCAAAACCCTAGTTCAACCCTAACCCTAATTTAGGAGGCATCAACTCTTTTCTAAAACTCAAGTCTAAATCAATATGGTTTTCAAACTCCAATTCAAGCCAAGATGGTTTCAAATTTTAATTCAATCTTTCCAAAATAAGTCCAAGTTCTACTTCAAAGTTCAATTTCAAATCTTCAAATGAAAATTTAAACAAGAACCTTTTCAAGTCAAGCTTTCCAAAGGTCCCTAAGTGTCTTTTCAAGTCAAACAAGACCTTAAATTGTCTATTTTCAATCGGACTCCGAGTTCGAACTACTACTAACCTGATTCCCAACAAAAAGATACGTAGGTAACCCTCATGGGTGCGGTCACAACCTTTTTCAACTTTTCAATTTTCACAACCTTCTTCAAAATTCTAACTCCCTTTTTCAAACTCTCATTTCAAGTTCTTTTCATGTACTTGCATATCATGTATCATATCATCCCTAAAGTGATGACTCAAACTTCTTTCTAAAATTCTCAAAGTGGATATAATTATATATTGAATAATCAGATATTCTAAATGAATGAACCTAGGGTGAAAAGACATATAGGCACGGAAAGAGCAGGATAGGGTGATAGCTTAGTACATCTTTCCTATACGTAACCAACCTCCGAACCTAGAATCACTATTTTCGATAGACCAAAATGGAGTTATTTTCCAAAAGGGCTTAAATATTTTCAAAAGGATGAGTCCTAATGAGAAAGTATCATGCATTTTTTCACATATCATCTTGAGGTGCAAAAAAACCAGAGCGCGACATTTTTGTCTTCAAAAGTTCAAATTTTGAGTCAAAATGAATTTTTTACACATTTTGTCTTCAAAGAGTTCAAATTTCGAGTCACAATGAATTTTCTATACATTTTGTCATCAAGAGTTTAAATTTCAGGCCAAAATGAATTTTCTTAATGTTTTAGTAGACAAAACAAATTTTCTACTTATTTTGCACAAGTTTCAAATCAAATTGGTTTCTAAACTTTTCCCTTCAAAAGTCTATTTTCAAAATCAATGCCACAGGATTCTCAACTTTTCCCTTCAAAAGTTTATTTTCAAAATTAATTCCTAAGATTACTTAACCTTTCCTTCCAAAAGTTTCAATTCAAATCAATTTCAAGGTTTTCTAAACTTTTTCCTTCAAAAAGTCTTATTCAAAATCAATTCCAAAGGTTTCTTAACCTTTCCTTTCAAAAGTTATTTCAAAACCAAAATCAAAAATTAGTTTGAAAATCAAATCTCAAAAGCTTTATTCAAAATCCATTTCAAATATTTTCTAAGCCTTTCCTTCAAAAGATTTTTATTCCAAATCAAGTTTCAAGGTTTTTCAAGCTTTTCCTCCAAAAGGTTTTATTAATTTCTAGGTTTTCTTAAACTTTTTCCTCAAAAATTTTATTCAAAATCCAATTCAGGGTCTTATAAACTTTTTCCTTTAAAAAGTCTTATTCAAAATCAATCCTCAAAAGTTTTCTAGGCTTTCAATCCTCAAAACTTTTTCCTTCAAAAGTTTTATCAATTTCAAGGGTTTCTAAATTTTTTTTCCTTCAAAAAAAAGTTTTTATCAAATTCTAGGTTTTCTCAACTTTTTTCTTCAAAAAGTTCTCACTCAAAATCTAGCTCCTAGGTTTTTTAAGCTTTTTTCTTCCAAAAATCTAATTCGCAATCCAATTTAAAAGTTTTCCAACCATTCATGAAGTTTTATTCAAAATCCATTTTAGAGGTTTTCTAAACTTTTTCATCAAAAAGTTTTTATTTAAAATCGAGTTTCAAGGTTTTTTAAACTTTTTCCTTCAAAAGATTTTCTAACTCCAAATCCTATTCTAGTTTTCCAGGGTCTTCTCTACCAAAAAGGCCCCACTCTCAAAGGTTTTATCTCATTTTTAGTAAAAAAAATTTATTTCAAAATTTTCTAACTCGTTCCTCATTTCGAAAAATCTTGGCCGAGTTTCTCAAAGTCTTCTCTGTCAAAAAGGCCTCACTCTCAAAGGTTTTATCGTTTTTCTTTAAAAAGATTCTATTTCAAAATTTTCTAACTCTTTCTTCATTTCAAAAAATCTTGGCCAAGTTTCTCGGGTCTTCTCTGCCAAAAGGACCCCATTTTCAAATATTTATCTCTTTTTTCTTCAAAAAATTTTATTTCAAAAAAATACTCTCAAGGTTTTCCTAACCTTTTCTTTCAAAAAGTTTGATTTCAAAAATACCCTTCTAGGTTTTCTGACTTCTTCCTTCAAAAAAGTTTAATTTAAAAATCATTTCTCTAGTTTTTCAAAATTTTTCCTTCGAAAAGTTTCGAAAACATTGTCTCGGTTTACTAACTTTTTTTCCTTCAAAAAGTTTAACTTCAAAAACACTCCCTAGTTTTCCAATGTTGTTTTCTTCAAAAAGTTTAATCTCAAAAACATTTCTTAGGTTTCCCAAGCTTTATTCTTCAAAAGCTCCATTCTCAAAAATGTTTCAAAGGTTTTCAAAATTTCTTCCTTAAAAAGTTTCAATCTCAAAAACATTTAATAGGTTTCCTAAGTTTTTTCCTTCAAAAGCCCTGTTTTCAAATATTTTTGAGTTTTCAAGCTTTCACTTCAAAAAAATTTTTTCTCAAAAGTTTTGTTCCAAGTTTCAAAGGTTTTGCCAAGCCCTTCTAAATCAAATCCAAATCAATCCATTTCAGAAAGCAATTTCAAAATCATTTCAAAACAATCAACTTCAATTTCAAAATCATTTCAAAATCAAATTTTCAAAATTCTTGATTTCAAAAATCAAAACAATCCAGTCTTCAAAAAATTCCAAATTCAAACTACTCCACTCCTTTCGATCGTCTCACGGTCAACATGGGACCTTTACTCTATGGTTTTATATCTTGCATAAGCAAAGACAGAAAAAGAGGGGCAGCTATAAGCACCCCACTTTTACCCACTCGACAATCTCTGACTCGACTGGACTCACATTCAAACTGACACAGTCACATTCAAGTTCAAATCAGTTTTCCAGAATCAATCCAGTTAATCAACTGCTTCGTGGACCTGCTAAGCCCAATAGAGGCAAAATGACCCAAATGCCCATAATGCATTACTTAGTCCAATTTCAGTTGGCACGTCTTCCTAAAGACAGTACATCCGTATATTAGATCTTTAACTCTGATGTAAATAGAGATTTTTACATCAGAGTTAAAGATCTGATATAGAAATACAAACCCTTTGTGATTCAACCTCTCTCTCTAAAGTTCTTTGTCTATATGTCGTGCCCAGATTTTTCGCACTCGAGGAATACACACACAAGCTAGAAAAACACCATACTCTCTCATTAGAACTCACCCTCCTAGAAGAATGAGTGCGACTAGGTTTGAATTGAAAATATATTTGAATAAAGAGCTTTTAGAAAAAATTTAGAATCGCCACCTAACTTGATTAAGGTGAATTAGGTCACCTAAAAAACTAAGCACAATCCGAAAACTATACTTAGGGTTTTGGAAAACGATTTTGAAAATACCTCCTCAAGAGAGGGTTTTTAAGAAAACAGGTTGTTTGGCAACCTTTGAAAAGTATTTAAGCCCTTTTTGAAAATAACTCCGTTTTGGTCCTTGAAAACAGTGATCCTAGGTTCGGAGGCTGGTTACATGTAGGGAAAACACACTAAGCCATCACCCTACCCCGCCCTTGTAGTACCCACATGTTAATCTACCCTAGATTCACCTATGAGAGTCTTCAACTAACAAATAACCAATCTTATCCACGTTGAAAAAGAATGTTTAAAAAGAAACTAACATGATGCATGATATGCAAGAAAAGAAAAGAAAGTTGAAAAATATATTTGGAAAGATATTGATTTGATTTTAGAAGAAAGATTTGAAAGGATAGATTTGAAATTGGAAAGTTTGAAAAATTAGAAATAGAGATTTGGAAATAGAAATTTGAAATTGGAAGTTTGAAAATAGATTGGAGATTTGAAAAGATTGTGGAATTTGAGATTTGGAAAATATAGAGACCGCACCATGAGGGTTGCCTACGTATCATTTTAAAGGAATCAGGTCATTCGTAGTTCGGACAAGAGTCCGATTGAAAATGGAAGATATGATTGGAAGAAAAAGATTGAGTTGAAAATTGGATTGGAAGATTCTGAGATTGAACGTTGATTGGAAGATTTGAAAAGACTTAATTTTGGAAAACTTGATTTTAGGAAACCTAGACTTAAGAACTTAGAAAAGAAAGATTGGATTTGACTTGGAAAGATTTTAGAAAAGAATTGACTTGAATATTGGACTTGGAAGATTAGGAAAGCTTGGATTTTGGAAGAGTTTGAATTTGGAAAGTTCCATTTTAGGAAAGTTCCATTTAGGAAAGTTTTGAATTAGGAAAAGTTCGAATTAGGAAAATGTCATTTTAGGAAAGATTTCAATTGGGAAAGTTTTCAAATTAGGAAAGTGTTGGATTAAGAAAGTTTTGAAATAGGAAACATTTTGTTTTAAGAAAGTTTTGAAATTGGAAAGTTTTGAATTTAGAAAGTTTCAACTTAGGAAAGTTTTGAATTAAGAAAGATTTTAACTTAGGAAAGTTTTGAATTAAGAAAGTTTCAACTTAGGAAAGTTTTGAATTAAGAAAGTTTCAACTTAGGAAAGTTTTGAATTAAGAAAAGTTTTAACTTAGGAAAGTTTTGAATTAAGAAAATTTAAGATTTAAGGAAGATTTGAATTGGGAAATTTTAAAATAAGAAAGGTTTAAAAATTAGAAAGTTTGGGATTTAGAAAGTCTTAACTTAAGAAAGTTTTGAATTTAGAAAGCTTTGGAATTTAGAAAGATAAGAAATTTAGAAAATTTAAGATTTAGAAAGTTTTAGAAAATCTTAAAATTAGGAAAGGTTTGAGTTTATGAGAGATTTAAAAACTTAGATTTGGAAAGTTAAGATTTGAAAGGGGATAGAATTAAGAAAAAGGTTGAATTAGGAAAAATTTGGAAGCTTAATGTTTAAGGAAAGATTTGGAAGTTGTAGGAAACTTATGGTTTAGGAAGGTAAGGAATTAGGAGAGAGTTGAATTAGGAAAGATTTAGATTTTGAGTTTTAAAATTTAGGAAAGATTGTTATGTTCAAGTTTTGGAAACTTAAGATTTAGGAAAGTAGAAGATTAGGAAGGAGTTGAATTAGGAAATATTTGGACTAAGAAGAGTTAAGATTCCTATTTCCTAAAGCAAGGGATTAGATTTTGTTTCTAAAAGAGAAGGTTTGATTTTATTTCAAAAAACGGAGGATTGGATCTAGTTTCCTAAACGGGGAGATTGGATTTGGTTTCCTAAAGGAAAGATTTGATTTGACAAGGATTTGGAAGGGGAAGTTTTAGAAACCCTGGATTTGGAAGTGTATAGTTTTGACATAGAAAATAGGTTTTGGAAACTTATAATTTTGATGTAGAAAGGGAGGTTTCGGAAACCTAGGTTTGGGAAAAGGTTAAAAATCACGTTTTCTGAAAGAAAATTAGGGTTTCCTAATTATGGGTCCTACGATTTCACTTAGGCTCTAAAGAAAGAGTTTTTTGGAAAGTGCGTTTTTGGAAAGGGGGTTTTGGGAAGGAAATCCTACGAAGGAATTTCTAGAAGGTGTGTTTTGAAGAGAGAGTTTTTGGAAAGATTTTTAGAAGGAGATTGTTGGAAAAAGTTTTTAGGAAAGAGATTTAGGGAGTGTTTTTAGAAAGTGGATTTTGAGGAGAGTGTTTTGGAAAGGAGTTTAAAAGGAGTTTTTGAAAAATAGATTTTTAGAGGGAGTTTTTGAAAATAACTTTGGAAAAAAGAGTTTTTAGAAATCATATTGAAAAAGAGGGTTTTAGAAAGAGAGACTTTTGAAAGGAGAGTTTTTTGAAAAGTATAAGAATGTCTAACTTTCCTAAAACGATTCTAACCATAAGAAGGTTAGAACCACTTTAAGAAAGTGGTTTTAAAAATAACAAGATTTGAAAATATGGACCATAAAAGTCACTTTAAATGTAACACTTTCCTAAAGCAACCCTAGCCATGGAAAGGCTAGAATCACCCTAGGATTGTGATTTTGAAAACAAGTTTTGAAAAAGGAGATTTTGATGCAATTTTGAAAACAAGTTTAATGCAAGCTTTGAAAACGAGTTTGAAAACGATTTTTGGAAGATGCAAGATCATGATATGCACAATGCAAATTTGGGGTCGTGAACATACAAGGTTAAGGCTTCACCACATAATCAAGGGGGCCGAACCCACGTGGTCTCCGGTTAGACTAAAAGAAAGCCCCCGACACGGTGACCCTCCAATAGTCCAATCCTACACATGGATCAAGAATCCCCTTGTTTCAAGCATGCAAAGAAAGGGGGAAAAGAGATGGGGGATTAAAATAGAGAAAACCCAAGTGGGTTAGGAGAGAGAAGAGAGGGGGGGAAGTGCAGAAACTTAAAAAGAAAACCTACCTTGTGTCTTCTTTATTTTGCTTAGCTTTGCGCGCTTTGCTTTCTTGCTTTTTCTTCGATCTTCGCTTCAGTCTTCAAGAGCTTTGTCTTGGTCTTCGAAAGCTTGGAGTTGCAGCAATCCAAGTCTTCAATGGGGGGTTGGAGGCTAGTGTATAAGTGTATAGGAGTGTATAGAAGGCTAGGGTTTGTGTATGGTGGCTAGGGTTTGGAAAACCTAGAGAAGCTAGGGTTTAGGGTGTGTACAAGCTCTGTAGATTGAATGTTAGGGTTTTTAGACTGAGTTTGTGGACCTCTTTTACACTGGAAGAAACTCTGTATTTATAGAGATAGGATAGACCTAGCGCCTGTTGTAGTGGCGCCAGGGCAAAATTCCTCTTGGCGCCACTCCCCAGGCCATTTTTTGGCTTGGCACCACTAGTAGTGGCGCCAGCCAGTTAGGAAAGTTTTAAGGTCGGCAAGCAACATATCTTTGGAAGATTTGGATGCATGTACTAGTGACTACCATGCAATTTCTTACCTGGCTTCACTAGGAGTGACTCCGAAAAGTCCGGAAAGGAATTAAGGTACTGGGATTGGCCTAGAAGGCCCGAAAACGGCAAGAACACTTAGAACAGTGTCCCGGAGGTATTTGACTTGAAAAATGAAGATAGGATGTATTGGAATGATTGACCGGGCCATTAGGGGCAAAACGGTCAATCGGGCAAGAAAGCTGCCAAGACGGACCCCGAATGTCCAGGAAAAAGACTCGAGATTTGGAAACATTATTCAGAATGTTCCCAAAGACTTGCCGGTTTGATACCCAGAGCCGGTGTGGTTGGAAAATACGACCGGTCCACCAAGGGCAAAACGATTATTTTGCACCGGGTTTGCCGGAACTGACTCGGAATGATCCAGAAAGGTAAATAAAGGTTGAGAATACTATAGGAAGCATTCTTGGGAGGTTACCAGTTTCATACCCAGGGCCAGTGTGGTTCCCGGGGCATTCGAATACCTAGGGGCAAAATGATCATCTTGACCGGAAGGTCTTGAAATTGGCTCGAAACTAATTAGAAGGCACCTAATCATGCCGGATTGCCTTTAAGACAATCTTGGAAGGTTGGACTTACCGTTCTGAGGATTCAAATGTGTTCTCAAGAAACAGGCCGAAAAATGGCCCTAGTGGCAGTTTGGTCTTTTTTCACCGAAGTGGGCTAGCAGGCACCGGTGTTGACCTGGGTTTTGAGTGTTTCCGTCACTCTGACGGTGGTCGCGTGATACAGGGGTTTGTTGGCAATTCTCTATATCGACCTGTTTGTGAGTATTTCCGCTACTCTAACGGTTACAATGTTTGCGAGTATTTTCGCTACTCTGACGATTCGCAATCATTCCCGAGACTACCTAATCTTGGGAAGCTGCTAAAGGGATTTAGTGCCTGAGAATCAATTTTCTCGAAAGGCATGCCTAAACGGATATTTCTGCATTGGCAGGCTAGCATGCGCGAAAGGTGGACTGCTCTACCATCTAGGGGACTTGGGGTCTCGTCCTGGTCAACAGGTTTAAAGGGACTGACCGTTCTGAAGAGATTTTCTTCGAAAAATGTACCAGACTGTGTCGAGGAATCCATTGTCTCGAGAGTGGGATTGGAATTGGAATTGGACTTGGAAAGGGGACTTACAGTCTTCGGAAAGACGTGCCTGATTTGGAGTTGGAAATGGGTCTTATCGTCTTCGGAAAGACGAGCCTGATTTGGGATTGGAAAATGGACTTACCGTCTTTGGAAAGATGCGCCTAATTTGGATTTGGAAAAGGGTCTTATCGTCTTCGGAATGACGGGCCTGATTTGGGATTAGAAAGGGGACTTACTGTCTTCGAAACGATGCGCCTGATTTAGACTTGGAAAGGGGACTTACCGTCTTTGAAAAGACGTGCTTGATTTAGAATTGGAAAGGATAATGCCCCTTAAGGGCATTTTGGTCATTTTACCTCTATTTGGGCCCGGTGGGGCCCGTGAAGCGATGAATTGACAGGATTAGACTTAGAAAGTTAATTTGGAATGAAATATGCCCACAATGACTTGAACACAAGTCTGGACGGAGTAGAGACCGCCGAGCGGTCAAAAATGGGGTGCTTACAGCTATCCATCTTTTTCTGTTTTTGCTTGTCGAAGACAGAAAATGATAAAGTAAGAGTCTCATGTTGACCGTGAGGCGGTCGGAGGGACGGACTTGGAAAACGGGGGTTTGAAAATGGGTATTGGGCCTAAAAGGCCTTTGAAAACGAGTTTTGGCGGGAAAAAAGGCAAAGCTACCCAGAATTGGAAACTGGCGCCACTAGGAGTGGCTCCTCTGCTAGTGGCACCAGGCTTGGAGTTAAAATCAGAAAAATTTTGGTTCGAACATTTGCGGTGTTTGGGAGAGTTTTTAGCAAATCCGAGAGACATTACGAGGAAACCGACTTAGACATTGAAGGAGCACTTCTTGGAAACTACAGGTGATTGCCGGAAGGAGACCACATCGCCGGAAAAATTGCCGGAAGAGAAGATTTCGCCGGAAAACTCCAAAAAAGTAAGTTTTTCAAATTTTTGTTGATTTTGATGTGTAGAATTTCGTTTGAATTGTGTGAATAGTAAAAATTAATGTTTTGATACGTTTTGAACACTATGATGATACTATTTTCACATTTTGGTACTTTTTTAATTGAATTTGAGTGATTTTATGTGATTATGTGAAGAGAGTTTTCTGCAAGAATAGGGGATTTGTTCCTACAAGCTTGGGCATTAGGTTTTCTGGCTAGATTTTTATAGCATGAGCCTTAAAAAAAATGTGTTTATCAACCGTGTGAAGTTTCATGATTTTTTGAAAACTTGGTGAATTTTTTATTTTTTGAAAAATAGAAAAATATTTAGAAAATTAGGAAAATTAAGAAAACTTGAGAGATTGATGAAATTTTTAGAGTTTGAAATTTAGAAAAATATTGGAATGTGTTTAGAAAACATTTGAAATGATTTTGAGAAATTTTAGGGCAACTTTGAAAACCATTGATTTATTGGAAAAATAAAACAAGTGTTTTGAAAATTTTAAAAAATTGAAGAGTGTGCGCGAGTGCGGATGTTATGTGATTGTAACGTTGTGGAGTGCACGTTTTGTGTTTTGTGTTGATGTCATGGGTGTTGTAGGGACCATTTTTAAACAAAACTCTACCGAAATTTTTAGAAATTAGGGAAAGAGTTAGAAAAGGTTTTTAGAAATAAAATCTTTTTGAAAGAAAAAGCAGAAAACCCTTGAGATTTGATTTGAAGTTAGAAAATCAAAATGTGCGTGTAAGAAATTTGTTTCGGCTTATCATTTGAAATCTTTTGTTTATTTTGTTTGTGTTAGTTGTTTATTTTATTTTACTATTATTTTAACTGCATGCACGGTATATTAACACCTCCTACCTTGGCTTACCTTTTCAAGATGGCAGATACGGGTGACGATGGTTTTGAGAGGAGACGCCGCTCGGGGAAGGCCGCTCGGACAGATTCCACTAGTGGCTCCAATCGGTCCCGAGGTAGCCAACGATCAGCTAGCAGGACATTTTCTATCCAAAATGGAAGGGGGGAGTAGGCCTTCAGTTGACCCCTTCACTCCAGTTGAGCTAGCCTTCAAGGATGAGATGGACGCCGAAATTTTCCACTTTTGACTTTTAGGATGGCCGATGCTATTTTGAGTTAACTATGGGTTTGGTATGACGGGTATCCTCTAGATGAGCAAGAAATTTTTCACCGGTTCTTTAATTGCATAGCTTCTCTGTTATTGGCACAGCTTATGTTTTGGCAGTGGTTCCCTTTTGGCCACCTGACCTGCCTTTCTTGGGGAATGTGAGCTTGCCCATACTCCCCATGAGTATGGCTTCCTCTTAGGTCTTCGGGATGGTTCAGCTGACATTATGGGACCTACTTTTCCTAATGGCTATGTCGCGATTGTCTCTTCCTAGCTTGGGCTCCGTTGTGCGGCATTTTCTTCTGATTTTCTGCCCCAGTTTCCTTACATCCCAGTAAAGTTCTTATTTCTCTCATTTTGAGCTTGCGACAGATAGAGGATTGGCATACTCTCAAGATTGGTCCATTTTTCCATGGTAGCCCTAGTTCTGCGTCTCCTAAACTTGTTAATGTTTCGACCGGGGGGGATGACTTGGTCGACTGTCGGTTATGTGCCCTGCTTGTGAAGATTCATGAGGAGCATTCCCATGCTCCTATGGTTATGGGAGAGACCTTCATGAGCCTTATCAGACTCCAGCCGGGGGTCAATGCTCATTTTCGGGAATATGCTTCATTATTCCAGCTTTAAGAGATCAAACACTTATTCGTTACTCTCCGTTTTCAACATACATGGTATCTTAAGTCAAGAGTCATTTGATTGGGGAGGTCGAGGGTGGGTCATTGCCCCATTCTCTGTTTCTTGTCGGTCATCGAAATCTGAGCTTTCTAAGGTGTGTAACAGTGCTGTAGATGTCTGAGTGGTGGCTTTAGCTCCTTTTTGCACTTTGCCTTGTTCCCTGTTTCTTATTTGAAAGAGAGGGAAAGACATAGAGTTAGTTTTTGTACAAAAACAGTTTACTTATGCTAGTTCTAAAAATGCACAAGTAGAAGCATGTTATACTTTCTTTTTTTATTTTTTTATTATTTTTACGAATGCACATGGAATTAGATGTATGACTTATTTTGAATGTCTTACTTTTTTTTTTATATATATATCTTTTTTTATGAATGTACAAGTTCATACAAGAATGGAATTTATGCATGTTATACTTTTTGGATGAATGTACATACAGAAATTGAATTGGATGCATGCCATGCATTTGATGAATGCAGGAATAGATATAAACTACACAGGAATTTAAACAGATGCATAGGTTATACATGTCATGGACGCATTAGAATTACATGTATATAGGCTATTTACAAATAATGTCCTAGGATTGTCCCAGGGCCCATACTCTCAGGATTCTGTTTCCCTTCCAGGGTTCCGCCCCATTCAATTTTGTCCCATTCTCATCAGGGTGTGATAGCATTTGCACCATTCTTCAGGGATCTTGACCTTTTAGGTTTGCTATCCTATCCTTATTTCTATAGGGTTACTGTTTGGGATTTTTCTGATCTCACTCAGTTTTCTCTCTTAGATCTCTAAAATGCCACCATGGCTCGAGCGACAACTCGCATGCCCTATGCAGAGCGATAAACAGCTAACCCTCAATCCCAGAAGACTTCTTTTTGGACCGTAATGTACGCTGGGTTTATGGGTTATAAGAAACAAAGAGATATTTAGGCTCAAAGATCTTCTTTTAGGGGGTTGTTTAAACCAAAACCATCTAAGCACACCTTGGAGCATGAGATTACCCCTTACATTCCCTTCCAATTCTCATTTCTCATCCTAGTTGTCTTGGTATTGTTCAAGCTTATTCGGACTAAGCAATTTTCTTTGATCAGAGAGGACTTTAATTTGGACTGTAACATAGGCTAGGTTACGGGGTTTATGAATGAAAAGGATATGTAGGCTCAAATTTGATATTGCTTCCAGTAGGGTTTAGATTCGCACCATCCTTGGTTGGTCTTCTAGTGGGGTTTCATCCCCTGATATCCTCCTCTAGCTTCAGAAACATATTTGGCTCATTTAGATCAAGCAATCTTTCTCAATCAGAGTGGACTTTAGTAGGGTTGTAATGTAGGCCATGGGTTGTGGTTTAACAAGAAAGGGTTAAAGCTCAAACCTATTGCTTCTATTAGGCTTCCTTATTACCTAGGATCACCTTTGAACATATATTCTTTAAAGAGTTCACCTCTCTTGTAGTCTAATCATTGACCTTGTGACGGAGTTGTTTGACATTTGTCCCCTTTTTTCTAACCTCCGGCTTTATATGCTTTTCAAAGATAGCACAATATGATTCTTTTCCGGTCTTTCCTCTAATATGCTTCTTTTTTCTTTCCTTTCTTGTTGCCTTTGACAAGACGAACATTTCTACAATTTCTTTCTCTCAGATCCTTTCCTTAACATTTCCATTTAACCGACTGTGGACGATGATCCCTAGGTTGGGGTGTTTTTTGAAAAAGAAAGATAACCGGCTCAATAGGTTCGACAAGGGTTGCTTTTAACTGTATGAGAAGTGAAATGAGGGCCTCTCTTCATTTTGAACAAGATTGCTTGATCCATAGAGCTTTCACGTTACTTTAGCTTGATGGTCAATGACATTCTCTGCCAGATCTTCTGCTGCCTATCTGCCCCAATGTGGGGAGATGGTTTCGGATCAGGGTTGACAAAAAAATCTTTCGTTTTCTGCGAGGCACTAGTGGGTTAAGTAAAATGGGATATTTTTGTGTATGGTAGTAGAATTGAGGGCCTCTAATCATTTCAAATTGAATTGCTTAGTCCATAAAGTCTTAGTACAAAATTTAGACAATATTCCTAGAGATGATGTGTCTCTGTCAGTGAACCCCTGCATGTTCTATCAAATCAACTATTCTGTGCTTACCCTAATGTGGGGGATGATTATAGGTTTGGGGATATTCGAAAAGAGATCACTAACAGCTCTAGTGGGCTGAGCAAAGGATAGTGTTTATTTAGGATAAACAGAATAATGGCTCCTCATCATTTCGAGTGCTCGGCTACCCATCGCCTAGCCAAGATATCATGCAAGTGTTGCCTTTTCAATAAACTCCACACCTCTCTGTTGAGACTATTTTCTTCCTATCTCTCACTCTCTCTTTTCAAAGGTTTTAACCCCCGTCTAAATGAGTTGCCCATGCTATCCCATCCTTCAAGTCAAGTCATTTACCAAATGGGGAAGAATCCTTAAATGTGACAATCGTCCACAAGAGCATGAAACAAAGGGGATAAACTAGGAACTACCTATTTTCATTTGGAAATACGATTACGTGGCATGTAATGTTTATTTAAAAAAGATATGCGAGAAATTAGACAAACAAAAAGAAAACAGATGAATTTTATGAAAACCTCCCTTTTCTTGTGGGTCTTTTGGTGAGAACCCTTAATAGGGTTTTGGGACTACATCAACCTCTTAGTGCTTCATTCATTGGTTGTATCAATGGAGGGCGAGTTCACAACATTTTTCATGCATTTGGAAGTTAGAGGATATGTTGTTGCAATGCACGGGTCTGACAAGACTTCGCAAATGGTGAGGTCCTCTGCTGCATGGATAGTGATTGTCTTGGCATGGCGCGAGGGTAGTTGTATAGAGGTAATATCTTGCGGATGGATGGTTAATTCTTCTTATTCCTTCATATAGGTTCGGCCTCCTTTAATAGCTGGGCTTATCCTTGCATAAGTTTGAATCTGGTGAGGTGCTAGAGGGATTCCATGAATTAAGTCGTGCTCCCTAACCTACAAAAAGAAAAAGAAAAAGAACAATAGAATGCAGTCAGCATGTGGAGTTGGAGGTTCTATGCAATGCATGCCCTATGAAGATCCCTTCTTTGAGGGAATCTAGGCATGATGACAAGTCCATTTTGGAAGTGGGGTTTTGCCCCTATTATGCAATATAATACCTCTTCGACATGGGCCGGTTGATGTTTCCTTATTTGGGCAATCCCGCCTCCATGGACTGAGAGAGATTTGGGCCTCTCTCGAGATATGGTTCTATGCATGCCATGAATCCTTATGGTTTAAGAACCCGTAGGAGTTTTGGTAGGTTCGATTAACATGTGATCGGATTGCTCTTTTCTCTCTACGGTTGATTAGATGCATGAAAATGAAATGACTCGAGTTTCTTGGAACTCTTGTCTCTGAATGGATATAGATGCATGAACATAATAAAAGTGAACATGTGAGCAATATGATAGCGATAAATGAATAGTTTAGAAAAACCCCCTTCTTGTCTTACTTCTATCTTCGATTCTATGGGTACTTGGAGATGGGGAGGTGGAGGATAGAAGACAAGAAACAAAAGAGAAGTTAGTGCCTTGATTTGAAAATTTTTATACAATGCATGTCCTAGGGGTACCCCTGCGTGAGAGGGAGACAAAACATGATGTATTGGCTCACTTTTGGAGATAGGGGGTTTGCCCCTATATGCAGGTACCTTACCGTTGAGTGGGAACCTTCATCCATTCATACAATCATCTATCCATTCATTCGCAGAAAAAATAAAGAAGTACATTGAACTTTGGGTTTAAGATACAAAAGAATTGAAATACATTTCAACAGGGGGAAGGGAACATTTTCCTTGAGACTTCCACCTATCTAGTTTTACAAAGGAAAAACCTAAACTACTCTTGAGTCTTCGGATTCACCTTTGTTGGATTTGATGTCGGGGAGGTTGCTGAGAGACCTTGTTGATCGATTGCCCCTTGTCTTCTTGGCAATCCTATCTCCGTGAACATAGAGGGATTGGGGCCCCTCTTATGGGATGAATTCAGATGCATGCGATGAGTCCTTAGAGTTACGCGGGAACCCTTAGGGTTTAGGTAGGTTTAATGCAAAGGAGAGTAAATTAGGCGTCACTCTCTTTGGGTTGATCCTATGCATGAGAATGCAGTGACTTGAGTTACTTGGAACTCTTGTCTTGACATGGGATGTTAAATGCATAAACATGGGTATGCAATGAGTATAAGGAGAGAAAATGTAATAGCAAGGTAAACGTGCATGCATGAGCAGTTAAATAGTCATTATAACAGTAAGAATATAGGCATTATAACAACAGGCATAACCAGGTATAAATAAAAGTAAGAGCAGTCACCCTTTCCTCCGTGGTTTTGAAAACGGTGCTTGTGTCTTATATCCGGCAGAGGTTTGGCTATGCATGGTGTCTATATAAGTATGAGGTTGAGGGTTGACTAATGCGTCCTAAAAAGGCTTGGTCCTTGGATCTTCAAACCTAGGCCCACTCTCCGAGGTGGTGCCATGATCGGTTGGTGATCCAAGCGGGGGAACCATCAAGAGGCCGTAGGCAAGAAACTGACACAGCATCTTGCCCACAACCAATATACCGTTCCCCATTTCTAACTAGAAAGGACATATCAGCGTAAAATGCAAGTATGCAGAATGCAGGTGCACATGCAGTGTGTGTATGATTTTAAAAGTAGAGGAAAGAGCCCAATAACTCCCATTCATCCTGTTCATCACATTCATGCATAGCAGTTAATAAAATTTAAACAAAATGTGTACCTACAAAATAAATATGCAAGAGTTAGTATGTGGATGACAAACTTAATACAAGATAATATGAATAACTGCATCTTTTTTTAGAACAATTTTGAAATTTTGGTTTTGAAAATTTAAAGTGAATAGGATTGAATAAGTTAATTGAAGACTCTACATGGGTGAAGGGTAAAAAGACATGACTAACGGCCTAACCCTCTAACTGTCCCCACTGGAGTCACCAGCTGTCGCGCCCAGATTTTTCGCACTCAAGGAATACACACACAAGCATAAAAAACACTGTACTCTCTCATTAGAACTTACCCTCCCAGAAGAATGCGTGCGACTAGGTTTGAATTGAAAATATATTTGAATAAAGGGCTTTTAGAAAAGATTTAAAGTCGCCACCTAACTTGATTAAGATGAGTTAGGTCACCTAAAAAACTAAGCACAATCCGAAAACTACACTTAGGGTTTTGGAAAACGATTTTGAAAATACCTCCTCAAGATAGGGTTTTTAAGAAAACAGGTTGTTTGGCAACCTTCGAAAAACATTTAAGCCCTTTTTGAAAATAACTCCTTTTTGGTCCTTGAAAACAGTGATCCTAGGTTTGGAGTTTGGTTACGTGTAGGGAAGATGCACTAAGCCATCACCCTACCCCGCCCTTATGGTACCTACATGTCAATCTACCCTAGATTCACCTATGAGAGTCTTCAACTAACAAATGACCAATCCTATCCACTTTGAATAAGAATGTTTGAAAAGAAACTAACATGATGCATGATATGCAAGTGCAAGAAAAGAAAGTTGAAAAATAGATTTGGAAAGAGATTGATTTGATTTTAGAAGAAAGATTTGAAAGGATAGATTTGAAATTGGAAAGTTTAAAAAATTAGAAATAGAGATTTGGAAATAGAAATTTGAAATTGGAAGTTTGAAAATAGATTGGAGATTTGAAAAGATTGTGAAATTTGAGATTTGGAAAATATGGAGACCGCACCCATGAGGGTTGCCTACGTATCCTTTTGAAGGAATCAGGTCAGTCGTAATTCGGACAAGAGTCTGATTGAAAATAAAAGATATGATTGGAAGAAAAAGATTGAGTTGAAAATTAGATTGGAAGATTGAAAGATTGAACTTTGATTGGAAGATTTGAAAAGACTTGACTTTGGAAAACTTGGTTTCAGAAAACCTAGACTTAAGGACTTAGAAAAGAAAAATTGGATTTGACTTGGAAAGATTTAGAAAAGAATTGACTTGAATATTACACTTGGAAGATTAGGAAAGCTTGGATTTAGGAAGGGTTCGAATTTGGAAAGTTTCATTTTAGGAAAGTTCCTTTTAGGAAAGTTTTGAATTAGAAAAAGTTCGGATTAGGAAAATGTTATTTTGGAAAGATTTTGAATTGGGAAAGTTTTCGAATTAGGAAAGTGCTGGATTAAGAAAGTTTTGAAATAGGAAACATTTTGTTTTAAGAAAGTTTTGAAATTGGAAAGTTTTGAATTTAGAAAGTTTCAACTTAAAAAAGTTTTGAATTAAGAAAGGTTTTAACTTAAGAAAGTTTTGAATTAAGAAAGTTTCAACTTAGGAAAGTTTTGAATTAAAAAAGTTTCAACTTAGGAAAGTTTTGAATTAAGAAAAGTTTTAACTTAGGAAAGTTTTGAATTAAGAAAGTTTAAGATTTAAGGAAGATTTGAATTGGGAAATTTTAAAATAAGAAAGGTTTAAAAATTAGAAGGTTTGGGATTTAGAAAGTCTTAACTTAAGAAAGTTTTGAATTTAGAAAGCTTTGGAATTTAGAAAGATAAGAAATTTAGAAAATTTAAGATTTAAAAAGTTTTAGAAAATCTTAAAATTAGGAAAGGTTTGAGTTTATGAGAGATTTAAAAACTTAGATTTGGAAAGTTAAGATTTGAAAGGGGGTAGAATTAAGAAAAGGGTTGAATTAGGAAGATTTTGGAAGCTTAATGTTTAAGGAAAGATTTGGAAGTTTTAGGAAACTTATGGTTTAGGAAGGTAAAGAATTAGGAGAGAGTTGAATTAGGAAAGATTTAGATTTTGAGTTTTAAAATTTAGGAAAGATTGTTATGTTCAAGTTTTGGAAACTTAAAATTTAGGAAAGTAGAAGATTAGGAAGAAGTTGGATTAGGAAATATTTGGACTTGGAAGAGTTAAAATTCCTATTTCCTAAAGCAAGGGATTAGATTTTGTTTCTAAGAGAGAATGTTTGATTTTGTTTCCAAAAACGGAGGATTGGATCTAGTTTCTTAAATAGGGAGATTGGATTTGGTTTCCTAAAGGGAAGATTTGATTTGATAAGAATTTGGAAGGGGAAGTTTTAGAAACCCTAGATTTTGAAGTGTATAGTTTTGACGTAGAAATAGGTTTTGGAAACTTATGATTTTGATGTAAAAAGGGAGATTTCAGAAACCTAGATTTGGGAAAAGGTTGAAAATCACATTTTTGGAAAAAAAATTAGGGTTTCCTAATTGTAGATCCTAGGATTTGACTTAGGCTCTAAGAAAAGAGTTTTTTGGAAAGTGATTTTTTGGAAAGGGGGTTTTGGAAAGGAAATCCTAGGAAGGAATTTCTAGAAGGTATTTTTTGAAGAGAGTTTTTTGAAAGATTTTTAGAAGGAGATTGTTGGAAAGAGTTTCTAGGAAAGTGATTTAGGGAGCGTTTTTAGAAAATGAATTTTGAAGAGAGTGTTTTGGAAAGGAGTTTAAAAGGAGTTTTTAAAAACAACTTTGGAAAGAAAAGTTTTTAAAAATCATATTGAAAAAGAGGGTTTTAGAAAGAGAGACTTTTGAAAGTAGAAATTTTTAAGAAAGTATAAGAACGTCACACTTTCCTAAAACGATTCTAACCATAAAAAGGTTAGAACCACTTTAAGAAAGTGGTTTTGAAAACAACAAGATTTGAAAATATGGACCATAAAAGTCACTTTAAATGTAACACTTTCCTAAAGCAACCCTAGCCATGGAAAGGCTAGAATCACCCTAGGATTGTGATTTTGAAAACAAATTTTGAAAAAGGAGGTTTTGATGCAATTTTGAAAACAAGTTTAAGGCAAGCTTTGAAAACGAGTTTGAAAACGATTTTTGGAAGATGCAAGATCATGATATGCACAATGCAAATTTGGGGTCGTGAACATACAAGGTTAAGGCTTCACCACATAATCAAGGGGGCCGAACCCACGTGGTCTCCGGTTAGACTAAAAGAAAGCCCCCGACATAGTGACCCTCCAATAGTCCAATCCTACACATGGATCAAGAATCCCCTTGTTTCAAGCATGCAAAGAAAGGGGGAAAAGAAATGGGGGATTAAAATAGAGAAAACCCAAGTGGGTTAGGAGAGAGAAGAGAGGGGGGGAAGTGCAGAAACTTAAAAAGAAAACCTACCTTGTGTCTTCTTTATTTTGTTTCGCTTTGCGCGCTTTGCTTTCTTGCTTTTTCTTCGATCTTCGTTTCAGTCTTCAAGAGCTTTGTCTTGGTCTTCGAGAGCTTGGAGTTGCAACAATCCAAGTCTTCAATGGAGGGTTAGAGGCTAGTGTATAAGTGTATAGGAGTGTATGGGAGTGTATAGGAGGCTAGGGTTTGTGTATGGTGGCTAGGGTTTAGAAAACCTAGAGAAACTAGGGTTTAGGGTGTGTACGATCTCTGTATATCGAATGTTAGGGTTTTTAGACTAAGTTTGTGGACCTCTTTCATGCTGGAAGAGACTCTGTATTTATAGAGATAGGATAGACCTGGCGCCTGTTACAGTGGCACTAGGGGAAAATTTCTCTTGGCGCCACAAGGAGTGGCGCCAGGCCATTTTTTGGCTAGTGGCGCCAGCCAATTAGGAAAATTTTAAGGTCGGCAAACAACGTATCTTTGGAAGATTTGGGCGCCTGTACTAGTGACTACCATGCAATTTCTTGTCTGGCTTCACTAGGAGTGACTCCAGAAAGTCCGGGAAGGAATTAAGGGACTGGGATTGGCCCGGAAGGCCAGAAAAGGATAAGAACACTTAGAACAGTGTCCCGGAGGTATTTGACTTGAGAAATGAAGATAGGATGTGTTAGAAGGATTGACCGGGCCATTAGGGGCAAAGTGGTCAATCGGGCCGGAAAGCTGCTGGGACAGACCTGGAATGTCCCGGAAAAAAACTCGAGATTTGGAAACATTATTCAGAATGTTCCCAAAGGCTTGCCAATTTGATACCCAGAGCCGGTGTGGTTGGAAAAGACGACCGGCCCGCCAGAGGCAAAACGGTCATTTTGCACCGGGTTTGCCGGAACTGACTCGGAATTATCCAAAAAGGTAAAGAAAGGTTTAGAATACTATAGGAAGCATTCTTGGGAGGTTACCAGTTTGATACCCAAGGCCAGTGTGGTTCCCGGGGCATTCGAATGCCTAGGGGCAAAATGGTCATCTTGACCGGAAGGTCTCAGAATTAGCCCAAAACTAATTAGAAGGCACCTAATCATGCCGGATTGCCTTTAAGACAATCTTGGAAGGTTGGACTTACCGTTCTGAGGATTCAAATGTGTTCTCGAGAAACGTGCTGAAATATGGCCCTAGGGGCAGTTTGGTCATTTTTCACCGAAGTGGGCTAGCAGGCACCAGTGTTAACCTGGGTTTTGAGTGTTTCCGTCACTCTGATGGCGGTCGCGTGATACAAGGGTTTGTTGGCAATTCCCTATATTGACCTGTTTGCAGTATTTTCACTACTCTGACGATTATGATATTTGTGAGTATTTTCGCTACTCTGACGGTTTGCTATCATTCCCGAGACTGCCTGATCTCGGGAAGCTGCTAAAAGGACTTAACGCCTAAGAATCAACTTTCTCGAAAGACGTGCCTAAATGGACATTTCTGTATTGGCGGGCTAGCAGGCGCCAAAGGTGGACCGTTCTACCATCTAGGGGACTTAGGGTCTCGTCCCGGTCGACAGGTTTAAAGGGATTTACCGTTCCGAAGAGATTTTTTTCAAAAAACGTGTCGGACTGTCTCGAGAAATCAACTGTCTCAAGAGAGGGATTGGAATTGGAATTAGACTTGGAAAGGGGACTTACCATCTTCAGAAAGGCGCGCTCGACTTGGAATTGGAAAAGGGACTTACCGTCTTCGAAAAGACGTGCCTAATTTGGAGTTGGAAAGGGGTCTTCTCATCTTCGAAAAGACGGGCCTAATTTGGGATTGGAAAGGGGACTTACCGTCTTCAGAAAGATGCGCCTAATTTGGAGTTAGGAAGGGGTTTTATCGTCTTCGGAAAGATAGGCCTGATTTAGGATTAGAAAGGGGACTTACCGTTTTCAAAAAGACGCATCTGATTTAGACTTGGAAAGGGGACTTACCGTCTTCGGAAAGACGTGCCTGATTTGGAATTGGAAAGGGAACTTACCATCTTAGGAAAGACGAGCCTAATTTGGAATTGGAAAGGATGATGCCCCTTAAGGGCATTTCGGTCATTTTACCTCTATTTAGGCCCGATGCGGCCCATGAAATGATGAATTGATGGGATTAGACTTAGAAAATTAATTTGGAATGAAATATGCCCACGATGACTTGAACACAAGTCTGGACGGAGTGGAGACCGGCGAGCAGTCAAAAATAGGGTGCTTATACTGTAATACAATTTTTCTGGGAGAGTTTTATAGCGAATTCTTTAGAATTGCTATCTCAGTATTCATAGCAACTTTATTGTATCCTGAAAGTAATTCACTAGTAACCCTGCAGCAATACTAATGGGGGCGAATATCACTTTAAACATAGTGTCTATTGATATGCCATAAAGCCATAACTTTGTTCTTGATTTTCTCCCATCCATAAAAATATTGTTGTAACACTTTCCATTCTTGACTTCTTTTTTCAATTCTTTCCCTTCTTATTAACATTAACTACCCATGAAGAAATATTAATATTTTTGTCAGCAGTAGCAGTATTTTCTAATTATTGATGCCATTAATCCTTGTAGCATTTTAAAAGTTAAAGCATGTTAAATATTAACATTGTAGTTGTAATTCGAAATTTGAATATTTTATCCCTTTTGCACTTATGGAAATTGGTTATCATTTTGCATTACATTCTTTATGCAACTAGTGTGAACTTATGCCACACAACAAAAAACTGTTAAAAATGAAAGGCACCTGAATATGCCTTCCGCAAACAATATACTGGTTTGGGTACAATTTGCTAGATGTGCATATATGTGTTTTTCAACCTAATGGCCGCGATCCATGAATTTTTAGCTCCACGTATTCTGTGCATAAATTTTCGTCAACACAATAATGTTATTAGGAAATTAATTAAGTTTTGTTGAAGTTTAAAAAAAAAAAGTAAAAATAGGTGGTTTGTATGAATAAATGCATGAGAGCCATAAAGCAAATCAATTTTTTTGAACGATCAATTATACTTCGAGAAAAAGAAAACAAAACTATCTTTTAATATTTAAATGTTATGTTTTTATTTTATTAAAGGCATTTTGGTCACCACACTTTGTAAACAAACAAAGTAGGCACTTGTTTTCAACCACAACTAGTCTACTACTATAGTTACTGTTAGTACTAGAATTGGTTGCCATGGATATGTCTGTTTATTCTTTCCTTTTTTTTATCCTTTCTTTCTCTTTCTCCCTCACTTTTTTCTAATATGCTACCACTTGCATGATCAAAAGAATAAAATAGAAAAGAAAGAAAGAAGATGCCACCACTTGCATTTGCTAAAGTAGAAGAAATTCTGATAAATATATAAGAAATTGAAAACATATAATCATGAAATGACCCAATTCACATGAGTCAATCTTCCATGATATGAGAAAAAGATCATAATTATAGTTAAATGAGTGATTTCTGACAATTATAGATTGATGAATTTTTTCCTTTATGAACTTAGTGTAAGTCTAATTTCCATAGGTACATTTACAAAAAAAAAAATGAAAAAAGAAAAAGGAAAATAGAAGAGGCAAATGCTGCAGGATCCTAGGGAATTTAGGTGCGGAGGATATATGTGCAAAATCTGTATAATCTTCATGCTGGAATTACAGTTGCCATGTATGGTGCTGATTAATGGCCGTCCGTGAACTGAAAGTCTTCACTTTTCTTGCAGGTTAGGATTATATTCTGTAACAGTCATGTATGAGTGGGCATGTGAATTTCTAAAGCAGATTGTCTTTAACATAATAATGAAGAACTGTGAAGTTCTGCAAGTCTTATGGCTTCTGATTTCCTAGGAGGAATTTTTGGAGAGAGAGAGAGAGTCCAAGAAACATGATGAATGAGTACCAACCTAGCAATAATCACAACAAGCATGGTCATGCAATAATGCATTGCTTTATGTTCTTTTGTTTTGGTAGGTATGGGGCATTTAATGCTTGTTTCCCTTGATTTCCCAGCTGCTCCCTCATTCAGAAGCTCAAATGGGGTCATGAGACATCACAACCAACCGGTAAGGGGACCATCTCTCTCTCTCTCTCTCTCTCTCTCTCTCTCTCTCTCTCTCTCTCTCTCTCTCTCTCTCACATACCATACAAACCCACCAGCCAAAGAATCAACAGCTGTAAGCATACACCATTGCAAAAGCAATAAAATTAAAGTGAAAGAAGCATCAAAGGGATTTGGTCTTTTTGCTCAAAATATTTTGTAGTGCACTCATCTCAAAGCCTGTGAGTCTGTGACTTCTTTACTATCCTTACACGTGAGTTCAAAAGATCACAGTACAAACTAACCATAAATCTATAAAAAGCCCCTCCTCCATCAACCATTCTCCATCAGAAATCTTTCCATTTCTTCTCATCATTCATATAATTCAGCCACATCCAGTCAAGATATGAAGCTTTTCTCGATTTTCTTCATAACCATCCTACTCTTGCAGGTAATTTGCATTAAAAATTTTCTACTTATCCAAACATGCATACACACAGGCCTCTTTGACCAGATTTAATTTGTGCTTGATGCACAACTTTTTATTTTTTGTCAGGCTTTTGCTGAAGCTTTTTCATTCAATAATGATGTAGATTCCGTTGCTAGTGTGAGTATCTCTACCTCCCTTCCGACTCTATTGCTGAACATTTAATAATCCTGGAATTCGTGGTTTTACATTTATTTTTCAAATTCGTTTGGCTCCTTCAGGTGACTTCTCTTATTGTATGCTTTTCAGTTGTCATTTCCTTTTTAATTTCCTCTTCAATTATTCTTCTTATTTATGCTTTTCATTTGTCATTTCCTTTTGAATACAGAAAGATGATGGCAGTGTTGGAGTTGGTCTTCGCAAAATATATCATCCTAAGATGATCAGTAAGTTATTACTTTGGTTTACCTATTTATGTATAAATATGCCACAAAAATTGCAAAATAAAGCTTTTAAGAACTTGGGAATTCATCTCTCTCTCAACTGAGGGAGAAGCTAACGATTGGTCCGTTATTGGGGCACATTTTTAATATCTAGGATAAGGGGCATTTACTCATCTACGACATAATATACCATCATTGTATATAAACTTTTATTTTCTGACAGAGGAAGTAAGGGCTCTCCACAGACCAGTTTGTCCTTAACTGTGATTATCATTCGATAACTAAAATAAAAATATCAGTAGTACCATATATAGGACGTTTTCTCAACTTGTTCTTTTGCAGCTACTTGCTTGTGTCTATTAGTAAAAAAATGCAGCGTTCATATTTTCGTAAAATATTAAAAAAAACGCACAGTTTATAGATATAGAGTATGGACGATGCATGATCCCATTTTGATACATGAAGACAATAAAAGAAAACATGCAGTGTACCTGCATGGCAGAAAATTCTCCACATTGATATTCATTTTTCTCCTCAACAGAGTCATGAAGGAAAAAACGAATATTTTAATTAATTGAACTTAAAAAGATTTGTTCAGTTTTTTTTTTTTTTTTTTGGGTGAAATTTCAAGTTAAAAGAATTCTTTTATTTTTCTTCTCCATCTTCTCTTGAAAACAACTTATTCAAACCAAATTGCTACAGAATGCTTTTAATTTTTTTATATGCTCCATGTCCAACCCTCCCATTTACGTCATAATCAAAAGAATTTTACTAATATGTAAGCTACAATTCGACAACATAAGCATATTAGTTTAGTTTGTTGATAGTTTTACCTTTCAAACTGAACTCTTACAAGCTTTACTTCATTAAAGCTTATTTTTATGGCAGTCGGGTAAGTGGTAGGAGTGATGGGTGGGGTTGGGGGTGGAGAGGGAAGAGAAAATGAGGAGAGAGAGCCATTGTTTTTCTCCATCAGAGAAAGAAATAATGACTCTGTTAAAAAGACCGGAAACAAAGATAAATAATTCTTTTATTTGTTTCAATCTTGAACAACAATTTAGAGCCAAAAAAAAAAAAAAGAAGGAAAAAAAAAAGTAATTTTATCTTCTCTGTTTGCCTCAATTACGTGACTTCACTCTAACAAGGAGGTATTTGTAATTTTTGAAAACTAAGGATAGCTTTGAGTATTTAAGCCAAAGGTTAAGGCAGGTTCATGTATTATGTCCATTCTTCTACTCTTGTTCCTCTTTGGGATCACTGTGTCTTTTTTTTTTCTTTAAGATCACTGTTTCTACATAGGAAAACTCTCTCCTTTTCTGTCTATGTATATATATGTGTACCTCTTAGATGTTTTTAGACGTCTGTGGTAACCTTGTGACATAATACGCACAAAATCAATCAATACAGAGCTTATTCCACTAAAGTTCTACATGTGGTCGACATTTTTTTGGACAATCTGTAGTTTTTGTATTGTCTTCTGTTTTTCCGTTTTACAAAAAAAAAAAAAAAGTTCTGTACGCGGAGTTATTATTCAAATCCATACTGTGTTTCCAATATTTATTTCTCTTATTGCCCAGCTTATATTGTATAATTTAATTCTAGAACTCATACAGTTTTTTTCTCATATATGTAAACTTCCACGTTCTTTATTCTTCTATTGGCGGTACAGATTGCAATTACGCATGCTCGAGGAGATGCAGGAAGGCGTCGAGAAAGAATGTATGCAGTCGTGCATGCAAAACCTGTTGCAAGAGATGCCATTGCGTCCCGCCCGGCACATATGGGAATAAGAATGCTTGTCCATGTTATGCCAGCCTCAAAACCCATGGACATAAACCGAAGTGCCCTTGATTCATAATCTACATTAAATAAACTCAATCTATGAGAGGGAGAGAGAGATTTGCACTCGGACGCGTTAATTTGATTGTTGACATTGCGTGTTATTAATTGTTTGTCATGGGAATAAATTACTATGCTTTTATGTAGCATAACTTCTATTAGTTCGCGTTATGGGGGCTTTTAATACGTTTTAAGAGCACTTTTATACCTTCAAAAAAAAAACGAAGCACTTTTATGGTTCCCGCCACAAATTTCTTAGCAACTTCTTATTATAATATTTCATGAATATATTTCTTCCCAAAATTCCTTGGAATTCCATGGCAATATGGTTGAAGGCTTCTAGCCAATTATACTACCCATACATCGTTTAGAATTCAGTTTCGAAGTTAGGGTGTGCTGCTATGATAGGGACATAAAAGTCTTGAATTCACCAATTGGAAAAAGTTATAATATGTATCTCCAGAGCTACGAATCTATTGCACTATATTAATGCAGGATTTCAAAGTTCGACACTCTTGAATTTCGCTTTCATTCATTTACAAAACCAAAATTAGCCTTAGAAATCGAAAGAATACGTGGTAGGTGTGAAGAAGAAGAAAAAGAATGAGTAGTTTTAGGGACGATAGTAGATTGGATACTATTTAATTACCATCAAACATTCTATAATTCCTGATGTTTGTTTACAAGGTTTTGAGATGAAATTAACCACATCGCTGATTAGCATGGATGTAAAACAAATTTTATCACTATTAGTGAGTGTATGTTTATAAAATTTGAGAGTTTAATTTTAATACATTGTCAATATACAGCTCTTTTACACCAGTAACCTACGTAATAGATGAGCTCTATACATGCGTGACAGGTTAACTCTACACATGCAGAATACTGAAACGTGACACGTGTCCTTTAAAGTTTAAGTACAATATAAATAATACAATACTCATTGACGCATGTTGCATTTTAATAATGGGAGCATAGCCCATCTTCAAAGCAACCCACCAATATTTTACTGACTAATTGGGCCGTCCAGTACCATGTATTCATACTTCTCAAATCTAAAGCCTGTGTTTTGAGATTCAACCCAACATTTTGTTTGTTTTTTTTTTTTTTTTTTTGGCTATGATGTCTAGGCCTTCTATCAAAAAAAAAAAATCAATACAATGGTGGTACTACGTTATTTTATTGATATAATATCACAAGCCAATAATATAGTCTAGTGGGGTCTACAAAGGATATTTTCAGATCACTATGCTATTCTCTTAACAGATGAAGTGAAGGACTAGGGTCCAAAACCTTATAAGCTATATGAATCATCGTATCATTAAAAATCTTTTTCTGAAATGGTGTCAAAGTATTAGCCATAGGAAAAAAATTGAAAGTTGGGGAGGTTTTGTTTTACAAATGAAATTGAAAGGTTTAAAATCCAAGACAAATGAGTGGAAAGCATCAGGATGTAATTGGAAGAATAAGATTAAAAACATTGTGCAGGAACTTTTCAAGCTAGAAATTCAAGGAGAAGATGCTTTAGCTCAACAAAGATCAACAACAACTAGTTAGAGATTTCAAATGGAAGCTAGGACAATTGTACCTGTGGGAAGAGGAGGATGTCAAGCAAAGATCAGGACAATTATGGATCCAAAAAGGTGACAGTAATTCAGGTTTTTTCCATGCATTAATTAAGAGTAGACAGGGAAGGAACTTCATTGGTCAAGTAGTGAAAGATGGGCTTCTCATTGTGGATCCCCACCTAATAAAAGAAGAAGTGTCCAACTTTTTTGATAGAAATTTTAAGGAACCTATAAAGATTAGACCTAAACTTCAAGGCAATCTTAAAATGCAACTCAACAATGAAAGTAGGAAATCTTTGGACGAAGATTTTGGTGAAAATGAAATATGGGAAGTAGTGAAATCATGTAATGGAAGTAAGACTCCAGGACCTGATGGTTTCAATCTAAATTTTATCAAAAAAAATTTGGAATGTCATCAAGGCTAATGGGGTTAGATTCATAAAGGAACTTGTATCAAATGCTAAGTTAGTCAAGGTCATAAATATTAGGGTTTTATACTAAAAGACATGCTTTGTGTAATGGTTTTAATATTTTTTACTAAATTAGTTGTTCCATTTTAATGAGAATCTATGTGAGCAATATTTGCCTTGTATTATTTATTTAATGATTATGCATGTGTGTCTCCTATTCTATATAGTAGATGATTTGGTATGTAGAATACGGCTTATACATGGAAAATCAGATCATAGGTTCTTATGGAATATAAGCTTATCGTTCACAGTCTTAGATGAAACTGGACACATAATTGTACTCTAAAAGTGCAATCTGCATGCTTTAATTAGTTATTTGTTAGCCTTAGAATAGGTTTAATTGTGTTGTTTTAGTCCTAATTCGTTACTAACTTAGTTTTATATATGTTTTCAGGAATTCTAGCTTAAAAAGGAGAAATTTGTGCTAAATTGAAAAAGGCGTTCGAAGTTCGTTTGAAGTGTGTTCGAAGGGCAATCGAACGATGAATAGTGGCATTTGAATGGTGAACAGGCATTCGAAGTGGCGTTCGAACGGTACGTCAAATGGAGTCATGCTAAAATTAGGTCCGAAGACCATTCGATAAATTCAGAGAGCATAAAATCCGTCCGAAGAGCGTTAGAAGATCGTTCGAACGGTCAATTTGGTGCTCGAAGGCCGTTCAAACGATGTGGTGGGGTTTCTTATTTTTCTGCTGCCTAAATAAGTTAGGACTGAACCTCTTTTAAGGGGATTCTAGACGAGGATGTGTTTTCTAGATTTTAGGACTAGTTTTAGGAGTAGATTAGAGAATTTTATTTATAGTTTTCATTCAATTTTCAATTCCTGTAATCAAATTACTCAGTCTTTCAATATATTTTCAATACAACTTTGCATATCTATGATTATGATGAGTAGTTAGATTCCATCTTGGGATCAATTTTAAAGATCAATTGAAGATATTAGATGAACAAAAGAGGTACGTTCTTGGTTTTAAAGTTAAATTTTCTATTTCTTCTTTCTTCTTCTTCTTCGTTCTACAAACCTTTAAAAACCTGGACGTTTGATTATATTCAGTAACGTTTATGCATGAATCTATATTCAATATATACGTTGCGTGGATCAATGTTCGGTAATGTTTATGCTTGAGTCTATATTCAGTATATATGTTGCGCGAATCGATGGAACTCGCCCTCAATTCTAACAACCCGATTTATTCTAGAAGTTGAAGTTTTGAAGAACACATGGTTTTATCACTAAATATTTTGAATCCGAGACTCGCGACGTAGTCGAAAGATTTGAGTTATTAAATTATCTCCTTTGAAATTCCAAGAGATGCAATTGGTTGAATCGATTAATCTCGAGACTTTTTATTTCTTAGTTTAAATTAGATAACCAATCTTTCCTTAACCTAAAATTAGATTTTTGTTCATTGGAGTGTTTATCCTAAGATTTTTTTATCCATGGTAAGTTTTCCTATTTACGTAAACCATCTTCCTTGTGGGATCGATCTCGTACTTATGAGAAATTATTGCTACATCGCAGCCATACACTTGCAGTTAAGTATCACCCTTTTAGAGAGTGATCAAGTTTTTGGTGCCATTACCGGGGAAGCTGCGTTCTACGTTGGTGGACGAGCCTTGGAGATTCTATTTTGGAGGAAGTACTTCACCATCAGTCTACAAACACGAGGGAACTCAATAGCTCTTTCAGGTAACTTCGTTCCATCTTTTATTTGTGAGCACTTATTTTTGTTTTTCTTTTAGTTACATTGGGTTTGTGCATCATTGTTGTGGGATTAGGAGAATAGGTTGTTTTCATATACTTGTTGGTTGGTCTTGCATATATCTTATTCATGGAATTGGAAAGGAGTCTTATCGTCTTCGGAAAGACAAGCCTGATTTGGAATTGGAAAGGGGACTTATCATCTTCGAAAAGACGAGCCTGATTTGGAATTGGAAAGGGGACTTACCGTCTTTGGAAAGACGTGCCTGATTCGGAATATGGAAAGGATAATGCCCCTAAGGGCACTTTGGTCATTTTGCTTCTTTTTGGGCTCAGTGGGGCCCGCGAAGCGATGAATTGACGGGATTAGACTTAGAGAGTTTATTTCGATTAGAATATGTCCATATTGACTTGAGTACAAGTCTGGACGGAGTGTAGACTGCCGAGCGGTCAAAAATGGGGTGCTTACAGCTACGCCTCTTTTTCTATCTTTGCTTTTCAAAGGCAGAAAACCATAAAGTAAGAGTTTCATATTGACCACGAGACAGTCAGAAGGACGGACATTGGGAATTTTTCGACAACAGGGGTCGAAAATGGATATCGGGCCAAAAAGGCCTTTGAAAATGAGATTTGGCGGGAAAGGGGGCAAAGCTGCCCAGAATTCGACACTGGCGCTTTGGCAGAAAAGGCTTGGCGCCTCCACTAGTGGCGCCAAGCTTAGGAACAAAACTAGAAAATTTTTTGGTTCGAACACTTGCGCCATTTTGGAGAGTTTTTGCAAATTCGAAAGACTTTGCGTGAAAATCAACTTGAACCTTGAAGGGGCACTTCTTGGAGACCACGGGTGATTGCGGGAAGGAGACCACATCACCGGAAAAGTCGCCGGAAGAGAAGATTTCGCCGGAGAACTTCCATAAAGTGAGTTTTCAAATTTTTGTTAATTTTGATATGTAGAATTTTGTTTGAATCATGTGAATAGTGGAAATTGATGTTTTGATATGTTTTGAACATGATGGTGAAGGTATTTATGCATTTTGGTGCTTGTATGATTGAATTTGAGTGATTATATATGAGTATGAGAAGGGGGTTTTTCGCAAGAATAGGGGATTTGTTCCTACAGGCTTGGACATTAGGTTTTCTGGCTAGATTTTTGTGCCATGTGCCTCAGAAAAATGTGTTTATCAACCGTATGAAGTTTCGTGATTTTTTGAAAACTCGGTGAATTTTTTATTTTTGAAAAATAGGAAAATACTTAGAAAATTTAGGAAAATGAGAAAACTCAAGAAATTGATGAAATTCCTTAGAGTTTAAAATTTGAAAAATGTAGGAATATTTTTAAAAAAACATTTAAAATGATTTTGAAGAATTTTAAGGTATGTTTTAAAAACCATTGATTTATTGAAAAAATAAAACAAGTGTTTTGAAAATTTCAAAAAATTGAAATGTGTGCATGGGTGCTGATGTTATGTGATTGTGACAATGTGAAGTGCACGTTTTGTGTTTTGTGTTAATGTCATGGGTGTTGTAGGGGTCATTTTCAAACGAAATTCTGCCAAAATTTTTAGAAATTAGGGAAAGAATTGGAAATAAAGGTTTAGAGTAAAAATCTTTTTGAAAGAAAAATGCAGAAAACCCTTGAGATTTGATTTGAAGTTAGAAAATCAAGATGCGTGGAAATTTTGTTTTTGAGTTACCATTTGAAATCTTTTTATTTATTTTTTGTTTGTGTTAGTTGTTTATTTCATTTTGCTTTGTTATGTTATTATTTATTGCATATATGGTACATTTACACCTCTTACCTTGCCTTACCTTTTCAGGATGGCAAATATGGGCAATAATGGCTCTGAGAGGAGACGTCGCTCGGGGAAGGCGGCTCGGACAGATTCCACTGGTGGCTCCAATCGGTCTAGGGGTAGCCGATGGTCTACTAAGCAGGCAGCATCTAGTCAGAGTAGTCGGGGGAGTAGGCCACTTGTCGACCCCTTTCCCCCAGTTAAGCAGGCTTTTGTAGAGGAGATTGGTGCCGAGGAGGAGGTACCGGGCCTTGGGGATCAGGTGACCGGTTATGGGAGAGCTTCCTCCAGGCATAGGCAGACGGATGCTGACTTGGGAGATCTGCAAGTACCGGATGTTCCACCACTTGGGGATTTGGCCTATCATCCCAGTGTATACTCCAGACAGCTCTTGCCCCCTCCACGGGTACATATAGCTTTCAAAGAGGCCGTTCGTCAGGTCTTTATGACTATGCAGCGGGCTGCCCCGTCATATCACTCCTTCTTAGCGGAGATCGGATTCGGCGCCTTCATGGAATTACAGGCTAACCGCCTTAACCGGCATTTGGTACTGGCAGTTGTTGAGAGGTGGTTCGGGGAGACCGGGACCTTTCATTTTGTCGGCTTCAAGTTAAGTCCCACTCCTTTGGATTGGGCAATTATTACAGGGCTTTCCTTTGTCAGTCGGCTGATCACCCTGCAGTCAGTTAGTAGGGACGAGGCCTGTTTGCTGTTGGACTTGCCTCTTCCTGAGCGTTCTGCCTTCCTAGTCTCTTGGATCAGCCAGGATGACCACACCTTTACTATTGAGCCATCGCCTGCTAGGCAGGACATCATGAGACAGCGACTTATTTTGTACATCATCTTTAGCTGCTTCTGCAACAACAACAAGTCGCTCGTGCCATGTCAGTTGGTGAGTAGAGTAGCCGATCTTGGAGCTTTATCTGAGCTGGACTAGGGGTCCTTTTCCTTTGGCTGCTTTCTTCAGTCGATGAGGGTTCGGACTTCTTCTTGTTGGGACAGCATAACTAGTTTCTGGCCTTTCCTTGTATGGTGGAGTTGCGAGTACCTTCCCATTCATCACCCTGCAGTCGTTGAGGATGACCTCTATCCTCGTGCTTTGAGGTGGGCTCGTGACCGGGTAGCCCAGTGATCGGAGATTACTGATTTTGTGATGCTCCAGGCTAACCTGGAGCTGATTGAGGCGAGGGATATGACCTGGCGGCCCTTTGTTGGATCAGTTCATTATGAGACAGTCCGGTATTTGGTCCCATTGTCCCTGTCGAGAGCTGCTTTTCTCAGTAATGACACTTGGGAGTCCTATCTTAGAGAGCGACACTGGCGGCAGTTTCATGAGGAGTTCCGATCAACAAGAGCTCTACCAGAGTATATGTTTGGAGCCCTAGTGGCGAGAGTGCCTATCTCTTATCAAGAGAGTCAGCCAGGTGCCGAGTTCTTGCTTCCTCCGGATACAAATTATGCTGCGCACTTTGGAGCTCATTCGGTCAATGCCTTCACCCGGTTTGAGGTAGTGGTCGACGGGTATGCGATTAGCTAGGAGGTGGTTGACTTGTGGGGCCAAGCCAGAGGATATGTGCCCTAGGCTGAGTTTACTGCTGTGAGAGACCAGAGAAATCAGTACCAGATGGAGCGGAATCAGTACCAGGCCGAGGTAGCTTCACTGACGGCTCGGTTATCTCAGATGGGTGGTAGGGGGTTAAGTTATTCTTTCTTTGCTTCTTCTTGCTCTGCTGTTGCTTAGTTCTGTTTGTATGCAGCTTATTTTAGTTCTATCTTCCTTGCAGGATGGCGGTGCTTCGAGTAGTTATCCACCTCCACCGATGTCGGGTTTTGGGTATTTTGATCCAGATGATATCGACTTTGACCTGTGATAGATGCCCCTCGAGGAGATTATAATCTTCTTTTGCCCCTTATCCCTGAGTTGTATTTATGTTAGACAATTTTATTTTGATATTTTGTACAAAAATGAATATTTATGGTATTCAGATGCATGGATGGATAAAGACATTTACAATCTTTTCAGCTAAGTATATGATCAGATTCATATGGTGGATGATGATGTTATGTATCTATTACATGAGTTAATGTTGGTGACTTCTATTTCTACAGGGAGTTATATCCTATGTGTGCAAAGCCCATTTTTTTTTTTTAAACATATGCACAGGTTAGAAATATGTTAATAGAAAGACACAGGGTGCTGTTAGACTGGTAGTCTTGGGAATGGTAACTTCCTCCTCTTCGGGGATTTAGCCTCTCTTCTGGCTCAACCCTACCTTGATTGGATGATAGCACTTCGCACCTTTCTTAACCTTTTGATCGTCTCCAGCTCTCTGCCTCAAGGTTAGTGTATGGAGTTACTGAGCTGAAACTCTCGACTCTTGGGGTTTTAGCGACCGCTTGCCTAACCTTTGGCAGAGCGATAAGTGGCCATTCCTTTCAATCCGAGGAGACTTTGCTTGGGGCCGTAATGTAGGCTAGGTTGTGGGGTTTCAAAAACAACGGGATATGTAGGCTCAAATTCGATGTTGTTTTCAGTAGGGTTTAGATCCATACCATCCTTGATTGATTTTTAGTAGGGTTAACGTCCTTCTTTAGCTTCGGTATCATATCCAGCTCATTTAGATCAAGCAATCCATTTTCAATCAGAGTGGACTTTAATAGGGTTGTAACGTAGGCCATGGTTTCGGGGTTTTGCAAAAAAGCGTAGAGGCTCGAACCTATGATTTCTACTAGGTTTCTTTCTAACCTAGGATCACCTTTGAATTTCCTCCTTGCTTTTTACATGACTTCTCAGGGTGAAAATGACCTTGTTCTTTCACCCTTTCTATACGCTTTTTGAGATAAACATGACTTTCTTCTTTCGATCCTCTTTTATGCTTTTGAAAATGACTCAATCATGATTTTTTTTAGGCCTTTCCTTAAAGGATTTTTTTTTTGGCCTCTTGCCTCTTGGCGACTCCTTTCCTTTGCTTTTTCTTTCTATTCCTTCATGAAATGAATAATTCTTCGACCCTTTTTCCTTAGGCCTTTTCCTTGGCAGTTCAATCTACCCAATGTGGGCGGTGATCCCTAGGTTGGGGTTTTCTCGGGAAAAAGATAGATGGCTCAACTGGTTTGGCAAGGGGTTACTTTTAACTGTATGGGAAATGAAATGAGGATCTCTCTTTACTTTGAATTAGATTGCTTAATCCATAGAGCTTTCGACACTATTCTAGCGTGACAGAGGTGGACACCACTCCTAGAGTTCTCAACTATTGTCTGCCCCAGTGTGGGGAGGACAGTCTTGGATCGGGGTTGACAAAGAAAACTTCCCTTGTTGCGAGGCTTTAAGGGTTAAACGAAGGAAATATGAGCATATTTGTTATTTATTTAGTGATTCTTTCCTTTTATTTATATGTGGGGAAATAAAAGATGGCTCCTCTTCATTTCGATAAACTGGCCACACATCGCTTAGCTTTAGAGTCTTGCAAGTGCTGCCTTTGGGTAGTATCCTCACTCATCCTTATCCTCTCTCTCTCTCTCTCTCTCTCTGTGAAAAGCTGATCAATTGGTGAGTGGTTAACTCATGCTACCCTCCCTTCAAATTGGATCATTCCATAAGATACACCATGCCCCTTGTGGAGGAAGTAGTTACCACTCACAAGAGAAGATAAGACAACAACGATGAAATAAAAGACCATCATTTAACTACTATTATCATTTTTATGGAAAGCATAGAGTTTTTAAGCAAAAATGGAATGTAAACATCAATTTAGAGACAGAAAGTAAAAGGGATAGAAAGAAAGTGGATGAAAACACCCCTCTCTTGTACGCTTTTGAAGGGACTCCATTTTCAGTAAGGTCTTGAGACAATTCCCTCGTCTGCATTCCATCCACAGTTGAGGTTTTCAGTCAAGGTAGGATAGGTAGATGCTTCTCCCGGAGTTCCAAGTGAGTTGGCGGTGATGATGTAATTGTTAGCTTTCTTGACCGTCTTGCCTTCATTTATTTGCTCCGGAGTTTCTCTAACAAACCACTCGGGCGACTCGTCTTCGTCCAGCTTAATAGGTCGAGCCCGGGGTTTTCTGCTCTGGCCTCCAGCCGGGGCTCGGTGCTCCTCAAGTGTACACAATGGGAGATTTTTATTACTTAGTTTAGACAGCTCCTGGTCAATTTTCTTCACAGATTCATATGCAAGTTCGTCTCTGGGGGTCGGCATTTTATCGGGGTTGCATCGTAACCGAGTACGACTCTGTTCCATATTGTCGCATTCCATCTCCTCCCCATCCTTGTAATATATTTCTTGGCATGCAGCAAAACAAACCTTGTTGTTACCAAACTTTGTAACAATGTTGACGATATGGTCCAGTGGAGGGTTTGTAGGGCCGTTCAGAGAAGGATTTGCTGGTCGTACCCCAATGATCTTGTTATCTATCAGGTCTTGAATCTTATGCCTGAGGGTCAAACAATCTTCAGTGTCATGTCCCTGGCTATCCGAATGATACTTACAGCTTGCTGCAGATTTGAAGTAATGAGGCAAAGGATTGGGCTGGGGTCGGGCAAGTATAGGTTTCAGATATCCAACTGCTAAGAGGCCAAAATAGGTCGCGATCTGTGAGCACACAAGTTTAGTAAACGTCCGCTTTTTCCCACTTGTTCGCTTAGGCCGAGGAGGTGTTGCAGATGTTTTTGATGATTGGGGACCGAGCTTTGGTGAGGTCACAGCCAGGTTAATGGTTCGAGAATTGAAAGGGTTTCGGGTTCTATGTTTCAAAATGGGACAATTTTCAGTGGCAGGGCCAAATAGGTTGGGATGATATCCGAAGGAGAGATTATATAATCCTTGTGTTTGGTTAGGGGTTGGTTTGGAAGGCATCCGAGCAAGGCCCTCGGCCTGGGGAGGTCGTTGGTAAGCAATGGTGGCGACATAGTCATGGTCTTCTTTTTTTATCCTTTTTCGTCCATCATGGGTTTGAGCTTGCGAGGACTCTGCTTGCTCATGGGTTGCGTGGGATAAGAGTGAAGAAAGCATGCCTTCCATTTTAGTCATCCTATGTCTAACTCTTTTCGCTTCGGCTAGTAGTAGAGTTAAGGTGTCGAGTGTGAGTGACTCCATGAGCATTTCTGAGCTTTTGGCCGTAATGACAAGGGAAACGAGGGGAGGTACCTAAAACCAACAAAAGGAAAGAGTCAGTGTTTTATCTTGACAAGTCTTTATGCAATGCATGCTCTAGGGTGCCCCTCTTTAGGAAGGAAACTAAACATGATATATTGGCTCACTTTTGGAGATAAGGGGTTTGCCCCTGCATGCAGATACCTTACCGTCAAGTAGGAACCTTCAGCCATCCATGCATTCATTCATAAAAGTAAAAAAGTACATTAAATTTTGGGTTTAAGATACAAAAGAATTGGAATACATTTTAATAGGGGGAGGGGAAACATTTTCCTTTGGACTTTCACCTATCTAGTTTTACAAAGGAAAGACCTAAACTACTCTTGAGTCTTCGGATTCGCCTTTCTTGGATTTGATGTCAAGGAGGTCGCTAAGAGACCTTACTAATTGGTTGCCCCTTATCTTCATGGCAATCCTATCTCCATGAGCATAGAGGAATTGGGGCCCCTCTTATGGAATGAATTGAGATACATGCAATGAATCCTTAGGGTTATATAGGAACTCTTAGGGTTTAGGCAGGTTTAATGCAAGGGAGAGTGACTTTGGTGTCACTCTCAATGGGTTGATTATATGCGTGAGAATGGAGTGACTTGAGTTACTTGGAACTCTTGTCTTGACATGGAATATGGAATGCATGAACATGGATATGCAGAGAGTATAAGGAGAGAGAATGCAATAGCAAGGTAAATGTGCATGCATGAGCAATTAGATAGTCATTATAACAGTAAGAATACATGCATTATAACAACATGAATAAGCAGATATAAATGAAAGTAAGAGCAGTCGCCCTTTCCTCCGTGGTTTTAAAAACGGTGCTTGTGTCTTAAATCTGGCAGAGGTTCGGCTATGCATGGTATCTATGTGAGCATGAGGTTGAGGGTTAACTAATGCGTCCTAAAAAGGCTCGGTCCCCGGATCTTCAAACCTAGGCCCACTCCCCGAGATGGTGCCATGATCAGTTGGTGATCCGAGCGGGGGAACCATCAAGAGGCCGTAGGCAAGAAACTGACATAACATCTTGCCCACAACTAATATACCGTTCCCCCTTTCTAACTAGAAAGGTCACATCAGGATAATAATGCAAGTATGAAGAATGCAAGTGCACATGTAGTGTGTGTGATTTTTAAAAGCGGAGGAAAGAGCCCAACAACTCCTATTCATCCTGTTCATCACATTCATGCATACTAGTTAATAACATAAAATTGCAAACCAAAATGCACCTACAAAACAAAGATGCAAGAGTTAGTATGTGAATGACAAACATAATACAAGATAATATGCATGCATGTTTTTTTTTTTAAAACAATTTTAAAAATTTGGTTTTGAAGATTTAAAGTGAATAGGATTGAACAAGTTAATTGAAGACTCTACATGAGTGAAGGGTAAAAAGACATGACTATGGCCTAACCCTCTAAGTGTCCCCAGTGGAGTCGCCAGCTGTCGTACCCAGATTTTTCGCATTCGAGGAATACACACACAAGTGGAAAAAATATTGTACTCTCTCGTTAGAACTCACCCTCCTAGAAGAATGAGTGCGACTAGGTTTGAATTGAAAATTGGTTTGAATAAAGGGCTTTTAGAAAAGATTTGGAGTCACCACCTAACTTGATTAAGGTGAGTTAGGTCACCTAAAAGCTAAGCATAATCCGAAAACTACACTTAGGGTTTTGTAAAACGATTTTGAAAATATCTCCTCAAGAGAGGGTTTTTAGGAAAACAGGTTGTTTGGCAACCTTTGGAAAACATTTAGCCCTTTTTCGAAAATAACTCCTTTTGGTCTTTCAAAAACAGTGATCCTAGGTTTGGAGGTTGGTTACGTGTAGAGAAGACGCACTAAGCCATCACCCTACTCCGCCCTTTAGGTACCTACATGTCAATCTACCCTAGATTCACCTATGAGAGTCTTTAACTAACTAATGTTCAATCCTATCCACTTTGAAAAAGAAATTTTTGAAAAGAAATTAACATGATGCATGATATGTAAATGCAAGAAAAGGAGACTTGATTTGGAAATAGATTTGAAAAGAAGATTTGATTTGATTTTAGAAGAAAGATTTGAAAGGATAGATTTGAAACTGAAAAGTTTTAGAAATTGAAAATGGAGATTTGAAAATAGATTTTTGGAATTGGAAACTTGAAATAGATATGGAATTGGAGATTGAAGAAGATTGTAGAATTGGAGATTTGAAAGAGGTTGTTGAATTGAAAATTTGAAAAATGTTGTAGAATTTGAGATTTGAAAAATGTGGAGACCGTACCCATGAGGGTTGCCTACGTATCCTTTTGGAGGAATCAGGTCAGTCGTAGTTCGGAAAAGAGTCCGATTGAAAATAGAAGAGTTGGTTTGAAAGAAAGAGATTGAATTGGAAATGGGATTGAAAGATTTGAAAACACTTGACTTTGGAAAACTTAGTTTTAGGAAACCTAGACTTAAGGACTTCGAAAAGAAGGATTAGATTTGACTTGGAAAGATTTTGGAAAAGAATTAACTTGAATATTGAACTTGGAAGATTAGAAAAGCTTGGAATTTAGGAAAGATTCGGATTAGGAAAATTTTCATTTTTGGAAAGTTTCGAATTGGAAAAGTGTTGGAATTGGGAAAGTTTTCATTTTAGGAAAGGTTTTGAAATTAGGAAGTTTTGAAAGTTAGAAAATTTAGAATTTGGAATGTTTTGAAATAGGGAAGTTTTGAAAGTAAAAAAGTTTTGAGTTTAGAAAATTTTAGATTTGGGAAGATTTGAAGTTTTAGGAAAGTTTAGAATTTAGAAAGATTTGGGTTTAGAAAGATTTAACTTAAGGAAGTTTTGAATTTAGAAAACTTTGAATTTGGAAATATTTGAAATGTAGAAAGTTTAAGATTTGGAAGGTTTTAGAGTTTTAGAAGATCTTGAGATTAGAAAAGGTTTCAGTTTAGGAAAAGTTTGAAAACTTAGACTTAGAAAGTTAAGATTTGGAAAGGGATAGAGTTAGGAAAAGGTTGAATTGGGAAAGATGTGGAAATTTAATGTTTAAGGAAAGATTTGAAAGTTTTAGGAAACTTAAGATTTAGGAAGGTAGAAGATTAGGAAGGAGTTGAATTAGGAAAGATTTGGATTTTGTTTCTAAGAAAAAGTGTTTTGATTTTGTTTCCAAAAACGGAGTATTGGATCTAGTTTTCTAAACGGAAAAATTGGATTTGGTTTCCTAAAAGGAATATTTGATTTAGTTTTCTAAAGGGAAGATTTGATTTGACAAGGATTTAGAAATGGGAAGTTTAGAAACCCTAGATTTGGAAGGCTATAGTTTTGACGTAGAAAATAGGTTTTTCAAAATATGTAATTTTGATGTAGAAAACAGGGGGTTTTGGAAACCTAGGTTTCAAGACAAGTTTGAAAACCATGTTTTTGGGAAGAAAATTAGGGTTTCCTAATTGTGAGTTCTAGGACTTGATTTAAGTATCAAGAAAAGGGATTTTTGGAAAGTGCATTTTTGAAAACGAAGATTTTTAGAATGGAATCCTAGAGAGGAGTTTTTGGAAAGTGAATTTAAATATAGAGTTTTTGGAAAGAGATTTTAAAAAAAAAATGAGTTTTTGGAAAGTGTGTTTTTGGAAACGAGTTTTTAGAAGGAAAATCCTAGAGGGGAATTTCTAGAACGAAGATTTTGGGAAGAGGGTTTTAGAAAAATTTTTGATAGAAGATTGTTGGAGAGAGTTTTTTAAAAGATTTTTAGAGAGCGTTTTTAGAAAGTGGATTTTGGGGAGAGGATTTTGGAAAGGAGTTGAAAAAGGGAGTTTTGAAAAATAAATTTTTGGAGGGAGTTTTTGAAAACAACTTTGGAAATGAGAGTTTTAGGAAAGTATGTTGAAAAAAAGAGTTTTAGGAAGAGAAGCTTTTGAAAAAAAAGTTTTTAGAAGGTATAAAAATGTCTCACTTTTCTAAAGCGATTTTAACCATAAGAAGGTTAGAACCACTTTAAGAAAGTGGTTTTGAAAACAACAAGATTTAAAAATATGGACTACAAAAGTCACTTTAAATGTAACACTTTCCTAAAGTAACCCTAGCCATGGAAAGGCTAGAATCACCCTAGGATTGTGATTTTGAAAAGGAAATTTTGATGCAATTTTGAAAATAACTTTAATGCAAATTTTGAAAACGAGTTTGAAAATGATTTTGGAGAGATGCAACATCATGATATGCACAATGCAAATTTGGGGTCGTGAACATACAAGGTTAAGGCTTCACCACATAATCAAGGGGGCCGAACCCACGTGGTCTCCGATTAGTCTAAAGGAAAGCCCCCGACAATAGTCTAATCCTACACATGGACCGGAAGTCCCCTTGTTTCAAGCATGCAAAGAAAGGGGGGAAATAGATAGGGGATTAAAATAGAGAAAACCCAAGTGGGTTAGGAGAGAGAAGAGAGAGGGGGGGAGTGCAAAAACATAAAACGAAAGCCTACCTTGTGTTTTGTTTATTTTGCGCACCTTACTTTTCTTCGGTCTTCGCTTCACTTCAGTCTTAATCTTTGAGGGCTTGTCTTCGTTCTTCAAATCTTCATAGTTACAGCAATTCAAGTCTTCAATGGAGGGTTGGAGGCTAGTGTATAAGTGTATGGGGGTGTGTATGAGTGTATATAAGGCTAGGGTTTGTATATGTTGGCTAGGGTTTGGAAAACCTACGGAAGCTAGGGTTTTGGGAGTGTACGAGCTCTGTATATCGAATATTAGTGTTTTTAGATTGAGTTTGCGGACCCCTTTCACGCTGGAAGAGGCTCTGTATTTATAGACATGAGATAGACCTAGCGACTGTTGCAATGGCGCTAGGGCAAATTACCTATTGGTGCCACTAGGAGTGGCGCCAGGCCATTTCTTGGCTTGGCGCCACTGCTAGTAGCGCCAGCCAGTTAAGAAACTTTGTAAGTCGGCAAGCAACGTATCTTTGACTAGATTTGGGCACATGTACTAGTGACTACCATGCAATTTTTAGCTTGGCTTTACTAGGAGTGACTTCTAAAAGTCCGAGAATGATTTAAAGGACCGAGAATGGCTCAGAAGGCCGAAACAAGGGCAGAAACACTTAAAACAGTGTCCCAGAGGTATTTGACTTGAGAAATGAGGATAGTATGCGTTGGAAGGATTGACCGAGCCGTTAAGGGTAAAATGGTCAACCGGGTTGGAAAGCTGCCGGGACGGACTTGGAATGTCCTCGAAAAAGACTCGAGATTAGGGGACATTATTTAGAATGTTCCCAAAGGTTACCGGTTTGATAACCAGAGCCGGTGTGGTCAGAAAAGACGACCGACCCTCCAAGGGCAAAACGGTCATTTTGTACTGGGTTTGCCGGAATTGACTCGGAATGATCCGGGAAGATAGAGGAAGGTTGAGAATACTATAAGAAGCAATCTCATAAGGTTACCGGTTTGATACCCAGAGCCGGCATGGCTAGAAAAATGCAACCGGCCTACTAGGGGCAAACGGTCATTTTGCACCGAGTTTGCCGAAATTGACTCGGAATGAACCGGAAAGATAGAGGAAGGTTAAGAATACTATAAGAAGTATTCTCGAAAGGTTACTGGTTTGATATCTAGAGCCGGTGTGGTTCTCGGGGTATTCGAATGCTTAGGGGCAAAATGGTCATCTTGACCGAAAAGTTTCGAAATTGGCCCAAAACTGACTAGAAGGCACCTAATCATGCCGGATTGCTTTTAAAACAATCCTAGAAGGTTGGACTTACTGTTCTGAAGACTTAGGTGTGTTCTCGAGAAACGTGCCAAAAAATGACCCTAGGAGCAGTTTGGTCATTTTTCACCAAAGTGGGCTAGTAGGCACTGGTGTTGACCTAGGTTTTGAGTGTTTCCACCACTCTGACGGCTATCGTGTGATACAGGGGTTTGTTGGCAATTCCCTATATCGACCTGCTTGCGAGTATTTCTGCTACTCTGACAGTTGCGATGTTTGCGAGTATTTCCGCTACTTTGACGGTTCGTGATCATTCCCAAGACTGCCTGATCTTGGGAAGCTGCTAAAAGGACTTAGTGCCTGAGAAGTCAACTTTCTCAGAAGGCATGCCTAAATTGACATTTCTGTATTAGCGGGCTAGCAGGCGCCAAAGGTGGACCGTTCTACCATCTAGGGGACTTGGGGTCTCGTCCCGGTCGACAGGTTTAAAGGGACTTACCGTCTCGAAGGGATTTTCTTCAAAAAACATCCCGAATCGTCTCAAGGAATAAACTGTCTCGAGAGAGGGATCGGAATTGGAAAGGGGTCTTATCATCTTTGGAAAGACGTGCCTGATTGGAGTAGATTTACTATCTCGAGGAATAAACTGTCTCGAGAGAGGGATTGAAATTGGAAAGGGGTCTTATAGTCTTCGAAAAGACGCAGATTTACTGTCTCGAGGAATCAATTGTCTCGAGAGAGGGATTGGAATTGGAAAAGGGTCTTATCGTCTTCGGAAAGACGTGCCTGATTAGATTAGATTTACCGTGTCGAGGAATCAACTGTCTCAAGAGAGGGATTGGAATTAGAAAGGGGTCTTATCATCTTCAGAAAGACGTGCCTGATTGGAGTAGATTTACCGTCTCGAGAAATCAATTGTCTTGAGAGAGGGATTGGGATTAGAAAGGGGTCTTATCGTCTTCGAAAAAACGTGCTTGATTGGAGTAAATTTACCGTCTCGAGGAATCAATTGTCTCGAGAGAGGGATTGAAATTGGAAAAGGGTCTTATCGTCTTTGGAAAGACGTGCCTGATTGGAGTAGATTTACCGTCTCAAGGAATCAACTGTCTCGAGCGAGGGATTGGAATTAGAAAGGGGTCTTATCGTCTTCAGAAAGACGAGCCTGATTTGGAATTGGAAAGGGGACTTACCATCTTCGGAAAGACGAGCTTGGTTTGGAATTAGAAATGGGACTTATCGTCTTCGGAAAGACGTGCCTGATTCGGAATATGGAAAGGATAATGCCCCAAAGGCACTTGGTCATTTTGCTTCTCTTTGGGCCCGGTGGGGCCCGCGAAGCGATGAATTGACATGATTAGATTTAGAGAGTTGATTTCGATTGGAATACGTCCATATTGACTTGAGAACAAGTCTGGACGGAGTGTAGACTGCTGAGCGGTCAAAAATGGGGTGCTTACAGAGGGCATTGCATCATTCTAGTTGGGGGTAGGGAAGACTATTAGTCTTTTTGTTTTGTTTTGTTCTTTTTGTTTATATAAAAACCCATAACAAAAACTCAAAAGAAAAATAAAAAGATTTGCAAAAATAGTTTGATTCTATCAAACCTTGTTATGCTTTATTGAGTAATTTTCAGGTATTAGTTCATAATTAATCTACCTTTTGGACACTTGGAAGTCTTCAGTAAAGGTTTGATGTATCATATGGTTCGATACTTTGGTTTATATTTCTCACACTTTTTCATATACTTTTTATGTTTACTGTTGCGATTGGAAGTGTTAGAGATTATCTTGAGGAACCATTTGTGTATCCACGTTGTAGTTAGTAAGATGATGAGTTACTTTGTTCCATGTTTTTGACTAAATTCGAGTTGATAGTTGATTCACATTAGATGATGTAATGCATTGCAAGTTTTTGTCATAAAACTATTATAAGAGAGAGTTTATATTGTTGTGCACTAGTATATTATATAATATTTTTATGTTTCTCTCTTATGCATGTATGTCCTTATAAGGTGAAGATTTTATACCTTGTGAGCTTTAGAGCCTATTTATTCCCTTTTGAGAGTAATGTACATCTATTCAAGGGTAATTTATTGATCTTCATTCATTGAATAACTTCATTATACTTGATTTTGGTTTGCATGTTGAGTATTAGTTAGAGTTATTGACATTTTATACACTTTTGAAGTTTTGATTTGATGTGACTTTCAGATTATAAAAGTAGAGATCAATCCATTCCATTGAGTCATTCATGTTTATATTTCTTTCTCGATATTCGTATACACATGAACTTAAAAGTTTATCAATGCTAAATTTCGGAGTTCGTACATTGCTTATACAATTGTGGAGTTGAAAAGTTAAAAAAAGAAAAGAAAGGGATGAAAAGGAGTTGAGAAGAAAAAAAATTTAAATGAAAAAAGTGAATGAAGATGAAAAAAAGTTTGAAAATTATTTAAAAATTGAAAGTTTGAAAGTGAATGCTCATTGATCATCATGTGTAATACGCATGCATATGTTGAAATCTATTACTGCTTTCTATCCTCTTTAATGGCTCTTCTTTCATTCACTATTCATATGGCCACACTATCCAGGATTACATGAATCTTTAATTCAATTGTGTATAAATCATCAATGTCAATTCTTTAATTGTGCTTAAACAGTAGATATTTTCTCATGAAGCTATGCCAAATCAATACACTTACAATTTATCAGTTTTTTATTCGAAATTGTTCTACTTGTATGTCTTGTATATTTACTCTGAAATTGAGCTTTCCATTGAGAGATCCTGTGTGTTCATGTTTAAAGTTGAATGTATGCCTTATAAGACTTGGGTCGAAGCATAAATGATATAATTGCACGAGTTACAAGACATTACAGTTATATGCCATTGGTAGTACACTTTAATGTATTCTATTTCTTCGATACTTTATGCATTTACCTTGCAATGACTCATGATCTAGGTGAATTAAGACTTGACTGGAGTGAGGTTAATATATGTTTCATGTTCTTTGATATCATATTGACATTACATGGATAGATGTTTGTGGGTATTCATCACTATAAACCCTCACGAGACATCACTCATCCACTAGGGGTAACCTAAGGGTTTAAAGGCTTGGTGTATATACTAAATGCACTCGTGACTCCCACGAAAGTGAAGATACGTTTTTGATTTTAGTATTTTGCTAGGGACTAGCAAAAGGTTAGTTAGGGGGTGTGATTGTACTCTAAAAATCCAATCTACATGTTTTAATTAGTTATTTGTTAGCCTTAGAATAGGTTTAATTATGTTGTTTTAGTCATAATTCATTACTAACTTAGTTTTATATATGTTTTTAGGAATTCTGGCTTAAAAAGGAGAAATTCGCACTAAATTAGAAAAGGCGTTCGAAATGCGTTCGAAGCGTGTTCGAAGTGTGTTCGAAGGGTGATTGCGCCTTAGAATTGCATATAATACCCCATTTATCTTCCCATGTTGAGCCTAATTTAGAGACATAATGGGTAAAACTAACTCTAAATTGTGCTACTGAGGCCTCATTGCAATTTATAGTATTTTGGGATGAGTAGAAAGGAAAAAGGGAGCTAAACAGCACAATAGGGGAGAAGAATATGGAAACTAGAAGTTCTCTGCCCGTTCAGACGGCCTTGCAAACAGATTGGGACACCCTATTTGAATTGCCTTGCAGATGACCTCCACGTTCGGATGCCCTTGCGAACGACTGGACAAAACTCGTTTGAATGCCCGTTCGGATGCCCTTGCGAATGGCCTAACAGAAAATCAGATTCTACCTTATCCGGACTAAGTCATTTAAAAGGAAGAGGAGTCCCAATTAGAGGGGGATTGGAGTTTAAGAGTAGGAGTAGTTTTTAAAAAATATATTTTTAGCTTTCAAGAACCCTAACTTTTGGGATCATTTAGTTTTTATATTCAAGATTTGATGTTCTTTCAATTGTTGCAAGCTTTCAATATAATTTTTATGCGCTTTCTTATAGCTTTAAGTTGCTAAATCTTTTTCTTGGCATGGATTGAAAAGGTAAGTAGGTTACGGGTAGAGATTCAAGATAGTCATATATTTTTCAAGATTTAAAGATCTTAAACCAGGATTTATTTTCTTGCTCTTGAATACTTTTGAAAATGATTTCTCCTGATTATCATCTAGAACATAGTCTAGGAATGGATGTGAATTAGATCACTGATACGAGAGTCAATTTTAATTGTTGATATATTCTTGTTCATGAATATCTTTGAAAACAATATTCTTAATCATATTTGGAATGTATGTATAGACTGATTTGTAAGAGGGATACATATACCTAAAATTTCTGATAAGGGTATTAATTATAATTATACATATTCCTAAAAAGAGTATTTTTGGAATCTACTGTTCCTAATGAAGCTCCATACCTACGTGTAGACAGGGTTGTGAACTGGGATGCGTAGGCATAAGACCCTGGTATGAGCACTAGCAATTTATTAGATTTTAACTCTAAAGAGGATTAATAAATCTTGAGTCTTATTAACCAAGATTATCTTGGGGACCTACTTGTAAGCTTATTAACTGAATCAGTCCTGCTAAGACCGTTTACTTATTATTATTTAATCAAGCTTTCTTAGTATAAATTTATTTTCATTGCCTAGAATAATTTCTTAAACCAAATCTCAAATCAAATTTTCCCTTTACACTCTAAATTTGTTTTTCTTGAAAGTTCTACTTTCTCAAAGTGAGTTTTACTATATTCCATTCATATTTCCTATGGTTCGACCTCGGACTTACCGAGATATTATTACTACATCGTAACTGTACACTGGCGGATTTAAATTGCACTATTCAAGAGTGATCAAAGGGTGTTCTAACAGTGAACAGTGGCATTTAAACAGTGAACAGGCGTTCGAACGGTACGTCAAACAGAGTCATGCTAAAATCAGGTTCGAAGACCGTTCGATAGATTCAGAGAGCATAAAATCCGTCCGAAGAGCGTTAGAAGACTGTTCGGACAATCAATTTGAACGGTGTGGTGGGGTTTTCAATTTTTCTGCTGCCTATATAAGTTGGGGCTGAACCTCTTTTAGGGGGATTCTAGACGAGGACATTTTTTCTAGATTTTAGGAGTAGATTAGAGTATTTTTTTCATAGTTTTCAATTTCTATAATCAGATTACTCAGTCTTTCAATATATTTTTCATACAACTTTTCGTATCTATGATTATGATGAGTAGTTAGATTCCATCTTGGGATCAATTGTGAAGATCAACTGAAGATCTTGGATGAACAAAGGAGGTACTGTGATATCCCAAACCTCTATTTATTTCTATTAATGAGAATCTCTAGTATATATAATGTTTGATGTTAATTATTTCTTCTTTTGGGCCAAAACTGACCAATGAGAGCCTTGGTGTAACTTAAGCCTTTGGGTGAGACACATGGGATTATTACCATGTGTAACATCTTTTATACACATAAGTGCACACACAGCTCACTTATGCTCAGCCGATTGAGAAGGAAGAGAGGGAGAAGAGGAGAAGAGAAAGAGGAGGAGGAAGCTTGAGGAAGAGCTTGAAGCAATAGCAGACTGAACCAAACTTGAAGAAAGGTAAGGTTCCATCTTCCTCTCCAATGGTATATGTGTATGTATCTATCTTTGTGTGGTGTGTTGTTGAATTGTTATGGGTGACTCTTTTGAGTCCCAAATTAGCTAAGTTTAGGGTGTTGATAGCCCCATTGAAAGATTTGAGGGATTGGGATGTGAAATCCCCAACTTATGCAAGTTAAGGCTTGGGTTCCTAAAACCCTAGATCCCTTCGATTTTCTTGTTTAAAGTGGTTGATTCTGTGTTATTGTGGTCTTCTTGGGTCAATCTTTGGACCCTAGCAGCATTGGAAGGGTTTGTGAGAGTTTTGATGGAGTTTGGTTTTGATTTTAGTGAGGTTTGGAGATTTTTGGGTAAAATCTGGGTATTTAGCTTTGGAGTGGACTCCTCATTTTGTGGAGGCGACTCCTTGTCCCAGATAACTCCTAGATTTATCTCTTCAGCTCAGGAAGCGACTCTTTAATCTCTGAAGGTGACACTTTTGCCCAGATAACTCCCAGATTTGTCTCTTCAGCTCAGGAGGCGACTCTTTAGTCTCTGGAGGCGACACTTTTGCCCAAATAACTTCCAGATTTGTTTCTTCAGCTCAGGAGGCGACTCCTTTGGTTCTGGAGCTGACATTTTCGTCAAGCCTCCGGTTTCACTTTCTAGCTCAGACACTATTTCGTAAAACAGGCATAACTTTCTCTAAAAAACTCGGATTGATGCACCGTTTGAAGCATTGGATAGTAGACTCATAGATCTTTATATCCATAAAAATTTTGTAATCTAATTCCTTGTGGTTTGAGAGATATTGAATTTTGAAGTTGACCCAAAATTCTGCCAGTAACATTCTTCTTCCAAACTTTTAACCCATTTTCTATGGGGCATAACTTCTTCATCCGAAATATGTTTTTAGCCTATGAACTATCAAATTAAAGCCCTCTAAACCTATTTTCAAATGGAACTAAGCTAGAGTGCGAAATCATCCTTGAGAGGTGGTCGGGACGTGATAAAGGAGTCAATGTTCCGGCTTTCATGTTCAAACCTCAACCTTATGTTCTCGTTTTACGTGGTTGCTTTGCTTTGGAGTCTTGTATTGATATTTCCATACTTCTATGTGCATTTTGCGTAGGAACACCTTGTCTACCACCCATCCTATCAGAGAGATGTGAGTAACGATATGCCATGAGTAAAACTCTATTAATTTCCAAATGTTTTAAATTCACCTACATATCATGTAATGTTTTCCATATATTTTCAATGCATCAATGTTTATGTTCAAGTATAAATATCATACCTTGAAATGCATGCAAGTTGTACTTATGTTATGAATAAAAATCATGGACTATAATGTTTAAACGAAAGAGATGCTAAATTTCCAATGTATGGTGCCAACTCGGGTCTTCTCGCGGCGAGACTTTAATCTAGCCCGATAGTCCTACAATAAAAGACGTGAAATAAACTATCTAGTCCTATGATAGGGGACAGGAAATAAACTATCTATGTTGGGAGACGTCCCTGGCCTAAAGAGCCTTAGCGTGACCTACATGGTTACTATGGAGCCTAGCTCACATGTCGAGTTGTAGCACACTTATGTTTTGAACTGAGAACTATGATATGTTCACATGTTTTACGACAAGATATGAAATGTTATCTCAAGAATAATGTTATGTTGCATCTCTTCTCATGATACTATGTTTTGAAATGTTAAACGTTTCAAATGATGGTTACATTATCTATGAGTTCCAAGTCTACGCTTTAAAGGTTCAAAAGCTCATTGCTTATGCATAAATGATTATCTATCCTTGTACATCCAATAAATGCTAGTCCATGATATTTTCTCGCTCATACATCATTGTTATTCACTAAGCATTAGCTTACGTGTTTTCAAATGATTTTCAGGTAGCCAATCCGGGAGGCCCTAGAGCAAGGCCATTCGTGGATTTTGAGCTACGGCCTACGGGCCTATGTTTTGTATTATGTTTAAGGGCTGGACCTAATGTTTTGTAATGATATAATGCTATAACATTCAGTGGACCTTGATTAGGTCCTTATGTATATTATGTTTTGGATTAGGCACAGCTCTATCATGTATGACACGGTTTATATTTCAAGTTATAAAAGTTTCTATTCCGTAAATTTTAAATGAGTATGCACAGGTGATCAACCGGTTTAATGTAATGCGGCCTCGAGTAGCCTTGCTACTGGCCGGTCATGTACCCTAATCCATATAGGCCGGGTTATGGGTCGTGACAGGTACTTTCTTGGTTTTAAAGTTAAATTTTTTGTTTCTTCTTTCTTCTTCTTCTTTGTTCTAGAAACCTTCGAAAACCTAGATGTTTGATTATGTTAGGTAACGTTTATGCGTGAATCTATATTCAGTATATGCGTTGCGTGGATAGATGTTTGGTAACGTTTATGCATGAGTCTATATTCAGTATATGCGCTATGCAAATCGATAGTACTCGTCTTTGATTCTAACAACCCGATTTATTCTATAAGTTGAAGTTTTAAAGAACACTTGGTTTTATCGCTAAATCTTCTGAATCCGAGACTCGCGACATAGTCGAAGAATTTGAGTTATTAGTTTATCTCCTTCGAAATTTCAAGAGACGCCATTGGTTGGATCGATTAATTCCGAGACTTTTTATTTCTTAGTTTAAATTAGATAACCAATCTTTCCTTAACCTAAAATCATATTTTTGTTCATTGGAGTGTTTTTTCAAAGATTTTTGATCCACGGTAAGTTTTTCTATTTACGTAAACCATCTTCCTTATGGGATCGACCTTGTACTTACAAGAAATTATTACTATGTTGCGGTCGTGCACTTGCGATTAAGTATCACCCTTTTAGGGTGCGATCAAAACATCATCAGTAGGACTGTAACACAAGATTTTAATGGATCTGTCTTGACTATGGAGAACGATATAGTTTCAACTCCTTGCACTAGTACACTTTGTGTGTATTGAACAAGATCATGTTGAGGTAATTATGTTTATACTGATTGTATATAACAATTAATATCTCATAATTATTATGAGTGCTTATACTCTTAATCCTAATATAATAAATAGACATGTACATTTAATGTTTATTGTTTGATTCACAGAAGAGTGAGATTTTTTGTAGGTCAATAAACTCAATGAGTTGGACAATAACTTTATGTGGATGGTGAATATTAATTATTGATGGAATCCACGACCCGGTATAGGGATTGATAATATCTCCTTAAGAAAACTTATAAGTTTTAATTATGTCAAACCCTGGAGGTGGATTATGAATTTGACATATCAAATAAATTAAGTGGAAGGTCTTAAGGAATTAAATAAGTCTATTAAATTTAATTGTCAGTAATTTAATTTAATAGATAGGTATCTATGATCTTAACATGGGGAGATAAATAAGCATTTACTGATATGAAGCTCAAAATATAATTTATAGTATGACAGGGAGGGCAATTATATTTCATTAGTGGTATAAATTATAATTTATATAAATAGGGATTAATCTTGGTTGGATTAGAAATCCTTATTTACGCAGGAAGCCCTAATGATACTAATCTTATGGTCCTTGCTGTAACTTCTTTATATACGCACTCTAAGAGCAGCTATGGTTACACTCGATCATAATTGAGAGAAACACGTTTTTGTAAGGAAGAGAAACCCTAGCAGTTGTGAACCCACTCTTTCTAGAGTAAGGCGTGTATAAGGGATACGGTAGAAGTCTGAAGGTTGAGTTTAAGCAATTGATTCGTGCTTCTTACTGTTGCGTGCTGTTTGAGATCAAAGCAAAATGATTTCGAAGTTCTTACCTGCTGCTATTCAAGATCAAACAAGAGAGTTCTTGAATGTATGATTATAATCACGTAGATTAGTCTCTACTAATCAGATCAAAATTTTTAGTATTATGAGTATGCACTGTAACTGGGTCATGAAAAATTTTGCAATCCCTAACAAAAAATTCCTTTTTCAGTGTTCTCATTTCAAATGAGGAACTTCCTAACAGTTTGGCAAGCTACAGACCTATAGGCTTAGTGTCTTTTTTTTACAAAATCCTATCCAAAACACTGCCAAACAGACTGAAGCTAAAGATAAAGGAGATTATCAATGGAAACTAGTTAGCATTTATAATGGGGAGGCAGATTCTTGATGGTGTACTAATAGCAAATGAAGTCACCCATGAATGGAAAAGGAAAAAGAAGAAAGGAGTGGTTCTTAAATTGGATTTTCAAAGAGCATATGACATTGTAAATTGTGGTTTCCTGATGTAGTTGATGACCAAAATGGGATTTGGCCAAAGAGTGGATAAAAGTTTATTTGGAGTCAAGTAAGATATCAGCTTTGGTAAATGGCTCTGCCACCAGGAAGTTTTCTATGCAAAGGGGCCTTCGTCAAGGTGATCCACTCTCACCATTTTTATTCAATACCATTGTTGAAGGTCTGGATGTATTGTTTCTAAGAGCATTAAAGTTAAATCTAATTAAAGGAACCAAAATATGAGATAATGGTCCAGTTATATCACATCTATAGTTTGCGGATGACATAGTATGTTTTTATAAAGCTAGTAAGAGTGAACTAAAGAACTTTAAAAGAATCCTCAAGTGTTTTGAGTTGATGTTGGGGTTAAAGATCAATTTTCAGAAAAGTCCAATTTATGGTGTTGGCATGGATGATGGCTTCCTAAATGAGGCAACACAGATCTTCTGTTGCATAGTGCAAAATCTCCTATTAAAGTACTTGGGGCTAGCAGTGGGATCAAATCCAAGGCATACAAAATCTTAGGAAGGGGTTATTAAAAAATTTAAAGCCAGGTTAGCATCATGGAAAAGAAAGTATTTATCAATGGGAGGTAGATTAACTTTATTAAAATCATTAATGTCAAATCTCCCTCTCTATTATCTATCTCTGTATAAGGCTCCAAAGGAGGTGAGTAGGAAGATAGAGATCATACAAAGAAGGTTTTTATGGAGAGTGGACGAAGGTAAAAGGAAAGTTCATTTTGTAAAGTGGAGTATAGTTGCAAAATGCAAATCTAGGGGTGGCTTGAGGGTGATTTCTATAACCACCATGAACAAGGCATTGCTAGCCAAATAGTGGTGGAGGTTTTCTAAGGAAAAGAGAGCTCTGTGGAGAAGGGTGGTAAGCTATAAATATAATTATGAGAAAGATATATGGTTTCCTGGTTTAATTAAAAAGAATCTTGGGTCACAGATCTGGAGTGATATATTTGCAGTAGTTTCCAATCAAGGGATGTTCAAGGATGCTTTGCTAAGACATATGAAGATAAGGGTGGGAAATGGGGATGATACTCTGTTTTGGAAGGAGGTATGGATAGGGGATAAAGCTCTGAGTGAGTTGTTTCCTAAATTGTTTCGTTTATCAACTTAGAAAGAAGCTTTGATAGCTCAAATGAATGATGATATTGGCAAATGGGTTTTTTCTCATAGAAGACATCTCCTATCATGGGAGGAAGAGGAGTTGCATAAGTTACAAAGTCTAGTTGAATCATGCAATATGCATAATCTTAAAAAAGACACTATGATATGGGAATTGGAAAAGGATGGGACCTTCACAGTAAAGTCTTACTGCAGACAGGTTGGATCCCAAAGCAATCAAGACTCTTTAGTGTTATTGCAAGCACCCCATTTTTGCCCGCTTGGCAATCTTCGGCCCGATCGGGTTCGGTTTTGAGCATCGCCACACAAGCAGGTTCAAGACAAGCCTATCAATCTATAGTCTAGCCAACTGGTCACTTCTTGGGCCTACAAGGACCCGCTGAAGCCTTAAGCACCATCATTCCAGGCAGCTTTCTAGACCAAGCGGTCTTGGAAACCAACACCATCCAGGTAACTTCCCGAGATCAGGTAATCTCAGGGACCAACACCTCATCAAAATTCCAGACGGTTCACTTCTGGCACCCGCTAGCCCGCCAACGTAGAATATCCGTCATTTGGTAGTTCTCCGAGACCGAGCGTTCTCAAAGACCAACACCACCCTTCCAGGTAGCTTTCTAGGACCAAGCATTCTCAGGAACCAACACCACCCCTACAGGTAGTTTTCTAAGACCGGGCGTTCTTAGAGACCAACACCACACGGGTAATTTTCCAAGACCAGGTGGTCTCGGGAACCAACACCTAGGTCAACACTGGCGCCTGCTAGCCCGACTCGGTGAAAAATGACCAAGCCTGCCCCTTGGGCCTCCTGGCACATTTTGAGAAAGTTCAAAATCCCTCAAAACGATAAGTCCATCCTTCCAAAATGTTGTTAAACCATTAGGCGTCCCCCACACGTCATTTGGTCCAAATCTGGTCCTATTCTGGCTCGCTTTAGTCAAAATGACCGTTTTGCCCCTGAACGCCTCAGCACGACACAAACCCCGCCGAACGGTAAAAAACTCTCCCAAAACCATCCTTGAACAACCTTACACGCTTAACACAACACACCAAACCATTCCTAACCATTTCCAGCCAATCCTGGCCAAAATGACCATTTTACCCCTGGCAATCCAAACATACCTTGAAACAGCACCGGTCCTGAGATTTTGAGCAAAGGGTTTCACCATACACCCTTGTTTAACCCGAGGAGGACCCGACGACATTAAACGCTCACGACTCGATAAAAGTCCCCTAAAGCGTCTCGCTGACGCTCCACCTAAATTCTCTTTCCTCCCTATTTCCTGGTTATAACGCACCGTCAACTGACTTGAGAAATGCGTAAATCAGGGAATTCTCAAAAGCTTGTTCATAGATCTTTCCATCGATACGGCTCGATTGGATAGATCGCTTCCTGAAGCCCTCCATCGTACGGTGCAAAAACTATAACTTTTAGCAACCCCTAGAGCGTCTCGCAGACGCTCCACCAAGGTTGACTTTTTCCCCAATTCCCTTATTAAAAACGACTTAAGAAATGCGTAAATCTGAAAATTCTTGAAAATATTTCCAAAGCACCTTCCATCGGTACGGTCAGATCGAAGAGGTCGCTTCTCAAAGGCCTCGATCACACGACACGAAAACAGCCACTTTCGAACACCCTCAAAGTGTATCACAGACGCTCCGCAAAAGTGTCCTTTTATGCACGCTTCCCGACACGATATCCCACGCTTCTAAACACAATTCAAACTTTCCAAAAGCATGAAAGTTCACAAGAAACCTCAAGAAAACACTGTGGGTACAACCAATTCCCCCGAAACCTTTTCGGTTGACTCAATTATCGAGACAAAGTTTGGACGAACCTTCCCGGTGATGGAGCGTATGCTACATGTTCTCAAATTTTGATCAGACCAACCAACTTTCGATCAACAATCGAGATTTAACTAGTACACAGCGTGCCACGTGTCATTCTGGCAATGGAACAGTACCTGCGCATGTCTTACATGCGCCAGGTCAAATTTTGGCCAAGCGCATGTAGCACATACGCCAGGCCTGTTCCAAATTGCCTATAAATACCAGACCACCCCTTTGCATATTCCATCTCTGAAATTGATGCGAAGCTCTGCTATAACTGCTCCAGAATCTCGAATCCTTATATATATTCCACCCCTCCAACACTTAGGCTAGATTCTACCTCCCTCATGCCTATACACTTCACCTACAAGGCCTTATACACACTCACACACTCCATTCCAGCCCCTCAAGCCCTCCTGAAGTCATTCAAGCTCCAATCAAGACATCCAGTAAAGACTACAAGTGTGTTGAAGGCAAAAGGTGATATCCCTTTTACATTTGTGTCTTCCCCCACTCTTCTTTTCTCCTTCCTAGCCTACTTAGGCTATTCTCTATTTTAATCCCCATCTACAACCTCCCATTCTTGCATGTTTGAGCCAAGAGGGCTCTTAGATCATGCCTAGAGGAAAGCAAGTGAGAGTCACCGTGTAGGGGACCTCTCACTAGCCTACTTTGCGATGGTATGGCCTAGGAGCCCCTTGTTTATGTGGTGTAGCCTAAAAGCCTTGTATGTGATCATGACCCCTTGTATGTTGCTATTTTGATCATGTCTTGTATGCTTGGCTTCATTTTATGCTTATTGTCATATTTTATAATGCTTACATTGCTCTTATTTTCATGCCATTTCCAAGCTATATATTTCTTTCGAAAAATGGTTCCAAGAGTTGTCCCCTTGAAGCCTAGGATAAGACCTTAGAAATCATGTTTTAAAGAGTTCGCTACTAACCCCCTAAGTCCCACTTTGGCATCATGACATTTTAACTTGCATAAGGGTTGCTTTCTAATTCTCCAATTTTCAAGATTTCTATTCTTTTAAGTGTAGTGGTTGGAATGGCCTTATGGAACCCTCTCATGAGTGGTCTCCCTTTTGTTTGGCCATATGAACCCTCTCTTGATTGAATGGTTCCCTTGAAAAATGGTTTTCAAAATTGCATTCTCTCCATCTTTGCATAAAAAATGATTTTCTAAAAGTTGCCATCGTCATGTTGATTTTTGAAATCCCCACTCTTGTCAAGATAAAGGTTATAATGGCTATGAGGAAACCTTCCTTGGAATGGTCTCGAAACACCAACCATATAAACCATACTCTTGGCTAGAGTCAAAATTTTCATGGAAATGATCTTCAAAAGGGTTGTCAACCAAAGTCCTTTGCATAACATAAGTTGTTTTCCAAAACCCTTTCCAAAAGTGCATGAAACCACCTTTCAAAACCATCTTCTAATCCAACTCTAGGTTAACTTGACCCTAGTTGACTAACCCTAGGTTAACTTGACCCTAGTTGACCAACCCTAGATTAACTTGACCCTAGTTATCCAACCCTAGGCTAACTTGACCCTAGTTGTCCAACCCTAGGTTAACTTGACCCTAGTCCACTCACCTTAGGTTAACCTAACCCCAGGTCATCTCAACCTTAGGTTAACCCTACCCTAGTTAACCTAACCCTAGGTTATCCTAACCCTAGGTCATCCTAACCTTAGTTAGCTAACTATAGGTCATCTTAACCCTAGGTTAAACCAATCCAAGTTAGTTAACCTTAGGTCATCCCTAACCCTAGGCCAACCCAACCTAGGTTAGTACACTTCAAAGTTCCAACTCTTGAACCCTTTTCTAAATGATCATTCCATTTTAAACTATTCTCATAACCTACTTTTCCAAAACCTTCTACTCTCTTGATTCTAAAAAAAACCAACTCCATAAACTCTTCAAATGTTTTTACACTCCATCTTCAAGGCGTTTCCAAAAATATTTTCAAAAGGTCACAAATCTAAGGTGTCTCTAGCCATCTCATGGTTGGGGATTCCAAGGAAAAGTGATAAATTAAGAACAACCTCTAAAATTGTCCATATTAGGATTCCAAACCCTTAGCCATTTCCAAAAATCACTTTCAAAAATTAATTCATCAAAACAGTCTAAAATCATACCTCAAAGGTTTTCAAAACAAGACTTAAAAAACACTTTCAAGTTCTCTTGAGACATGCCAAAGCATTTTTCTAAAACTCCCTCAAGTTGATCCAAAAACATTTTCAAAACACGCCACCATCCAATTTTGAGTCAAAACTTCCAAGACCACAAAGAGTCTTCAACTTCCAAAGACCTCATAGTGTCTTAAATTTTTCCAAAGACCCCAAAGTATCTTCAAACTTTCCAAAGGCCCTAATGCGCCTATTTTCAATCGGGCTCTTGCCTGAACTACGAATAACGTGATTCTCGCCAAATGAGATACGTAGGCAACCTAAAATGGTGCGGTCATAGCTTTCATTTCAACTTCAATCCATTTTCTAAAAATTTCAATCAATTCAAAGTTTCTATTCCAAACTCTTTCGAAACCCCCATTATTTTCAAACTTCTTCCAAAAACTTGCATCATGCATCATCCATCCGAAAAAGTGATGACTAAACCCCGTTTTTAAAATTCTAAAGTGGATATTAAGTGGACAATGGTAACCGGTTATTCTAGTGAGTGAACAAAGGGTGATTAGACATGTAGGTACCGAAAGGACAGGGTAGGGTGATGATCTTAGGATATCTTCCCTACATGTAACCAACCCCCAAACCATAGATTTCTATTTTCAAATGACCAAAATAGAGTTATTTTCTAAAAAGGCTTTAATCTTTCCAAAGGTTGCCAAACAACCTATTTTCTTAAAAAAACCCCTCTTGAGGGAGTTTTCAAAACCTTTTCCAAAAAACCCTAAGTTTAATCTTCAGATTAACACTTAGTTTTAAGTGCCCTAACTCACCTTAATCAAGTTAGGTGGCGACTCCTATTTTTCTAAAAAGCCCTTAGTCAAACCAATTTTCAAACCTAGTCGCACTTGTCCTTCTAGGAGGATGAGTTCTAGTGACAAAGTTCTGTGCTTTAGGGTCTCCGAGCCGAAAAGACCTTGGACACCCAAAAACTGGGGCACGACAGTTATCAAAGGTATGGCATATTAAATCCGTTCTCAAAGTTAAGAGTGTTTGCTTGGATTGCTTTACAGGAAAGGATCAAATCAAAGGTATTCCCCCATGTAGTAGCCTAGATTGTTCTTTATGCCAAGAGGAGGATGAGGATTCCAATCACATTTTTTTGAATTGTAAACTGGCCTAAAAAGTTTGGAGTTCTCTATTAAAATGGTGGGATTTAATATGGGTGAGCCCTCGCACATTGTCAGTACATGTTGAATGGTGGTGGAGTATGAATTATAAGCATTTGGAGAAACAAATATGGGAAGCTCTATTTTTATCAACAATTTGATACATTTGGAAGGCAAGCAAGAATTTCATTTTCAACAACATTGATATCAATTGGGTGGTGTTAGTTGAAGAGATTAAAATGCAAATGGCCTTATGGTTGATAGCAAGCATGTCAAAGGCATCTTTTACAGTCAATGATGTCATGTATTCCATAAAAGGAGTTAGGAGTCTAAAATAACATATGGTGGTTCTATTTTTTCCTATTCTTCTATGATTGATGTTTTTGTTGTCATACCCTGTTTTGTTGGTATCTCATCGGCAAAGAAGTAGGGAAGGTGTTTTGTTTTTTGGATTTTTTTTTTTAGCATAGGTGTGGCTTTTGTTGCTGAGATTAGTTTCAATATCATTTGCCTATCCCTGTGAGTTTGGTAATTGCATTTGTTTATCTAATATATTGTTTTTTGCTGTTTCAAAAAAAAATATATATATATATATATATATCCACATGAAAATCTTGTGGTGAAGTGTCTTATTTCAATTAATACCTTAATTTTAGGAGACTATGACGGAAGCTCATATATTTGGCATGATTTTGTTGTTGGTGGTACCACGTCATGTGATATCACCAATACACTTAATATTTTCTCTTACTCCCTCGAGTTTGTTCAACGCCACCGTCTACATGAATCAGATAAACTTTATGCATTGCATAAACAATGACTAGCCAAAAGTGGCCATAAGACGAAATTAATTAACCATATTCAGCAGTCCAACTCTTCACACAACACACACATAGAGAATCACATAGAGAATAAATGGACAATTAACCTAAAAAGTCATATCTATACATGATGGGTTACCCCAATTGCGTTTGTCATTTGCTACTGACCCGGAAAGAAAATGTGCTTGTCATTAAAAAGTCTCCCCACAGCATGGACCTAGAGAGAGAGAGAGAGAGAGAGAGAGAGAGAGAGAGAGAACAGTAAACCTTTAGGATTATTTACTAGTGTATTGTGTGACCTAAAAGGATCTGAGTAGATGTTACAACACTTAATTACACCCTAGCTAATGAGATTGTCTTAGCTACTATAAAGTAAAACAGATAAGCAAATAAAAAAAGAAAGTACACATTTAATTTACTTCCAAGTTGTATTAAGCTATAGGAATCACTTACAAAACATATATTTGCAGGATTCAAGTTGTCAAATACAAAATAAACGAAGGCCAGAAACACTGAAAAGGCAATTGTATGAAGGCAATTACAAGTCCCTAGAGACGTGGGCCAACAATAGCGAAGACTGGGAAACCCCTTCTTGTCTTATTAAAATTTTATTCTACTGTAGATATATATTTATATATCTTAATGCATACTTGTGCTTATTAACTATAACAAACATTTTTTTTTTTACAGATTGTAATTTAGGGGCATTTGTGTCTTCCCCCATGGGTGGTCATTTTGGCATAGCAAGGGCACACATCTTCATTCCCAGAAGTCCCCGGCGGCACGCAGTTGCACCTCTCACAGCATGTATTGCATGCCCTAAGGCACATCTTTCGCCTCGACGTCTTACTGCAGCGGAAATCACATTTTGACTTGCAGTCTGCACACGCAACAAGAACGTATATCCTTAGTCATTAAACTCTGATGATCGAGTGTATCGCCATATCCTATTTCGAGGGATTGTTTGCTGATTTGATGAGATTTAATATTAGTAGGGAAAACATGTCATTTTATGTCGTTTCGATTGTTGTTTAGTAACTGGGCCAAATTTGAGCTTGGAGCGAGCCAACACCATCTTTGTATACATTCTCACAAATTATCGAACAATGATGAAATGTTTAGGAATATCATGGTTTGTGATCATATGAACTGTTTAGGTCACAGTCATTTTTTTGTTTTGTAAACTGAACATTTAGAAATATGTTGATTCAGAGCCTAATACGATTTATATTGATAAGTTTTGAAATAATTCCATCTATGTAAACCCCCTATAAATAATTTCTAATCATGCAAATAGTGCTTGTTCTATTTGAGGCATGTTGTTCATTCATGTAATACTTGTAGGGATTTGATGTATATATGCAAAAGTTTTCAATATGTTATTCAGTTCTTTTTTTTTTCCCAAAGTTGAAATAGCCCACAATACTATTGTATCGTACTTTTAGCTCATTAATCTTTCCTTCCCTAACCCTCATGCGGAAGAATACAGAACTCAACTTTCAAGTCTCTAGTGCAACTACAAAAGTACATTAACAAGACAAATTAGCTGATGAGGACAAGGTATCTCATATATGGCTATTTTACTCGAACAATGATGGAATAAAATAGAGATTGATATCAATATTTGTTACTAAAATTCAAATTCTAATGGAATGAGAATTTCCAATCAATAATATTAAAGAGGAAAATGCTAGGTAATTCATCTGTTATATCGTACTTTTAGCTCCAAAAAGAGAGAGTACGGAGAAATAGAAAATTTTGAATCCATCAAGTTAAAAAGTAAATTTGAAATTAGGAGAAGTTGATTAAAAAATAAAAATTAAATAAAGAAAGAATAAAACAAATCTATGAATTTCACAAACTAAAGATACTGACAAACTAGAGAAAAAAATGGAAAATATTCATAGACAGGAGAATATTCATATTCCACCCTCTAAGGTTAGGGGTTCAAAGTTGGACATTGGGTGGGGCAGGGAAGGCTTGGATCAGGTTTACACAAAAAAATTCTCATCACCAGGTCTAAAATCAAATCTTAAGCCCGCCCAATTAAAGAAATTACATTGTTAAACCCGTTCAAGCCCACTCATTTAATATAAAATTTGTTTAATATAAAAAAAATCTCTCTATAAATAATACTAAGTAACATAAAATTTAATTACATATACACATATATAATACTAAAATACTCGGATCGGGCCAAGCAGAGCCGAGCTTCAAATACAATTTTTAAGTCCGTCTATTAAACTAATTAGGCCTAAAAAAAAATTTCAAACCCTATAATTTATGGGCAGGCTTTCAGGCCATGACTACCCCTAGTTCAAACTAAATAACTTCAATGGTAGAAATTATATTGAACCACCTATAAGAGTTATGTCTATGGATAATTCCAGACCACCTAACCTTATATCCAAACTCCTGTTATACGTTTAAAAAACTCAGGTCATTAAACATATTGGCCAAAGGTGGATAAGTGAATGGCTAAAATCATTTCCTAAACATGGTTTTTGAAATATCTGCAGTTTTAACTACTTGAATGATCTAATCTCCCAATTTAACACCCTTACCTGTCTTTTGAGCTTCAACAGCCAATTGACGTCCGCTGTATATCTCCAACTAAAAATTTCAAAATATGTTAATCAGTTACAATTTTTCAGAAACACATAATGCTAGTTCGAAGGAAAAAAAAAAGTCATATAAGGAGGAAATTATAAAGGAAGAACGTGCAACACAACCAACTTTGGTTACATGTAGTTGTTGGGAGTCATATTAAACATAGTTAGGCTTGGCTAAATGAAGCTACATGGTAGAACATGTTTCTGAAATGCTAAATGTGTATCCAAGATAGAAATCATATGCCATTTTGACGACTCATAACCCATTTAAGGGCTTGCCCACCTCCCACTTTCCATCAATTAACTACATTAGAATGCACAAGAACTAGCTAGATTGATCAAGCAGTGTTTTTTCTTTCTTTTTATATAACAAAGAAAGAGAGTTTGTTAATGAAAATCACAGCGCTATCAGCCTAAAATCGAGGTGGATAGACTGAAGGAATCAAGCTCCAAGTCTCAACAATATCCATCAATGGAGCGTGTTTGGAGTGGTCTACATGAACTGACTTAAAAAGAAATTAGATCCAGATTTAGGGCAACCAAACACATTTTAATTCTTTCTATCTTGTAATGCACCTATGCTATATGGTTATATATATTACAGGCACACATAATTCGTATATACGTATGCATATGCTAAAGTGTCAAATAGTCTTTAGAGCACGTACCTCATGCACTAGGAGAAAACAAAGGATTGCAAAAAATAGCATTCCCTTTGTGCTTGTCATTGTCAATGTTTGGAGCAATTTTCTCTCACAAACTCAATTTTTTTATAAAGAATGGTTCGAACAGCTTTGAACTCCCCCTTTTATAGCAAAGGTTGTGTGCTCTTGAATGGTGATGTTTACATGCAAGTCATTTGCTATGTGTAAAGCGCATTTCTTGCCTCAAAATGGCCTAAAAATAGAAGTAAACCAATGTATGGTATACACAAGAAGCCTAAATGAGTGGATGGCATTGTACAGTTTCTTGTTTCTTAAAGAAAATTTTTTCGTATAGCTTTCTTGTTTGTATAGCATTGCTTGATTTTGTGATCACACCTTATTGCACGAGTGGAAAAGCATGCTTTACGTGCGTTGTGAGTATTCCATGCACTAAAAAGATAACAATTTCTCGTTCACGTAGAGTCTCCAGCTCCTTCAGTTGTGGAAGGTGCAAGGTTCAGGGCCTTGTGCAAATAAATGAGTGGCAATGCCTAAAGTTTGGGGAAAACAATTGCTAGAAAAGAGGATTATCCCATACACAAATTTGTAGCCACAGTCCACAACGAGGACAATGCTCTTTTACTACCTTATATGTTTGATTGTATTTGAAGTAACTTTCTGAGGTGGTCAGGAAATTTGAACCTATGGAGAATCGTATTGTTAGTTGACCATATTGAATTGCCCAGAGAATTAGCTTGTTCTTTGATAGGATAAGGCATGTCCAAATAGATTCGCAGAAGCGAAATTTGATATCACATTCAAGCATAGACATCCCCATTTCTTTGTGTTTGTTAATTTGACCGCTAAATTAAGGTATATAAATGTTTAGACCCTATGAATTTCTTCATGCTTGGAAGAATTTGCTTCACAAGTTTGGTAGGAGTTGACGAAAATTGAGACTACGTACATATCAGGAGATCTACTGAAAGACTCTAGGCAAAAGTACAAGAGAAGTTTAAAAAATTCGTGGGATATTAGTTATTGTTTTTTGAACAGCAAGAGAAGAGTATATTGATAGAGAAAGAAATACAAAGAAGCCAACTCTTCAAGTTAAAAGACGTTCCAGAGCAAAACCAAAACTAAGATCCACATAATAATGGTTAAACAGGGATCAACCAAACAACATCAAGGATCAACCCACAACAACATTAAAACAACTACACCAATGAAGAAGGATCAAGAGCTTTTACTCCCTCAATTGAATAGAAAAAATTGTAGCAGTTGCAGCTCCCAGTTCTGGTTTTTGCTTGAATCCAAGATAGAACCTGTTGTTTGATATATTCTACTATTTCCTACCAGCTCGAAACTTTGTCATTGAATATTGCTTCATTTCTGGGCTTCCAAATGTTCTCAAAAATTGCTAGGAAGAGAGCCTCCCATATTAGTTTTCCTAGATTGCTTTGCTTTTGATCAAGCCACCAGGAACGGAATGGAATCTGAGCTGACCCACATCAAACCCCACCATTTTATGACATCACTCCAAATTAACCAAGCCACTCTACATTTTAAGACATTTTAAGAGGGGATGATCAGAGTCTTCTAAGTCTTCTTTGCAGAGTTCACATAGTAGACTGTCCTCATGACTCAGAATGATTCTCGTCCACAGGAAAACTCAAGACTTTATGTTTTTTTGGAGTGTCAGCCATCCAAAAATTTGGAACTTTAAAGGTGCCCATGTTTTCCACACCTATGCCAAAACAGATTCCACCTGAGAAGCCTTCTTTTCAGCTAATTGACAGAAAGATTTTATTGAGAAAATTCCATTTGAGTTTGCTTTCCAGCTGATTGAATCCATTCCATTATCGTCGATTAACTTGTTACTCACTAAACCTTTTAGAATCTATAGATTGTTCTCCTCCCAAGAGAGTAATTTTCTTCTAAACTTAAAATTCCACTCCCCTGTTGAGTCCTTCATTTTTGAGAATTTTGCCCATTTTTGTTTAGATAACAAATATAACCTAGGATAAATAATTTTTAATAAGTTTTCATCCATCCATGACTCATCCCAGAAATTGGTTGATACTTCATTACCAACATTTACTTTTAGATTTGATAGCAGAATTTTTTGAGCTCTTGTTGATCCTCCATAAAGAATAATATGTCTTTTATCATTGTTGATAGATCATGCCTTTCTTGCCTTGGAAATGTCCATTTTGAAACATTTCACTCATACTTTTGATACGCCACCTTTCTCCCAAGTGCATTCCTATCAGTTGGTTATGAAATGACAACTTTATCTTTTTGGGATATGAAATGATAACTTTATCTTTGAACTTTTATATGCTTTGGTAGCACTTGGTTAATCTCTTGATTGCCATTACCAATGTGATTTAGCGGTATCGGATTATTTGATTTAAGTAGCTCAATTGAACATTTGAGTTCAAGACTTGAAGTGCCTTTGAGTAACATCCCGCTTGCTTCTAGCGCATCTGCTGGTGTATTTGTTAGTGTCTACCCCGAATTAAGCTCTTCTCCTCCTTTGACTGAAAATTTGAATCCTCACTTTTATCAATTGAGGTTTCATAGGACAACATCCATAGCTAAAGCTAATTGTCAGATTTTCTAAAGATATTATGATATTCCGTGATTCTATCATTTCGCCTTGGAAGCATTTGTGTCTATTATGGAATTTAATTTGACCATTATGAAGCATGCACTCCGTAAGGAGAAATTATTCAGAAGATCTGGAACACCACGTCAGCATGATGATGTGGTGTTCCCAATCAATTACAATTAAATATATATTCTTATTTTAGGTTGATTGGTTTAATCTTTAGAATAATAGAAATAACAATTTTCCTAACTATTTTAGGTTGATTGACGTAATTTTTAGGTTGATTGGCCTAATCTTTAAAATACTAGAAATAACAATTTTCCTAACATGTTTATATTTATTACCTATATAGTCGAGTTGACAAAACCTAAATGATATGTTTACTTGTAATTGATTATACACACCACATCATCATGCTAACATAGTGTTCCGAACCTACTGAATAATTTCTCCTCCACAAGACTGTTTTTTAATTAGTAGGAAAATAATTTTATTAACTACACAAGAATTGATATATACATTAGGCACTATTGCATTTACATGCCTATCCAGGAAAAAAAAAAAAAACAAACAGAAGATTTTCTTAAAAGATCCATCATCATAAGTGATTCTACTTTAAGGAAAATGAAAACCATGTGGAATGATAAAATGTGACCACAAAAACTATCATATGAAATACCACAAGCTAGGATGTTCAGTATCACAAAATGAACATCATCATAAGTGCTTGTTGCCTTGTTTTCGATCACATGAAATACTGCTCTTAAATAACAATCTGCTCTCCCAATTTTTCAACATTTAAAAATTGGGTAAATTACACTTTACTCTAAACAATAGAAAACCTCCTTGATGTTTATTTTGTAATACTAAACTCGGTATGTGTCATGATCCAAGATTCACATGGTACAATATTACATATATAGCATTTCTCCTCTCATTTTTTAGTTGATGTGGGATCTCCGTATCTTGCCTGAATCTCTTTCCCACCCACGTGTGCAGCTACCCGGGTCTCCCAATCCACTCCCTTAAAGGGAAACGCGTCCTCGCGTTGGGCTAAATCGGCATACTTTCGATTGGAATTTGTTTTGATACCATTTTATCACGATCCAAGATCTACATGGTACAATATTATATATTTTGGGTCTTGACTTGCGAGGCTTTAAAATGCATTATACCAATGAGATACAACTGCCTACATATATAGCACTTTCTCTCTTCTTTTCCAGGTGATATCAGATCTCAGCACATAATCTTGGAGTCAGCCTGCTACTGCTTTAGAACGTATTGTACCAATGAGATACAAGTACCTACATATATAGCATTTTCTCTCTTCTTTTCTAATTGATATGAGATCTCAGCACATAACTTTGGAGTCAATCTGCCACTGCTGTAGCCTACCAAGATCTCATCCCTGCTCACGTACAGCCGTCCGGATCTCCCAATCCACCCTCCTTAAAGAGCAACGCATCCTCGCATTAGGCTAGTTTCAAACACTTCCTTTGAGATTGGCTTTGATACTATTCTGTCATGAGGTCTTGACAGTATGTTTAACGTGCAATTGTTTAATTTCCATCTAAGCAAATGGCACTTAGTAAAATGTCGGTATTACTTATTTATTTTATCTCTCTAAAAACTACAACAATCTCTTTCTTTTACCACCTCTTACTTTCTCTCACTAAACTTAGGGCCTGTTTGGTAGAACTTTTCGACCTATTTTTTTTAGTTAATAAGCAAAAAAGTTAATTTTTTTGACTTTTTTGTTTTTTATTTTTTATTTTTTGCTTATCTTTAGCTTATAAAACCATAAAAGCAAAAAAAATTCTAACTTTTTTGTTTATAAACCAAAAAAAACAAAACCAAGAAAGTTGAAAAAAAAAAAAAACTTTACCAAACTAGCTAATAGACCTACCAACTTTTCAAAAAATGCATTAGATATATATAGAATACCCAAAAACAAAAAGTAACAAACAGTTTTGCGGAAAAAATTCTACAGCCTTACCTTTCATTGAAAGAGGCAGATCAAGAGCCAGCAGAAGAGCAAACATGTTACACTCGAAACAGGAGCAAGCGAATTTTAATAAGCTACACCCTGGTCTCTAATTATATGTTTGGATTTTTTATTTGTAAGGGAAAATGAAATTACTTATACATATAAATTATATGAGAAACCAAACAAAAAAAATTTTATTTTTTCACAAAAAAAATTTCCGGTGAGTTCATTTTTCCGATGTTTGAGAAAGAAAAAAAAAGAAGTTACATCTCTACAATCCTCACAAACACAGGGTATAGGGTATGTAATATGTCAAAGTAATATTGTATCAGACTCCTTGTCTTCGTGCAGTACTATAAAATTACAAACATTAAATGCATTATACTCATTGTAATATAATATAAATTTTGTTGTAGGCAAAGAAGTAATTTTCTTTTGTACCAATTACATTCCTTATCCCATCTTTATTGGACACACTTAAACATGATATAATTATTTCATTCTTTATCCAAACCAAACATAATATGAATAATTTGACATCGTCCATCGCAATACTTTATCCTCAATTATTCTCTCCCTAATCTCATGACATCCATTATTCACTTATCCCATAATCTCATCCTGCAATAACTCATATTTGTTATTCTTGTAATGTTAATTAAGTCTAATGGCATACCATGCTTATGATTTAAGTTATTAATTTATATATAAATATGTATATAGGTGAAAATAAGAGTTAGTGAGTTATTGATTGGAGAGTTGTGGGATGATGGCTACAAGAACATGTCATCTGCGTAGAAGAGAAAAAAGAGGAGAGAAAAAAGAGGAGGAAAGGAAGAGAGAAGAAAGGGAGAAAGGGAAAAGGAGAAGAAAATAAAATAAAACATGATACAGGTTGTTGGTTGTATGTGTTGATCGGTTACCTATGACTATTTGAACATGGGTTGTTTTGTCCAGGAGTGGGTGAGCTGTCTAGAAAGTAATTGGTGTATAAATTATTTTTGAGTGCATGTGTGTGTTGTGTGTTTTGTGAACTAGAATGAGTAGAAAAATAGAGATGTAATTCTAGAATTTTAAAGTTTTAGAGACAAAGAGAGAAGGGCTACGGAAAGAGAAGACTTGCTCCCTACGTTGAGATTTCCCGACAATTTAAGGTAGGGTGATAGAAAGACTGCATTCTTTCAATTCTAGTATGTACGATTGTTTATTACACTCTGCATAATCTAGTGTATGCACAAAATATACATCTTTGTGGGTATTGGCGTGATTAGTTTTACGAAGGATCAGAAAGGTAAAAACTTTAATGTGTATCTTGAATGAACCCATATGAAAGTGCATGGTGGCAGCGCAATGTGCGTGTGGCCAAGGTGATAATACAAAGATGGGTAGTTGGGTTATATCTCGGGTTGTGAGGGGAAGATATCAAGAATTTGATAAAGTGTTTATTGAGGCTTGTGGTTTATTATTGAACGAATTGACTACACTAGTGGATGTGTATATAGTTATAGTTATAGAGATATATGTATATGTAATATTTTTCTATATAGAGATACATGTGCAGGCTTGAGGATGTTATGTAAGTGTGGTTGTGTGTGTTTTGGTCTTGATAAATGAAATAGAATTTGTGGATAAAAGGGAATGTCGAACCAGTGAATTTCTTGGAGCGTGACTACAAGGGTGTTAGGCCGTGGTGGTTGTCGTGGAACTGGTTCATTAATGGTGCTGGCCAGTTTTGAAAGCTAAGAAAAAATAGCTAGCAATAGCTATGGGAAGAAGGGAAAAGAGGAGGAAAGAGGAAAATGAAGCAAATATGTGGGATTTTTGTAAGGGAGTCAAAACCAGATTTTTAGAGAAAGAAACAGGGCTGGTCGGCCGGGTAAAGAAGAAGACATGGTATAAAATCTAGTGTGGGCATGCTCACCGTAATACGGTGCATTCTCAGGACCTCCGGAGCAAATCACAACAAGAAAATCCTATGAAGGTCTCTACTCAAAGGTTTTCGGGTCTAAATCCATCTTTAAAGATTATGTCGTTTACTTGAAATGTTTTAAATGAGTGTCAGCGCACAGTTTAGTGAATGATAAACCTTACAATAATATACTTACAAATTGAAAATACAATTTGTAATATAGTAGATAATGAGCTAAAAGAATTTTTTTAAAAACTTTCCTAATACACATTCATACATTTTGCATGTTTGTTTTTGAAGTAAAACAAGTAAATCTTACAATTTCAATAGTGAAGCATAATCATCTCTAAATAACTTATAACTTAATGTTAAAGCAAAATATATTCTTTTAAATGTAAATAGTGCTAGCAAATATGATAAGTGCAATAGTTCAAGAAAACCAAAAATAACTTGTATCTCATATCTCTATATCTCAATGCCAAATTTTGTCTTGGAACTTAAGCCTAGTAGATCCACATTGTACTCAGAATCACCTCAAGGTGCTGCCTAGATTTTCAATAGTCATTCCTATTGAATTATAACATGTGACGCTTATTGCTAAAAAATCTCTCAATTTTACCATAAATTTAAGTTACTAAAGTAATAAAACACTACATCTCATAATACAATAGGAATCATAACTGAAAATTTAGTATTACTTAACTACTAGACTTTTTCTTACTCTAAGGCAAACAATCTCATTCTAACTTTCCACCGTCTTATTGCCTATCGATACCCGATATTACAGATTGCCATCTATTCCTCATTAAATTAAACTAATAAACTCTCATTATGCTTGCCATGTCAAAATTTCATAAAACTAGCATAAAAAATGAGATTTGTAAGGCTTGGAAAGAAAATTTAAAATGAAATTTAATTTGTGAAAGTCATTTTATAAATAACTATATCTTAACGGACTTAGAATTTCATAAAAATCACTATCCATATTATCCGAATTAACGTCCTTTAAAAAAAAAAAGTTTCTTACTCTCCAATATCCTTTTTTTATGATATCATAATTTACCAATCTTTTTCTTTTCAAATTTTCATCACCCTCAAGCCCTAAAAAATCTGGGTAATAAAAGATATTTCCTTCTAAAATTCCAATTAGTTTCAAGTTTTTTTTTTCTTTCTTAATTCTCTCTTCTCCTAGGAAACCTATATTTAAATAGAGGACAAGTCCACTGTGAATCCCGGGGCGCTGAATAATTTTCCTTTTTCCTTTTCCCTTTCCCTTTTCCGAAATCCAATTTACAGTGGATTGGGTTCCAGACAGAATATGTATGTGCCAGTGAGAGATATATGAGTTAGTCAAACTCATTAACTTCGATCAAAAGCAACCAAAAACATCCGAAGATCTAAAGCACCACACTCGAGCCCTAGAAAATTTAATCGATCCAATTCTCTCTCTCTACATCTATATCTATGTATATATGCCTGCACTTTCTCTCTCTAGAAGAGTGACTTGAACAATGCACGAATGGCTCAGTACAGGCAATCAGGCTTCGATAGGGTTGCTGTCCGAAGCCACGACGGCAACGGAACGTCGGATCACGTGTCCATTGGGATTCGTGCGCCTCAGCACAAACAGCACCGCAATCGGCGGCTCAAGAGCCGCAAGTTCTCGATCGGCGCCGTCATTGTGATTCTCTCTCTCGGTTTTGTCTTCTCTGTGTTCGCTTTTGTGTATATCTCCCGAGACAGAGGTCAGTAACTGTCTTGGCAGTTTTGTAATCATTATGTGTTTCTACGTGTGTTTGAAGTTATGTGTTTTGATTCACGAAGGAATTCAGATTTCGAGTTGTTTGTTTGGAATATTTTTGGGTTCTGTTTAGTTGCTGAGATAATGTGAGAAAATTTAAGAAACTGCAATTTTGAGTCATTAATGTTTCTAAAAATTGTGGAGTCAGGAGTACATAAAACTTTGCTCAATTTATCCTAATGTAGCTACTTGAATTAGTTGAGTCGTCTGTGAGGGCAAATTCAACGATGAATTTGTAACATATATATGTGTAGACAGACAAATTCAATGGTGAACATATGAACATAGAACATATATATGTCTCAATCTATATGCGTGTGTGTGTGTTTTCTTACTTTTAAAAATTTGAGTGTTTTCTTTAATGGTGTCTCTATGCAACTGAACTCGGGCTCATGTTTTGTTTGGTATACATTCTATTATACTAAAAGGTGGCACACTCTAGTCATGCGCATATCACGCTAACAAATACATCACTGTAATTCCAAAGAAACAAAACACCTTCAATGTTGTTCGTCAGTTTTCTTCCACTTCCCCACTACGGGTAGCCACTTGTCACACAAGTTTAACAAAATTAAATAATTATTGCCACTTTACGGAGTTTAAATTTAAATGCACTGTAAGCAAGATGGAAAATATATTATGAAACTAGGTCCACCTGCATAGCGTGTGGCACTCCTCTATTTCCGAATTGAATGACTCCGTTTGTTTCCATTATTTGGTGACTTATGGAAAAAGGAAAATGTAAAGGAAATGATTTTTCCTTGTTTGATTACCATGGAAAACAATGGGTAAAATAAAATGTGTTGAGAACATGTGAGAAATTTTTAGTTATAGATATCCTTTGTCCTCCTTTTCATGATTTGTAAGTATTTCATAATTTTTATAATCTAAATTTGTTTTAAGTAAGAGATAAAATGCAATGGAAAACAGATAATTTTGTCTGTAGTCCTACCCCTTGGAGAATCCTTGATTAATGGGGCTAACATTCGGTAATGTCCTTTGTCCTTTTAGAGAGAATACAATAAAAACTGATTTTCCTTCCTATTTTCCTTTCCCTTACCAGTCCTAGTTCTAAATGCATCATAAGTGGCATGGTGACATTAAGCTGATATCATTATTGTAATATATACGGTTCAGAATTTGTTTCTTTCTTTTATTCATCTCTTTCAGAAATGGATTCATTTCTTTCGTTTTCCAATGCTTTTATGATAGTTTTGGATAGCAAATTTGATGGCTACATGTTTCTCTTTAGTTGGTTCAATGTGTCAAGTTCTTTAGTGATTTATCTTCTTTTAACACTATAGATGTAGCTTGTTCTTTAGTAATTTAGCTCCTTTTCAGCACAATAATTTAATGGCAGGACCTGCCCCTTTGATTTTTCTATTATTTCGTCATCTGGAATTAGTGTGTAATGAGGCAAAAAATTTCCCACCAAAGGTATAAGAAAGCCCAATCAAGATAAGCCTCCTAAGCTGAGCACTTAGTACCGTGGAGTTTAAATCACCCATTAACAAATTGTTGCAAAAGTTTTCTGAAAAAAATCAGCTTTCTTAAATTTGGTAGCCCGAATTATCATCTGATCTTAATCTGAGCACTTACTGTTTATGTGTTACTGGCTTGGTGCAGAAACAAATGGTTATCATGCTCAGGATGATGACTTGAGGAATGATTCCGATTTTCTCACAAATGTCACAAGGACAGAGAAATTTAAAGTCCTTGAGTTTGGCCATAGTTCAGTAGCACATGGCCGGGATTCTCGGTATTGGGACAAGGATGATAGGAGAAGGGATGAGGATTACAGTGAAGATGCCTTGGAGCAAGCTAGTGTGGCTCGGGATGGGTCCACTGCTAAGGTTCATGTTTCAACAAAGCGGAAGAACAGCGTTAAGAAGTCTTCTCTTGATGAATCTAAAGCTTCAGAGACTAGAAGTGTTGGGTTGTATAATGAAGATGGGCGTGATGAATTGAAAACGTATGAGGCAGAATATGCAGCCTCTTTGAAGAGTGTTGGGGAATCAAGAAGGGATCATAGGAATAAAAACCAGCACATTAACAATGAACATACGGGGCTTCAAAATGAGGAAGTTGACATTGATGATGGGTATGATGATGGTATTGATTTGCATGATTCTGAAGTGGAAGAATATGATGATGTTGCACATGAGAATGAGGATCATTTGGATGTTGCAAGATTGCGCAATGGGGATCGCAGAGAGTCTTCTGATGCCATCGATATTGAAACTAAAGAGCAGGATATTTCAGAGGAGGTGAAGGAAGCTTCCACTGGGTTTTCTGATGAAAATTCTTCTTTAAACTCTCAACATTCTGATAAAATCAACGTAAATTCCAGACATGTCAGCGTTCATAATGGTCAATCTGCTAGAAGGCGTTCAGTTTCCAAAAAGAAGCCAAAGCGCCGTAAATTTTCTGGTAATCATTGGAGTTTTCATTGGGATCATAGACATAATTGCCTTTTTTTTTAATATATTTTTTCCTCCTTTGTCTTATCTTGTTACTCAGTATAGCACTGTGTTGTGTTTTGTTGTTAAGTGATTTATTCTCACAATTTTTTTTTGAACTCTAAATAAACTAATTCTTAACTCTTATTAATTAGAATGAAGAAAAGATGTATAATTTGTTGAACTGAAATTTGGAATGTAGAGAATTTGCTACTAGTGCGCAACTACAACTTGCTTTTGCTGCCAGCATGTCAAATTTTAGCTACTATAGCAACAGCCTGTTTTTCTGCCTTTATTTGCTGTTAGTGTTGCTGCCCTTTTCTTACTTGTGTCTGACCTTTTCTTCTTTAGGTTAGGGATATTCTATTGAATGTGTTAGCAAATGAATGGATGTTGGTTTAAGAATCTTAAACTTTTCATCAACTGGATAATGTTCTTTGATAAGGGATGTTGTATTTGATTTAGTAGTTTCACCAATCCTTAATTTATAAATTTAGATAATTTACCGTATGTGTTTTTTGGTTTTATCTCTCTCACCATGATTGTTACAGTAGGGTCCTTAAGCACAACTTTCAATTTAGGGCTTTCTGGTTACTTAAGTTGACATGTCTTTTATATTACAATTTTAGTATCTAGGACTACGATATTGTAGTTTCCTTTTGAAGCTAATAATATTTTAATTTCTTTTATCTTATCTAGCTGAATGCAGTTACTGAATTTATATTTGAATTTTGATTACTGTGATTTTCAAAATTGCTTATTAAAAAAGAGTTTGAGCTTACAAAATGTATAATTGCTCAGATTTTATGCTTTCTTCCCTTTTTCATTATCCTTTAACAGCCTGTTTGGAACTTTGAGAAGGGAAGTGAAGAGAAGGAAAGAGAAATGGAAGGAAAAGTGTTTTCTCTTCCCCTCTTTGGTTTTACAAAGAAAATGAAAGGAAAGTTGAAGGAAAAAACCCTTTCCCTTGTTTGAAATCCAGAGAAAGAGGAAAGAAAGAAGAGAGAGAAAGATAGAGTGATTATGTTCCCTTTCCCTTGCTTTTCCCTCCCTTTACCTCCCTTTCCCTTCCCGTTCTCTCCTAGGTAGAATAATAGGGAAAGGAAAGAAAATAGCTATTTTCCCTTGCCTCCCCTTCCCTTCCTTTCCACATGTTCCAAACGTGCTGTAAGTATTCATTTTGGTTTTCCCAAATATGATTAAATTTGTTATCTCATATTATTATTCTTACCTTCCTTTTCTTCTAATGAAAGGTAATTGAAAGAATTATTGGAAATCTATGTGCTATTTACTTGTAAAAAAAAAAAAAAAACTGTATGCGCTATTTGTATTAGTTTTGAAAATTTTCTTAATGTATTAGTTATTCTTATCTTTTACGGTATTATAACCATTGTCCGTTTACCTTTTGTCCAATTGGTAACAAGTTTGTCTCTGAAGCTTGGTGTCAGAAGCTTATGTCCACCTGTTATGTTGTTGACCAAACAAGTGAGAAAAAAGAAATAAAAGATAGAAATGTATTATTAGCATTTATATAACTGAGCCTGATGGACACATAGTTGTGGCTGGGTCGGATAGTAGAAGGCTGAGTTGAGGAAAAGACTTTGTGTTTGGCTTTCAGAGAGAAAAGGAATGCGATTTGAGAAAGAAACAAAAAGCTAAGAGAAGAACAAAGGAGTGTCTCTTGCAATGGTTGTCCAAAATCCACTACATATTCCTGGAAGCAAACGGCTCCTTACCGTTAGTAATTCATATTCATAAACGTCTTAGTGAAGGTGTACCTCTTAGTTCCAAACTTCTGCCTTTACTCAAAGAATCAAACCTTTGTGGATGCAAGATCTTTGGTTTCATTGCACTATTACAAAACTGCCAAGGACCCCTATCTAATTCATTCAAACATGGGTCTATCCTTATGCATGGCAACATGATGTTGATTATTGGACTAATACTCCTTCTTCCTTACTCCCTAAGAATCCTTCTATGAGAGCAATCGAGCATGTGTAGACTTGCCCATGCTTGAAGGACAAGGGACTAACTTTGGGAAACATGATCTGTACTAATATTTATTATCTAATTGGCCAACATTTCTGGGAGGACATTTATTACACCCATTAATTTAGTTTCTGAAAGTCATTGGAATCACAAAAAATTTCTTTTCTGTTACTTTTCAGTTTTAGTTAATTTGGTTTTCTTTATGCAAGAATTGGAACAAACATAGCGTTTTTTAGTGAAGTTGTAGATTGTGACTGGATTTCATTAATAATTAGGGTTATTAACCAGCGTAATGCAATGCAATGAGATTCAAGAAAATGAATTTTGTCCAAATTATGTACAACTGGTCCCATTTTAAGATGGGAAGTTTCAAGGTGTTTTCGTACATTTTATGTTCTAATTCCTATATTATATATTAAGAAGTTTTGTTTGACATTTCTCATCTGGTTGAACATTGTTGTCATTTATTTTCAGAGGCAAGATGTTGAAGCATTTTTTTTACTTCTTCAACCGTTCCCCCCAGGTTTAAGCTACTTCTTCAACCATTCCCCCTAGATTTAAGCATATCTTGATGGACATGATAAGATATGCACACCACAGGAAGTTGCAGACTTCAATAGTTGCAGCAAGACATGATTTGAATACTGCTGTGTATATAGTTGGCATACATGTAATTTGCCTTTTTATTATGTTCTTGATTTGTAGAGTTATTAGATGAGCGTCCCACAATTTTCATAAACATCTTCATATGTGTGGATATTGATTGCTATGCACATATTCTGGGATGCAACCCCTGTAGACTTTTGGGTTTATTGTTAAGTGAATTCCAAATCTCGGGATCTGTATGGTTTTTCAACAGACCAATTTGGTTGTTCTCTTTTTCTTAATTTCAACTTTGTTTTTAGGCTGAAATTGGTGATACTAAAAACTTTCAGGTTCGTGTGAGATGAAGTTTTTGAATTCTACTGCACAGCTCGTAGAGCCTTCAGAAAGTCGAAAATTTGCAAGATTTTCCTTGCAATATACTGAAGTAGAAGAGAAGCCTATTGGAGAAGAACAATGGGAGCCCAGATTTGCTGGGCATCAGAGTTTAACACAACGGGGAGAATCATTTTTTGCACGTGATCAAAAAATAAATTGTGGCTTTGTGAAAGGTCCTAAAGGGTCCCCAAGTACAGGATTTGACTTGGCAGATGATGATGCAAAATACATTAGTAGTTGCCACATTGCTGTGATTTCTTGCATCTTTGGAAATTCAGATCGCTTGAGAACACCTATGGGAAAATCGGTACTCACTTTTTTCCCCTTTCTGCGGTTTGACATTGCCTTTCTATCTTTATGTGGTTCAGTGAAATAGTTGCCTTTTTGTGTTCTTCATTTGGCATGTTGTTGTCTTTCTCAAGAACTATCTGGTTTACATAGCATATCTGTGGAATAGTGCTGAATATGATTATGGTGGTAGTTGTCTTTTGTTACAATCATAGATGTTAAAAGCAAAAGAGGAAGATGCAGTGTTTTGCTGCCCATAAGGCTAGGCCTCTCAACCTTAAGGATTTTGGGGAATAAGCTTTTAGAAAGTTTAAATTTAACTAGTTATGCATGTGTTTGTATAACTAGAATGAGTAATGGAGACCTCACTTTTCTAGGTTTTGGTGTAATTGTGCGGTTTTGCCACAGGTTGTAAGTTGTCAATCTGGGACCAGAGTGCAGAGAAGTGTTCTTGGGCCTGCAAACCACCAAGTGTGAGTACTGGCCGACTGAGGTTACTCGGCCGGAGGGACTCCGAAGCTCAAGTCAGTAGAGGAAGTGGTCACAAAGTTAAGAAACGAATGTAATGCAATCTTGAGTGGCAATCAATGTGTACCTTATTTTTGGTCTCTTCCCTTCATTTATAGTGTTCTCCCCACCTTTTTGGTTGTGGTCTGATTAGTCAGGCTTGCCCCCCACTCCAGGTGGTTGTGGGTCACTGTGTCTATGAGCTGGGAGCTTCCCGTCTTTGGGTGTAGGTTCTAGTGCACCTCCCCTATTCTTCAGGAGTTATGGGATGGTGGTCCCATTTCCACTATCTGATTTGATCCAGTCAACGTGATGCTGACGTGGCATCTCTTCTGTTATGTGGCAGTCTTCTCAGAAAATGTCTCCCTCACTAAGGGTTTGTCGCTATGCAAGGAAAGGTGTATACCTCATTGTAGAGGGCCTTTTTGACGTCCTTTTTCCTGATTAGTAATGTGTCAAAGTAAAAAAGATAGAAAAATACGAGTGAAAAGAGGGAAAATCAATAAATACTAACTAGTGAAGAAATAAGTAATATATATGATATTAAGAGCATATTGGCGTAGTTAAATAAAATTATTTTGACAATTCAACTCCAGGATTAATGGAGATAGATCCACTATTGTTCAAATTGGATGCTACTCAATATGTATCTTATGATACATCTTGTAATGCAAGGGTTTAGATACGTGTTGCATGGTCATATTTGTTGGTAACTTGGATCATATAGTACAATTTTACACCGCTTCCTTTGTAACTCCCGGAACTTCTTCGCAGTTCTCTAGCAAATTCGATGATTAAAGCCAAAAAATGATTCCAAGTGTATTGTACAATCAAATAGAAGAACAAATTTAACCTTAAAAACACCAGTTTTCTTCGTCTTCCGCCACATAGTAATGGTCAGCAGTCTCAACAAACAATGTATGACCACCATCGCCCATTGTTCTTTTGAGAGAGAGAGAGAGAGAGAGAGAGAGAGAGAGAGAGAGAGAGAGAGAGAGAGAGAGAGAGAGGTCTCAGAAATCGAAGAGGCGGGTCTTGGAAATCTAAAATCGGGGAGACTAGAGAGTCTAAGCCCTGAGATATGAGCCAAAGGGCCTGTTTGGTAATATCATAAAAGTTAGAACTAATTAGTCTTGCCTGGCACTGATCTAAACAGGTAAGATATCCAAATAGCCCAAATACCCAATGGACCCAAAAGCAGTCCAGTCAAAACTAATTTTCTTTTTTAAAAGAGGCACCAAAGGGGTGCCAACCCATGAACAAGCAGCCAAACAAAAATCAACCTACGAACTTTCATCATCTATATAAAGATAGTTACTTACAAAACTTTACATAATCAGAAAATTGGTTCAAGAAGGGATCAATAGAACCCTTAAACTAAAAAACTATGTGGAACTCATAAACGAGGGCTACTTAGCAACAAAAGTCAATTTTTGTTCGCCCCAAATAATGCACATCAAAGCCAAAAGGGCTAAACACCACGCCTTTTTCCTCCTTTTCTTCACTCTTGCATCCCTCCAAGACATCAAAAGCTTTGAGACACTCTTCAGGGAAGCCAAACAATGCCAAACCAACCCAGAATCAAGACCCACTTCTCAAAGGCCACCCTACAATGAATAGGGAGGTAGTCAATAGACTCCTTGTTGCTCTTGCACATATAACACAAGTAGAGGTGAATTTACGGCCTTCTAATAAGCTTGTCAACATTAAGAATCTGCCGTGAGAAGTCGTCCAAGTGAAGAAAGCCACCTTAGAAGGAGCCCCAGAACACCAGACTCCTTTGCAAGGGAAAGACCTTGCTCTTTGACCTTGCAAGGCCAAGAAAAAGCAGTTCACCTCAAAGCCTCCTAATGTTGTTCCCAACCACCTTAATGTGTCCTCAACCTCCCCACCACAGATAGGCCATAAAGGATACCCCAAAGGTCCATCAACTCCTCAACTTCCCAATCATTAAGCTCCCTTCTTACAGCAATATCCCAAAAGATATGACTGCCTTTAGAGATAAGGTAATCTCCCAAATATTCTGACAAGGACATTTAGAACATTTTTTATTAAGTGTATCAATCTATTAAAAAGGTACCAAGTGGAACCCCAAGCATTCAAAGCTATAATTTTATAGTGTGAGGGTTTCATTTTTTAGGTCTTTCTTTTCTCTCCTTTCGAAGAACTCGGAAATCTTTCACTACAGTGGTTCAAATCTGATTTCATTTGTTTCTCTATCTTTGAACATGTAAAAAGAAATTGATTGGCTATCAATTAAATATCTTTGGTTAATTTAACTTATTTGATTAATGAAATCTTTTGTTACTTATTAAAAACTACTGAACTTGATGTTACTCTTTAGTTTATTTTTATTTTTATTTTTATTTTTTGTGTTTGATACTTGGGTTATACAAGGCCAAAATGCTTCAATTTTGCAATATGTCTGTATTTCTTATTCAGATACTCATTTGACTTAACCTTATGAATAGCCCTCCTCACTGCTTCACTGTTCCAATTCTTGTTTTAAATCTTAATGTGCGAAGATTTATATTAAATCAGTATACTCCTTAACTTTCTGTATGGGTGGACTGTAAAATAAGCCAAACTTCATTAAGGCCTCTTCAATAGATAGATTTAAGAGAGGTATGACTCTCGCCATCCATCTTTAGCTCTTTCTTATTCTGCCTTCTTAATTAGAAGTGGACTTCTATTATAGCTTGAAATCCAAAGTCTGCCCCCTTGATGTGTGTATACTGTAATGCTCTTGTTGACATGTGCGCATATTTGTTTCACAAGCCCTAGACTCTATCTACTTCAACTGTTCATTTGTTGCTTATACTGGCAACACTCTTCATCTCCCCTTAAAGTACCTCACGATCTTTACGTGTGCAACCCTGAAGATGATAGAATGTTTGTTGCATTTGCCATCATAGTCAATTACAATAGGAATCCTTTGCCCCTACTCTTAGTCAAAGCATAGTTCTCTCAGAAACTACGCCAACTCTACTCTATTCCTTACAAATTTGTGTCTGCTATTATGTTTATTGTTGTGAATTGCTGTTGGATCTCGTAATCTTGATTTATTTGTGGCCAGACGTGGATCTTGGAGGTGTATGTTTCTGTGACGCTTTCTGATGGCTAAAAACATACTTATATGGTGACTCACTTCTAGTTACTCTTCATTTTTAGGTTTCTCGTTTGTCAAGGAAAAATGTCTGCTTCGTTATGTTCGTGGATGAAGTTACTTTGCAAACTCTTTCTTCAGAAGGCCAGATGCCAGATAGAATGGGTTTTGTTGGGTTATGGAAAATTGTGGTGGTGAAGAATCTACCTTACACTGACATGCGCAGAGTGGGAAAAATACCAAAATTCTTGCCACACCGACTTTTCCCTTCTGCAAGGTAAGTAGAAGACTAATTGAATAATTGAAATTGGTTATTCAGCTCTGTTACTGTAGTTATTGCTTATAACAATTTCTTCCAATGTGATAAAATGTTGGTATCTTAGAGGCTTTCTAAAAGTAATTTGATAATGAGTGAACCTGAAGACAAGCAGGTCTGCACCTTTTTGGGAGATAATGTTGGCAACTCTCTCTCTCTCTCTCTCTCTCTCTCTCTCTCTCTCTCAACATTGTTGTTTGGGGCCTTTGGGCCATAGATAGGCTATGAATCAAGACAAAAAAAAAATAGAGATCAGAATTCAAGCTTCGGTTCATGTGGAGTAGGGTAGCTTTAGAAAATTAAGGGTAATGTTGCCCACAATTGACTTTCCAGTGCTTTCATGGCACAGAGAGCTGTTAAGTTTAGTTTGTTAAAAAGTAGAAGGAAGGGTGTTGGATTTTATATATGAAGAATTGAAAAAATCAGGTTGTTGCGATTTCAGATCTCACCTTGCTAGAGGGGCTGGATGTGGTCTATTTTGAGGTTTTTTTGGAGTCAAATCAATGGCCAAAGGGTAGGGGTTGATTCCAAGGCTTCACCCTCCAATATTCAGCAAAATCCTGAAACACATTCTCAAATTTTGGTACTCTCAAATCTATTGAATAGAGACTGTCACATGGATCGAGTATGTCTCGGGAGCAGATTTGTGTCTAATTGTCAGATTAATCCGATTCCAAATTTGAAGTCTAGATTTGTCTTATTCTAAAATCCAAAGTCCCAGGGCACGGGGATGTGTCTAAATATCTGTATTTCTTAAAATTTTTCTTTATTTCCTTGGGTAAAACAGTGTTTTCATGTAACATAGGAAAGTCCATAAACATTTATAGGCTGCTCTACTTTTCGTAATTCTCATAGGAATAAGATTTAAGAATAGGAAACTTTGACTCTTTAACTAGTGAGATTACAGTAGACCTTGTTAACTGACAACACAAAATGACCAGTAATATAAGTCGGCCCAAAATAACACTCACTATACTTGATACAGCCCCTATCTAGCCCAACTTGACATTACCAGACTACCCTTATCGATAAATCTAATGAAAACAAAGATCCTAATTCATCTGAACTTGATTGCATAAGGTCCCTAGTAGCTGTCCAAAATATGCTAATTTATGTTTTTTCTTTGCAAGTTGTGCATCATGTGTCATGCAATGTCTTCATCATGCAGGAGAAATTCATGATTTAGATTGATAATCCACTACACCAAGAAAATGCATCAACTGATTTTACATTTAATGCATTGTGGACTATTTATCAAGTGCAGAAGTATTAAACCACTCCTACAGTAAGTTCTATTAGCAACTGATGTATCTAAATATACAAATTGCGGACTATTTAAATAAGGAGTTCTTCATATGACCTTTACTTTTTTTTCTTAACAGTAATAATAGCTCGTTGTAAACAATTTATGGCATTCTATCCAACAGCTATATTGGTAGGTCTAGTTGTCTGCTCCACAACACCAAATGATGTGGATGTCTAATAAAATTTTCACGTTCACCATACTATTTGTGGGGCCAGCTCTGTCTTCACGATTAATCTGAATAAAGTTTTACAATTTCTGTTTCACCCTATGTTTGCATTACAACCTCCATTGCATGCGTCCTGAGCATTTCAAGTGCATCAAATTTCATATTCAATTGACTGGAATTCTGCAGCTATTTGTTCGTGGAATACTTCTCTCCTACAGTAAAAGTTTACATTGTCTGTGAGTGCATTGCCTTCTATGATAACACGTACATCTCCAATATTGTCAGACATTGACATGTGTTCCAGGCATGTATATATGATGGGCATGGAGCTTAAATAGTTAGTTGCCTATCTTGTTTGGTTAGGAAGCATGTCCTCACCTCCTAGGGTGGCATAAGTCTTTGTCTGTGTCTGACATTGTTAGGCACTAACATGCATTGGATACCTATTGACAAATGTTGAACATGTGTTCAAATGTGTCCTACGCATGTCCTTGTCTCCAACATGCATTGGAAACACATTGACTTGTGTCCAAAGGTGTCATATTATATTTAAATTTCCTCTGAAACCGGACACGCTTTGGAAATGTGCAAGGCAGTGTGCCTATAGCTTAGATGCGCGCTGAAACCACGCCGGTTTCTAACCTTTTTTCTTCGTTTTTGTTTTTCTTCTCCTGATCTCTTTCTAGATTTCATAGTTTTCTTTTTCTTTTTCTTTTTCATACTCTTTTAAGCATATTTTGTAGATTAATTGTTAAGCTTTCCCCTAAATCTCTCCTCGAGAAAGGCTTCTCAGTTTTGAAATCTGAGACCCTTACAACTTCGATTTTTGTTGGCCCTTACAACTTTGATTTTGCTTGTGAAAAATTGGACATTTGAAATGCTACATTGGGCATGCATATCAATGGTGGACACAACTCTTACTTCAGTTACAGTCAATATCATTGATGCAGCCAATCTTTCTCATTTACTGTATTATACACAGCACACATACAATTAGATTTTCAACTTCTAGTTTTGAACAGATAATGTCTGGAATAACCTTTGTGGATGTTCGATGTGTAAACTTTTAATTTCCATTGTTAAAGCAATATGCTAACATTAATATTCAAAACAATATGTTATTGAACAATCTTTGGAAAGTAGACTGGTGTCTCTTTTTTTTTTGTTGGTTATCGGGTGGCGTGGTGCATTATTGGAACCAGTTTTTGGACTCTGTAGAGACTTTTGAATTTTCAACATATTGTTACTTTTGAAAAAAAATAAAAAAATATTCCAACTTGTTATCAGAAAAGGGTCCCGAGTTTCCTGTGTTCATATCATATGATTCATAGTGGAGCATTTTTTATTCTTTTTGGTGCTAGCATTTTTATTCCTCTGTTGGATTTTGTTGAATGTTGATTTACTTTTCTTTTGTCACTTCAGAGCCTACAGTCATTATTTCACTGATTTCTGTTGTCTAGGTAATGGTATTGATTGATGCGCTCTCCTTGGCATCTGTTAGATGGTAGCTTTCACAAAAGGGTGTTTTTTTTATTTTTTATTTCAGTGTGGAAGGTTTTGTTAGAGCTTGGGCATTATTGTCTGTGACCTGCCTCTGAAGTCAAGGTGTGAGGAATGGAACTAGAACAAAGGCATTTTAACTGTTAAAATCCTTGCCAATAGGACTGTTCTCTCAGATTAGTCATTAGGGATGCATGTTATTTTTGAAGCAGTGAAAGATTTGAAGGTGACCTAAGCAAATTGGTGAAATCATTTCCATAAGGGAGGTGAAGGTGTGGTGATATTAGTAGTCAACTTGCACTGCATTGTTGGGATTCTTCCCATTTCTTATGTTGGCTTACGGCTGGGCTTGTCTCTCAAAATCAAATTGGTGTCGGATTCAGTGGTCAAAAGGTTTAAGAAATGATTGCTAGGATGAAACACAATATTTGTTCAAGGGGGTAGGCTTACCCATTGAGTGTAGTCTTTGAGATTGGATGAATTGTTGAGGGACTACTTATGGGGGGATTTGGATGAGGATTACAAAAATAAGTTGCTGGATCCATTTCAGAAAGCATTTTTTGTTTTAAGAGGGAGGAGGAGAAGGGGGGCCTATCAAATTGGCACATGTAACAAACAGTAAGAACTGCTACCACTGTGAATTCACTGATTGATGCATTTGTAATGGGATAGTGTAGCCCAGTGATATTGTCACATAATGATATCAGCAGATTTACTATTAATATACCTGGTTCAATGATGCTAATGTTTGAATAATCTGTTACACCTCAACATGCTAGTGCTTATGATATTTCTCAACTTTTGGCACTTGTCATTATTCAATCTCGGACCTACTTTCCTCACTGTAGTTCTCATTAAGATTCACTTCCCATTGTATGATATAGACCCCCCAAGGAGACGGTACATAGGCAACGGAGGCTGGCTTACTATATTGAGCTTGCCCATATTTTGTCTTTGTACACCATTCCAATCTTGGTAACAAGGAGATTGGAAAAGTTGCAGCGTGATTTTCTTCGGGGGGTGTCGGGGAAGAGTTCAACTATCATTTGGTTGATTGGGAAACAGCTTGTCCTCCTGTTAAGCAGGTTTTTTTGGGCATGAGGAGGTTGGCCATTTTTAATGAAGCTCTTTTGGGCAACTAGCTTTGGAGATATGCTAGTGATAGGGATTAATATTGGAGAAATATGGTGAGGAGAAGTATGATAGCTCTTGGGTGATAGGATCTTTTTGGAGGTACCGATGTCACATGCGAAAGGGATTTGGCAAGGTATCCGCCAAGATTGGAATGGTTTTACGAGATTTTCCAGTTTCAAGATTGGGAGGAGAGATGGGGAGAAATTTTGTCTACATAAGTGGAGCGGTGAGGAAACTTTTCTTGATATCTTTCACCTTGCTATTGGGAAAGAAGTAGCAGTGGTAGACTATGCTAGGGGGTGGGGGTCAAGATATGTGTTGGGTTATTGTGTTGAGAAGGGATGTGTATGGTTGGGAGTTGGATCATTCAAATGATGTAACTATGCTTTTGTAGTTCCAGGACTCTTTGTGGTGGGCAATCTCAAAGAAGGGTAAATTTGAGGTGAAATCTTTTTATGGGGATTTTGAAGGTTGACAAGGAGGAAAATTTTCCTTTGACAGGTGTTTGGATGGTCGGGGCTCCTTCCAATGTTGCCTTCTTTGTGCTCATGAAAAGATTTTGACTCTTGATAATTTGATTCAGAGGAGATAAATTTTTATTAAGTGCGGTTTCTGTAAATGTGATGGTGAATCTGTCCCACATTCTCGTTCATTGTAGTGTGGCAACGGACAAGTGGGGGTTGATTTTAGCTATGTTTGGGATGCAATGGGTGGTCCCTACGGATGTGGCTAAGGTGATCCGTGGGTGGCGGGGTGGTAGAGTGGGAAGCTTAGGAGGAAAGCATGGTTGTTGGCTCCTTTTTGCTTGATTTGAATCATTTGGGGAGAGTGGAACATGAGGACTTTCCAAGGGATGAAGGCGCCTTTGTATAGACTCAAAAGTTCGTTTTTAGCTATTTTGTATAAATGCTGTTTAGGAAGAATGTTCTCTTGTATTGACCATTTAGTGAGTTTTGTTGCTTATCTTGATTTGTAAGGTATTTTATAGGCCGCTTTTGGGTCGTTGAGTGTGTAGGCCTTTCTTTTGTTGGGTCCATATAGGTTATCCTGTTTAACATGTTTAGTACTTGGGAGGCATCCGCTTGATGCCTTTCTAATATACAAATTACTTATCAAAGAAAGATGACCCCTCACCAAACTTATGTACCAACTTTTTCTAGTATTCTGCTTGTGGATTGGGGAGCCTATGCTAGAGGGATGAGTTGACTGGATTAGGCCATTTGGGAAGTGATAGCAAGCACTAAAATGGCTACTAGAGGTGGAGAAGAGAGAGTTGAGGTAGTCATAGGTAGAGACAATGGCAATGGAGAGCAACTTGTGAGCTCAAGAGCAAGAGATGGAGTTCTTTGTGTGTCCACACATATGGAGGCGGAGGCCTCCTACTTATAGGAGTGTGTGGAATTGGAGGCCGAGCTTACTTGTAAACAGTGTCACGTGCTTGAATGGAGACAAGAGGACAGATGTTTGATCCTACTTGGCCGGCCTGTGCAATCACGCCCTGCCTAATATGACATTAATAATATCTAATTAGGTTGGAAGTGTGACAACTGCAACGTTATAGCGGTGAACTGCTTAGAGCTGATTGGGAGTTTGGTTCAAGGCTACAAAGGTTGTTGGGGGGTCTGCCCTAGGTATTGTAGAGGCAGGTGGGTGCCATCAATGCCCTTTGTCTTCTTCTGGATGTTTTCTAATGGTACTCTCTCTCTCTCTCTCTCTCAAACCATTCAAAGAGAAAGCCCCTTGAGGAGGATTGGGTGAGCCACTTTGACGAACCTTAGGTCTAGTCTCCAATTCTCCCTCGTGAGAGATGATCAAAAAGGGGTTCCTAAGTTCTGCTTCCAAGCTAGGTTGCAACAAGTTGTCTTGCGGAAATAACCCTAACCTATGTTGGAGTTGTGGCTCAGGAGGTAACATGCTTGGCGCCGGAGTTCTTAGCTAGACTAGGAGGTACCAAGCAGGGAACCACTAGCGAAGGAGAAGAGTGCGCTTGAGCAGAGGTGCCCTCGGTCAAGCCAAGGGGGTGCCTCAAGCATGATCATGGGCTAGATCTTCTTAATGCCTGAGCTCAAGGTCACTTGTGGTTAATGAGGTTCGACCCCAAAGTGGAGTATGCACAGATATGTTGCTGGTACATGATGTGTTGATGATGTGGCATGCAAAGTAGGGAAAGTGGACACATGTACCTAACTGCTAGTATGCACTTACGTGTGTTTAAGTCTGAGAATAAGACAAGTAAATTGGGAAAAACAGTGTCAATCTATGTCCATGTACATGGTATACTGCTGGTACAAGTTCATGTTAACAACTTCTTGTGGTGAATCGTAAATTATATAGAATACAAATTTTGTATGAATTCCTCATATGTTTTATATATGACTTTCTGTCTTCGGTAATAATCTGTTTCTTTAATATGATCTACTAAGAATCTTGGTATTGCATAAGTTTAGTGGCAGAACCACATGTAGACCAAGGGGGCCTGGGCCCCTCGAGTTTTTATAATTTTGTGCAGATCTTATAATTATAGTGTATTGACCCCCCTAAAATTCAAAAAATTTTACCTCCCCATATTTCAAAATTTTTTACCTTCCCCCCCAACCCAAAACCAAATAAAAAATAAAAAAAATGAAATTCCTAGGTCCACCCTTGTACAAGTTGCTTATCCAAATTATTGTTCTGCTGAGTTGGTGGCATTCTTTAGAGGGGCTCTAGCTTCTAGTTTTAAAACTTCTGCATGCAAAATCTTTTCAGGTACTCTATTTGGCTTGATAGCAAATTACGTCTCCAACTTGACCCTCTGCTCATATTGGAGTACTTCCTGTGGCGAAAAGGTTATGAGTATGCCATTTCCAATCACTATGACCGGCATTGTGTATGGGAAGAAGTGGCTCAAAATAAGAAGCTTAACAAGTACAACCATACCATCATAGATCAACAATTTGAATTCTACCAGGCTGATGGGCTGAAAAGATTTGACGCCTCAGATATGAATAAGCTTCTACCGAGCAGTATGATTTTGTTTGCAAGTTGCTCATTATTGTGAAACTTACAGCTTTAGCATATAGTTTCCATTCCTAATGTCACATGATCTTTTCCTGTGGTGTTGGCAGATGTTCCTGAAGGGTCTTTCATTTTGAGGGCTCACACACCAATGTCAAACTTGTTCTCTTGTATTTGGTTTAATGAGGTGGATCGGTTTACTCCTCGTGATCAGCTAAGTTTTGCATATACATACCAGAAGTTGAGAAGTGTGAATCCTGGCAAACCTTTCTATCTCAATATGTTCAAGGTGAGGAATCTTGTGAATTCAGTTTTATCCCAGATAAATAGAAACCTAATGCTGGGGTTGGACAAAAATACATATTATTCAGGAGACTACTTGTTAATGCCCTTGGTTCCTTACATTGCAGGACTGTGAGAGGCGATCCATAGCTAAATTGTTCCATCACAGGTCAGAGGAGAGGAGGAACATTGCTCGTGATTCAACGGAATAAAGTGTCATGTTGAGGTTGACATGGGAAGGTATTTTGTATGTTGCACTTGGCAACAATCTTACATGTCGATTGAAGGCGATTTTTCCTGTGAACAAATTGCAGTAGTTCTGGTTGCTGGCATTATATATTTGTGCATTGCCAATTGAATGTGTAGAAAGTCCGGCTGATTCACATTTCTATTGACAAAACTAGATCAAGCAACCTCAGTTTTGGTGGCCTCTCTTTCTGCTGAAAAGAACTGAAACGATCAGCATTCTTAGTGTCCATTGTATCAATCTACATTTTCATTCATTTCATTGTTTGGAGAAAAACATAAGCACCCCATACCTAATATTGCTCGGCTGTGGCTTTTTGTACTAATATTTTTTTTCTCTTGTCAAATGGGTGCCATTTCGTTGTTTAGGAGAAGTTTTGAGCGATTATTCAAAGCTTGTACAATACAATTGGCAATTTGATTTTTGATTTGTATCAATCAGCGGTTGCATACAGTATCCTATTTGTTTTCATTGGCCATTAAGTTTTTAGACTTCCACTTAGGCATGAATTGCCAAAGCTGTTGAAACATGAAGCATAGGCATCATTTTTGGCGCCGCACGTTTCATGAGGCCATATATCTGAATAAGCTTGGAAACTAAATGTCAATGCAACGCACGGAAGAGTTTGAAATGGCGTGGAAGAACGTTAAGACAATTTTGGCCTCTATGATAGCAAATGGGTTGTGTATGTATATGCAAATCATAATTTTGTTGCGGAAGTGAGAAGCTCGCAACTTGTCAAGGGTATGTAATAATTCTTGAGTTAATTTATGAAATTATAGCACAGGCTTCTTTGTTGAAAATTCCTTAGGAGATGTAACGTGCTGGAAGTAGAACAACCGCAAGGAAGGCTGAAGCCCCCCATTGCCCTTTCTCCTACTACTTCCGCACATTGTTGGCTGAAATTTTGAGGACGAACCTCGCCTAACTTATTGACAAATGACAAAAGCATGGAGGGAATATTGATTGATAGACAAATTCGATGCCCGCCATAAAATAGCCCATAGAATGCGAGGAGGTATCAATCTCACCTGAAACTCTTGCCCATTAGTTTCCATTTTATACTAATCTGCCCATAATGAACTCAGTCATGAAGAACCCTTATCAGTCACTCCGTACTTGACACAAAGTTCCATAATTTCTACAAAAGCGCCTACATCAGGCCCTTCACATGGAAGTCTTAAAATGTGTTGTATGTCTGTTCTGTTCTTGTGATAAAAACCTTACTAGGTTATACATTCTCAATCACCGATATATCGGGGCAAAAATTTTAATCAACCACTCACCAAGTTGGTGAGGCAACTTAGTACAATTATATAAGATGTAGTAGACTATTAAAGTCGATGGCCTCCACAACTTCTATTTGTGACGGTCGTAGTTGTCGGACCAACATTACACACTGCATTTAGTGTAACGCTTATATTAATTGTATTCTAAATTCCAACACCAATGTAAGTAATTGATACGAGTTAGATTCCAAATTAGGAAAGAGTACGAATATAATTATTTGTGAAAAAATAGTTATCGCTTATCATTTCAAAGCTATTGAAACGTATTATACATGGTTGTCACTTTTCATTGTCGGTGTTCCATATCTTTCTGGATCCCTACCCCTCAAGGAGGTTCCATCTCCAAATCCTTCCCAATAAGTATGCATCCTCAACTCCAATGGAAAAAAGTAATGTTTACTCTAACAGTAGTCACGTGAGTAAATAGGGTCAAATTATTGGTAAGTAAACCAAATTGAGTGGTCATAGGGCCACAATGAGTGGTAATTACACCCACATCGAATGGTAAGTATAGTCGCATAAATCGTAAGTAGGATCACGAGTGGTCATGTGTGCTTTCTCCTACACCACCTCCGTGTGAATTGTAAAGCAAACATGGGGACACCATAAATGCTAAGTACAAAACAATAATTGGTAAGTAGGCTCACACTCATTGCATGTAGTGTCATATTAAGGTAAGAGTGAGAACACGTATTTAGTAGTAAATATGGTTCTCATGAGTTATAAGTACTCACTCATTAAGTTGTAAGTAGTGAGGTAGGCAGCATGTGCATGTGTTCATAGGGAGCACTTGCTCCCCTTAAATTTTAAAAATTATACTTTTACTAATGGTTTTTTAAATTTTTTTTAATTTTGTCCTTAAAATTTAGAAATGCTCCCTTCAAATTTTCAAATATTTCATTTTATCTATAATTTTACGAAATATTTTCAATTTTTTCCTCTAAAATTTTATAAACGTCCCTCAAGTTTTTAAACATTCTATTTCTATATAATTTTAAAGATGGTTTTCAAATTTTGCTCACTACAACTTTATAAATGCTCCCTTAAACAATTATTTTGTTTTAAAGACCCATTTATATATAAATTAGTATACATCTATACTACTATAAAAAGCCAACATTGGGGCTTTGGTGAGGATCTGTAACATTATTTAATTTTTTGAAATTGTCTTAAAAGGTTCAATAAATTATTAATGTTGTGCACATCTTATCTGACTCACAAGGACAAAATAATAACATAGTAATACAGATTTTGTAACCGCTCACTACTCTTTTTTTATTTTTTCTCTACACTTGCACAAACTGATCTTTCCCATATAATGATCCCTATTTTTTCTCTACACTTGCACAAACAGATCCCATCCACGTAGTGGGGGCACCCTTCTAGTTATACATAGGTATGAAGGTCAAGTGCTCTATTATTGATTATAATTTTTTTTTTTTGTTATGATTAATAGTTGCCCTTTGAGTGAATTTTTGTGACTCTGTCGCTGCCTGTAAGTATGTCCGCATTGAATTGTAAATATGGTCAAATTGTGTTATAAGTAGGGCGACATAAGTGGTAAGTAGGGTCAAAATTGACAAAACAACTTAGTATATTTCTAATGTTCAACTTAGTACTTTTTTGTGATTCCTTGGTTCAAATCTTATTGCGCACTTGCCTTTGGTGTCCTAGTATCGCACTTTATGGTTGTGATTTACAATACATTGAATTAATAAATTTTATTTTTTAATTATGAGTATGCACTTGGAGGTGGTGATCATGATGTACAATATACATCATCAGTACTAAAAAAAAAGAGAGGTAGATATATATATATATATACATCTCTTTTTGAATAGCCCTGCCAAATGTAGATTCATTGATCCTCAACATTATAAGTTAAAGCACAATGCTTCATTTATTTTACGAAGGTTGCTAAAATCTTTCAATTTTAAGCTCGTGAAGTATCTCCAACGGCATGTTTATGGTGTGAACAAAGAGTGAATTTATGAGTAAGAAATGACACTAATTACCAGGACCATATCATATGCCTAACTATTTACCACTCACCGGATTGAGAAGCGAGAGAATCAAAGATTAGGGAATGAGAAAGAGGGCCGGCCAATGATGAGAGGAAAAAAGGATTTCAATTTTTAAACACCACGCTTGCTCTATGAGTTTCAAATTTCGTTCTATGAGTATTGCGTACATAGTTTCTTGCAACAAACTCAAAGTAAATTTTAGCAAAATTATGGCAAACTATTATTTTAACTGATCGCTTAGTTTGAAACCATTTCAATAATTGACGACTCAGATCGTATTCTTAATATCTAGCGGTTGAATATTTTTAGTACAGTACCAAATCACTCTTTGTACCGTAGCCATCGAAAAATTATTCAAATTATTACTTACACCTCTCACAAAGGGCGGGTCTCCTGTCAGACGGATCAAATATGCCAACTTACAGGTGAGAGATTCACCTTAGCTGAGAAGAGAAATAAGGACACCTTATTCTACAAGAGTATCATATAATTTTTAGCAGCCATCGCCCCATAATGTAATGGCAGCCGCTACGTATGGTCTCGCCAGGTGTAAGTTATGTCTCAGCCACACTTTGTGATGATGTTTAAAGGGTGGTACAGTGATGGTCGACTTGTCTCTATGGTCAACACGAGGTCTCCGACTCATTCTCTTCTTAGGTCCCTTGTAGACTAACATCACTAAATGCATTGCATGAGATTTATAGTGTTCATATTAACGGTGGTCCTATATGAGTTAAAGAGAATAGTGGATCGAAAGCTTAGATGCCATGTAGTGAATAATAATAATAATAATAATAATAATAATAATTTTGCCTAGGTAGATCTTAGCTACGTGTAAGTTATGTCTCAGCCACACTTTGTGTTATTTTAAAGTTGGGACGGCTACGCTAGAGCTCTTTGTAAAAAAGTATTTTACGAAGTTGGGCATTGGTGGAGGTCTTGAGTTAGCTAACAACATGCACAATACATGTATAATACACTCATCTGAGTCGCACTCCACCGACAAAACTCATCATAACATCAAAATATGGCTAGATAATTTTGGTCCTCGTCTTTTCAAGGCAACCACAACTTTTAAAGGGTTTTTCTCCGATACTTTTTAAGTTTTCTAAAGATACCTTACTCGTGAAAAAAAAAAAAAAGCAAAAATATTTGCCTATTGAATGATAATCTCTAAAAAAAACTTCGAATTGCGTTGGTGAAAAAGCAGTCATTATAAACGTGACTCATGTCTATCACAAATAAGAGTTGCAGTTACTGCAAATATGATTCATAATTACAATAATGTGATTACATTTTATAGTAATTATTGTTTCATTTGTTAGAAAAGAGAGAGACATACAAAAGAGAATATATTACATTGAGTGAGTTAGATGTATATAAGTAGTCTATATTTGTAGTAAAAAAGAACAGAAGAGAAGTGATATTTAACCGATGTGAGATATGTGTAAATTAAGAACTATGTTAATATATAAACCAACATTCCCTCTCAAACTCAAGGTGGTTGAGCAGAAACCAAATTGAGCATGGAAACCAAATCATGAAACCGTCCAGAAGAATAAGATTTGGTGAAGATATCAGCAATCTGGTCAGTAGAAGTGACAAAAAGAAGATGAATAGTACCACAAACAATATGCTGTTGAATGAAGTGACAATCAATTTAGTTGTGCTTAGTGCAATCATATAAAACATCATTGTAAGCAATCATAATAGTACTATGGTTGTCAAAATGAAGAACAGTAGCACCAGAATAAGGCACACCCATATTTTGAAGTAACCATCGAAACTAGGGAAGTTCTTGAGTGGTGTCAGTTAAAGCACGATACTCAGCCTGAGTGCTAGAGTAAGTAGAGAGGGTCTACTTCTTATTATGCCAAGAAATGAGAGAATCGCTACGAAAGAAGCAGAACCCGGTGGTAGAATGACAATCAATAGGATCACCAGCCCAATTAGCATCAGAATAGGCATGGAGCTGTAGAGAGGAGAGGCGAGAGTAGTGTAGACCATGAACGAAGAATGCGAAAAACTGCAACATAGTGAGTGGAGTGAAGCGAGGACAAGAACTGACTGACAAGGTAAACAACATGAGCAATGTCAGGACGAGTAACAGTAAGGTAGATAAGATTATCAACAAACTATCAATAGAGGGTAACATTAGATAGAGGTTCACCATCTAGAAGAGTAAGACGTACATTAGCTTCTAGAGGTGTGAAAGCAGTCTTACTATTAGTAAGACGTACATTAGCTCTAATAACATATTAAAAATAAGAGAGATATGCAAAAGAAAATATATTGCATTGAATCAGTTATATGTACATAAGTAGCCTATATTTATAGTAAAAGAGAATGAAAGAAAAGTTATGTTTAACCGATGTGGAATATGTGTAAACTAAAAACTATGCTAATATATACACTAACATTATTATTGAACAGTAACTTTAATTAGTTTAAATAATATAGGCAGTTCAAGTGATAACTACCCTCAAAATAAAGGTTTTTCCTTCTACAGAAACTCAATATGTATTGCCAACAACAAATTAGGCAAAACCCAGCAGTTGGACAACAAACATTGAACAAGGAAATTAAGCATATGGTTTCCACAGAGAGTCATCTCAAACTCTCCTCCACCTCTAATGTGAAGGAGAACGACGACGAAGAAGAAGCATGTGCATATGCGTTGTAGTTGTTTGTCAGTTACATCTTCCCCAAAGTCTTGAACGCCGTAATAGAGCTCGGGCTGTTCGACACTATCGCTTGTTGAAAATATTTTTAAAATATATAATATATGTAGTAGTTTTGGGGTTTTCCAAAATGATTTTGACTAGTTTTGAAGAAAGTCTTTATTGCCTTATTAAATGAATCCTACATTGGAAAGTAAGAAGTTTTGTAAGGCATTTATAAATGCCAACAACTTTTTATGTATTGCTTTAGAGCAATGATTGGGTGTAGCACTCAAGTGTGAGCATGTGTGCCACGAGCACGTCTCGCGTGTGAGTTACGTGGCGCAATGTGGCGCTTTAGTGGCGCACTTGGCACTTGGACATGTGGCACGTGCACGTGTGGCGTGTGATCAAGACCATTGATTTTTGTCAATCATGATAATCAACAATCAGATGGCTAATACATAAGCAAACAGGATCGTATGGTGAGAATCACACCTGATCATAAAGGTGTGATAAATGATCTGATCAGACAATGAATAGATCCGATCTACACCGTTAGATTAGAAAGGGGCGATCCGACGATTGTGTTTAAACTTACAAGTGACTGTTAGAAATAAGTTATTTTTTAAATTCTAACAGTCATATCTGGTCCAAAAAGACACCAAAATGTGTATAAAAACATGACAGATTTGTAGACAATAGATACATATATTTTTTCTGCAACTTCTCTCTATTTTAAAAGGCATTACAGTTCTTGATTCTTTCTAGTTTTATTGTCATTATCTCTGAAGCCTGTTTTTGTAGAAATAGACATTCAAATTCTTGGCAGACTTGATAATCAGAGGGTATTCGGGTCTGATTTTGTGTGTGCAATACGCAGTCAGAATTATAGATTTTCTGGGCTCCATTGTATCCTGGAGGTGATTCGCCATTAACTTGGTGCACACCAGATTCTAAGAATTGGTGGGGGCAAATATCATCTTAAGGAAAGCGATATTAATCGTGCCTTGGATGCGATTATTCATCTTCTTCTTTCTTTTATAGATTTCTACACTAACAATCTTAAGACGATATTCCAATCATGGCTGCATAATTACGATAGTTCTCTGCAGACTATATGAAACTGGATCGTTTTGATGGACCAAACTTCAAAAGTTGGTAGAAGAAGATGCACTTCCTACTTCCCAGTCTCAAAGTGGTGTATGTTTTCACCACCCCTAAGCCTACTGCAAATGAAGATGAAACTGTGGCTGAAACAAGGACAAGGACGAAATGGGAGCAAGATGACTACATATGCAGAGGACACATTTGCAATGCAATGTCTGATACTCTATTCGACATGTATCAGAATAAGGGGACTGCTAAAGAATTGTAGGATGCACTTGAAGCCAAGTACTTAATGGAGGACGCCACTAGTAAGAAATTTTTGGCTTCAAAATTTTTCAATTATAAGATGGCTGATACTCATCCTTTTATTGAGCAGTTTCATGAAATCATGTATATCCTTAACCAATTCAATCAGTATGACATGAAACTGGATGAATCCATTACGGTTTCTTCCATTTTGGATAAGCTTCCATCATCATGGAAAGACTACAAAAAGAGTCTTAAACATAAAAAAGAGGACCTGTCTCTTGAAGAATTGGGCCGTCATCTTCGAATTAAGGAGGAATTCTGGAAAAGTGACAGTAATGACGAGCATAACTCTCATGCCTCCAAGGTTCATATGATAGAGGATGGACAAGGGTCAAAACCGCCCTCTCAATTTGGACAAGACAATTGTAAGAGAGGCAGAAATGCTGGTAACAATGGCAATAATTTTGGAAACAACCACAATCACAATAAGAAGAAAAAGAAGGGGGCATATTTCTATTGCAAAAAGGAAGGCCACTATAAGAAAGAGTGTCATCTCTTTAAGAAACAAAAAGGGAATGGTGCTAAAGACTCTAAGGAGAAATTTGTGGCCATAATATCTGAGGTTAATATCCTCGAAGACAATGAAGCATGCTGGATTGACTCTGGTGCGATGAGGCATGTTTGTAAAGACAAAAGTTCTTTCAAGACCTATGAATCCATGGAGGATGGCAATTTTCTTTACATGGGCAACTTGTCCACAACAGCAATAAAGGGAAAAGGATCTGTGGATCTAGAGTTTACTTCTGGAAAAAGCCTTACTCTTATTGATATGTATCATGTACCAGAAGTTAGGAAGAATCTAGTGTCTGGGAGTCTTCCTAATAAGTTTGGGTTTAAACTTATATTTTAGTCGGACAAATTTGTCTTGACTAAGGGAGGGATGTTTGTTGGAAAAGGATATTTGTATGAGGGCATGTTCAAACTTAATATTAATAAAACGAATGTTTCTGCTTATATGATCGACTCTACTTCTTTATGTAATTTTCGTTTAGGACATGTTAATTCAAGAAGAATGCATGATATGGTTAACTTAGAATTAATTCCTAAATGTGCAAACGACATGAATGATAAATGCAGAATATGTATGCATACTAAAATCACTAGAAAACCATTCTCGAATGTTGATAGAAATTCTACTTTGTTGGAATTAATTCATAGTGATGTGTGTGATATGTATAGCACCCCTACTAGAGAAGGCAAACAATACTTTGTGACTTTCATTGATGATTATACAAGATTCTATTATATTTATTTACTACATGCTAAAGATGAAGTTTTAGATAAGTTTAAAGTTTATAAAACAGAAGTTGAATGTCAATGTAATACAAAGATTAAATGCCTTACATCAGATAGGGGAAGTGAATATCATTTTCTTGTATTTTGTGAATCTGTTGGTATTGTCCATGAAACCTCTATGGCTTACACTCTAAAACAAAATGGAGTTACTGAAAGGAAAAACAGAACATTAGTAGAAATGACTAATGCTATGCTTTTTAATTCTGGTCTTTCTAATGGTTTTTGGGGTGAAGCTATGTTAACTGCATGTTATATTTTAAATCGTGTTCCTCACGAGATATCTAAAGTGTCTCCATATGAGTTATGGAATAAAAGAAAGCCTAATTTGTCTTATCTTAAAGTTTAGGGCTATAGAGCCATTGTTAGATTACCTAAACCTAAAATTAAGAAGTTAGGACAAAAAGCTATTGAATGCATTTTCTTAGGATATGCAGAACATAGTAAAGGATATAGATTTCTTGTTATTGAAACTAATGATTCAATTGAGATCAATACCGTTTTTGAATCTAGAGATGCAATCTTTTATAAAAGTAGGTTCAAGTCTATTCCCAGTATAAATGAGACTAGAAAACATGTGGAACCACAAAAAGATGTCATTGTATCTTCTAAACCTAGAAGGAGTAAAAGGATAAAGACTGAAAAGTCTTTTGGGCTAGATTTCATTGTTTATTTGGTAGAAGGTACTAAAGATTTTATCTCCAAGCAAACTTCGGTTTCCCCTTCTACAAAACCTTATCCTCTTTCATTCGATGAGGCTATGAAGTCTCAAGATTCAACTTTTTGGAAAGAAGCTATTAAAGATGAAATGGAATTTATTATGGGTAATAAAACTTGAAAATTAGTTGACCTACCACCTGGTTCTGTTCCTGTTGGTTCTAAATGGATTTTTAAAAAGAAAATGAAGGTAGATGGAACTATAGTCAAGTTTAAGGCCATATTAGTTGCTAAAGGTTTTAAGCAACAAGAAGGTATAGACTATTTTGAAACTTATGCACATGTTGCTAGAATTAGTACTATCCGTTGCTTATTGCATTAGTTTCTATCTATGACTTCAAAATTCATCAAATGGATGTTAAAACTGCATTTCTAAATGGTGAATTGGATGAAGAAGTTTACATGGACCAGCATGAGGGTTTTATCATGCCTGGACAAGAACATAAAGTTTGTAAGTTGGTTAAGTCTCTTTACGGACTTAAACAAGCACCTAAACAGTGGCATGAGAAATTTGATCAAGTTGTGGTTACTAATGGCTTTAAAATACATGAATTTGATAAGTGTGTTTATAGTAAGTTCAACAATGATAAAGGTGTGATTATTTGTTTATATGTGGATGACATGTTGATTTTTGTATGATAGCATTATGAAAGTTAAGAAATTTTCGTCATCTAATTTTGAAATGAAAGACATGGGAATTGCTGATGTTATTTTGGGTATTTGAATTAAAAGGAATACTAATGAGATTGTCCTTTCTCAATCACATTATATAGAAAAAAATATTCAGGAGATTTGATTTATTTGATTGCAAACCTGTGAGTACACCCTTTGATTCAAATATGAAATTATATCCTAATACTGATAGAGTTATTGATCAATTGAAGTATGCTAGGGTAATTGGTTGTTTAATGTATGCTATGACATGCACATGTATTGATATTGCTTATGCAGTTGGTAAACCTAGTAGATTCACTAGTAATCCTGGCACTAGTCATTGGAATGCTGTAACAAGAGTTTTAAAATGTCTAAAAGGAACTATAGATTATGGTTTGTGTTATAGTGGGTATCTTACGGTTTTGGAAGGATACACTGATGGTAGTTGGATATCTGACCAAGATGATCATACATCAACCAGTGGATGGATATTTCTCCTTGGTGGAGGAGCTATCTCCTGAGGTTCTAAGAAGTAGACTTTGATTACAGACTCTACCATGACTGCAGATTTTATAGCTTTGGCTTCTTGCAGCAAAAAGGCTGAGTGGCTTAGGAATTTGTTATTGGAAATTCCTTTTTAGTTTAAACCAATGTCATCTATATCTTTGCATTGTGATAGTGAAGCTACATTGTCACGAGCATATAGCCACATTTATAATGGCAAATCTAGGCACATTGGCTTGAGACATAGCAGTGTGAGACAAATGCTCATTGATGGAGTTATCACCATAGATTTTGTAAGATCATGCCAAAACTTGGCAGATTTGCTTACTAAATGACTTGCAAGGGACTTGGTAAAGAAAACATCAATAGGGATGGGTCTTCGGCCCATATGATTAATCATCACTAGTGGAAACTCGACTCAACGCTTAAAACATCAAGTCTTGAGTTCAATGAGCCAAAGTGCATTAGATATAGTGACTGCAAGTACTATACAAAATTTTCATCCCCAAAAGAAAAGTGCTTGGTACCAGTAATGTAAATGGGAAAGGTTGAGCAATAAGTTCTTAATAGACTTATAACATATTGTATTAAAGTATTTAAGTTACTGGAACACTTCAGATAGGTCTACCTATATGAGTGTCGAAGGTGGTGCCACTTTCTATGATGACTTGGGCAGTCTCTAGAGCACTCATGAAACAGGATATAGACACAAGGCCAATCCACGTGTTAGCTTTTATGAATTTACCTATAGAAGAGAATACTAATGTTTGAGACATGTCCGATTAGCTATATAGGATTGCCAGTTCAAAACTTGCCTACTATGCCATCCTTGTTAACCTTGATGTGTTATCACTAAGTAACAGTTCAAGTCCATAAGACACCTTCATTTATGCATTAGTTTTTCTTGTCTGGCCAAGATACGCTTTTCAAATTATTTTGAAAATGGTGGGGGATTATTGAAAATATTTTCAAAATATATAATATATGTAGTAGTTTTGGGGTTTTTCAAAATAGTTTTGACTAGCTTTGAAGAAAGTTTTTATTGCCTTATTAAATGAATCCCACATTAGAAAGTGAGAAGTTTTGTAACGCATTTATAAATGCCAACAACTTTTTATATATTGCTTTAGAGCAATGATTGGGTGTAGCACTCAAGTGTGAGCATGTGTGCCAAGCCACATGTGCGCCACACACACGTCTCGCGTGCGAGTTGCATGGCGCAATGTGGCGCACTTAGCACTTGGACACGTGGCACGTGTGCATGTGGCGTGTGATCAAGACCATTGATTTTTGTCAATCATGATAATCAACGATCAGATGGCTAATATATAAGCAAAAAGGATCGTATAGTAAGAATTACACATGATCATAAATGTGTGATAAATGATCTGATCTGATCAGACAATAAATAGGTCTAATCTACACCGTTAGATTAGAAAGGGGCAATTCGATAGCTGTGTTTAAACCTGCAAGTTACTATTAGAAATCAGTTATTTTTTGAATTCTAACAGTCATGTCTGGTCCAAAAAAACACCAAAATTTGTACAAAAACATGGCAGATTCGCAGACAATAAATACATTTTTTTTCTGCAACTTCTCTCTATATTAAAAGGCATTACAATTCTTGATTCTTTCTAGTTTTTATTGTTCATCATCTTTGAAGTTTGTTTATATAGAAATAGACATTTAGATTCTTGGCAGACTTGATAATCAGAGGGTATTTGGGTCTGATTTTGTGTGTGCAACATGTAAGCACCCCATTTTTGCCCACTCGACAATCTTTGGTTTTATCGGACTCAGTTTTCAAACGCCGCAACACATGCAAGCCCAAGACAAGCCTTTCAAACTCCAATCCAGTCAACTAGTCGCTTTCCAGGCCCACAAAGCCCCAAATGAAGCCATAAATATCATTCTAGGTAGCTTTCTGGGGCCAGGCAATCTCGAAAACCAACGCCATCCAGGTAGCTTCCCGAGATTGGGCAATCTCGAGGACCAACACCTTATCAAATTCCAGATGGTTCACTTCTGGCGTCTGCTAGCCCGTCAATGTAGAATGTTCGTCATTCGGTAGTTTTTTGAGACCAGACGTTCTCAGAGACCAACACCACCCTCACAAGTAGCTTTTTGAGACCAATCGTTCTCAGGAACCAACACCACCCTACAGGTGGCTCTCTGAGACCGGGTTATCTCAGGGACCAACACTGTACAGGTAGCTTTCTTAGACCGGGCAGTCTAGGGAACCAACACCTAGGTCAACACTGGCGCCTGCTAGCCCGACTCGGTAAAAAATGACCAAACCTGCCCCTTGGGCCTCTAGGCACATTTTGGGAAAGTTAAAAATCCCTTAAAACGGTAAGTCCACCCTTCCACAGTGCTACTAAGTAGTCAGATGTACTCCACATGCCATTCAGTCCAATTCTAGTCCTATTTCGGCTAACTCTAGTCAAAGTGACCATTTTGCCCCTGAACGTCCCAGCACTGTACAAACCCCACCAAATAGTAAAAAACTCCCTCGAAATCATTGCCAAATGACCTAGCACACTTAAAATAATACTCCGATCCATTCCTAACCGTTTCCAACTAGATTCGATTAAAATGACCATTTTGCCCCTAGCAACCCGAACGCGCCCCAAAACAACACTGGTCCTAGAATATTGAACGGATGGTCTTGTCACACACCCCTGTTTAACCTAAGAAGGACCTTACGACATTAAACACCCACAACTTGATACAAGTTTTCCGAAGCGTCTTGCAGACGCTCCTCCAAAATTGCCTATTCTCCCGATTCCCTAGTTATAACTCACCATCAAATGACTTGAGAAATACGTAAACTAAGGAATTTTTGAAAGCTCATTCATAGGTCTTTCCATCAATACAGCTCGATCGGATAGATCACTCCCTGAAGCTCCTCATCATATGGCTTGAAAACTACTACTTTCGGCAACCCCTGGAGCATCTCACAGACGCTCCGCCAAGGTTGACTTTTTCTCCAATTCCCTGATTAAAACACACGGTCCAACAACTTGAGAAATGCACAAATTAGGGAATTCTCCAAAGTATTTCCAGAGTACTTTCCATCGGTACAGTCCAATCGGAAAAGTCACTTCTCGAAGGTCTCGATCATGCGACACAAAAACAGCTACTTTCAAATCCCCGCGAAGCGTGTCACAAACACTCTGTAGAAATGCAATTTTATGCACATTTCTAGCTACGATATCCCACACTTTCGAACACCATTCTAACTTCTCAAAAACATAAAAGTTTACGAGAAATCCTAGGAAAACACCCCGGGTGCAATCGATTCCTCTGAAACCTTCCTGACTGGCTCAATTATCGAGGCAAAGTTTAAATGAATACTCCCAATGACGGAGCGTATGCTACATGCACTTAGATTTTGATCAAATCGACCAAAGTTCGATCAATTGTCAGGATTTATCCAGTACAATGGGTGCCACGTGACAGTTTGGCAATAGAACAGTACTGGCACATGTGCTACATGTGCTAGAGCAAATTTTGCCCAGGCGCATGTAGCATATGCGCCAAGCCTCTCCCAGGTTGCCTATAAATACTGGCCTCCCTCTTTGCATATTCTAGAACCAAAAATTGATGCGAAGCTCTGCTGAAATTGCTCCAGAACCTTGAATTTTTATATACTTCTCACTCTTCCAATACTTAGGCTAGATTTCACCTCCCCTTAACCCATACACTTCACCTACATAGCCCTATATACCATTAAACTTCTCCTTCTAGCCCCTTAAGCCTACTTGAAGTCATCCAAGTTCAAGTCAAGGCATCCATAGAGGATTACACGTGTATTGAAGGTGAAAGGTGGTATTTCTTTAACATTTTCGTATTCCCCCACTATTCTCTTCTCCCTCCTAGCTTACTTAGGCTATTCTCTATTTTAATCCCCATCTTCAACCCCCCTTTCTTTTATGCTTGAAGTGAAGAGGGCTCTTAGTTCATGCCTAGAGGAAAGCTAGTGGGAGCCGCCATATAGGGGGATCTCTCACTAGCCTCCTTTAAGATGGTATGGCCTAGGAGCCCTTTGATTATGTGGTGTATCCTAAAGCTTTGTTTGTATTCATGACCCCCTTGCATTTTGCTATCTTAATCATGTCTTGTGTGCTTGGCTTCATTTTCATGTTTATAACCATGTTTTATAAAGCTTGCATTAATCTTATTTCCATGCCACTTTCAATCTCCATATTCCTTTCAAAAGGGTTCTAAGAGTTGTTACCTTGAAGTTTAGGATAAGAATAAACCCCAACAAACTGCTGATTCGAAGTACGTACCTTTATGAGAGTTTTCTAGAGTGTGTGAGAGATTTTCAAGTGTTTTGTAAGAGGGGAGTCTTGAGCATTGATAGGGTAACCTCTGGAGATGCTAGAGAGTTACCAAAAGTGGTCATCATTGTCAGAATAGTCGCCAGAGAAGAAGATTTTGCCGAAGAACTCCAAGAGGTGAATTTTTAGGTTTTCGTTGATTTTGATGTGTAGAACTCCGTATGAGTCGTGTAAATAGTCAAAATCAATGTTTTGATGTGTTTGAAAACTTTGGTGATGTTGTTTCTACATCTTGATGCCTGTTTATTGAGTTTGAGTAGTTTTGCATGTTTATATAAAAGGGGTTTTTGCAATAATTGGGGATTTGCCCCTACAACCTTAGATATTAGGTTTTCTAGCTTGCTTTTTGCACCATATGTCTTAGAAAAATGTGTTAAACAATCGTATGCAATTTTGTGATTTTTTAAAAAATTTTTGAATTTTTAATTTTTTAAAAAATAGAAAAATGGTTGAAAAATAAGAAAAATTGAGAAATTGATGAAAATGTTTGAATTTTATCCTCTGAAAAATATTAGAATATTTTAAAAAATATTTGAAGTAGCTTTGAGAGATGTTTGTGAGAATTGAGAAAACCCTTGAATTTTTGAAAAATAGAACAGGTGTCTTGAATTTTGAAAATCTTAGAAATGTGCATAGATTGCTTTATGTGCGATAAGATAGTGATGTCATGGCGTGCACGGCTTGCGTGTTGTTATCACGTTTTGGGCATCATAGAGATCATTTATAAACGAGACTCTGTCAAAAATTTTCAAAATTAGGGAAAGAGTTAGAAATTTCTTGAATTAAAATCATTTTGAAAGGAAAAGATATAAAACCTTTGAGGGTGGGGCCTTTTTTAGTAGAGAAGTTCCCGAGAAACTCGGCTTGAAATTTTTAGAATGAAATAAGAGTTGAAAATTTTGAAATGAAATCTTTTTGGAGGAAAAAATAAAAAAAGAGATAAAACATTTGAATGTGGGGCCTTTTTTGGCAAAGAAGGCCCCGAGAAACTCGATGGGGGGTTAGAATAAAACTTTGAAGGGAAAAGTTTAGGAAATCTTTGAAAACGGATTTTGAATTTAGAAAACTTTGGAATTGATAAGAATTTTGGAAGGAAGAGTTTTTGAGGGTCGAAAACTTGAGAATTTTTTATAATTGATTTTGAACAACACTTTTTGAAGGAAAATTTTTTTAGAAGATCTTAAAATTTGATTGGAATAAAAAATCTTTCAAATGAGAGGCTTAGAAAAGTTTGAGATGGATTTTAATTGAAACCTTTGAGATTTGATTTTTGAAAATGAAATTTTTGATTTTGAATTAGAAACTATTATGATTTGAAACTTGGACAAAACGTGTAAAGAATTCGTTTTGACTCGAAACTTGAACATTTGAAGGAAAAATATTTAGAAAATTTATTTTGACTAGAAATTTGATCTTTCAAAGACAAAATCTATAGAAAATTCATTTTGACTCGAGATTTGAATTTTTGAAGACAAAATATGTAGAAAATTCATTTTTGACTCAAAATTTGAAATCTTTTGAAGACATAAAGTGTAGGAAATTCTTTTTGACTTAGAACTTGAATTTTTTAAGACAAAATGTGTAAAAGATTCATTTTGACTCGAAACTTGAAATCTTTTTCGTCTTTTTCCTTTTCTTTTTTTTTTTCCCTTTTTTTTTTTTGCTGCATCGTTTTTTTTTTTTTTTTTTTTCTATCTTTTCTCTTTTTCTTCCTCTTTTTTTTCATACCTCTTGTCCTTTTGAACTGTACGTACCATATATTGATATCCTTACCTTAATTTGGCTTTTAGGATGGCTAATGCGAGCGATAGCGATTCTAAGAGGAGACGCCGGTCTAGGAAAGGAACTCACATAGATTCTGCCAGTAGTTCCAGCCATTCTAGAGGCAGTCGCAGATCAGCTGGTTGGACGTCCTCTAGTCAGAGAGGGAGGAAGATTATGCCCTTAGTCGACCCCTTCCCTCTAGTCAAACCCATTTTTGAGGGGGTGATGGATCTCGAGGAGGAGGCACCCAATCTCGGAGATCGTGCGACCAGTTATGGGGGAGCCTCTTCTAGACGCAGGCAGACAGACGCTAATTGGAGGGATCTGGAGATACCGGACATTCCTCCATTGGGGGATCTTGTCCACCACTCCAGCGTATACTCTCGACAACATCTACCTCCTCCTCAAGTACATACATCCTTCAGAGGAGCCGTCCATCAGGCTTTCAGCACTATGCAGCGGGCCGCTCCATCTTATCGTGCCTTCTTGTCGGAGATCGGGTTCGGGGCTTTTATGGGATTACAGGGTCACCACCTGAACTGACATCTGGTACTATTATTGGTCGAGAGATGGTTCGGTAAGACGGGTACCTTCCATTTTGTGGGTTTTGAGGTGGGTCCTACTCCAATGGATTGGGTCATTATTACATGACTTTCTTTTGTTGACCGTTAGATCACCTTGCAGCCAATTAGTAGAGCTGATGCTTGTGCTTCATTGGATTTGCCACCTCTTGACTGCTCAGTTTTTTTAGTTTCCTGGCTCAGACAGGATGATAGCACTTTTTCTGTTAAGCCGCCCCCTGAGCGACGGGATATTATGAGGCGATGACTGGTTTTGTACATTGTTTTAGCTACTTCTATAATAACAACAAGCCAATCGTTCCTTTCCAATTAGTGAGCGTGGTAGCCGACTTGGGGGCATTCTCAGAGCTGAACTGGAGGTCTTTCTCCTTTGGTTGCTTCCTTAAATTCATGTGAGTTTAGACTTCCTCCCGCTAGGGTAGTGTGACTGGTTTTTGGTTCTAATGGAGCTATGAGTACTTGCCGATCCATTATTCGGAGGTATTAGAGGCTGACCTTTATCCCCAGGCCTTGGGATGGGCTCATGATAAAGTGTCCTACCGACCTGAGATCACTGACTTTGTGATGCTACAGCCGAACCTAGAGTTGATAGAGGTAAGAGATGTGACCTGGTGGCCCTTTATTGGATCAGTTCATTTTGAAGCGATCAAATATCTGGTCCCGATGTCTTTGTCGAGGATTTCCTTTCTAAGTGATGATTCTTTGGAGTCTTATCTGGGTGATCGACATTGGTGCCAATTCTATGATGAGTTCCAATTGGCTAGGGATCCACCTGAGTACATGTTCGAAGCTTTGGTCGAAGGTGTTCCTATTATGTACTAGGAGCGTCAGTCGGGTGTTGGTTTTCTGCTTCCTCCAGAGACTGACTATGCCACACATTTTAGAGCTCACTCTGTAGGCGCCTTCACTCAGTTTAAGGTGGTGGTAGGAGGTTACGCCATAAGCTAGGAGGTGGTTGACTGATGGCGTCGAGCGGGAGGATATATACCTCAGGCTGAGTTTTTTGCCGTGAGGGATTAGAAATATCGGTACCAAATTGAGAGGGACTAGTTTCAGATGGAGAGAGCTTAGTTCCAGGCCGAGGTAGCTACTTTGATTACAAGGTTGGCTCGGATGGGAGGCAGCGGGTGTCGCGTCCAGATTTTTTGCACTCGAGGAATACACATATAAGTGGAAAAAACACTGTACTCTCTCGTTATAACTCACCCTCCTAGAACATTGAGTGCGACTATGTTTGAATTGAAAATTGGTTTGAATACAGGGTTTTTGGAAAAAGTTTGGAGTCGCCACCTAACTTGATTAAGGTGAGTTAGGTCACCTAAAAACTAAGCACAATTCGAGGATCACATTTAGGGTTTTTGAAAACAATTTTGAAAATACTACCTTAAGAGAGGGTTTTTAAGAAAACATGTTGTTTGGCAATCTTTAGAAAACATTTAAGCCCTTTTTGAAAATAAACTCCATTTTGGTCTTTGAAAACAGTGATTCTAGGTTCGGAGGTTGGTTACGTGTAGGGAAGACGCACTAAGCCATCACCCTATCTCGCCCTTGCAGTACCTACATGTCTATTTACCCTAAATTCACCTATGAGATTCTTCAACTAACAAATGTTTAGTCCTATCCACTATGAAAAAGAATGTTTAAAAAGACATGATGCATGATATGCAAGTGCAAGAAAAGAGAGTTGGAAAATAGATTTGGAAAAAAAGAATTGAGGAGAAATTGATTTGATTTTAGAAAAGAGATTCGAAAAGATAGATTTGAAATTAGAAAGCTTAGAAATTGGAAATAGAGATTTGAAAATATAAATTTAGAATTGGAAGTTGGAAAAACAAGTTGTGGAAATAGAAATTTGAAAAAGGTTGTGGAATTTGAGATTTGAAAAAGGTTGTGACCGCACGCATGAGGGTTGCCTACGTATCCTTTTGGAGGAATCAGGTTAGTCGTAGTTTGGACAAGAGTCCGATAGAAAATAGAAAGTTGAATCGGAAGAAAGAGATTTTGATTGGAAAATGGATTTGTTTTAAACTTAGAATAGAAGATTGAAGATTGGAATTTAGAATTTTGGAATTGAAAATGTTGGATTTTGATTTGGAAAAATAGAACTTGGAAGAAAGATTTAGACTTGTTTTGAAAAGACAAAGGTATAAGAAACCTAGACTTAGGAAAAAGAGGAGACTTAAGAAAAATTTGACTTGGAAGGATTTAAGAAAGATTTGACTTGACTGAAAAGAGTTTTAGAAAAGATTAGATTTAGGAAAGGTTCAAATTAGGAAAGTTTCGTTTTAGGAAAGTGTCATTTTAGGAAGGTTCCGTTTTAGAAAAGTTTGGTCTAGGGAAGTTTCGAATTAGGAAAGTGTCATTTTTGAAAAGTTTTATTTTAGGAAAGTTTCAATTTAGGAAAGTGTTCGAATTAGGAAAGTTTTCAAATAAGGAAAGTTTTGAAAGTTGGAAAGTTTATAATTTAGAAAGTTTCAACTTAAGAAAATTTTAAATTTAGAAAGTTTTGGATTTGGAAAGATTTGAGATTTAGGAAGTTTAGAATTTTAGAAAGATTTAAATTTAAGAAAGTTCAGAGTTTTGGAAAGATTTGAACTTAAGAAAGATTTTAAGATTTAGATTTGGAAAGTTAGGATCTGGAAAGGTATGGAATTTAGGGAAGGTTGGAATTAGGGAAAGTTTAAATTAAGAAGGATTTGGAAGTTTAAAGTGTAAGGAAAGATTTAAAAGTGTAAGTTTTGGAAACTTAAGGTTTAGGAAAGTAGGGGATTAGGAAGGATTTGAATTAAGAAAGCTTTGGGTTTGGAAGGATTGAGATTCCTATTTCCTAAAACAAGAATTGGATTTTGTTTCTAAAAAGAGATGTTTTGATTTCGTTTCAAAAAACGAAGGATTGGATCTAGTTTCCTAAAGGGGAGATTGTGTTTGGTTTCGTAAAGGGAAGATTGGATTTGACATGGATTTGGAAAGATGGAGTTTTAGAAATTCTAGTTTTGAGAAGACTATAGTTTTGACGTAGAGAAGAGGTTTTGGAAATATACATAGTTTTGATGTAGAAAATAAGAGGTTTTGAGGCGAAAATAAGGAATTGGAAACTATGTTTTTGGGGAGGAAAATTGGGGTTTCTTAAACGTGGGTTCTAGGGTTTAACTTAGGCTCTAAGGGAAGAAATTTTTGGAAAGTGAGTTTTTAGAAAGAGAGATTTTTGGAAGGAAATTCTAGAGAGGAGTTTCTAGAAGGAAGATTTTGGAAGGAGCTTTTAGAGAGGAGTTTTTAGAAAGTGAATTTGAAAAGAGAAAGTTTTTGGAAAGAAATCCTAGTGAGGAGTTTTTAGAAAGAGATTTTTAGGAAAGAGATTTAGGAAGAGATTTTTCTAAGAAGGAAACCTAGGGAGTGTTTTTAGGAAAGAAATTTTGAAGAGAGTGGTTTTGAAAACAACAATAATTTGAAAATATGAACCATATTTGTCGCGCTAAGTTTTTTTGCACTCGAGGAATACTCACACAAGTGGAAAAAATGTTGTACTCTCTTGTTAGAACTCACTCTCCTAGAAGAATGAGTGTGACTAGGTTTGAATTAAAAGTTGGTTTGAATAAAGGGCTTTTAGAAAAAGTTTGGAGTCGCCACCTAACTTGATTAAGGTGAGTTAGGTCACCTAAAAACTAAGCATAATCCGAAAACTACACTTAGGGTTTTTGGAAAACGATTTTGAAAATACCACCTCAAAAGAGGGTTTTTAAGAAAACAAGTTGTTTGGTAACCTTTAGAAAAACATTTAGCCATTTTCGAAAAATAACTCCTTTTTTGGTCTTTGAAATCAGTGATTAGGTTCGGAGGTTGTTTATGTGTGGGGAAGACACACTAAGCTATCACCCTACCCCACCCTTTCAGTACTTACATGTCAATCTACCCTAGATTCGCCTATGAGAGTCTTCAGCTAACTATTGTTCAATCCTATCTACTTTGAAAAGAATTTTTGAAAAGAAACTAACATGATGTATGATATGTAAATGCAATGGAAAGATTTTATTTGGAAATAGATTTGATTTGATTTGAAAAGAAACTTTAAAAGAAATTGGAATGGATTTGAAAAGATAGATTTGATTTTGAAAGAAAGTTTTGGAGATTAGAAATAGAGATTTAGAATTGAAAGTTTGAAAAGAATTGTGGAACTGGAGATTTGAAAAAGGTGGAGGAATTTGAAATTTGAAAGAAGTTGTGACCGCACCCATGAGGGTTGCCAACGTATCCTTTTGAAGGAATCAGGTCAGTCGTAGTTCGGACCGGAGTCCGATTGAAAATAGAATGTTGTATTGGAAGAAAGAGATTGAATTGAAAATTGGATTTGATTTGAACTTAGAATAGAAGATTGGGAACTGGAATTTAGAATTTTGGAATTGAAGAGATTGGATTTTGATTTGAAAAGATAGAACTTGGAAGAAAGATTTAGACTTATTTTGGAAAGATGGAGGTTTGTGAAACCTAGACTTAGGAAGGAGACTTAGGAAAGATTTGACTTGACTTGGAAGGTTTAGGAGATAAGGAAAGATTAGATTTAGGAAATGTTTGAATTAGGAAAGGTCCAATTTAGGAAAGTTTCAAATTAAGAAAGTTTTGAATTAGGAAAGTTTTCAATTATGGAAGTTTTCAAATTAAAAAAGTTTCAACTTAGGAAAGTTTCATTTTTGGAAAGATTTGAATTAAGAAAGTTTCAACTTAGGAAAGTTTTGAATTAGGAAAGTTGTGAGCTTTGGAAAGTTTAAAAAATAAGGAAGTTTTGAAAATAAGAAAGTTTTGAGTTTAGAAAGTTTTAGATTTGGAAAGATTTGAGGGTTTAAGAAAGTTTAGAATTTAGAAAGTTTTAGATTTAGAAAGTCTTAACTTAAGAAAGTTTTGAACTTGGAAAGATTTGAAATTTAAAGAGTTTAAGATGTAAAAAGTTTTAAAGTTTGAGTTTTAGAAAATCTTGAGATTAGGAAAGGTTTGAGTTTAGCAAAAGATTGGAAAGTATAGATTTGGAGAGTTAAGATTTGAAAAAGGGGTAGAATTAGGAAAGGGTTGAATTAGAAAAGATTTGAAAGTTGAGTTTTAAAATTTAAGAAAGATTTTTATGTTCAAGTTTTGGAAACTTAAGATTTAGGAAAGTGGAGGATAAGGAAGGATTTGAATTACAAAAGATTTGGATTAGGAAGGGATTGGATTTTCTTTCTAAAAGAGAAGGCTTGACTTTGTTTCTAAAAACGGAGGATAGGATCTAGTTTCCTAAACGGGAAGATTTGATTTGATTTCCTAAAGGGAAGATTTGATTTGACAAGGATTTGGAAAGGGAAAGTTTTAGAAACCCTAGATTTGGAAGGCTATAGTTTGGACGTAGAAAATAGGTTTTGGAAATATATAAAGTTTGGATGTAAAAAGGAAGATTTTGGAAACCTAGGTTTTAAGGCAAGTTTGAAAACCATGTTTTTGGAAAGAAAACTAGGATTTTCTAATCGTGAGTTCTAGGGCTTGACTTGGGCTTTAAGGAAAGAGTTTTTTGGAAAGTGTGTTTTTGAGAATGGAGATTTTTAGAAGGGAATCCTAGGGAGGAGTTTTTGGAAAGTGTGTTTTTGGAAGGAAATCCTAGAGAGGAGTTTCTAGAAGGAAGATTTTGGGAAAAGAGTTTTTAGAAAAATTTTTGGGGAATGTTTTTGGAAAGTGGATTTTGGGGAGAGTATTTTTGGAAAGAAATTGAAAAAGGGAGTTTTGAAAAATAGATTTTGGGAGGGAGTTTTTGAAAATAACTTTGGAAAGCAGAGTTTTAGGAAAGTACGTTTAAAAAAGAGATTTTTAGGAAGAGATTTTTGAAAAGAGAGCTTTTTGAAAAGTATAAAAACGTCTCATTTTCTTAAAGCGATTCTAACCATAAGAAGACTAGTACCACTTTAAGAAAGTGGTTTTGAAAACAACAAGGGTTGAAAATATGGACCATATTGGTCACTTTGAATGTAACACTTTTCTAAAGCAACCCTAGCCATGGAAAGGCTAGAATCACCCTAGGATTGTGATTTTGAAAATAAGTTTTGAAAAAGGAGATTTTGATGCAATTTTGAAAACAATTTTGAAAATGATTTTTCGAAGATGCAAGATCATGATATGCACAATGCAAGTTTGGGGTCATGAACATACAAGGTTAAGGCTTCACCACATAATCAAGGGGGCCGAACCCACGTGGTCTCCGGTTAGCCTAAAGGAAAGCCCCCGACACAGTGACCCTCCAATAGTCTAATCCTACACATGGACCGGGAGTCCCCTTGCTTCAAGCATGCAAAGAAAGGGGGGGAAAGAGATGGGGGATTAAAATAGAGAAAACCCAAGCGGGTTAGGAGAGAGAAGAGAGAGGGGAAAGTGCGAAAACGTAAAACAAAAGCCTACCTTGTGTCTTGTTTATTTTGCGCGCCTTGCTTGTCTTCGGTCTTCGTCTTGATCTTCGTCTTCAATCTTCAAGAGTTGTCTTCAATCTTCAAACTTCAGATTGCAACTCTTCAAGTCTTCAATGGAGGGTTGGAGGCTAGTGTATAAGTGTACGGGGGTGTGTATGAGTGTAGAGGAGGCTAGGGTTTGGTATATAGTGGCTAAGGTTTGGAAAACCTAGGGAAGCTAGGGTTTAGGGAGTGTTCGAGCTCTGTATATCGAATATTGGTGTTTTTAGACTAAGTTTGTAGACCTCTTTCACGCTGGAAGAAGCTCTGTATTTATAGAGAGAGGAATGCACTTGCACCTGTTGTAGTGGCGCCAGGCCAAACATTACACTGGCGCCACTACTAGTGGCGCCAGCCATTTAGGAAATGTTTAAGGTCGGCAAGCAACATATCTTTGACTAGATTTGGGCGCCTGTACTAGTGACTACCACACAATTTTTAGCCTGGCTTCACTAGGAGTGACTCCAGAAAGTCCAGGAAGGAGTTTGGAAGACCAGGAATGACCCGGAAGGCTGGAAAAGAGCAGGAACACTTAAAATAGTGCCCCGAAGGTATTTGACTTGAAAAATGAGGATAGGATGTGTCGGAAGGATTGATCGGGCCTTTAGGGGCAAAACGGTCAATCGGATCAGGAAGCTGCCGGGACGGACTTGGACTGTCCTGGAAGAAGACTTAAGATTTGGAAACATTATTCAAAATGTTCCCAAAGGTTGCCGGTTTGATACCCAGAGCCGGTGTGGTCGAAAAAGGTGACCGACCCACTAGGGGCAAAATGGTCATTTCACACCGGGTTTGTCAGAACTGACTCGGAATGATTCGGAAAGTTGAAACAAGGTTGAGAGTACTATAGAAAGCATTCTTGGGAAGTTACCGGTTTGATACCCAGAGCCGGCGTGATCGGAAAAGGAGACCGGCCCACCAAGGGCAAAATGGTCATTTTGTACCGGGTTGGCCAGAACTGACTTGGAATGGTCTGAAAAGGTAGAGGAAGGTTGAGAATACTGTAAGAATTATTCTCAAGAGGTTACTGGTTTGATACCCAGAGCCGGTGTGGTTCCCGGGGTGTTCAGATGCCTAGGGGCAAAATGGTCATCTTAATCGAAAAGTCTCAGAATTGGCCCAAGGGGCAGTTTGGTCATTTTTCACCAAAGTGGGCTAGCAGGCACCGGTGTTGACCTGGGTTTTGAGTATTTTCGCCAATCTGACGGCGGTCATCGTGACACAGGGGTTTATTGGCAATTCCCTATATCGACCTATTTGCGAGTACTTCCGCTACTCTAACGGTTCGCGATCATTCTCGAGACTGCCTGATCTCGGGAAGCTGCTAAAGGGGACTTAGCGTCTGAGAAGTCAACTTTCTCAGAAGGCGTGCCTAAATGGACATTTCTGCATTGGTGGGCTAGCAGGCACCAAAGGTGGACCGTTCTACCATCTAGGGGACTTGGGGTCTCGTCCCGGTCAACAAATTTAAAGGGACTTACCGTTTCGAAGAGATTTTCTTTGAAAAACATGCCGAACCGTCTCGAGGAATAAACTGTCTCGAGAGAGGGATTGGAATTGGAAAGCGGTCTTATCGTCTTTGGAAAGACGTGCCTGATTTGGAGCCGTCTCGAGGAATAAACTGTCTCGAGAGAGGGATTGGAATTGGAAAGGGGTCTTATTGTCTTCGGAAAGACGTGCCTGATTTGGAGTCGTCTCGAGGAATAAATTGTCTCGAGAGAGGGATTGAAATTGGAAAGGGGTCTTATCATCTTCGGAAAGACATGCCTGATTTGGAACTATCTCGAGGAATAAACTGTCTCGAGAGAGGGGTTAGAATTGGAAAGGGGTCTTATCGTCTTCGGAAAGACGTGCTTGATTTGGAACCATCTCGAGGAATAAATTTTCTCGAGAGAGGGATTGGAATTGGAAAGGGGTCTTATCGTCTTCGGAAAGATGTGCCTGATTGGAGTAGATTTACCGTCTCGAGGAATCAACTGTCTCGAGAGAGGGGTTGGAATTGGAAAGGGGTCTTATCGTCTTTGGAAAGATGTGCCTGATTTGGAACCGTCTCAAGGAATAAACTGTCTCGAGAGACGGATTGGAATTAGAAAGGGGTCTTATCGTCTTTGGAAAGACGTGCCTAATTGGAGTAGATTTACCGTCTCGAGGAATCAACTGTCTCGAGAGAGGGGTTGGAATTGGAAAGGATAATGCTCCTAAGGGCATTTTGGTCATTTTGCCTCTATTTGGGCCTGGTGGGCCCGCGAAGTGATGGACAGATAGGATTTGGACTTAGAAAGTTGGTTTCGATTGGAATATGCCCACAATGACTTGAACACAAGTCTGGACGGAGTGTAGACTGCCGAGCGGTCAAAAATGGGGTGCTTACAATATTGGTCACTTTAAATGTAACACTTTCCTAAAACAACCCTAGCCATGAAAAGACTAGAATCTCCCAAGAATTGTGATTTTGAAAACAAGTTTAATGCAAGTTTTGAAAACGAGTTCGAAAACAATTTTTGGAAGAACGCAAGATCATGATATGCGCAATGCAAATTGAGGTCGTGAACATACAAGGTTAAGGCTCCACCACATAATCAAGGGGGCCGAACCCACGTAGTCTCCGGCTAGACTAAAAGAAAGCCCCCAACACGGTGACCTTCAAATAGCCTAATCCTACACATGGACTGGGAATTTCCTTGTTTCAAGCATGCAAGAAGGGGGAAAAGAAGATGGGGGATTAAAATAGAAGAAAATCCAAGTGGGTTAGGAGAGAGAATAGAGGAGGGAAGTGCAGAAACTTAAAAAGAAAGCCTACCGTATGCCTTGTTTACTTCGCTTGGCTTAGCGCACTTTGCTTTTCTTCGGTCTTTGCTTCACTTAAGTCTTGATCTTTGAGGGCTTGTCTTTGGTCTTCAAAGCTTCGTAGTTGCAGCAATCTAAGTCTTCAATGGAGGATTGGAGGCTAAGGTTTGTCTATGGTGGCTAGGGTTTGGAAAACCTAGAAAAGCTAGGGTTTAGGGAGGCTACGAGTTCTGTATATCGAATATTAGGGTTTTCAGACTGAGTTTGTGGATCTCTTTCTTGCTGGAAGAGGCTTTGTATTTATAGAGAGAGGAATGCACTGGCGCCTGTTGCAGTGGCGCCAGGCCAAAAATTACACTTGCGCCACTAGGAGTGGCGCCAGCCATTTAGGAAATATTTAAGGTCGGCAAGCAATGTATCTTTAGAAGATTTGAGCACCTGTACTAGTGACTACCATACAATTTTTAGCCTGGCTTCACTAAGAGTGACTCTGGAGCGTCTAAGGATGAATTGAAGGGGCCAAGAATGACCCGGAGGGCCAGAAAGGGATAGGAACCCTTAGAATATTATCTCGGAGGCAATAGACTTGAAAGATGTTGAAAGGATGTGTTTGAAGGGTTGACCGGGCCATTAGGGGCAAAATGGTTAACCGGGCCGGAAAGCTATCAGGACGAACTCGGAATGTCTTGGAAGGAGACTCGAGGTTTGGAAACATTATTTAGAATGTTCCCAAAGGTTACCGGTTTGATACCCAGAGCAGGTGTGGTTGGAAAAAGCGACTGGCCAGTCAGGGGCAAAATGGTCATTTTGCACCAGGTTCGCCGGAACTGACCCGGAATGGTCCAGAAAGATAATGGAAGGTTGGGACTACTATAAGGAGCATTCCCGAGAGGTTACCGGTTTGTTACCCAGAGTCGGTGTGGTTGGAAAAGGCGACTGGCCTGCTAGGGGCAAAACGATCATTTTGCAGCAAGTTTGTTAGAACTGACTTGGAATGCTCTGGAAGAGTAATGGAAGGCCAGGGATGGTATCAAAAATATCCCCAGAAATTTACCGATTTAATACCCATAGCCGGTGTGGTTTCCGGGGCTTTTAGAGGCTCGGGGGCAAAATGGTCATTTAGCTTCAAGTGGGCCCTACGTGCCCGGGAAGCGACTGGTGGACTAAATTCAAGTTTAGAAGGTAGGTTAGAGTCTGGATATGCATGTGACGTGTGAAAATGAGCCCAGTTGGGTTGGAGATTGCTGAGCAGGCAAAAATGGGGTGCTTACAGCGGGGTATGTTGGTCTTTCTCTCCTTTTGTCCTGGCATTGCTTAGCTATTCATTTTCTTTGCTGATTCAGGCTCTTCCTTCTTTGCAGGATGCTAGTGCTTCAAGCAGTCAGTGTAAGCATCCCATTTTTGACCGCTCGGCAGTCTACACTTCGTCCAGACTTGTTTTCAAGTCATTGTAGGCATATTCCTGTCGAAACCAATTCTCTAGGTCCAAATTCCGTCTTTCCATCGCTTCGCGGGCCTGTCAGGCCCAAATAGAGGCAAAATGACCAAAATGCCCTTAGGGGCATTGTCCTTTCTTATTCCAATTCCAATCCCTCTCTCGAGACAGTTTATTCCTTGAGACGGTCCGAGTAGCGAAACTACTCACAAAACCGTTAGAGTAGCAAAAATACTCACAAATAGGTCGATATAGGGAATTGGCAACAAACCCCTGTGTCACGACGCCCGCCGTTAGAGTGGCGGAAACACTCAAAACCCAAGCACGTCTCTTCGGAGACGGTAAGACCCCTTTCCAATCCCAATCTCGAGACAGTTTATTCCTCCAGACGGTTCCAATCCAGGCACGTCTCTTCGGAGACGGTAAGACCCCTTTCCAATCCCACTCTCGAGACAGTTTATTCCTCGAGACGATCCGAGTAGCAAAACTACTCACAAAACCGTTAGAGTAGCAAAAATACTCACAAAACCGTTAGAGTAGTGGAAATACTCACAAAACTGTTAGAGTAGCGGAAATACTCAACCGTTAGAGTAGCGAAAATACTCATAAAACCGTTAGAGTAGCGGAAATACTCACAAATAGGTCGATATAGGGAATTGGCAACAAACCCCTGTGTCACGACAACCGCTGTTAGAGTGGCGGAAACACTCAAAACCCAGGTCAACACCAGTGTCTGTTAGCCCACTTCGGTGAAAAATGACCAGACTGCCTTTAGGACCTTTTCTGAGACTTTTCGGTCAAGATGACCATTTTGCCCCTAAGCATCTGAATGCCCCGGGAACCACACCGGCTCTGGGTATCAAACCAGTAATGACCCGAGAATACTTTTTATAGTGTTCTCAACCTTCCTTTACCTTTCCGAACCATTCTGAATCAGTTCCAGCAAACCCGGTACAAAATGACCGTTTTGTCCCTGGTGGGCCGGTCTCCTTCTCCGACCACGCCGGCTCTGGGAATCAAATCGGCAACCTCGGGGAACATTCTGAATAATGTTTCCAGATCCCAAGTCTTCTTCTGGGATAATCCAAGTCTGTCCTGGCAGTTTCCCGGTCCGAGTGACCTTTTTGCCTTAAAAGTCCCGGTCAACCCTTCCGACACATCTTATCCTCACTTTTCAAGTCAAATATCTCCAAGACACTATTTTAAGTGTTCCTGCTCCTTTCTGGCCTTCCGGGTCATTCCCGGCTCCTCCAAATCATTCCCGGACTTTCCGGAGTCACTCTTAGTGAAGCCAGGCTAAAAATTGCATGGTAGTCACTAGTACAGGCGCCCAAATCTAGTCAAAGATACGTTGCTTGCCGACTTATAAAGTTTCCTAAGTGGCTAGCGCCACTAATAGTGGTGCCAAGCTAAGAATTGGCCTGGCGCTACTCCTAGTGGCGCTAAGAGAAATTTTGCCCTGGTGCCACTGCAACAGGCGCCAGGTTTGTCCAACTTCTATAAATATAGAGCCTCATTCAACGTGAAAGGGGTTTGCAAACTTAACCTAAAAATCCTATAATTCAATATACAGAGCTCGAGCACTCCCTAAACCCTAGCCTCCCTAGGTTTTCCCAAACCCTAGCCACCATACACAAACCCTAGCCTCCTATACACTCATACACTCCCCCATACACTCATACACTAGCCTTCAACCATCCTTTGAAGACTTGAAGAGCTGCCATCCAAAGGTTGAAGACAACTCTTGAAGACTGAAGGTGAAGATCAAGACAAAGACCAAAGACTGAAGACAGCGTGGCGCACAAAATAAAGAAGACATACGGTAGGCTTTCTCTTTAATATTCTGTACTTCCCGCCTCTCTCTTCTTTCTCCAACCCACTTGGGTTTTCTCTATTTTAATCCCCCATCTCTTTCCCCCCCTTTCTTTGCATGCTTGAAACAAGGGGACTCCCGGTCCATGTGTAGGATTGGGCTATTGGAGAGTCACCGTTGTAAGCACCCCATTTTTGACCGCTCGGCAGTCTACACTCCGTCCAGACTTGTTTTCAAGTCATTATGGACATATTCCAATCGAAACCAATCCTCTAGTCCAAATTCCGTCTTTCCATCGCTTCGCGGGCCTGTCAGGCCCAAACAGAGGCAAAATGACTAAAATGCCCTTAGGGGCATTGTCCTTTCTTATTCCAATTCCAATCCCTCTCTCGAGACAGTTTATTCCTCGAGACGTTCCGAGTAGCAAAACTACTCACAAAACCGTCGGAGTGGCGGAAACACTCACAAAACCGTCGGAGTGGCGGAAACACTCACAAAACCGTCAGAGTGGCGGAAACACTCACAATTCAGGCACGTCTCTTCGGAGTCGATAAGACGCCTTTCCAATCCCTCTCTCGAGATAGTTTATTCCTCGAGATGGTTCCAATCTAGGCACGTCTCTTCGGAGACGGTAAGACCCCTTTCTAATCCCTCTCTCGTGACAGTTTATTCCTCGAGACGGTCTGAGTAGCAAAACTACTCACACAACCGTTAGAGTAGCGGAAATACTCACAGAGCCGTCCGAGTAGCCGAAATACTCAACCGTTAGAATAGCGGAAATACTCACAGAGCCGTTAGAGTAGCGGAAATACTCACAGAACCGTTAGAGTAGCGGAAATACTCACAGAGCCGTTAGAGTAGCGGAAATACTCTCAAATCGTCAACCCCGTCCGAGTAGCGGAAATACTCAACCCCGTCCGAGTAGCGGAAATACTCAACCCCGTCCGAGTGGCGGAAACACTCAAAACCTAGGTCAATACCGATGTTTGTTAGCTCACTTCGGTGAAAAATGACTAGACTACCCTTAGGGCCTTTTTCGAGACTTTTCGGTCAAGATGACCATCTTGCCCCTTAGCATCTGGATGCCCCGGGAACCACACCGGCTCTGGGTATCAAACCGGTAATGTCCCGAGAATACTTTTTATAGTGTTCTTGACCTTCCTTTACATTTCCGAACCATTCCGAGTTAGTTCCGGCCAACCCGGTACGAAATGACCATTTTGTCCCTGGAGGGCCGGTCTCCTTTTTTCGACCACACCGGCTCTAGGTATCAAACCGGTAATGTCCCAAGAATACTTTTTATAGTGTTCTCGACCTTCCTTTACCTTTCCGGACCATTCCGAGTCAGTTCCGGCAAACCCGGTACAAAATGACCGTTTTACCCCTGGTGGGCCGATCTCCTTTTCCGACCACGCCGGCTCTGGGAATCCAACTGGAAACCTCTGGGAACATTCTAAATAATGTTTCCAGATCCCAAGTCTTCTTCTGGGACAGTTTGAGTCTGTCCCGACAGTTTTCTGGTCCGGTTGACTGTTTTGCCCCTAAAGGCTCGGTCAACCTTTCCGACACATCTTATCCACACTTTTCAAGTCAAATACCTCCAGGACACGATTTTAAGTGTTCCTGCTCCCTTCCGGCCTTCCGGGTCATTCCCGGCTCCTTCAAATCATTCTCGGAGTTTCCGGAGTCACTCCTAGTGAAGCCAGGCTAAAGATTGCATGGTAGTCACTAGTACAGGCGCCCAAATCTAGTCAAAGATACGTTGCTTGCCGACTTTAATTGTTTCCTAAATGGCTGGCGCCACTACTAGTGGCGCCAAGCCAAAAAATGGCCTGGCGCCACTGCAACAGGCGCCAGGTTTGTCTTCCCTCTATAAATACAAAGCCTGGTTCAACGTGAAGGGGGTCTACAAACTTAACCTAAAAATCCTATATTTCGATATACAGAGCTCGAGCACCTCTAAAACCCTAGCCTCCCTAGGTTTTCCCAAACCCTAGCCACTATACACAAACCCTAACCTCCTATACACTCATACACTCCCCCATACACTCATACACTAGCCTTCAACCACTCTCTAAAGACTTGAAGAGCAACCATCCAAAGCTTGAAGACAATCCCTGAAGACTGAAGGTGAAGATCATGACTGAAGACCGAAGATCAAAGACTGCGTGGCACGCAAAATAAACAAGAAATAAGGTAGGCTTTCTCTTTAATTTTTTGCACTCCCCCCTCTCTCTTCTCTCTCCAACCCACTAGGGTTTTCTCTATTTTAATCCCCCATCTCTTTCCCCCCCTTTCTTTGCATGCTTGAAACAAGGGGATTCCCGGTCCATGTGTAGGATTGGACTATGGGAGAGTCACCGTGTCGAGGGCTTTCTTCTAGTCTAACCAAAGACCACGTGGGTCCGGCCCCCTTGATTATGTGGTGAAGCCTTAACCTTGTATGTTCACGACCCCAAATTGCATTGTGCATATCCTAGTCTTGCATCTTCCAAAATTCGTTTTCAAAAAGTTATTTTCAAAAATCGTTTTCAAACTTGTTTTCAAAATTGCATCAAAAGCTCTTTTTCAAAAACATGTTTTCAAAATTACAATCCTATGGTGATTCTAGCCTTTCCATGGCTAGGGTTGCTTTAGGAAAGTGTTATATTAAAAGTGACCTTTTGGTCTATATTTTCAAACCTTGTTTTCAAAACCACTTTCTTAAAGTGGTTCTAGTCCTCTTATGGCTAGAATTGCTTTAGGAAAGTGAGATGTTTTTAATCCTCCTAAATACTCTCTTTAAAAATCTCTTCCTAAAAATCTGTTTTTCAACATACTTTCCTAAAACTCTCCTCTTCAAAATTGTTTTTCAAAAACTCCCTTCCAAAATCTATGTTTTCAAAACTCTTTTTTTCAACTCCTCTCCAAAACCTTTTCCTCAAAATTCACCCTCTAAAAATACTCCCTAGATTCACCTTCCTAAGAACTCTCTCCAAAAATCTTTCTAAAAACTCTCTTCCCAAAATTTTTCTTCTAGAAACTTTCCTCTAGGATCTTCTTTCCAAAAAACACGTTTCTAAAAACACACTTTCCAAAACTCCCTCTCCAAATTCACTTTCGAAAAACTCCTCCCTAGGATTCCCTTCTAGAAAACCTTCGTTTCCAAAAACGCACTTTCCAAAAACTCTTTCCTTAGAGCCCAAGTCAAGCCCTAGAACCCACAATTAGGAAACCCTAATTTTCTTTCCAAAAATATGATTTCCAAACTTTGTCCCAAACCTAGGTTTCCAAAACCTCTCGTTTTTTACATCAAAACTATACATGTTTTCAAAGCCCCTTTTTACGTCAAAACTACAATTTTTCAAAATTAGGGTTTCTAGAATCTCCTTTTCCAAATCCTTGCCAAATCTTATCTTCCCTTTAGGAAATCGAATCAACTCTCCCCATTTAGGAAACTAGATCCCGTCTTCCGTTTTTGGAAACAAAAATCAAACCTTTCTCTTTTAGAAACTACATCCAATCCCTTCCTAATCCAAACCTTTCCTAATTCAAATCCTTCCTGAAGTTTCACTTTCCTAAATCTTAAGTTTCCAAAACTTGAACATAAAAATCTTTCCTAATCCAACCCTTTCCTAATTCCACCCTCTTTTCAAATCTTAACTTTTCAAATATAAGCTTTGAAACCTTTCCTAAATTCAAACCTTTCCTAATTTCAAGACTTTCTAAAATTCAAACTCTAAAACTTTCTAAATCCTAAACTTTCTAAATTTCAAATCTTTCTAAAATTCTAAGCTTCCTAAATTCAAAACTTTCTAAATTTGAAACTTTCTTAAGTTGAATTTTTCTAAATCTAAAACTTTCTAAATTCTAAACTCTCTTAAACTTCAAATCTTTCCAAATCTAAGACTTTTCTAAATTCAAAACTTTCTTAATTTAAGACTTTCTTAAGTTGAAACTTTCTTAATTCAAACATTTCCTAAACTGAAAACTTTCCTTTTTCGAACCTTTCCTAAAACGAAATTTTCTTATTTTCAAAACTTCCTTGTTTTCAAAGCTTTCCAAATCCAAAACTTCCTTTTTTTCAAAACATTTCTAAATTCAAAACTTTTCGATTTTCAAAACTTTCCTAATTTGGGAACTTTCCTAATTTGAAAACCTTTCCTTTTTCGAAAACTTTCTAAACTCGAAACTTTCCAATTTCAAAACTTTCCTAAACCTAAAACTTTCCTAATTTCAAAACTTTCCAAAAATGAAACTTTCTTAATTTAAAACTTTCCTAAATCAGACCTTTCCGAATTCGAACATCTCCTAAAATCCAATCTTTCCAAATCTTCCAAGCCCAGTCAAATCTTTCCTAGGTCTCTTCCCTTTCCTAAGTCTAGGTTTTCTTAAACCTTCTCTTTTCTAAAACAAGTCCAAATCTATCTTTTCAAATCAAAATCCAATCCTCTCAATTTCAATTTCCAATCTTCAAATCAAATTCAATTTCCAATTCAATCTCCTTCTTCAAATCCACTCTTCTATTTTCAATCGGACTCCGGTCCGAACTACGACTGACCTGATTCCCCCAAAGGGATACGTAGGCAACCTTCATAGGTGCAGTCACAACACTTTTCAAACTTTCAATTCCACCCTCATGGGTGCGGTTTTCAAAATCTTTTCCAATCTCAAATTCTAATCTATTCTCAAATTTCAATTTCAAAATTTCTATTTTCAAATTTCTATTTCCAAATTTTCAAAATTTCCAATTTCAATTCCATCTTTTCAAATCTATCTCTTTTTAAATCTATTTTTTCAATTCTTTTCTATTGCTTGCATATCATGCATCATGCTAAATTAGTTTTCAAACATTGTTTTTCAAAGTGAATGGGGTTGAACTATAGTTAATTAAAGACTCTCATAGGTGAATCTAGGGTAGATTGACATTAAGGTACCGAAAGGACGGGGTAGGGTGATAGCTTAGTGCGTCTTCCCTACACGTAACCAACCTCCGAACCTAGATCACTGATTTCAAAGGCCAAAATGAGTTATTTTTCAAAAAGGGCTAAATGTTTTTCAAAGGTTGCCAAACAACCTATTTTCTTTAAAAACCCTTTCTTGAGGAGATATTTTCAAAATCGTTTTTTCAAAAACCCTAAGTGTAGTTTTTGGATTATGCTTAGTTTTTAGGTGACCTAACTCATCTTAATCAAGTTAGGTGGCGACTCCGAATCTTTTTCAAAAGCCCTTTCTTCAAACCAATTTTTCAATTAAAACCTAGTCGCACTCATTCTTTTATGAGGGTGAGTTCTAACGAGAGAGTACAACATTTTTCCCGCTTGGGTGAGTATTCCTCGAGTGCGAAAAATCTGGGCGCGACAATTGTGTCGGGGGCTTTCTTCTAGTCTAACCAAAGACCACCTGGGTTCGGCCCCCTTGATTATGTGGTGAAGCCTTAACCTTGTATGTTCACAACCCTAAATTGCATTGTGCATATCATAGTCTTGTATCTTCCAAAAACCATTTTCAAAGTCGTTTTTCAAATCGTTTTCAAACTTGTTTTCAAAATTGCATCAAAATCTCTTTTTCAAAAACTTGTTTTCAAAACCACAATTCTAGGGTGATTCTAGCCTTTCCATGGCTAGGGTTGCTTTAGGAAAGTATTACATTAAAAGTGACCTTTTTGGTCTATATTTTCAAATCTTATTGTTTTCCAAAACCACTTTCTTAAAGTGGTTCTAGCCCTCTTATGGTTAGAATCGCTTTAGGAAAGTGAGACGTTTTCATACTTTCCAAAAACTCTCCCTTCATAAATCTCTTCCTAAAAATCTCTTTTTTCAACATACTTTCCTAAAACTCTCCTCTTCAAAATTGTTTTCAAAAGCTCCCTTCCAAAATCTATTTTTCAAAACTCTCTTTTTCAACTCCTTTCCAAAATCCTCTCCCCAAAATCCACTTTCTAAAAAACACTCCCTAGATTCACCTTCCTAAAAACTCTCTCCAAAAACCTTTCTAAAAAACTCTTTTTTCAAAATCTTCCTTCTAGAAATTTCCTCTCCAGGATTTTCCTTCTAAAATTTACATTTCTAAAAACACACTTTCCAAAACTCCTTCTCTTTAAAATCTTTTTCCAAAAACTCCCTCTTCGAATTCACTTTCCAAAAACTCCTCTCTAGGATTCCCCTTCTAGAAAACTTTCATTTCCAAAAACGCATTTTCTAAAAACTCTTTCCTTAGAACCCCCATTAGGAAACCCTAATTTTCTTCCCAAAAAATATGGTTTTCAAACTTTGCCCCAAACCTAGGTTTCCAAAACCTCTTTTCTACGTTAAAATTCTACACCTTCAAATCTAGGGTTTCTAGAATCTCCCTTTTCAAATCCTTGCCAAATCCTATCTTCCCTTTAGGAAACCAAATCCTTTCCTCCGTTTTTGGAAACAAAATCAAACCTTCTCTTTTCAAAACAAAATCCAATCCTTTCCTAATCCAGCTTTTTCTAATTCAAATCCTTCCTAAACTTCCACTTTCTTAAACTTTAAGTTTCCAAAACTTGAACATAAAAATCTTTCTTAAACTTTAAAACTTAACTTTCAAATCTTTCCTAGTTCAACCATTTCCTAATTCTACCCCTTTCCAAAATCTTTTTCAAATCCAAGCTTTCAAATCTTTCCTAAACTCAAACCTTTCCTAATCTCAAGACCTTCTAAAACTCTAAAACTTTCTAAATCCTAAACTTTCCAAATTTCAAATCTTTCCAAATTCAAAGCTTTCTAAATTTGAAACTTTCTCAAGTTAAATCTTTCTAAACCTAAATCTCCCAAAATTCTAAACTTTCCAAAACTTCAAAATCTTTCTAAATCTAAGGCTTTTCTAAACTCAAAACTTTCTTAATTCAAACATTTCCTAAACTAAAAACTTTCCTTTTTCAAACATTTCCCAAAACGAAACTTTCTTATTTTCAAAACTTCTTTGTTTTCAAAACATTCCAAATTCAAAACTTCCCTTTTTCAAACATTCCAAAATTCAAAACTTTCTTAATTTGAAACTTTCCAAATTCTAAACCTTTTTCAAACTAAACCTTTCTTAATTCAAAACATTTCTAAATTCAACACTTTCCTATTTTAAAACCTTTCTTAAAACGACATTTCCTAATTCAAAACTTTCTTAATTTGAAACTTTCCAAAAATGAAACTTTCTTAATTTGAAACTTCCCAAAAATGAAACTTTCCTAATTCGAACCTTTCCTAAATCTAATCTTTCTTAAACTCTTGAGTCTTTCCTAAGTCTCACCTTTCCTAAGTCTAGGTTTCCTAAACCTCCATCTTTCCAAAACCAAGTCTTTCCAAAATCAATGTTTCCAAAGCAAGTCCAATCTTCTCAATTTCAAATTCCAATCTCCTCTTCTAAGTTCAAATCAAATCCAATTTCCAATTCAATCTCTCTCTTCAAATCAATCTATTTTTAATCGGACTCCGGTCCGAACTACGATTGACCTGATTCCCCCAAAGGGATACGTAGGCAACCTTCATAGGTGCGGTCACAACACTTTCCAAACTTTCAATTCCACCCTCATGGGTGCGGTTTCCAAAATCTTTTCAATTCTCAAATTCCAATCTATTTTCAAAATTCCAAAATTTCTATTTCCAAATTTTCAAACTTTCCAATTTCAAATTCCATCTCTTCAAATCTATTCTCAAATCAAATTATTTTCAAATTTATTTTGAAATCTATTTTTCAATTCTCTCTTATTTTGCACTTGCATATCATGCATCGTGTTAGTTTTCAAACATTGTTTTTCTAAAGTGAATAGGGTTGCACATATGTTAGTTAAAGACTCTCATAGGTGAATCTAGGGTACATTGACATGTAGGTAACGAAAGGGTAGGGTAGGGTGATAGCTTAGTGCGTCTTCCCTACACGTAACCAACCTCCGAACTTAGAATCACTATTTTCAAAGACCAAAAAGGAGTTATTTTTCAAAAAGGGCTAAATGTTTTCCAAAGGTTGCCAAACAACCTGTTTTCCTAAAAAACCCTCTCTTGAGGAGATATTTTCAAAAAACCTTTTTCCAGCAACCCTAAGTGTAGTCTTCGGATTATTCTTAGTTTTTAGGTGACCTAACTCACCTTAATCAAGTTAGGTGGCAACTCCGAATCTTTTTCAAAAGCCCTTTATTCAAACCAATTTTTTCAATTCAAACCTAGTCGCACTCATTCTTTTAGGAGGATGAGTTCTAACGAGAGAGTATAGCATTTTTCCCGCTTGGGTGAGTATTCCTCGGGTGCGAAAAATCTGGCCACGACAGCTGGCGACTCTGCTGGGGAGACTTAAAGGGTTAGGCCGTAGTCATATCTCTTCACCCTTCACCCATGTAGAGTCTTCAATTAACTTGGTTCAATCCTATTCACTTTAAATCTTCAAAACCAAATTTTCAAAAGTGTTTTCAAAAAGACATGCATTTATTCATATTATCTTGTATTATGTTTGTCATCTACATACTGACACTTACATCTTTGTTTCGTAGGTGCGCTTTATGTTTAAATATTATTAACTGCTTTGCATGAATGTAATGTACAGGATGAATGGGAGTTGTTGGGCCCTTTTCTCCACTTTTAAAAATCACACACACACTGCATGTGCACTTGCATTCTGCATACTTGCATACCCTGATATGTCCTTTGTAGTTAGAAAGGGGGAACGGTATATTGGTTGTGGGCAAGATGCTGTGTCAGTTTCTTCGCCTACGGCCTCTTGATGGTTCCCTCGCTCGGATCACCAACCGATCATGGCACCACCTCGGGGAGTGGGCCTAGGTTTGAAGATCTGGGGACCGAGTCTTTTTAGGACGCATTAGTCAACCCTCAACCTCATTCTCATATAGATACCATGCATAGCCGAACCTCTGCAGGATTTAGGACACGAGCACCGTTTTCAAAATCACGGAGGAAAGGGCAACTGCTTTTACTTTCATTTATACCTGCTATTATAATGCTTGTATTTATTCTGTTATAATGCCTGTCTAACTGTTCATGCATGCTTGTTTTCTTCAATTGTACCTTCTCTCTTTATACTCTTTACATATTCATATTCACGCATTCAATATCCCATGTCAAGACAAGAGTTCCAAGTAACTCAAGTCACTGCATTCTTATGCATATGATCAACCCATTGAGAGTGACACCAAGGTTACTCTCCCTTGCATTAAACCTACCCAAACCCTAAGGGTTCCCCCGTAACCCTAAGGACTCATTGCATGCATCTTGATTCGTTCCATAAGAGGGGCCCCAATCCCTCTATGCTCACGGAGATAGGATTGCCAAGAAGACAAGGGGCGATCAATCAACAAGGTCTCTCAGCGACCTCCTCGACATCAAATCCACGGAAGGCGAATTCGAAGACTCAAGAGTAGTTTAGGGTTCCCTTTTGTAAAAATAGATAGGTGGAAGTCCAAAGGAAAATGTTCCCCCTCCCCCTATTAAAATGTATTTCAATTCCTTTATATTTCAAACCCAGAATTTAATGTACTTCTTTATTTTCATGAATGAATGCATGAATGGCTGAAGGTTCCCACCTGACGGTAAAGTGTCTGCATACAGGGGCAAACCCCTTATCTCCAAAAGTGAGCCAATACATCATGTTTAGTCTCCCTCTCAAGCAGGGACAACCCTAGGACATGCATTGCATAAAGTTCTCTAAAACCAAAAACTAACTTGTGACTTGTGTTTTTGTCTTTTTGTTTTTTTCTTTTTATTTCTATTTACAGAAGTCACCTTGCACTAAGTCAACATTGCTCCCAGAAAGGTGCAATATCCACCTAGGGATCCTATTATCACTCGACACAAAGCATCACTGATGGCTGCTAACCCTAAAGAATCCTCTCAAGTCTCTCAAGAGGAAGTTAATGAAATGAGCGCTAAGATGGATGAGATGCTCAAACTCATTCAAACTCTGGCCATGAAGGATGCTACTGCGGTCCTGTCATCATCAATGACTTCATCTAAAGACCTTGAACTCGCTAATCCGAGGATCTTGCTTCAGTCTGACAATGCTGGGAAAACCAAAGAAGATGCCAAAAGGGTCAATACTGAAGAAGAGGAGACCATATTGCTTTCACCTGTCACGAAGAAGGCCCCTCTAGACCCTCTCAGTCTGAAAATCCAAGGGTTGGAGGATTCGTTGCGAAGTCTCCATGGCCATGATGCTTACGGATTCACTTCCTATGATGAGCTATGTTTCTTCCCTGACCACCCGAGGCCTGCTAAGTTTAAAATGCCTGACTTCCAGAAGTACGACGGTACCGGTAACCCTGTTGCTCATCTTCGTCTATATACTGGAGCGCTAAGTGGACATGGCAACGACCCGAAGCTCCTTATGTAGTTATTCCAACACAACCTCACCGGGTTGGCTCTACAATGGTTCACTCGTCTGGACTTAAGGAAGATCACAACCTGGATGGAGCTAGTCAATGCATTCAAAGCCCAATACCGTCACAACATCGATCTCACTTCCGATCGCTGGTCCTTGATGACGATGAGCAAGGGTGAGAAGGAGAGTTTTAAAGCATACGCCCTAAGATGGAAGGAGGCCGCTGCACAAGTTAATCCCCCGTTGGAGGAGAAGGAGTATGTACAACTATTTATACATACTTTTCAAGGTATATTCTATGAGAAACTCTGCACAAGCGTGGGAAAAAGCTTATCTGAACTCATCATGCAAGGGGAAATGATAGAAAACGGCCTCAAGACAGGAAGAATCAAAGATCCCTATGCCAAGACTGGAGAAAATACCACCAACATAGCCAAGAAGGTGGCTACTACAAGGGGCACAATTAGGAAGGAAAGCGAAGTGTCTGCTATTCTACCTAGCCAACCACCCCAATACCGACCCCCGCTCCAATCACCCCAAGTCCTGCCCTTGCCCACCTTGACCATGCCTGCTCCAACCCCTAACTACGGCCCCGCTGGGGCATGACCCAACTTTAATAGACCTGCTCGACGCATCCGTACCTTCGACGCCTTAGCATGCACCCAAACCGAGGCCTACCATAGCCTTCTAAAGAATAACATCCTGAAACCCGTACCTGCTCGCCCGTTGCCAAGCCCTCTACCCCCAACCTTTAATGTTGCCCTTACATGTGAGTATCATTCAGGTGGCCAGGGGCATGACACCGAAAACTGCTTTACTCTCAAGCACAAGATCCAAGACCTGATCGACAATAAGACCATCGATCTGCAGCCGGTAAAACCTGCTCCCACTCCCAATGTGATTGCTAACCCTCTGCCAGATCACACCGTCAATATGATACTAGTAGAAATGGAAGGCGAGGGAATGTTTGACGAGCCTGAGGCCGAGGACTATGAGGACGATTGGGAGACTGAGGAAGAAGATGACTGGGAGGAGGATCTCCCATTATGCCCAATCTATCTCCATAACCCTGATGAAGTGCCTGATGCTTCCAACTGGCCCATTAAGGAGCCAATGTTCCTCGGAGATGAGACTACTGAAAACATGGTTGCTGATGGATAGGGTGCTGAGTTTCTGTATCTGAAATACGCCACGGCCGAACGTCATTTGCTAGAGAGTCATTGGCCCACAAATGAGTACAACTATGAAGGAATGAGCTGGAGGATAGAGAAGCCAAGAGCACAAGCAGAGCCATTTGAATTGGAAGGGGGTGAGCTGGTCACCCTGTTTACAAAAGAACCCACTACACAAAACAAGAAGGAGGCTGACAACCGCATCAACAGTGTCAACGCCTGTGGAGCTCTAGGGGAAGCCTTTGCTTATCTCGCCTTGGCAGAGTATCCGGGTCACGAATGGAGCATCGAAGATGTGGGGATTGTCCCAAGGCCTTACTAAAAATGGGTTCCTTGCACAAGCGTACAAGAGAGGGGTGGTTTCACCCACTTTCTTTCTATCCCTTTTACTTATTGTTTTTAAATTATTGCTTACATTTTCTTATTGCTAAAGAACCTTATGCTTTTCATAAAAATAATAATAATAATCAAATGACAGTCTTTTATTCCATTGCTGTTGTCTTGTCTTCCCTGGGAATAGTGACTACTTTCTATGCAAGGGGCATGGTTTGTCTTATGGAATGATCCAACTTGAAGGGATGATAGCATGAGTTAACCACTCGCCAAATGATCAGCCTTCCATAGAGAGAGAGAATAAGGATGAGTGAGGATACTACCCAAAGGCAGCACTTGCAAGACTCTGAGGCTAAGCGAAGTGTGGCCAGTTTATCAAGAGGAAGAGAAGCCATCTTTCATTCCCCCACATATAAAGAATAAATAATTGAATAAATAACTAAATGTACTCATATTCCCTTTGCTTAACCCCTAGAGGCTTGCAACAAATGAAAATTTTCTTTGTTAACCCTGATCCAAGACTATCCTCCCCACACTGGGGCAGACAATAGTTGAGAACTCTAGGAGTAGTGTCCACCTCTATCATGCTAGGATAATGTTGAAAGCTCTATGGATCAAGCAATCTAATTCAAAGTGAAGAGAGGCCCTCATTTCATTTCCCATACAATCAAAAGTAACCCCTTGCCAAACCCGTTGAGCCACTCATCCTTTCTTAACAAAACTCCAACTCAGGGATCACCGCCCACACTGGGTATATTGAGCTACCAAGGAAAAAGGTTTAAGGGGAAAGGGTTAAAGAATTGTTCATTTCATAAAAGAAAAGAAAAGAAATAGAAAGGAAAAGCAAAAGAAAGGAGTTGCCAAGGGGCAAGAAGAAAAAAAAAAAAAAAAGAAAAAAAAAAAAAAAAAAAGAAAACCATGATTCTAAATAAAGGCCTGAAGAAAATCGTGATTGAGTTAACTTCAAAAGCATAGAAAAGAAAGTCATGTTTATCTTAAGAAGTACATGGAAAGGGTGAAAAAACGAGGTCATTGTCACCCTGAGAAGTATATGGTCAAAAGCAAGAAGGAAATTTAAAGGTGATCCTAGGTTACAAGGAAACCCAGTAGAAATAATAGGTTTGAGCCTTTACCCTTTCTCGCAAAACCCCGATATCATGGCCTACATTACAACCCTATTAAAGTCCCCTCTGATTGAAAGCAGATTGCTTGATCTAAATGAGTTAGATACGCTGCCAAAGCTAAAAAAAAAAAAAAAAGATGCTAATCCTACTGAAAAACGGTTAAGGACAGTTTGGATCTAAACCTTGCTAAAAACAACATTGAATTTGAGCCCACATATCCCGTTGTTTCTAAAACCCCATAACCTAGCCTACATTACAGTCCTAAACAAAGTCTTCTCGGATTGAAATGACTGGCCACTTATCGCTCTACCAAAGGTCAGGTAAGCTGTTGCTAAAACCCCGAGAGTCAAGAGTCTCATCCCAATAACCCTATACACTAACCTTAAGATAGAAAGTGGGAGGCGGTCAAGAGGTTGAGAAAGGTTCGAAGTGCTATCATCCAATCAAGATAGGGTTAAGCCAAAGGAGAGGCTGAATCCCTGAAGAGGAGGGAGTTACCACTCCCAAGACTACAAGTCTAACTGAACCCTGTGTCATTCCATTAGCATATTTTTAACCTGTACATATGTTTAAAAAAAAAAAAAAAAGCATAAGCTTTGCACACATGGGATATAGCTCCCTAAAGTCACCAACATCAACTCATGGAATAAATATTTGACGTCATCATACATCACATGCATCTGATCATATGCCTAGCTATAAAGATCATGAATGTGTCTGTCTACCCGTGCATCTAAGTGCCATAAACATCCATCCTTATACAAAACTATGTAAAATAAAACTGTCTAACATCAATACATCTCAGGAACAAGGGGCAAAAGAGGATCAAAATCTCTACAAGGGGCATACATCACAGGTCAAAGTCGATATCATCTGGATCAAAATCCGCGAAACCCGGCATCGGAGGAGGAGGATAACTACTCGAAGCACCACCATCCTACAGGGAAGATAGAACCGAAATCAGCTACATACAAAAGGAACTAAGCAACAGCAAAGCAAGAAGAAGCAGAGAGAGAATAACATACCCCCCCACCACCCAACTGAGATAATCGAGCTGTTAGGGAGGCCACCTTGGCCTGGTACTGGTCCCGCTCCATCTGGTATTGGTCTCTCTGATCTCTCACAGCAGTAAACTCGGCCTGGGGCACATATCCCCCAGCACAACGCCACAAGTCAACCACCTCTTGGCCAACAGCGTATCCGCCGACTACTACCTCAAACCGGGTGAAGGCACCAACCGAATGGGCTCCAAAGTGCACAACGTAATCCGTATCCGGAGGAAGCAAGAACTCGGCACCTGGTTGACCCTCCTGATAAAGGATGGGCACTCCCGCCACTAGGGCTCCAAACATATACTCTGGCGGAGCCCCTGCTGATCGAAACTCCTCGTGAAACTGCCGCCAATGCCGCTCTCCAAGATAGGACTCCCAAGTGTCATCACTGAGGAAAGCAGCTCTCGATAAGGACAACGGGACCAGGTACTGGACTGTCTCGTAATGGACTGATCCAATGAAGGGCCACCAGGTCACATCCCTCGCCTCAATCAGCTCCAGGTTAGCCCGAAGCGTCACGAAGTCAGTAATCTCCGATTGCTGGGCTACCCGGTCACGAGCCCACCTCAAAGCACGAGGATAGAGATCATCCTCAACAACTGCAGGGCGACGCACCGGCAGGTACTCGTAACTCCACCAGACAATGAAGGGCCAAAAGCTAGTCATGCTGCCCCAGCGAGAAGAAGTTCGAACCCGCATCGATCGAAGAAAGCAGCCAAAAGAAAAGGACCCCCAGTCCAACTCAGACAAAGCTCCCAGATCGGCTACTATACTCAACAAACGACACGGCACAAGTGACTTGTTGTTGTTGCAGAAGTAGCTAAAGATGATGTACAACACAAGTCGCCGTCTCATGATGTCCCGCCTGGCAGGCGATGGCTCAGTAGCAAAAGTACGCTCACCCTGACTAATCCAAGAGACTGGGAAGGCAGAACGCTCAGGCTGAGGCAAGTCCAACAACAAACAAGCCTCGTCCCTGCTGACCGGGTGCAAGGTGATCCGTCGGCCGACAAAGGAGAGTCCTGTAATAATCGCCCAATCTAAAGGAGTGGGGCCTAACTCGAAGCCGACAAAATGGAAGGTCCCAATCTCCCCGAACCACCTCTCAACAAGTGCCAGTACCAAATGCCGGTTCAGGCGGTTAGCCTGTAATCCCATAAAGGCGCCAAATCCGATCTCTGCCAAGAAGGCGCGATATGATGGGGCAGCCTGCTGCATGGTCACAAAAACCTGATGAACAGCCCCTCGGAAAGCTGTATGTACCCGCGGAGGTGGCAAATGCTGTCTGGAGTATACACTAGGATGATAGGCCAGATCCCCGAGTGGTGGGACATCTGGTATCTGTAGATCTCCCAAGTCGGCGTCTGTCTGCCTATGCCTGGAAGAAGCTCTCCCATAGCCGGTCACCTGATCCCTAAGGCCCGGTACCTCCTACTCGGCATCAACCTCCTCAGCAAAAGCCTGCTCAACTGGAGGAAAAGGGTCGACAGGTAGTCTACTCCCCTGCCCGCTTGGCTGGATGAAGATCGTCTGGTAGATCGTCGACTACCTCTGGATCGACTAGAGCCGCCAGCAAAATCTGTCCGGGCCGCCTTCCCTGAGCGGCGCCTCCTTTCAGAACCGTCATCACCTGCATCTGCCATCCTGAAAAGGTAAGCCAAGGTAAGTGATGTTAATATATCACCCATGCAGTTTAAATAACAGTAAAATGAAATAAACAACTAACACAAACCAAACAAATAAAAGACTTTGAATGATAAGTCAAAGCAAATTTCTTACATGCACATCTTGATTTTCCAACTTTAAACCAAGTTTTAAGGGTTCTCTGTCTTTTTCCTTCAAAAAAGATTTTATTTCTAAAACTTTAACCAACTTTTTCCTAATTTTCAAAAAAAAAATTCGGCAGAGCCCTGTTTAAAAATGGCCTCTACAACACCCATGACATCAACACAAAACACGAAGTATGCACCTTCCGACGCACCAATCACATGACATCAGCATCTGTGCACATTTTTTAATTTTTCAAAATTTTCAAAACACATGTTTTATTTTTCAATAAATCAATAGTTTTCAAAAGGCTTCCAAAATTTTTCAAAATCACCTCAAATGTTTTAAAAAATATTCCAGTCTTTTTCCAAATTTCAAACTTTAAAAATTTCATCAATTTCTTGAATTTTCTAATTTTTTCTAATTTTCTAAATATTTTTCTATTTTTCAAAAAATCAAAAATTCACCAAGTTTTCAAAAAATTACGAAACTTCATACAGTTGTTAAATACATTTTTCTAAGGCACATTGCACAAAAACATAGCCAGAAAACCCAATACCCATGCCTGTAGGAACAAATTTCCTATTCTTGCAGAAAACCCTCTTCGCATAATCACGAAAAACCATTCAAATTCAATCAAACAATCATCAAAATGTAAAAACAACATCATCAAAGTGTTCAAAATATATCAAAACATCAATTTCCACTATTCACATGATTCAAACGAAGTTCTACACATCAAAATCAACAAAATTTGAAAACTCACCTTTTGGAAGTTCTCCGGTGAAATCTTCTCTTCCAGCGACTTTTCCGGCGATGTGGTCTCCTTCCGGCAATCACCCACGGTCCCCAAGGAGTGCTCCTTCAAGGTTCAAGGCGGTTTCCACTTGAAGACTCTCGGATTCTCCAAAAACTCTTCAAATCCCGTAAGTGTTCGAACCAGAAATTTTTTGGTTTTTAGCTTTAGGCCTGGCGCCACTAGCAGAGGTGCCAGTTCTTTTTTGACAAAGGCGCCACTGCTAGTGGCGCCAGTTATAAATTCTGGGCAGTTTTGCCCTTTTTCCCGCCAAAACTCGTTTTCAAAGGCCTTTTTGGCCCGTTATCCGTTTTCGACCCCCGTTGTCGAAAGGTTTTCAATGTCCGTCCCTCCGACTGCCTCGCGGTCAACATGGGACTCTTACTCTTATCGTTTTCTGTCTTTGACAAGCAAAGACAGAAAAAGAGGGGCAACTGTAAGCACCCCATTTTTGACCACTCGGCAGTCTACACTCCGTCCAGACTTGTTTTCAAGTCATTGTAGGCATATTCCTGTCAAAACCAATTCTCTAGGTCCAAATTCCGTCTTTCCATGGCTTCGCGGGCCTGTCAGGCCCAAATAGAGGCAAAATAACCAAAATGCCCTTAGGGGCATTGTCCTTTCTTATTCCAATTCGAATCCCTCTCTCGAGACAGTTTATTCCTCGAGACGGTCCGAGTAGCGAAACTACTCACAAAATCGTTAGAGTAGCGGAAATACTCACAAATAGGTCGATATAGGGAATTGGCAACAAACCCCTGTGTCACGACGACCGCCGTTAGAGTGGCGGAAACACTCAAAACCCAGGCACGTCTCTTCGGAGACAGTAAGACCCCTTTCCAATCCCACTCTCGAAACAGTTTATTCCTCAAGACGGTTCCAATCCAGGCACGTCTCTTCGGAGACGGTAAGACCCCTTTCCAATCCCACTCTCGAGACAGTTTATTCCTCGAGACGGTTCCAATCCAGGCACGTCTCTTCGGAGACGGTAAGACTCCTTTCCAATCCCACTCTCGAGACAGTTTATTCCTCGAGACGATCAGAGTAGCGAAACTACTCACAAAACCATTAGAGTAGCGGAAATACTCACAAAACCGTTAGAGTAGCGGAAATACTCAACCGTTAGAGTAGCGAAAATACTCACAAAACCGTTAGAGTAGCGGAAATACTCACAAATAGGTCGATATAGGGAATTGGCAACAAACCCCTGTGTCACGACGACCGCCGTTAGAGTGGCGGAAACACTCAAAACCCAGGCACGTCTCTTCGGAGACAGTAAGACCCCTTTCCAATCCCACTCTCAAAACAGTTTATTCCTCGAGATGGTTCCAATCCAGGCACGTCTCTTCGGAGACGGTAAGACCCCTTTCCAATCCCACTCTCGAGACAGTTTATTCCTTGAGACGGTTCCAATCCGGGCACGTCCCTTCGGAGACGGTAAGACCCCTTTCCAATCCCACTCTCGAGACAGTTTATTCCTCGAGATGATCCGAGTAGCGAAACTACTCACAAAACCGTTAGAGTAGCGAAAATACTCACAAAACCGTTAGAGTAGCGGAAATACTCAACCGTTAGAGTAGCGGAAATACTCACAAAATCGTTAGAGTAGCGGAAATACTCACAAATAGGTCGATATAGGGAATTGGCAACAAACCCTTGTGTCACGACGACCGCCGTTAGAGTGGTGGAAACACTCAAAACCCAGGTCAACACCAGTGTCTGTTAGCCCACTTCGGTGAAAAATGACTAGACTACCTTTAGGACTTTTTCTGAGACTTTCCGGTCAAGATGACCATTTTGCCCCTAAGCATCCGAATTCCCCAGGAACCACACCGGCTCTGGGTATCAAACCGGTAATGACCCGAGAATACTTTTTATAGCGTTCTCAACCTTCCATTACCTTTTCGAACCATTCCGAGTCAGTTCTGGCAAACCCGGTACAAAATGACCGTTTTGTCCCTAGTGGGTCGGTCTCCTTTTCCGACCATGCCGGCTCTGGGAATCAAACCGGCAACCTCCGGGAACATTCTGAATAATGTTTCCAGATCCCAAGTCTTCTTCCGGGACAATCCGAGTCTGTCCCGGCAGTTTCCCAGTCCGAGTGACCGTTTTGCCCTAAAAGGCCCGGTCAACCCTTCCGACACATCTTGTCCTCACTTTTCAAGTCAAATACCTCCAAGACACTATTTTAAGTGTTCCTGCTCCTTTCTGGCCTTCCGGGTCATTCCCGGCTCCTCCAAATCATTCCCGGACTTTCCGAAGTCCCTCCTAATGAAGCCAGGCTAAAAATTGCATCGTAGTCACTAGTACAGGCTCCCAAATCTAGTCAAAGATACGTTGCTTGCCGACTTATAAAGTTTCCTAAGTGGCTGGCGCCACTATAGTGGCGCCAAGCTAAGAATTGGCCTGGCGCCACTCCTAGTGGCGCCAAGAGAAATTTTGCCCTTGCGCCACTCCAACAGGCTCCAGGTTTGTCCAACTTCTATAAATACAGAGCCTCATTCAACGTGAAAGGGGTCTGCAAACTTAACCTAAAAATCCTATAATTCGATATACAGAGCTCGAGCACTCCCTAAACCCTAGCCTCCCTAGGTTTTCCCAAACCCTAGCCACCATACACAAACCCTAGCCTCCTATACACTTATACACTCCCCCATACACTCATACACTAGCCTTCAACCATCCTTTGAAGACTTGAAGAGCTGTCATCCAAAGCTTGAAGACAACTCTTGAAGACTGAAGGTGAAGATCAAGACAAAGACCGAAGATCGAAGACAGCGCGGCGCGCAAAATAAAGAAGACATACGGTAGGCTTTTTCTTTAATATTCTGTACTTCCCGCCTCTCTCTTCTCTCTCCAACCCACTTGGGTTTTCTCTATTTTAATCCCCCATCTCTTTCCCCCCCTTTCTTTACATGCTTGAAACAAGGGGACTCCCGGTCCATGTGTAAGATTAGGCTATTGGAGAGTCACCGTGTCGGGGGCTTTCTTCTAGTCTAACCAAAGACCACGTGGGTCTGGCCCCCTTGATTATGTGGTGAAGCCTTAACCTTGTATGTTCACGACCCCAAATTGCATTGTGCATATCATAGTCTTGTATCTTCCAAAAACCGTTTTCAAAGTCGTTTTTCAAATCGTTTTCAAACTTGTTTTCAAAATTGCATCAAAATCTCTTTTTCAAAAACTTGTTTTCAAAACCACAATTCTAGGGTGATTCTAGCCTTTCCATGGCTAGGGTTGCTTTAGGAAAGTGTTACATTAAAAGTGACCTTTTTGGTATATATTTTCAAATCTTATTATTTTCCAAAACCACTTTCTTAAAGTGGTTCTAGCCCTCTTATGGTTAGAATCGCTTTAGGAAAGTGAGACGTTTTCATACTTTCCAAAAACTCTCTCTTCATAAATCTCTTCCTAAAAATCTCTTTTTTCAACATACTTTCCTAAAACTCTCCTCTTCAAAATTGTTTTCAAAAACTCCCTTCCAAAATCTATTTTTCAAAACTCTCTTTTTCAACTCCTTTCCAAAATCCTCTCCCCAAAATCCACTTTCTAAAAAACACTCCCTAGATTCACCTTCCTAAAAACTCTCTCCAAAAACCTTTCTAAAAAACTCTCTTTCCAAAATCTTCCTTCTAGAAATTTCCTCTCTAGGATTTTTCCTTCTAAAATTTACGTTTCTAAAAACACACTTTCTAAAACTCCTTCTCTTTAAAATCTTTTTCCAAAACTCCCTCTTCGAATTCAATTTCCAAAAACTCCTCCCTAGGATTCCCCTTCTAGAAAACTTTCGTTTCCAAAAACTCATTTTCTAAAAACTCTTTCCTTAGAACCCCCATTAGGAAACCCTAATTTTCTTCCCAAAAAACATGGTTGTCAAACTTTGCCCCAAACCTAGGTTTCCAAAACCTCTTTTCTACGTTAAAATTCTACACCTTCAAATCTAGGGTTTCTAGAATCTCCCTTTCCAAATCCTTGCCAAATCCTATCTTCCCTTTAGGAAACCAAATCCTTTCCTCCGTTTTTGGAAACAAAATCAAACCTTCTCTTTTCAAAACAAAATCCAATCCTTTCCTAATCCAGCTTTTTCTAATTCAAATCCTTCCTAAACTTTAAGTTTCCAAAACTTGAACATAAAAATCTTTCCTAAACTTTAAAACTTAACTTTCAAATCTTTCCTAGTTCAACCCTTTCCTAATTCTATCACTTTCCAAAATCTTTTTCAAATCCAAGCTTTCAAATCTTTCCTAAACTCAAACCTTTCCTAATCTCAAGATCTTCTAAAACTCTAAAACTTTCTAAATCCTAAACTTTCCAAATTTCAAATCTTTCCAAATTGAAAACTTTCTAAATTTGAAACTTTCTCAAGTTAAATCTTTCTAAACCTAAATCTCCCAAAATTCTAAACTTTCCAAAACTTCAAAATCTTTCTAAATCTAAGGCTTTTCTAAACTCAAAACTTTCTTAATTCAAACATTTTCTAAACTAAAAACTTTCCTTTTTCAAACATTTCCCAAAATGAAACTTTCTTATTTTCAAAACTTCCTTGTTTTCAAAACTTTCCAAATTCAAAACTTCCCTTTTTCAAACATTCCAAAATTCAAAACTTTCTTAATTTGAAACTTTCCAAATTCTAAACCTTTTTCAAACTAAACCTTTCTTAATTCAAAACATTTCTAAATTCAACACTTTCCTATTTTAAAACCTTTCTTAAAACGACATTTCCTAATTCAAAACTTTCTTAATTTGAAACTTTCCAAAAATGAAACTTTCTTAATTTGAAACTTTCCAAAAATGAAACTTTCCTAATTCAAACCTTTCCTAAAGCTAATCTTTCTTAAACTCTTGAGTCTTTTCTAAGTCTCACATTTCCTAAGTCTAGGTTTCCTAAACCTCCATCTTTCCAAAACCAAGTCTTTCCAAAATCAATCTTTCCAATGCAAGTTCAATCTTCTCAATTTCAAATTCCAATCTCCTCTTCGAAGTTCAAATCAAATCCAATTTCCAATTCAATCTCTCTCTTCAAATCAATCTATTTTTAATCGGACTCTGGTCCGAACTACGACTGACCTGAGTCCCCCAAAGGGATGCGTAGGTAACCTTCATAGGTGCGGTCACAACACTTTCCAAACTTTCAATTCCACCCTCATGGGTGCGGTTTCCAAAATCTTTTCAATTCTCAAATTCCAATCTATTTTCAAAATTCCAAAATTTCTATTTCCAAATTTTCAAACTTTCCAATTTCAAATTCCATCTCTTCAAATCTATTCTCAAATCAAATTATTTTCAAATTTATTTTGAAATCTATTTTTCAATTCTCTCTTATTTTGCACTTGCATATCATGCATCATGTTAGTTTTCAAACATTGTTTTTCTAAAGTGAATAAGGTTGAACACATGTTAGTTAAAGACTCTCATAGGTGAATCTAGGGTACATTGACATGTAGGTACCAAAAGGGCGGGGTAGGGTAATAGCTTAGTGCGTCTTCCCTACACGTAACCAACTGTCGCGCCCAGATTTTTCGCACTCGAGGAATACACACACAAGTGGGAAAAATGTTGTACTCTCTCGTTAGAACTCACCCTCCTAAAAGAATGAGTGCGATTAGGTTTGAATTGAAAACTGTTTGAATAAAGGGCTTTCGAAAAAGATTTGGAGTCGCCACCTAACTTGATTAAGGTAAGTTAGGTCACCTAAAAACTAAGAATAATCCGAAGACTACACTTAGCGTTGTTAGAAAACGATTTTGGAAAACATCCTCAAGAGAGGGTTTTTAAGAAAACAGGTTGTTTGGCAACCTTTGGAAAACATTTAGCCCTTTTTTGAAAATAACTCCTTTTTGGTCTTTGAAGTCAGTGATCTAAGTTCGGAGGTTGGTTACGTGTAGGGAAGACGCACTAAGCTATCACTCTACCCCGCCCTTTCGGTACCTACATGTCAATCTACCCTAGATTCACCTATGAGAGTCCTTAATTAACTATTGGCCAATCCTATTCACTTTGAAAAAAATAATGTTTGAAAGAAAACTAACATGATACATGATATGCAAGTGCAAAAGAAGAGAGAATTGAAAAATAGATTTGAAAAGAGATTTGAAGAGATAGAATTGAAATTGGAAGGTTTGAAAATTTGGAAATAGAAATTTGAAAATAGAAATTTTGAAAATAGATTGAAATTTGAAATTTGGAAAGATTTTGGAAACCGCACCCATGAGGGTGGAATTGAAAGTTTGAAAAGTATGGTGACCGCACCTATGAAGGTTGCCTACGTATCCCTTTGGGAAATCAGGTCAGTTGTAATTCGGACCAGAGTCCGATTGAAAAGGGATTGATTTGATTGAAAGAAAGAGATTGAATTGAAAATTGGATTTGATTTGAGATTAGAAGAAGAGATTAGAAATTGAAATTGAAGAGATTGGACTTTGAATAGAAGATTGAAAATTGGAAATTGGAATTTTAGAATTGAAAAGATTGAATTTTGATTTGAAAGGATAGATTTGGACTTGTTTTGGAAAGAGAAGGTTTAAGAAACCTAAACTTAGGAAAGAGAGGAGACTTAGGAACGATTTGACTTGACTTGGAAGGTTAGGGAATTTAGAAAAGATTGGATTTAGGAAATGTTTGAATTAGGAAAAGTTCGATTTAGAAAAGTTTCATTTTTGGAAAGTTTTGAATTATGAAAGTTTTGAATCAAGAAATGTTTTGAATTAGGAAAAGTTTAGTTTAGGAAAGGTTTTGAAATTAGGAAGTTTTGAAAGTTGGAAAGTTTTGAATTTAGAAGTGTTTGAATTAAGAAAGCTTCAACTTAAGAAAGTCTTAAATTAAGAAAGTTTTGAATTTAGAAAAGTCTTAGATTTGGAAAGATTTGAAGTTTAAGAGAGTTTAGAATTTAGAAAGTTTTAGGTTTAGAAAGATTTAACTTAAGAAGGTTTCAAATTTAGAAAGTTTTGAATTTGGAAAGATTTGAAATTTAGAAAGTTTAAGATTTAGAAAGTTTTTAGAGTTTTAGAAAATCTTGAGATTAGGAAAGGTTTGAAAGCTTAGATTTGAAAAGTTAAGATTTGAAAAGGGGGTAGAATTAGGAAAGGGTTGGATTAGAAAAGATTTGAAAATTAAGTTTTAAAATTTAGGAAAGATTTTTATGTTCAAGTTTTGGAAACTTAAGGTTTAGGAAAGTGAAAGTTTAGGAAGGATTTGAATTAGGAAAGGGTTGGATTTTGAAACTTAAGGAAAGGTTTAAAGTTTAGGTTTAGGAAACTTATGGTTTAGGAAGGAATTGAATTAAGAAAGGTTTGGATTAGGAAAGGATTGGATTTGGTTTCTAAAAACAAGGGTTTGATTTTGTTTCCAAAAACGGAGGATAGGATCTAGTTTCCTAAACGGGGAGATTTGATTCGGTTTCCTAAAGGGAAGATAGGATTTGGAAAGGAAGATTCTAGAAACCCTAGATTTGGAAAATCGTCGTTTTGACGTAGAAAAGAGGTTTTGGAAACATGTATAGTTCGGATGTGAAAACTAGAGGTTTTGGAAACCTAGGTTTGGGGCAAAGTTTGAAAATCATGTTTTTGGAAAGAAAATTAGGGTTTCCTAATTGCGAGTTCTACGGCTTGACTTGGGCTTCTAAGGAAAGAGTTTTTGGAAAGTGCATTTTTGGAAACGAAGGTTTTCTAGAAGGGAATCCTAGGGAGGAGTTTTTGGAAAGTGAATTTGGAGAGGGAGTTTTTGGAAAAAGATTTTAGGAAAAAGGGAGTTTCGGAAAGTGTATGTTTAGAAACGTGTTTTTTGCAAAGAAGATCCTAGAGGAGAGTTTCTAGAAGAAAAATTTTGGAAAGAGAGTTTTTAGAAAGATTTTTGGAAAGAGTTTTTAGGAAGGTGAACCTAGGGAGCGTTTTTAGAAAGAGATTTTAAAGAGAAGAAGTTTTGGAAAGGAGTTGAAAAAGGGAATTTTGAAAAATAGATTTTGGAAGGGAGTTTTTGAAAACAATTTTGGAGAGGAGAGTTTTAGGAAAGTATGTTGAAAAATAGATTTTTAGGAAGAGATTTTTGAAGAGAGAGTTTTTGGAAAGTATAAAAAACATCTCACTTTCCTAAAACGATTCTAGCCATAAGAGGGCTAGAACCACTTTAAGAAAGTGGTTTTGAAAACAAGGTTTGAAAGTATAGACCAAAAGGCCGTTTTAATATAACACTTTCCTAAAGCAACCCTAGCCATGGAAAGGCTAGAATCACCCTAGAATTGTGGTTTTGAAAACAAGTTTTTAAAAAAGAGATTTTGATGCAATTTTGAAAACAAGTTTGAAAACGTTTTGAAAAACAACTTTGAAAACGGTTTTTGGAAGATGCAAGACTATGATATGCACAATGCAATTTGGGGGTCATGAACATATAAGGCTAAGGCTTCACCACATAATCAAGAGGGCCGGACCCACGTGGTCTTTGGTTAGACTAGAAGAAAGCCCCCGACACGGTGACTCTCCCATAGTCCAATCCTACATATGGACCGGGAATCCCCTTGTTTCAAGCATGCAAAGAAAGGGCGGGAAAGAGATGGGGGATTAAAATAGAGAAAACCCAAGTGGGTTGGAGAGAGAAGAGAGAGGGGGGAAGTGCGGAAATTTAAATAGGGAGCCTACCTGGTTTCTTATTTGTTTTGCGCGCCGTGCAGTCTTCGGTCTTCGGTCTTCGACTTGATCTTCTTCCTCAACCTTCAAAGATTGTCTTCAAGCTTTAGATGACAGCTTTTCAAGTCTACAAAGAATGGTTAGAGGCTAGTGTATGAGTGTATGGGGGAGTGTATGAGTGTATAGGAGGCTAGGGTTTGTGTATAGTGGCTAGAGTTTGGGAAAACCTAGGGAGGCTAGGGTTTTGGAGGTGCTCGAGCTCTGTGTATCGAAATATAGGATTTTTAGGTTAAGTTTGCAGACCCCTTTCACGTTGAACGAGGGTCTGTATTTATAGAGGGAAGACGAACCTGGCGCCTGTTGCAATGGCGCCAGGACAAATTATACACTGGCGCCACTACTAGTGGCACCAGCCATTTAGGAAACAATTAAGGTCGGCAAGCAACGTATCTTTGACTAGATTTGGGCGCCTGTACTAGTGACTACCATGTAAACTTTAGCCTGGCTTCACTAGGAGTGACTCTGGAAAGTTCGGGAATGATTTGAAGGAGTCGGGAATGACCCGAAAGGCCGGAAAGGAGCAGGAACACTCAAAATAGTGTCCTGGAGGTATTTGACTTGAAAAATGAAGACAAGGTGAGTTGGAAAGGTTGACCGGGCCTTTAGGGGCAAAACGGTCAATTGGACTAGGAAACTGCCGGGGCGAACCCGGATTGTCCCGGAAAAAGACTTGGGATCTGGAAACATTATTTAGAATATTCCCAGAGGTTGTCGGTTTGATTCCCAGGGCCGGCGCGGTCGGAAATGGAGACCGGCCCACCAAGGGCAAAACGGTCATTTTGTACCGAGTTTGCCGGAACTGACTCGGAATGGTCCGAAAAGGTAAAGGAAGGTCGAGAACACTATAAAAAGTATTCTCGAGACATTACCGGTTTGATACCCAGAGCCGGTGTGGTCGAAGAAGGAGACCGGCCCTCCAAGGGCAAAACGGTCATTTTGCACCGGGTTGGCCGAAACTAACTCGGAATGGTCCGGAAAGGTAAAGGGAGGTTGAGAACACTATAAAAAGTATTCTCGGGACATTACCGGTTTGATACCCAGAGCCGGTGTGGTCGAAGAAGGAGACCGGCCCTCTAGGGGCAAAACGGTCATTTTGCACCGGGTTGGCCGGAACTAACTCGGAATGGTCCGGAAAGGTAAAGGGAGGTTGAGAACACTATAAAAAGTATTCTCGGGACATTACCGGTTTGATACCCAGAGCTGGTGTGTTTCCCGGGGCGTTCGGATGCCTAAGGGCAAAATGGTCATCTTGACGAAAAGTCTCGAAAAAGGTCCTAAGGGTAGTCTGGTCATTTTTCACCGAAGTGAGCTAACAAACATGGGTATTGACCTAGGTTTCGAGTGTTTCCGCCACTCAGACGGGGTTGAGTATTTCCGCTACTCGGACGGGGTTGATGATTTGAGAGTATTTCCGCTACTCGGATGGGGTTGATGATTTGTGAGTATTTCCGCTACTCTAACGGTTCTGTGAGTATTTCCGCTACTCTAACGGTTCTGCGAGTATTTCCGCTACTCTAACGGTTGAGTATTTCCGCTACTCGGACGGCTCTGTGAGTATTTCCACTACTCTAACGGTTGTGTGAGTAGTTTTGCTACTCGGACCGTCTCGAGGAATAAACTGTCTCGAGAGAGAGATTGGAAAGGGGTCTTACCGTCTCCGAAGAGACGTGCCTGGATTGGAACCGTCTCGAGGAATAAACTCTCGAGAGAGAGGGATTGGAAAGGGGTCTTACCGACTCCGAAGAGACGTGCCTGGGTTTTGAGTGTTTCCGCCACTCTAACGGTGTGAGTGTTTCCGCCACTCTAACGGCTTTGTGAGTGTTTCCGCCACTCTGACGGTTTTGTGAGTAGTTTTGCTACTCGGACCGTCTCGAGGAATAAACTGTCTCCAGAGAGGGATTGGAATTGGAATAAGAAAGGACAATGCCCCTAAGGGCATTTTGGTCATTTTGCCTCTATTTGGGCCTAACGGGCCCGCGAAGCGATGGAAAGACGGAATTTGGACCTAGAGGATTAATTTCGATTGGAATATGTCCACAATGACTTGAAAACAAGCCTGGACGGAGTGTAGACTGCCAAGCGGTCAAAAATGGGGTGCTTACACCAACCTCCGAACTTAGAATCACTGTTTTCAAAGACCAAAATGGAGTTATTTTTCAAAAAGAGCTAAATGTTTTCCAAAGGTTGCCAAACAATCTGTTTTCCTAAAAAACCCTCTCTTGAGGAGATATTTTCAAAAACCTTTTTCCAAAAACCCTAAGTGTAGTCTTCGGATTATTCTTAGTTTTTAGGTGACCTAACTCACCTTAATCAAGTTAGGTGGCGACTCCGAATCTTTTTCAAAAGCCCTTTATTCAAACCAATTTTTTCAATTCAAACCTAGTCGCACTCATTCTTTTAGGAGGATGAGTTCTAACGAGAGAGTACAGCATTTTTCCTGCTTGGGTGAGTATTCCTTGGGTGCAAAAAATATGGCCGCGACAGTCGGTCGCTTCCTCTTGAGCCAAGTTTTGGAGATTTTGACCCAGACATTGATTTTGACCTTTGATGGATGCCCATTGTCGCAGACTTGGCTTTTCTCTTGTTCCATGTCTTGGACATTCATTTTTAATTCTTTTGTCAGTCTATTTTATTTGTAAGCTTTAAATAGGATGTATGTTTATAATTTGGATATCTAGATATATGCACAGATGCATGAATAGGGATAATGCTGTTGATGTATGTCTATTTTAGATATGATATTAAATTGCATTGGTGACTTCTGTTTCTATAGGGAGCTAGGTCTTATGTATGTGAAGCTCATGCTGAAATTTGTATAAAAAATGCATGCACATGTGAGGAGCACAACAGTCAATAAAATGAAGGGGGTGTTGTCAAGCTCTGCATCTTTGAAATGGCAACTCTTCCTTTTCAAAGGTTTGGCATCTCCTTTGGCTCAACCTTATCTTGACCGAATGATAGCATTTTGTATCTTTCTCATCCTTTTGATTAACTCTGACATTCTATTTTGGGTTAGTGTTTGAGATCATTTGGCTTGAACTCTCAAACTTTGGGGCTTTGGCAATGACTTACCTGACCTTTGGCAGAGCGATGGGCAGCCAGTCTTTCAATCTGAAGAGGCTTTGTTTTAGGACCGTAATGTAGGCTAAGCTATGGGGTTTTGAATTGACAAGATATGTCAACCCAAATTTGATGTTGCTTTCTGTAGGGTTTAGATCCACACCATCCTCGATTGTTCTTCCAGTAGGGTTTGGCCCCTTAGCATCCTTCTTCAGCCTCGGCAACACGTCTGGCTCATTTAGATCAAGCAATCTGTTTTCAATCAAAGTGGACTTAGGTCATGGTTTCGGGTTTTTGCAAGAAAGCGTAGAGGCTCGAACCTATTGCTTTTACAAGGCTTCTTTATTGCCTAGGATCACCTTTAGATTTTTCTTCTTGCCTTTGCTATATGCTCTTCAAGATGGCATGAAATGATTTTTTTTTTTGTAGGGCAGCTTGCTCACTGATCACTCCTTTTTTTTTTTTTTTTTTTGCTTTCTCTCTTCTTTCTTTTTGTGAGGTAAATACTTCTACCCTTCCGTTCTTTCACATTTTTTTTTCGAATATTCCATTCTAACCCATTGAGGGCGGTGATCCCTAGGTTGGGGTTTTCTTGAGAGGAACATAACTGGTTCAATAGGTTTGACAATGGTTGCTTTTGACTATAAGGGGAGTGAAATGAGGTCTCCTCTTCATTTTGAATTAGATTGCTTGATCCATAGAGCATTCACGTTGCTTCAGCTTGATGGAAAATGAGTGACATTTTTTACTGAGTCCTCAATTATCTCTCTGCCCCAGTGTGGGGGGATGATTTTGGATCTAGGTTAACAAGAAATCTTTCGCTTTCTGCAAGGCACTAGTGGGTTGAGCAAAGGGATATACCTTATTTTTGCTTGGCAAAATGAAAGATGGCTCCTCTTCCTTTTGATAGTCTGGCTACTCATCGCTTAGCTTCGGTATCTTGCAAGTGCTGCTTTTGGGTGATTTCCTTACTCATCCTTGTCCTCTCTCTTTTCAAAAAGTTGATCATTCAGCGAGTGGTTAACTCATGCTATCACACCCTTCAGGTCAGGTCCTGCATCAGATAAAATATACCCCTTGTTTATGAAGCATTCACTATTCACAAAAATATGAGACAAAAGCAATTGGATAGAAACTATCATTTTATTATTTCAAATGAAAGGATAGAGTTCTTATGGAAATGCAGACATAAAGTTAAAGACAAAAAGGTAGAACGGATAGAAAGAAAGTGGGTGAAAACACCCCTCTCTTGTACGCTTTTGTAGAAAATTCTCTTCAGTAAAGTTTTGGGAAGATACCCACATTTCCAACTCTCCATCCATCATTGCGATCCCTAGCCAAGGCAAGGCAAGTGAAAACTTCTTCTAAGACTCTGGGTGTGTTGATAGTGACGGTGCAATTGTCAGTTTCATTGTCCCCCTTGGTTTCTTTTGTTATCTTCTCGGTTTCTTTAATACATAGGTTGGCTAGCCTACCTCCCTCCAATTTGAATGGCTTTGCCGGTGTTTTTGACTCAATCAATTCCCAACTCATATCCTCGTAGTTAAACTCAGTTGCGGGCCAAGGGTTCTCTGATAAGTGCACTCGGCCACGGTATACCTAGGGTATAGAAATTCATCACCCCAACCGTCAATGGCCATGTCTTTGGAAGGGTCCTCCTCCATAAGTATTGGCTCTTTAATCGGCCATTTCAAAGGATCATGCACTTCATTGGGATTGTAGAGATAGATCGAGCATGGTGGGAATTCCTCCTCCCAGTTGCTCTCTTCATCAATCTCCCAATCCCCTTCATAGTCTTCGACCATGATCACATCCAATTCACCCTCCTCTTCTATTTCCTCTAGTATCAAGTTGACAGTATGGTCCAGTAGAGGATTTGTGGTTACATTGGGAGCAGGAGTAGGGTTCACCAGTTATCGGGCAATGATTTATTGTATATCAAGTCTTGAATTTTGTGTTCGAGAGAGAAACAGCTTTCGATGTCATGCCCTTGGCCGCCCGAATGATACTCACAAGTGATGGCGCCATTGAAGGTTGGAGGTAGAGGGCTTGGCAATGGACGAGCCGGTATGGGCTTCAGTATATTGTTCTTTAACAGGTTATAGAAGGCCTCGGTTTGGGTGCAAGCTAAGGTATCAAAGTTACGGATGCATTGGGCCGGCCTACTGAAGTTAGGTCATGCCCCAGCATGGCCAAAGTTGGGTGCTTGTGCGGGCTTGGTTAAAGTGGATATGGGTAGGACAGGATCAAACATAAGTGGTGGACGATATTGGGGTGGTTGAATGGGTAAGATAGTAGACACCTTGATCTCCTTCATGATTACTCCCTTGCAATAGCCACCTTTTTTGCTATGTTAGCAAAACTTTCTCTAGTTTTTGCATAGGGATCAGTAATCCTCTCTATCTTGAGACCATTCTCTATCATTTCCCCTTACATGATGAGCTCGGAGAAGTTTTTCCCCACGTTAGTGCAGAGCTTTTCATAGTATATGCCTTGAAAAGTGTGTACAAACAATTGCACATACTCCTTCTCTTCTAGAGGGGGATTAACTTGTGTAGATGCTTCTCTCCACCTAAGGGCATAGCTTTTGAAGCTTTCTTTATCTCCTTTACATATTATTATCAAAGACCATCAGTCAGAAGTGAGGTCTATATTGTGGCGATATTAGGCTTTAAATGTATTAACCAGCTCAATCCAAGTTGTAATCTTCCTTAAGTCAAGTCGGGAAAACCATTGCAAGGAGGATCTAGTGAGACTAAGTTGGAATAATTGCATGAGGAGCTTTAGATCATTGCCATGGTCACTCAATGCCCTAGCATAAAGGCGAAAGTGGGCAATAGGATTACCGGTGCCATCATATTTCTGAAAGTCAGGCATTTTAAACTTGGTAGGTCTTGGATAGTCTGGGACGAAACACAGCTTGTCATAGGATACGAGCCCAAAGGTGTCATGACCATGGAGGCTTCGTAACGAGTCTTCCAACCCTTGAATTTTTAGACTGAGAGGGTCGAGGGAAGTTCTTTTCACAACAAGCGAGAGCAGTATAGCTTTCCCTTCTTTAGTATTGGCCCCTTGGGATCCTCCTTGTTTTTTCTCGTAGCATCAGATTGTAGCACAACCCTTGGGTTAGCAGGTTCGAGTCTTAGGGAAAAATAGTGGATGATGATGGGGCTAGAGCAGCTTCTTTCATAGCCATGGTTTGGATGCGCTTAAACATCTCATCGATCTTAGTTCTCATTTCATTGACCTCCTCTCGATAGACTGAAGATGACTCATCAGGATTGGGAGCTATTAGTACAGCTCTTTGTCGAGTAATGATGGGGTCTCTAAGTGGATGTCAATCTTTCTTAGGAGCAATGGTGGCTTTCTATGGTGTAGTCTCTGTGAAAGAAAAAGAAAGAGAAGGAAAGACATAAGCCACAAGTTAGTCTTTGGTACTTAGAGAGCTTTATGCAATGCATGCCCTAGGGATGTCCCATATTGAGAGGGAGACTAAATATGATGCATTTGGCTCACTTTTTGGAGATAGGGGATTTGCCCCTGTATGCAAATACCTTACCATTTGAGTGGGAACATACATTTATTCCTTCATTCATTCACAAAAAGTAGAGGAGTACATTGAACTTTTGAGTTTAAATACAATAGAATTGAAATACATTTTAATATGGGGAAGGGAGACATTTTCCTTGGGACTTCCACCTATTCATTTTTTATATTTGAGATCCTAAACTACTTTTGAGTTTTCGAATTTTCTTGCTTTGAGTTTGATGCTGAGGAGGTCATTGAGAGACCTTGTTGTTTAATTACCCCTTGTCTTCTTGGCAACCCTATCTTCATGAGCACAAAGGGATTGGGGCCCCTCTTTATGGAATGATTTGAAATGCATGCTATGAGTCCATAGAGTTATGCGGGAACCCTTAGGGTTTTAGTTGGATTTATGCAAGGGAGAGTGATCTGGGCATCACTCTCTATGGGTTGATCATATACATGAAAATGCAGTGACTCGAGTATCACGCCCCGATTTTTCACAGCCGAAAAAGACAAGTGAGAAAAACACAGTACTCTCTCGTTAGAACTCATCCTCATAGAGTTATGTGGGAACCTTTAGGGTTTTGGTAGGATTTATGTAAGGGAGAGTGATTGGGCATCACTCTCAATGGGTTGATCATATACATGAAAATGTAGTGACTTGAGTGTCGCGCCCTGATTTTTCACACTCGAAAAAGACAAGTGAGAAAAATACAGTACTCTCTCGTTAGAACTCATTCTCTTAGAAGGATGAGTGCAACTAGGTTTGAATTGGAAATTGATTTTGAATAAGGGCTTTCGAAAAAAGTTTGGAGTCACCACCTAACTTGATTAAGGTGAGTTAGGTCACCTAAAACTAAGCATAATCCGAAAATTACACTTAGGATTTTTGAAAATAATTTTGAAAAACATCCTGAAGAGAGGATTTTTAAGAAAATAGGTTGTTTGGCAACCTTTGAAAAGTATTTAAGCCCTTTTTTGAAAATTACTCCATTTGGTCTTTGGAAAACAGTGAATCTAAGTTCGAAGGTTGGTTACATGTAGGGAAGACGCACTAAGCCATCACCCTACCCCGCCCTTGCGGTACTTACATATCTATTCACCCTAGGTTCACTCATAAGAGTCTTTGATGAATACATGTCTAAAACTATCCACTTTAGAAAAGAATTTTGAAAAGATCTTTGACATGATGCATGATATGCAAATGCAAAAATAAGATTTGATTTTGAAAATGGACTTAAAAGAACTTGATTTGATTTGAAATGGATTTGAAAAGATAGGTTTGATTTTGAAATTGGAAGAAAATTTTAGAAAAGATAGATATGGTTTTTGAAAGAAAGTTCTAGAAATTGTAAACAGCGATTTAAAAATAGATTTTTGAATTATAAACTTGAAATAGATCATGGAATTGGAAGTTCGAAAAATCGTTATGAAATTGGAAACTTAAGAAAAGTTATGGAATTAGAGATTTGAAAAATGTTATGAAATTTGAAGTTTGTAAAGAGGTAATGAAATTTGAACTTTGGAAAGAGGTTATGACCGCACCTGTGAGGGTTGCCAACGTATCCTTTTTTGGAAATCAGGTCAGTCGTAGTTCGAATAAGAGTTCGATAGAAAAAATAGGTTTGATTTGAAAAAGAGATTTGATTCGAACTTGGAATAGAAGATTTGAAATTAAAATTCGATTTTAAAAAACTTAAGATTCAAGAAAAATAGGATTTGAAAATATTGGAAGTGATTTGATTTGATTTAGAAATACTTGACTTGGAACAGTTGGAAACGATTTGACCTCAATGTTTGATTTAGAAAATTTGGAAAATTGGAGTTTAGGAAAGATTGGATTTAGGAAATCTTTAAATTAGAAAAGTTTCGTTTTAGGAAAGTTTCATTTTAGGAAAATTTCGAATTAAGAAAGTTTCAACTTAAGAAAGTTTTGAATTAAGAAAATTTCCTTTTAAGAAAAAGTTAATTTTGGAAAGATTCGAATTTGGAAGGTTAGAATTAAAAAAAATTTAGAATTTAGAGAGATTTGAATTTTTGAATTAAGAAAGTTTCCTTTTAAGAAAAAGTTAATTTTGGAAAGATTCGAATTTGGATGGTTAAAATTAAGAAAGATTTGGATTTTGGAAAGCCTTGGATTTAAGAAAGTTCTAATTTTGGAAAGTTTTGGAATTTAGAAAGTTTAGAAATTAGGAAAGGTTTAAATTTAGAAAGATTTGGAAAGTTGAAAATTAGAAACATTGAAAATTAAGAAAGACTTGAAAGTTTGAGACTTGAAAGTACTGGAAGAGATTTTAATTTGAGAAAGATTTGACAATTTAGAATTTATAAAGTTGAGATTTGGAAAGGCTTAGGATTAAGGAAGATTTGAAATTAGGAAATGTTTGAATTAAGAAAGACTTGACTCCTATTTCCTAAAGTAAAAGATTAGATTTTGTTCCCAAAAGAGATGATTTGATTTTACTTCAAAAAACGGAGGATTTGGTTTAGTTTTTAAAAATGGAAGATTTGATTTGACATCGAATTGGAAAGGAGGAATTTTGGAAAACTTGGGTTTGAAAAACTATAGTTTTCGTCTATGAAAGAGATTTTGGAAAATTAAGATTTGACATAAAAAATAGAGGTTTTGGAAATCTATATTTTGAGGCAAGATGAGAAATCATGTTTTAGGAGAGAAAATTAGGGTTTCCTAAACATGGCTCTAGGGTTTGACTTGGACTCCAAGAAAAAAAGATTTGGAAAGGAGATCTTTTTGAAAAGAGAGAGCTTTTAGGAAAGAGATTTTTGGAAAGTAATCTTAAAGAGAGTTTTTAGAAAGTGAATTTTTCAAGGGAGCTTGTGGGAAGGAATTTAAAAAGAGTTTTTAGGAAAACAAGTTTGAAAAGAGATTTTTGAGAGGATTTAAAAAGAGACTTTGGAAAGTAAATTTGAAAGCAATTTGGAAAGGGATTTGAATGTGGACTTTTGCAAGCCTCTAAAAATATCTCACTTTCCTAAAATGATTCTAACCATAAGAAGATTAGAACTGCTCTAGGAGTGTGATTTTGAAAACAAGAAGGATTTGAAAATATGGATCATGAAGGTCACTTAAATGTAACACTTTCCTAAAGTAAACATAACTATGGAAAGGCTAGAATCACCTTAGAATTGTGATTTTGAAAATAAGTTTTGGCAGAAAGGAAATTTAATGCAAGTTATGAAAACGATTTTCGATGCTAGTTTTGAAAACAAGTTTTTAGGGAGATGCGTGATCATGATATGCACAATGCAAGTTGGGGTCATGAACCTACAAGGTTAAAGACTTCACCACATAATCAAGGGGGTCGAACCCACATGGTCTCCGGTTAGACTAAGAGAAAGCCCCTTACATGGTTACCTTCAATAGCCTAATCCTACACATGAACCGGGGAGTCCCTTGTTTCAAGCATACAAGAAAGGGGGGAAAGAAGATGGGGATTAACATAGAAGAAAATCCAAGTGGGTTGGAAGAGAGAAGAGAGAGGGAAAAATTGCCTAAACGTAAATAAAGAGCCTACCTTGAATCTTCTTTGCCTGCTATATTCCGCTTACGTGCTTCACTTAGATCTTAAAGAGTTTTCAAGTTGCAGTACTTCAAGTCTTCAATGGAGACTTTGGAGGCTTGTATATAGGTGTATAAGAGTGTATGTATACTAGGGTTTAGTGTATGGGGGCTAGGGTTTTGAAAACCTAAAGAGAGATAGGGTTTGGAAGGGCTTCGAGCTCTGTAATCTGAAAAATAGAGATTTTGGACTGAGTTTGCGGACCCTTTTCACGCTGGAAGAGGCTCTGTATTTATAGATAGAGGACTGCACTGGCGCTTGCTGTAGTGGTGCCAAGCAAAATTTCCTTCTGGCGCCACTAGGAGTGGTGCCAACCACTTAGAAAAGTTTGAAGGTCGGTAAGCAACGTATTTTCAGAAGATTTGGGCGCCTGTACTAGTGACTACCATGCAATTTTTAGCATGGCTTCACTAGGAGTGACTTTGGAAGGTCGGGGAATGATTTAAAGGACCGGAAATGGCCCAGAGGGCCGAAAAAGGACAAGAACCCTTAGAATAGTGTCCTAGGGGTAACGGACTTGAAAAATGATATCAGGATGTGTTGGAGAGGTTGACCAAGCCATTAAAGGCAAAATGGTCAATCGGGCCGGAAAGCTACCAGGATGGACTTTGAATGTCAAGGAAGAAGATCGGAGGCTAGGAAACATTAGCTAAAATGTTTCAGGAGGTGGCCGATTTGATACCCAAAGCCAGTATAGTCGAAAAAGGCAACCAGCCCACCAGAGGCAAAACGGTCATTTTGCACCAGGTTTGCCGAAACTGACTCAAAATGATCCTAAAATGCATCAGAAGGCTAGGGAAACTATCAAAAGCATCCCCGGGAGGTTACTAGTTTGATACCCAAAGCCGATATGGTTCCTAGGGCGCTCGAATGCCTAAGAGAAAAATGGTCATTTTGACAGGAGGGTCTCAGAATTGGCCCGAAACCGACTGAAAGGCACCTAATCATGCGGAAGGGTGGACTTACCATTTTGGAGACTTAGGTACTTTCTCAAGAAACTTGCCAGAAATGGCCCTAGGGGCAGTTTGATCATTTTTCACTGGAGTGGGCTAGCATGCACTGGTGATGACTTGGGTTTTGAGTGTTTCTGTCACTCTAACGGTGGTCCCGTGACGTAGGGGTTTATTGACAATTTCCAACATCGACCTGTTTACAAGTGTTTCTGCCACTATGACGGTTGCGATATTTATGAGTACTTCCGTTACTCTGACAGTTCACATTCATTCTGGAGACTGCCTAATCTCAGGAAGCTACTAGGTGGACTTGTCACCTAAGGAATCAACTTTTTTGAAAGTCGTGCCAAAACGGACATTTCCTTATTGACGGGCTAGTAGGCGCCAAAGGTGGACTGTTCTACCATCTCGGGGAATTGGTGTCTCGTCCCGGTTGACTGCTTTAAAGGAACTTATCGTTCTGAATATTTTTCTTAGAAAACGTGCCAGACTGGATGGACTTACCGCCTTGAGGGATCAACTTTCTCAAAAGGCATGCCAAATTTGATTTGAATTGGAATTGGACTTGTAAGCACCCCATTTTTGCCCGCTCGGCAATCTTCGAGCTGACCAAGCTTACTTTCACACATCACATGCATATTTAGACTTTAAGCCCGCCTTTTTAACTTGAATTTAGTCCACCAGTCGCTTCTCGGGCCCGTAGGGCCCACTTAAAGCTAAATGACCGTTTTGTCCCCGAGCATTCGAACACCCCGGGAACCACACTGGCTCTGGGTATCAAACCAGTAATCTTCTGAGATTACTTCTTATGGTATTCTCAACCTTCCTCTACCTTTCCGGATCATTCCGAGTCAGTTTCGGCAAACCCGGTGCAAAATGACCGTTTTGCCGCTAGTAGGCCGGTCTCCTTTTTCGACCACACCGACTCTGAGTATCAAACCGGTAACCTCCTGAGACTACTTTTTATAGTGTTCTCAACCTCCTTTTACCTTTCTGGATCATTCCGAGTCAGTTCTGGCCGACCCGGTGCGAAATAACCGTTTTGCCTCTGGTGGGCCGGCCTCCTTTTCCTACCACGCCGGCTCTGAAAATCAAACCGGCAACCTCTGGAAACATTCTGAATAATGTTTCCAGATCCCAAGTCTTCTTCTGGGACAATCCAAGTCTATCCCGGCAGTTTTCCGGTTCGATTGACCGTTTTGCCCCTAAAGGCCCGGTCAACCTTTCCGACACATCTTATCCTCACTTTTCAAGTCAAATACCTCCAGGACACTATTTCAAGTGTTCCTGCTCCTTTCTAGCCTTCTGGGTCATTCCCGGCTCCTCCAAATCATTCCCGGACTTTCCGAAGCCACTTCTAGTGAAGCCAGGCTAAAAATTGCATGGTAGTCACTAGTACAGGCGCCCAAATCTAGTCAAAGATATGTTGCTTGCCGACCTTAAACATTTCCTAAATGGCTGGCACCACTACTAGTGGTGGCAAGCCAAAAAATGGCCTGGCGCCACTCCTAGTGGCGCCAGTGCAAACTTTGGTCTGGCGCCACTGCAACAGGCGCCAGTGTTGTCCAACCTCTATAAATACAGAGCCTCATTCAACGTGAAAAGGATCCGCAAATTCAACCTAAAAATCATATATTTTGATATACAAAGCTCGAGCACCTCCAAAACCCTAGCTTCCTTAGGTTCTTCCAAACCCTAGCCACCATACACAAACCCTAGCCTCCTATACACTCATACCCACCCCCATACGCTTATACACTAACCTTCAACCCTCCTTCGAAGACATGAAGAGTTGTAATCTGAAGTTTGAAGCTTGAAGACAACTCTTGAAGATTGAAGACGAAGATAAAGACGAAGACCGAAGACCGAAGACAAGCAAGGCGCGCAAAAAAACAAGACATACGGTAGGCTCCCTATTTGAATTTCTGCATTTTCCCCCCTCTCTCTTCTCTCTCCTAACCCACTTGGGTTTTCTCTATTTTAATCCCCCATCTCTTTCCCCCCTTTCTTTGCATGCTTGAAACAAGGAGATTCCCGGTCCATGTGTAGGATTAGATTGTTGGAGAGTCACCGTGTCGAGGGCTTTTTTCTAGTCTAACCAAAGACCACGTGGGTCCGACCCCCTTGATTATGTGCTGAAGCCTTAGCCTTGTATGTTCACGACCCCAAAATTGCATTGCGCATATCATGATCTTGCATCTTCCAAAAACCATTTTCAAAGTTGTTTTTCAAATCGCTTTCAAACTTGTTTTCAAAATTGCATAAAAATCTCTTTTTCAAAACATGTTTTCAAAATCACAATCCTAGGGTGATTCTAGCTTTTCCATGACTAGGTTTGCTTTAGGAAAGTGTTACATTTAAAGTGACCAATACGATCCATATTTTCAAATCTTGTTGTTTTCAAAACCGCTTTCCTAAAGTGGTTCTAGCCCTCTTATGGTTAGAATTGCTTTAGGAAAGTGAGATGCTTTTACACATTCTAAAAACTCTCTTTTCAAAAAGTCTTTCTTCCTAAAAATCTCTTTTTCAACATACTTTCCTAAAAACTCTCCTCTCCAAAATTGTTTTCAAAAACTCCCTTCCAAAATCTATTTTTCAAAACTCCCTTTTTCAACTCCTTTCCAAAATCCTCTCCCCAAAATCCACTTTCTAAAAACGTTCCCCAAAAATCTTTCCAAAAACTCTCTTCAACAATCTTCTACCAAAAACCTTCCTAGAAAAACTCACTCTAAAAATCATTCCAAAAACTCTCTTTTCAAAATCTTCCTTTTAGAAATTCCCCTCTAGGATTTTCCTTTTAAGATCTTTGTTTCCAAAAACATGCTTTCCAAAAACTCCTTCTCTTTAAAATTTTTTTCCAAAAACTCTATCTTCAAATTCACTTTCCAAAAACTCCTCCCTAGGATTCCCTTCTAAAAAAACTTTTGTTTTCAAAAACGCACTTTCCAAAAATCCTCTCTGTTTAGAGCCCAAGTCAAGCCCTAGAACCCACAATTAGGAAACCCTAATTTTGTTTCCAAAAACGTGGTTTTTCAAACTTTGCCCCAAACCTAGGTTTCCAAAACCTCTTGTTTTCACATCCAAACTATACATGTTTCCAAAACCTATTTTCTACGTCGAAACTATAATTTTCCAAATTTAGGGTTTCTAGAATCTCCCTTTCCAAATCCTTACCAAATCCTATCTTCCCTTTAGGAAACCAAATCAAATATTCTCATTTAGGAAACTAAATCCTATCCTCCATTTTTGGAAACAAAATTAAACCTTCTCTTTTCAAAACAAAATCCAATCCTTTCCTAATCTAACTCTTTCTTAATTCGACTCCTTCCTAATCTTTCACTTTCCTAAATCCTAAGTTTCCAAAACTTGAACGTAAAAATCTTTCCTAAATTTTAAAAAACTCAACTTTCAAATCTTTCCTAATTCTACCCTCTTTTCAAATCTTAACTTTTCAAACCTAAGTTTTCACACTCTTCCTAAACTCAAACCTTTCCTAATCTCAAGACTTTCTGAAATTCTAAAACTTTCTAAATCTTAAACTTTCTAAATTTCAAATCTTTCCAAATTCAAAACTTTCTAAATTTGAAACTTTCTCAAGTTAAATCTTTCAAAACCTAAATCTTTCCAAATTTTAAACTTTCCAAAACTTCAATATCTTTCCAAATCTAAGACTTTTCTAAACTCAAAACTTTCTTAGTTCAAACATTTCCTAAATTGGAAACTTTCCTTTTTCAAACCTTTCCAAAATTCTAAACTTTCCAATTTTCAAAACTTTCCTATTTCAAAAAATTTCCTAATTTGAAAACTTTCCTAAATCGAAACTTTCTAATTTCAAAACTTTCCAATTTTCAAAACTTTCCTACTTTCAAAACCTCCCTATTTCAAAACTTTCTTAATTCGAAACTTTCTTAATTCAAAACTTTCCTAATTCGAAAACTTTCCTAAAATGACACTTTTCTAAAACGGAACTTTCCTAAATCAGACCTTTGCTAATTCAAACATTTCCTAAATCCAACCTTTCCTAAATCTCCTAAACCTTTCAAGTCGAGTCAAATCTTTCCTAAGTCTAGGTTTCCTAAACCTCCATCTTTCCAAAATAAATCTAAATCTCTCTTCCAAGTTCTATCTTTTCAAATCAAAATTCAATCTTTTCTTTTCCAAAATTTCAAATTCTGATCTCCTCTTCTAATTTCAAATCAAATTCAATTTTCAATTCAATCTCTTTCTTCCAATCAAACATTCTATTTTCAATCGGACTCTTGTCCGAACTACGACTGACTCGATTCCCCCAAAGGGATACGTAGGCAACCTTCATAGGTGCGGTCACAACACTTTTCAAATTTTCAATTCCACTCTCATGGGTGCGGTTTCCACATTTTTCAAATCCCAATTTATTTTCAAAATTCCAATTTCAAAATTTCTATTTTCAAATTTCTATTTCCAAATTTTCAAACTTTTCAATTTCAATTCCATCTCTTCAAATCTATTTTCAAATCAAATCAATTTCAAATCAATCTCTTTTCAAATCTATTTTTCAATTATCTTAACTTGCACTTGCATATCATGCATCATGTTAGTTTCTTTTCAAACATTGTTTTTCAAAGTGGATGGGATTGACCAATAGTTAGTTGAAGACTCTCATAGGTGAATCTAGGGTAGATTGACATGTAGGTACTGAAAGGGCGGGGTAGGGTGATGCCTTAGTGCGTCTTCCCTACACATAACCAACCTTCGAACCTAGATCACTGATTTCAAAGACCAAAAAGGAGTTATTTTCCAACAAGGGCTTAATTATTTTTCAAAGGTTGCCAAACAACCCGTTTTCCTAAACAAACCCTCTCTTGAGGAGGTATTTTCAAATCGTTTTTCAAAACCCTAAGTGTAATCTTCGGATTATTCTTAGTTTTTAGGTGACCTAACTCACCTTAATCAAGTTAGGTGGCGACTCCGAATCTTTTTCAAAAGCCCTTTATTCAAACCAATTTTTAATTCAAACCTAGTCGCACTCATTCTTCTAGAAAGGTGAGTTCTAACGAGAGAATACAGCATTTTTCCCGCTTGTGTGAGTATTCCTCGAGTGCAAAAAATCTGGGCGCGATAGCTGGCGACTCCGCTGGGGAGACTTAGAGGGTTAGGCCGTAGTCGTGTCTCTTTACCCTTCACCCATGTAGAGTCTTCAATTAACTTGGTTCAATCCTATTCACTTTAAATTTTCAAAACTAAATTTTCAAAATTGTTTTAAAAAAAAAACATGCATTTATTCACATTATCTTGTATTCTGTTTGTCATCCACATACTAACACTTGCATCTTTGTTTTGTAGGTGCGCTTTTTGCTTAAGTTTTATTAACTGCTTTGCATGAATACAATGTACAGGATGAATGGGAGTTGTTGGGCCCTTTCCTCCACTTTTAAAAATCACACACACACTGCATGTGCACCTGCATTTTGCATACTTGCATACCCTAATATGTCCTTTCTAGTTAGAAAGGGGGAACGGTATATTGGTTGTGGGCAAGATGCTGTGTCAGTTTCTTCGCCTACGGCCTCTTGATGGTTCCCCCGCTCAGATCACCAACCAATCATGGCACCACCTCGGGGAGTGGGCCTAGGTTTGAAGATCCAGGGACCGAGCCTTTTTAGGATGCATTAGTCAACCCTCAACCTCATACTCATATAGACACCATGCATAGCTGAATCTCTGCTGGATTTAAGACACGAGCACCGTTTTCAAAATCACGGAGGAAAGGGCAACTGCTCTTACTTTCATTTATACATGTCTATTCCTGCAGTTATACTGACTGTATTTATACTATTATAATACCTGTTTGACTGCTCATGCATGCATGTTTATTTTGCTATTGCATTCTCTCGCCTTATACTCTTTGTATACCCATATTCATGCATTCAATATTTCATGTCAAGACAAGAGTTCCAAGTAACTCAAGTCACTGCATTCTCATGCATATGATCAACCCGTTGAGAGTGACACTAAGGTCACTATCCTTTGCATTAAACCCACCTAAACCCTAAGGGTTCCCACGTAACCCTAAGGACTCATTGCATGCATCTCAATTCATTCCATAAGAGGGGCCCCAATCCCTCTATGCTCACGGAGATAGGGTTGCCAAGAAGACAAGGGGCAACTAATCAATAAGGTCTCTTAGCGACCTCCTCGACATCAAATTCAACGAAGGCGGACCCGAAGACTCAAGAGTAGTTTAGGTTTTCCCTTTGTAAAAAGTAGATAGGTGGAAGTCCAAAGGAAAATGTTCCCCCTCCCCCTATTAAAATGTATTTCAATCTCTTTTGTATCTTAAACCTAAAATTCAATGTACTTCTTTACTTTTGAGAATGAATGCATGGTTGGCTGAAGGTTCCTACTTGATGGTAAGGTATCTGCATACAGGGGCAAACCCCCTATCTCCAAAAGTGAGCCAATACATCATGATTAGTTTCCCTCTCGAGTATGGGTATCCTTAGGGCATGCATTGCATAGAATTCTTGAAAAACCAAAAACTAACTTGCGATTTATGCCGTTGTTTTTCTACTTCTTTTTGTTTCTTTCACAGCAATTACCCTACTTTGAGTCAACATTGCTCCCAAGAAAAGTCAGCATCCACCTAGGGATCCCATTGTCACTCGGCCAAGAGCTTCACTTATGGCTGCCAATCCTGAGGAGTCACCCCAAGTCTTTCGAGAAGAGGTCAATGAAATGAGGGGTACGATTGATGAGATGTTTAAGCTTATCCAAACCTTGGCCATAAAGGATACTACTACAATCTCGTCGACATCCATGACGTCATCTAAAGACCCTGAACCCACCAACCCGAGGATCGTGCTTCAATCTGACAATACTGGGAGGAACAAGGAAGATGCCAAAGGGATCAACACTGAAGAACAGGACATTATGTTGCTTTCACATGCCGTACAGAGGACTTCTCTAGATCCTCTCAGTTTGAAAATCCAAGGCCTAGAGGATTCACTGCGAAGTCTCCATGGCCATGACAGTTATGGGTCTACTTCCTACGATGAGCTCTACTTCTTTCCAAATCACCCGAGACCTGCTAAGTTCAAAATGCCTGACTTCTAGAGGTATGACGGCACTGGTGACCCTATCGCTCATCTTCACTTGTATGCCAGGGCACTGAGTGGTTATGGCAACGATCCGAAGCTCCTCATGCAACTGTTCCAACATAGTCTCACTGGGTCTGCTTTACAGTGGTTTGCCCGTCTAGACCTAAGGAGGATCACCACCTGGATTGAGCTGGTCAACGCATTTAAAGCCCAATATCGCCATAACATAAACCTCACTGCTGACCGTTGGTCCTTGATGGCAATGAGTAAGGGAGAGAAAGAAAGTTTCAAAAGCTATGCCCTTAGATGGAGAGAAGCAGCAGCACAAGTCAATCCCCCTTTAGAAGATAAGGAATATGTTCAACTGTTCATACACACCTTCTCGGGCATATATTATGAAAAGCTCTGCATGAGTGTTGGGAGAAACTTTTCTGAACTTATCATGCAAGGGGAGATGATAGAAAATGGCTTAAAAACTAGAAGGATCGTTGACCCCTATGCTAAACAAGTTTCTGCAAGGTTAGCAAGGAAGGCGCCCACAGCATCGGAATTGGGTCGAAAGGAGGGAGAAGTGTCTGCCATCTTGCTCGCTCAACAACCACAATGTCACCCCCAACACCAATCTCAGACCCCCATGGCTACTCAAGCACTTACTTCCAGGCCCATCACAGCCCAACAACATCTCAACCCCAATAAGAAGGCCCGCCGACGTCGTGCCTTTTCCCCTCTAACTTGCACCCAAACAAAGGCTTATCATGACCTCTTACAGGCCAACCTTTTGACCCCCATACCTGCTCCACCATTGCCAAATCCTTTACCCCCTACTTTCGACCCGACCCTTATTTGTGAGTACCATTCTGGAAGACAGGGGCATGACACTGAGCATTGTCTCTTCCTAAAGCATAAGATACAAGATTTGATCGATGCTGGAATCATCATCAACTAGGGGAGGAACCACGCGATAAAGCATAGAAGAAATTGGTGTGATTCTAGGACCTCTCTGAAGGGCTTTTTCCAAAGTGCAATAAAAAGGGAAGTTTTCATAAAATTCGTCTGTTTTCTTTTCATCTCTCTATCTCTCGCATATCTTCCTTAAATAAACATTGCATGCCATGTAATCATATTTCTAAATGAAAAGGTGTAGTTTCTAGTTCATCCCCTTTGTCTCATACTCTTGTGGATGATTATTACTTTTAGGGATTCTTCCCCATTTTGGTAAATGACTCGATTTAAAGGATGGAATAGCATGGGCAACCCATTTAAAAGGGGTGAAAATCTTTGAGAGACTGAGAGAGAGAGTGAGAGATAGGAGGAAGGCAATCTCAACAAAGAAGTGCGAATTCTATTGAAAAGGCGATACTTGCATGATATCCTGGCTAGGCGATGGGTAGCCGAGTCCCCAAAATGATGAGAAGCCATTGTTCTATTTATCCTAAATAAACACTACCCCTTGCTCAGCCCACTAGAGCCGTAACTGATTTTTATTCAGATGTCCCCAAACCAATAGCCATCCCCCACACCGGGGTAAGCACAGAGTAGTTGATTCGATAGAATATATAGGGATTCACTGGCTGAAACACATCATCCTTAGAAATATTGTCTAAATTTTGTACAAAGACTTTATGGACTAAGCAATTCAATTTAAAATGATTAGAGGCCCTCAATTCTATTACCATACACAAAAATATTCCCTTTGCTTAAACCACTAGTGCCTCACAGGAAGCGGAAGTTTTCTTTTTGTTTACCCCGATCCGAAACCATCCCCCCACACTGGGGTAGTCAGGAAGCAGAAGATTTGGCAGAGAACATCATCAACCATCAAGCTGAAGTAACGTGAAGGCTCTATGGATCAAGCAATCTTGTTCAAAATGAAGAAAGGCCCTCATCTCATTTCCCATACAGTTAAAAGCAACCCTTGTCAAACCTATTGAGCCGGTAACCTTTCCTTTCAGAAAACACCCCAACCTAGGGATCACTGTCCACAATGGGTTAAATCGAAATGCTAAGGAAAGGATTTGAGAGAAAGAAGTTGTAGAAATGTTTGTCACGTCAAAAGCAATAAGAAAGGAAGAAAAAAAAAAGAAGCATATCAGAGGAAAGACTGAAAAAGAACCATGTTATGCTATAAAGCTGGAAGTTAAGAGAAAAAAAAAAAAAGAAAGAAAAAAGAAAAGGGGCAAGTGTTAGACTTAAAAGGTCAAAAGTTACAAGAAAGTTCAACTCCTTTTGTAAAAGAGGAAGTTCAAAGGTGATCCTAGGTAACAAAGCCACCAAGTAGAAGTAATAGGTTTGAGCCTTTACCCTTTCTTATAAAAATCCGAAACCGTGGCCTACATTACGACCCTGTTAAAGTCCTCTCTGATTGAAAAGGATTGCTTGATCTAAATGAGCCAGACGTGTTGCTAAAACTAGAGGAGGATATTAGGGGACGAAACCCCACTGGAAGACCGACTAAGGATGGTGTGGATCTAAACCCTACTAGAAACAACATCAAATTTGAGCCTGCATATCCTTTTCATTCATAAACCCCTTAACCTAGCCTACGTTACGGTCCAAATTAAAGTCCTCTCTGATCAGAGAAAATTGCTTAGTCCAAATAAGCCTGAACAATACCAAGACAAGTAGGGTGAGAAAGGAGAATTAGAAGGAAATGCAAGGGGCAATCTCATGCTCCAAGATGTGCTCAGATGGTTTCAGTTTAAACAACCCACTAAAAGAAGATCTTTGAGCCTGAATATCCCTTTATTTCTTACAACCCCTAAACCGAGCCTACATTACTGTCCTAAAAAAAGTCTTCTCAGATTGAGGGCTTAGTTGTTTATCGCTCTGCAAAGGGCATACGAGTTGTCGCTCGAGCCATGGTGGCATTTTGGAGATCTGAGAGAGAAAACCAAGTGAGATCAAAAAAACCCCAAACAACAAGCCTGTAGAAGGTAGGGATAAGATAGCAAACCAAAAAGTCAAGATCCCTAGAGAATGGTGCAAATGCTATCACACCCCGATATGAATGGGACAAAACTGAATGGGGCAGAATCCTGGAAAGGAACAGAATCCTGAGAGTATGGGCCCAAGGGGCAATCCTGGGGCTTTCTTTGTAAATAGTTTATACACATGTAATACTGATACATCCATGACATGTATAACCTGTACATCCATTTGGATTCTTGTGTAGTGTGTATCTATTCATGCATTCAATTGCACTCCTGTATGAACCTGTTCATTTGTAAGGAAGTAGGTCGTACATTTAATTCAATTCTTGCATAAATCCGTGCATTTATCACAAAAAAAAAAACAAAAAAGAGGAAAAAGAAAAAAAGAGGGGACATTGCATTCAATTCCATTCCTATATGTGCATGCATTCAATTCCACTTCTGCGTAAACCTGTGTAGTTATAAAAAGTAGGACACGCATTCAATTATATTCTTATCTAAACTATACGCATTCATAAAAATAGATCATGCATTTAATCTCATGTGCAGTCATGAAAAAAAAAAAATATATATATATATATATATGACATGCATTCACCCTTCACCATGGCATTTTTAAATTATTTTTTTACAAAACTCACACTATGTCTTTCTCTCTCTCCTAAATAGGAAATAAGGAACAAGGTAAAGTACAAAATGGAGCTAAAAAGCTATCCTGCGATCAAGTAACCTTAGACATCTCCAACATTGACATACACCTCAGCAAGTTCAGATTTCCCTAGCCGACAAAAAGCAAGGAATGGGGCAATGGCCCACCCTCGACCTCCCCAACCAACCTTGGACGTCCCTAGTGGAGCAGCGTTTCGCCAGACAGAGTGCCGGTTCAAGATGTATCAGTAGTCAACCTTGGACTTCCCCAGCGTTTCGCCAAACGGAGTGCTGGTTCAAGAGGTATCAGCAGTCAACCTTGGACTTCCCCAGTGGAGCAGCATTTCGCCAGACGGAGTGTCGGTTCAAGATGTATCAGCAGTCAACCTTGGACTTCCCCAGTGGAGTAGCATTTCGCAAGACGGAGTGCCGGTTCAAGAGATATCAGCAGTCAACCTTGGACTTCCCCAGTGGAGCAGCGTTTCGCCAGACGGAGTACCGGTTCAAGAGGTATCAGCAGTCAACCTTGGACTTCCCCAGTGGAGCAGCGTTTTGCCAAACGGAGTGCCGGTTTAAGATGTATCAGCAGTCAACCTTGGACTTCCCCAGTGGAGCAGCGTTTCGCCAGACGGAGTGCCAGTTCAAGATGTATCAGCAGTCAACTTTGGACTTCCCCAGTGGAGCAGCGTTTCGCCAGACGGAGTGTCGGTTCAAGATGTATCAGCAGTCAACCTTAGACTTCCCCAGTGGAGCAGCGTTTCGCCAGACGAAGTGCCGGTTCAAGAGGTATCAGCAGTCAACCTTGGACTTCCCCAGTAGAGCAGCGTTTCGCCAGACGGAGTGCCGGTTCAAGAGATATCAACAGTTAACCTTGGACTTCCCCAGTGGAGCAGCGTTTCACCAGATGGAGTGCCGGTTTAAGAGGTATCAGCAGTCAACCTTGGACTTCCCCAGTGGAGCAGCGTTTCGCCAGATGGAGTACCGGTTCAAAATGAATCAGCAGTCAACCTTGGACTTCCCCAGTGGAGCAGCGTTTGGCCAGACGGAGTGCCGGTTCAAGATGTATCAGCAGTCAACCTTGGACTTCCCCATTGAAGTAGCATTTCGCCAGACGGAGTGCCGGTTCAAGATGTATCAGCAGTCAACCTTGGACTTCCCCAGTGGAGCAGCATTTTGCCAGATCAAGAGGTATCAGCAGTCAACCTTGGATGTCCCCAGAGGAGCAGCGTTTCGCCAGACGGAGTGCCGGTTTAAGAAGTATCAAAAATCAGTCTTAGACTTCCCTAGAGGAGCAGTGTTTCGCCAAATAGAGTGCTAGTTCAAGATGCGTCAATTCCCCCCAGAGGGGCATTGTTCTGCCTGATGGAGCGCCAGTTCAAGGAGTATTAATTCCCCAGAAGAATGTTATTTTTACCAGATAAAATACCAAGCATCGACCAGCTACTCGAGGTAACTGGTCTTTGAATTCCTATTATTTTCAAGTCCCTCCGATCACCTCGTGGTCAACATGGGGCTCTTACTTTATCGTTTTCTATCTTTGACAAGCAAAGACAGAAAAAGAGGGGCAACTGTAAGCACCCCATTTTTGCCCGCTCGGCAATCTCCGAGCTGACCAAGCTCACTTTCACACATCACATCCATATTTAGACTCTAAGCCCGCCTTTTTAACTTGAATTTAGTCCACCAGTCGCTTCTCGGGCTCGTAGGGCCCACTTGAAGCTAAACGACCGTTTTGTCCCTAGGCATTCGAACATCCCGGGAACCACACTGGCTTTGGGTATCAAACCAGTAACCTTTTGAGATTACTTCTTATGGTATTCTCAACCTTCCTCTACCTTTTCGGACCATTCCGAGTCAGTTCCGGCAAACCCGGTGCAAAATGACCGTTTTGCCCCTAGTAGGCCGGTCTCCTTTTTAGACCACATCGGCTCTGGGTATCAAACCAGTAACCTCCTGAGACTACTTTTTATAGTGTTCTCAACCTCCTTTTACCTTTCCGGATCATTCCGAGTCAATTCTGGCCAACCCGGTGTGAAATGACCGTTTTGCCTCTAGTGGGCCGGCCTCCTTTTCCGACCACACCGGCTCTGGAAATCAAACCGGCAACCTCCGGCAACCTCTGGGAACATTCTGAATAATGTTTCCAGATCCCAAGTCTTCTTCCGAGACAATCCGAGTCTGTCCCGGCGATTTTCTGGTCCGATTGACCGTTTTGCCCCTAAAGGCCCGGTCAAGCCAAATACCTCCAGGACACTATTTTAAGTGTTCCTACTCCTTTCCGGCCTTCCGGGTCATTCCTGGCTCCTATAAATCATTCCCGGACTTTCCGGAGCCATTCCTAGTGAAGCCAGGCTAAAAATTGCATGGTAGTCACTAGTACAGACTCCCAAATCTAGTCAAAGATACGTTGCTTGCTGACCTTAAACATTTCCTAAATGGCTGGCGCCACTAGTAGTGGCGCCACTACAACAGGCGCCAGTGTTGTCCAACCTCTATAAATACAGAGCCTCATTCAACGTGAAAAGGATCCGCAAATTCAACCTAAAAATCATATATTTTGATATACAAAGCTCGAGCACCTCCAAAACCCTAGCTTCCTTAGGTTCTTCCAAACCCTAGCCACCATACACAAACCCTAGCCTCCTATACACTCATACCCACCCCCATACGCTTATACACTAACCTTCAACCCTCCTTCGAAGACACGAAGAGTTGTAATCTGAAGTTTGAAGCTTGAAGACAACTCTTGAAGATCGAAGACGAAGATAAAGACGAAGACCGAAGACCGAACACAAGCAAGGCGCGCAAAATAACAAGACAAACGGTAGGCTTCCTATTTAAATTTATGCACTTCCCCCCTCTCTCTTCTCTCTCCTAACCCACTTGGGTTTTCTCTATTTTAATCCCCCATCTCTTTCCCCCCTTTCTTTCCATGCTTGAAACAAGGGGATTCCTGGTCCATGTGTAGGATTAGACTGTTGGAGAGTCACCGTGTCGGGGGCTTTCTTCTAGTCTAACCAGAGACCACGTGGGTTCGACCCCCGTGATTATGTGGTGAAGCTTTAGCCTTGTATGTTCAAGACTCCAAAATTGCATTGTGCATATCATGATCTTGCATCTTCCAAAAACCGTTTTCAAAGTTGTTTTTCAAATCGTTTTCAAACTTGTTTTCAAAAATGCATCAAAATCTCTTTTTCAAAACATGTTTTCAAAATCATAATCCTAGAGTGATTCTAGCTTTTCCATGGCTAGGTTTGCTTTAGGAAAGTGTTACATTTAAAGTGACCAATACGGTCCATATTTTCAAATCTTGTTGTTTTCAAAACCGCTTTCCTAAAGTGGTTCTAGCCCTCTTATGTTTAAAATTGCTTTAGAAAAGTGAGATATTTTTACACCTTCTAAAAACTCTCTTTTCAAAAAGTCTTTCTTCCTAAAAATCTCTTTTTCAACATACTTTCTTAAAAACTCTCCTCTCCAAAATTGTTTTTAAAAACTCCCTTCCAAAATCTATTTTTCAAAACTCCCTTTTTCAACTCCTTTCCAAAATTCTCTCTCCAAAATCCACTTTCTAAAAACGTTCCCCAAATATCTTTCCAAAAACTCTCTTCAACAATCTTCTACCAAAAACCTTTCTAGAAAAACTCTCTAAAAATCTTTCCAAAAACTCTCTTTCCAACATCTTCCTTTTAGAAATTCCCCTCTAGGATTTTCCTTCTAAGATCTTCGTTTCCAAAAACATGCTTTCCAAAAACTCCTTCTCTTTAAAATCTTTTTCCAAAAACTCTATCTTCAAATTCACTTTCCAAAAACTCCTCCCTAGGATTCCCTTCTAAAAAAACTTTCGTTTTCAAAAACGCACTTTCCAAAAATCCTCTCTGTTTAGAGCCCAAGTCAAGCCCTAGAACCCACAATTAGGAAACCCTAATTTTGTTTCCAAAAACGTGTTTTTCAAACTTTGCCCCAAACCTAGGTTTCCAAAACCTCTTGTTTTCACATCCAAACTATACATGTTTCCAAAACCTATTTTCTACGTCGAAACTATAATTTTCCAAATTTAGGGTTTCTAGAATCTCCCTTTCCAAATCCTTACCAAATCCTATCTTCCCTTTAGGAAACCAAATCAAATATTCCCATTTAGGAAACTAAATCCTATCCTCCATTTTTGGAAACAAAATTAAACCTTCTCTTTCAAAACAAAATCCAATCCTTTCCTAATCTAACTCTTTCTTAATTCGACTCCTTCCTAATCTTTCACTTTCCTAAATCCTAAGTTTCCAAAACTTGAACGTAAAAATCTTTCCTAAATTTTAAAAAACTCAACTTTCAAATCTTTCCTAATTCTACCCTCTTTTCAAATCTTAACTTTTCAAACCTAAGTTTTCACACTCTTCCTAAACTCAAACCTTTCCTAATCTCAAGATTTTCTAAAATTCTAAAACTTTCTAAATCTTAAACTTTCTAAATTTCAAATCTTTCCAAATTCAAAACTTTCTAAATTTGAAACTTTCTCAAGTTAAATCTTTCTAAACCTAAATCTTTCCAAATTTTAAACTTTCCAAAACTTCAACATCTTTCCAAATCTAAGACTTTTCTAAACTCAAAACTTTCTTAGTTCAAACATTTCCTAAATTGGAAACTTTCCTTTTTCAAACCTTTCCAAAATTCTAAACTTTTCAATTTTCAAAACTTACCTATTTCAAAAAATTTCCTAATTTGAAAACTTTCCTAAATCGAAACTTTCTAATTTCAAAACTTTTCAATTTTCAAAACTTTCATACTTTCAAAACTTTCCTATTTCAAAACTTTCTTAACTCGAAACTTTCTTAATTCAAAACTTTCCTAATTCGAAAACTTTCCTAAAATGACACTTTTCTAAAACGGAACTTTCCTAAATCAGACCTTTGCTAATTCAAACATTTCCTAAATCCAACCTTTCCTAAATCTCCTAAACCTTCCCAGTCGAGTCAAATCTTTCCTAAGTCTAGGTTTCCTAAACCTCCATCTTTCCAAAATAAGTCTAAATCTCTCTTCCAAGTTCTATCTTTTCAAATTAAAATTCAATCTTTTCTTTTTCAAAATTTCAAATTCTGATCTCCTCTTCTAATTTCAAATCAAATTCAATTTTCAATTCAATCTCTTTCTTCCAATCAAACATTCTATTTTTAATCGGACTCTTATCCGAACTACGACTGACTTGATTCCCCCAAAGGGATACGTAAGCAACCTTCATAGGTGCGGTCACAACACTTTTCAAACTTTCAATTCCACCCTCATGGGTGCGGTTTCCACATTTTTCAAATCCCAATCTATTTTCAAAATTTCAATTTCAAAATTTCTATTTTCAAATTTCTATTTCCAAATTTTCAAACTTTCCAATTTCAATTCCATCTCTTCAAATCTATTTTCAAATCAAATCAATTTCAAATCAATCTCTTTTCAAATCTATTTTTCAATTATCTTAACTTGCACTTGCATATCATGCATCATGTTAGTTTCTTTTCAAGCAATGTTTTTCAAAGTGGATAGGATTGGCCAATAGTTAGTTGAAGACTCTCATAGGTGAATCTAGGGTAGATTGACATGTAGGTACCGAAAGGGCGGGATAGGGTGATGCCTTAGTGCGTCTTCCCTACAAGTAACCAACCTTCGAACCTAGATCACTGATTTCAAAGACCAAAAAAGAGTTATTTTCCAACAAGGGCTTAATTATTTTTCAAAGGTTGCCAAACAACCCGTTTTCCTAAAAAAACCCTCTCTTGAGGAGGTATTTTCAAATCGTTTTTCAAAACCCTAAGTGTAGTCTTCGGATTATTCTTAGTTTTTAGGTGACCTAACTCACCTTAATTAAGTTAGGTGGCGACTCCGAATCTTTTTCAAAAGCCCTTTATTCAAACTAATTTTTAATTCAAACCTAGTCGCACTTATTCTTCTAGAAGGGTGAATTCTAACGAGAGAGTACAACATTTTTTCCACTTGTATAAGTATTCCTCGAGTGCGAAAAATCTGGGGCGCGACGAGACTGAATTAGATTTGAACTGGAACTGGACTAGAATTGGATTGAAATTGGATTTGAGATTGAAAAGGGGACTTACCATCTTCAAGAAGACATGTCCACTGGAATTGGACCAAATAATGCCACAGGGGGCATTTTGGTCATTTTGCCTTTATTTGGGCCAGACAGGCCCGTGAAGCGATCGATTGACTGGATTATATTTGGAAGACTAGTTTGACCTGGAATGCGTCCATATTGACTAGAATACAAGTCTGGACGGACTGGAGACTGCCGAGCAGGCAAAAATAGGATGCTTACATTGAGTTACTTTGGAACTTTTGTCTTGACATGGAGTATTAAATGCATGAGCATGTATGCTAAGAGCACAGAGAGAGAGAGAGAGAGAGAGAGAGAGAGAATGTAATTGTAAAATAAATATGTATGCATGAGCATTTATACAAGCATTGTAACAGCAAGAATTTAGACAAGGATAAGGGAAAGTAAAGCAGTTGTCATTTCCTCCATGGTTTTGAAATTAACGTGCATGTCTTAAATCTGGCAGAAGTTCGGCTATGCATGGTTTCTACATGAGCATGAGGTTGAGCATTTACTAATGCTTTCGAAGAAGGCACAATTCCCAAATCTTCAAACCTAGGCCCACTCCCCGATTTTTTGCACTCGAAAAAATACACACAAGTGAGAAAAACACACTACTGTCTCGTTAGAACTCATTCTCCTAGAAGGACGAGTGCGACTAGATTTGAATTGAAAATTTATTTGAATAAGGGCTTTTGCAAAAAGGTTTGGAGCCACCACCTAACTCGATTAAGGTGAATTAGGTCACCTAAAACTAAGTGCAATCCGAAGATTAAACTTAGGTTTTTGAAAGGGTGTTGGAAAACTTCCTCAAGAGAGGATTTTTAAGAAAACATGTTATTTGGCAACCTTTGGAAAGATTTAAATCCTTTTTGAAAATAACTCTGTTTTGGTCTTTGAAAATAGTGATTCTAAGTTCAGAGGTTGGTTATGTATAGAGAAGATATCCTAAGATTATCACCATATCCCACCCTCACATGTCTATTCATTCTAAATTCACTCATTTAGAATATTCGATTATCCATTGTTCAATACTATCCACTTTGAAAAGAATTTTTAGAAAAAAGTTTGATATGATGCATGACATGCATGTGCAAGAAAAATATTTGATTTTGAAAATAGATTTGAAAAGATTATGGAATTTGAAATTTGAAATAGATGGTGGAATTGAAAATTTGAAAAAGGTTGTGACCGCACCCATAAGGGTTGCCTACATATCCCTTTATTGGAAATCAGGTTAGTCATAATTCGGATAAAAGTCCGATTGAAAGTAAAAACTTTGAATTTTTTGAAAAGTTTAACTTGAAAATGTTTGATTTGAAAAGAGTTTGATTTGAACTTTGAATAGAAGATTTGAAATTGAACTTGGAACTGATTTTAATTTGAAATAGAAATTGAGGATTTTGAAATTAATTTTAATTTGAAAAAATTGAATTTGGAAGAAGAACTTGGACTCGATTTTAAAAGATTTATATTTAAAAACATTTTGACTTGAATTGAAGTTTGAAAACCCTCTTGGTTTTAGAAAAGAATTTTAGAAAAGAGTTGAAGCTTCCTAACTTTAGGGATAAGGTTAAACTAGGGTTTAGGTATCCTAGGACTTAGGTAACCTAGGGTTGAGGCATGCAATTAAGTTAGAAAGGTTTGACTTAGACTTGAAAAGTTTGATTTTAGAAAGTTCCGGATTAGAAAAGTTGGATTTAAGAAAGATTTGAAAAAGATTCGGTTTGATTTAAAAACGCTTGATTTAGGAAAGACTTGTAAAGATTTGACTAGATTATTCAATTTGATAGAATTTAGAAAGTTAGGGTTTAGGAAAGATTGGATTTTGAAAAATTTTGGATTAGTAAAGTTTCAAAATAGAAAAGTTCCATTTTAGGAAACTTTCATTTTAGGAAGGTTTCAAAATAGGAAAGTTCCATTACCGAATTTGGAAAATTTCATTTTAGGAAAGATTTGAATTTGGAAAGATTTGAATTTAGAAAGATTTGAAAGCTTGGATCTAGAAAAGATTTGAAATTTGAAAAGATTTGATACGTTGAAATTTTGAAAGTTGAGATTTGGAAAGGTTTGAAATTAGGAAGGTTGGAATTAGGAAACATTAGAATTAAGAAAGACTTGATTCTAATTTTCTAAAGTTGAAGATTAGATTTGATTTTCAAAAATTGATGATTTAATTTTGTTTTCAAAATTGGAGAATTTGATTTGGGTTCCTAAATTGGAAGATTGAATTTGACATGGAATTGGAAAGGTTGAGTTTTGAAAATCTTGGATTTGAAAATCTATGATTTGGTGGAAAAAAAAAGGTTTTGGAAACCTATGATTTGATGTAGAAAAAGACGTTATGGCTTTAAGAAAGGAACTAGGGTTTCCTAATCATGGTTTTCAGGGCTTGACTTGGACTTCAAGACAAAGAGTTTTTAGAAAGTGGATATTTGGAAAGAGTTTTTTAGAAAATAGATTTTTGAAAAAAGCTTTTAGGAAGAAGATTTTTTAAAAGAGTTTTAGGAAATAGATTTTAAAAAATAATTTGGAAATGGGCTTGAATATAAACTTTTGAAATATTTTAAATATCTCACTTTCCTAAAACGATTCTAATCATGAAAAGATTTGAACCATTCGAGGTTGCGATTTTGAAAACAACATAAATTTGAAATATGGACCATAATGATCACATTAAATATCACGCTTTCCTAAAATAACCCTAACCATGGAATGACTAGAATCATCTTAAGATTGTGGTTTTAATGAAAAAAAATTTAGGGTTTACACCAAAAAATTTGGACCTTGGTGGTCATATTGAATGTAACACTTTTCTAAAACAACCCTAACCATGGAATGGCTAGAATCACTCTAGGATTGTGATTTTGAATGCAAGTTTAAAAACAACTTTGATGCAAGTTTAGAAAATAACTTTTAAAACAATTTAGAATGACTGTATAAATATGATATGCATAATGCAATAGGACCGTGACCATACAAGGCTAGGCTTCACCATATAATCAAGGGGCCGAACCCACACCCTCAAAGATTGAATTTGAAGAAAGTCCAAAGCACGATGACCTTCAACAATTCTTCCTAAGCATAAACTGGAGAGTCCCTTGTTTCAAGCATGCAAGAAGGGAAGGTAAAAGATAGGGATTAAAATAGAAGAAAATCCAAGTGAGTTCGGAAGGAGAAGAGAGAGAGAGAATTACATAAAAGTAAATAGAAAATCAATCTCGTATTCTTCTTGCTTTGATTGCTTGATTTTATTTGCTTTTCTTGAATCTTGTGAGCTTTGAAGTTGCTGCACTTGAGTCTTCAATGGCTTCTTGGAGGCTTGTGTTCGAGTGTATATGGTGTATAGAGGCTACGGTTTGAGTGTATGGAGGCTAGAGCATGAAGAGGCTTGAGAGAACTAGGGTTTAGAGAGACTTTGAGCTCTATTTTTAGAGAGAGAGCATTTCTGGACTGAGTTTGTGGACCATTTTTACTTAGGGGAAGGATCTATATTTATAGGCAACTAAAACCTTGGCGTCTGTTGCAGTGGCGCCAGGGCAAAAAATACACTGGCCATGCCATTTAATGGCTTGCAATGGCACCAGCCACTTAGAAAAGTTTTAAGGTGAAAAGAAACGTATATTTCGACCCTTAGGACACAGGGAAAAAGTTTTGGGTGCCTGTCCTAGTAACTACCATGCAATTTTTTGCTTGGCTCCACTAGGATTGACTCTGAAAAGTCCAGAAATAATCCGAAAGGTTTCGAGTAACCAGACTTAGCCAAGAATGAATGGGAACCCTCGAAAGTGTGTCTCGAAGGTAACTAGCTTGAAAAGCAATGTCAAAATGTTTAAAAAGGTCGACCGGCCCGCTAAGGGCAAAACGGTCTATTGAACCAAAAAAACACCAAAATGGACTCAAAGTAACCCTTGAGAAAGCTTAAAGGTTGGAAACACTATTGAGAGTGTTTCAACGGGTTGCTGGTTTGATACCTAGAGCCGGTGTGGTTAGAAAAGGCGACCGGCCCACCAGGGGTAAAACGGTTATTTTTCACCAAATTTGCCAAAATAGACTCAAAATGATCTAGAAAGGTGTTGGAAGATTAAGAATACTACTAGAAGCATCCTCGGGAGATTACCGGTTTGATTCCCAAAGGCGGTGTGATTCTCGGAGGCGATCAAATGCCTAAGGAAAAAATGGTCATTTTGACCGAATGGCCTCGGAATTGGTCCGAAACCAACTGGAAGGCACTTGAACATGCCGGATCATCTTTGGGACAATCTTGGAATGGTGGACTTACCGCTTTGAGGACTTAGGTACTTTCTCAAGAAGCATGCCAAAAAAGGCCCAAAGGGCAGTTTGGTCATTTTTTACCAGAATGGGCTAGTAAGCACTAGTGTTGACCCGGTTTTGAGTATTTCTATCACTCTAACGATGTGTGATGAGTTGGTTTCCAAAGGTGTCCCATCCTTTGGTGAACATGTTACGGCCAAGAGGCGAGTTCAGTCCCATGACATAGGGGGTTCGTGGACAATTCCCTATATCGACATGTTTGGGAGTGTTTCGGCCACTCTGATGGTTGTGATATTTGCGAGTATTTCTGCCACTCTAACGGTGTGCGTTCATTCTGGAAACTACTTGATCTCGAGAAGCTGCTAGATGGACTTATTATCTGAGGAATCAACTTTCTCAAAAGACATGCCAGATAACGGACCTTCTACATTGGCGGGCTAGTAGGCGTGAGAAGTGAACCGTTCTACCATCTCGACTTAGGTTCCGTCCTGGTCGACAGGTTTGAAGGGACTTACCATTCCGAGGAGTTTTCTCAAAGAATGCTCCGGACTGGATGGACTTACCGTCTAAGGGATTAACTTTTTTGAAAAATGTGCCAAATTGAATTTGATTGGTCTGGACTGGAATTGAAATTTTAATTAAGGTTGAAATAAGGACTCACCATCTCTAGGAAGATGTGCTAACTAGAATTGGACCAAGCAATGTCCCAAGGGCATTTTTGTCATTTTACCTCTTTTAAGCCCGACGAGCCCACGAAGCGATTGATTGATTGAATTAAGTCTGAAAAACTGGTTTTGACTTGAATGTGTCTGTGTCAGTTTAAATGTGAGTCCAATCAGACCGGAGATTACTGAGTGGGCAAAAATGGGGTGCTTACAATAAGCTCAAAGAAGTGTTTCCTAACACTTGTGCAGAGCTTTTTATAGTATATGGCCGAGAAGGTATATATGAATAGTTTAATATACTCCTCTTTTAGAGCGGATTGACTTGTGCAGCTACTTCTCTCCATCTATAGGCATAGCTTTTGAAACTTTCTTTCTCTCCATTACTCATTGTCATTAAGGACCATCGATCAAATATTAGATCTATGTTGTGATGATATTTGGGCCTTGAATGCTTTAACCAGCCCAATCCATGTCGTGATCTTCCTTAGATCGAGTCAAGAAAACCATTGCAGAGCGAACCCAGTGAGGCCGTGTTAGAAGAGTTGCATAAGAAGTTTTAGGTCATTCCCATGGCCACTTAATGCCCCAGCATAAAGGTGAAGGTGAGCTATAAGGTTTTCAGTGCCATTGTACTTTTGAAAGTCTAGCATTTTGAACTTGGCCGGTCTTAGGTGGTCCAGGAAGAAACACAGCTCATCATAGAAGGTGAGCATGAAAGTGTCATGGCCATGGAGGCTTCGTAGCGAGTCTTCTAACCCTTGGACTTTCAAGGTAAGAGGGTCTGGAAAGATTCTTTTGCAGTAGGTGAGAGCAGTATGGTCTCTCTTTCTTTAGTGTTGGCCCCCTTGGAGTCCTCTTTGCTTTTTCCTGTTGTTTCAGATTGTAGCACAATTCTTGGGTTGGCAATTTCAGAGTCTTCGATAAAGACTATGGCTGATAATGGGGTCGAAGTAGTATCTTTTATTGTCATAGCTTAGATGAGCTTGAACATTTCGTCAATCCTAGTTCTCATCTCATTAACTTCTTCTCGTGAAACCGAGGAGGTCTCATCAGGGTTGGCTGCCATTAGCAAAACTTTTTGCTGGGTAATGATCGAGTCTCTAGGTGGATGCTAATCTTTCTTGGGAGCAATGATGACTTTTTATGGTGTAGTTTCTATAAAAGAAAAAGAAAGAAAAAAAAAAGGAAAACAAAGACACAAGTCATGAGCTAGTGTTTAATTTTTAGAAAATTTTATGTGATGCATGCCCTATGGATGCCCTTTTTTGAGAAGGAGTCTAAGTATGATGCGTTCGGCTCACTTTTTGGAGATAGAGATTTTGCCCCTGTATGAAGATACCATAGCGTTGGTTGAGAACATTCATTCATTCATTCATTCATGGAACATAAAAGAGTACATTGAACTTTTAATTTTAAATACAAGAGGATCGAAATACATTTTAATAGGAAAAGGAGGAACATTTTCTTTGGGACTTCTTTCTATCTACTTTTACATGTGAAATTCTAAATTACTCTTGAGTTTGCGGATTCACTTCTTTTGAGTTTGATGTTGAGGAGGTCATTAAGAGACCTTGATTCTTTGTTGCCCCTTGTCTTCTTGGCAACCCTATTTCCGTAAGCATAGAGGGATTAGGGCCCCTTTTCGTAGAATGACTTGAAATGTATGCCATGAGTCCTTAGGGTTATGTGGGAACCCTTAGGATTTTAGTAGATTTTATGCAATGGATAGTGATTTTAGTGTCACTCTTTATGGGTTGATCATATGCATGAGAATGCAATAACTTAAGTTACTTTAAAACTCTCGTCTTGAGATGAAGCATTGAATGCATGTACATATATGCCAAAGTATAAGGAGAGAAAATGCAATTGTAAAGTAAATGCATGAGCATTATACACGCATTATAATGGCAGGAATGGACAAGAATCAAGGAAAGTAAAGCAGTCGCCCTTTCCTCCAGGGTTTTGAAATTGACATGTCTTAAATCTAGTAGAGGTTCAGCTATGCATGGGTTTCTTCATGAGCATGAAGTTGAGGGTTTACTAATACTTCCTAAGAAGGCTCAGTTTCTAGATCTTCAAACCTAAGCCCACTCCCTGAGGTGGTGTCATTATCGGTTGGTGATTCAAGCAGGAGAACCATCAAGAGGTCGTATGCTAAGAAACTAACACAACATCCGCCCACAACTAATATATTGTTCCCCCTTCTAACTAGAGAGACATATTCAAAGTAAAGAATGCAAGCATGCAAATGCTAATGCACATGCAGTGTGTGTGTGAAATTTTTTAAAAGCAGAGGAAATGGCCCAAAAACTCTCATCCATCCTGTCCATTCTATTTTGCTCACTCATAACATACATAGCAGTTAATATGATATAAAATAAAATATGAACAAGGGTCCACCTACAAAAGAAAATGCACAAAGTCAGTACCTTGATGACAAACTTAATGCAAGACTGAATGATTGAATATGAATCGAATGTAAACGATGGCATATTTTTGAAAATAGCTTTGAAAAGGTTGATTTTGAAAAATTTGAAGTGGATAGAATTGGACAACTTAATCGACGATTCTAGATGAATGAAGGGTGAAGAGACATGATAATGGTCTAACCCTCTAAGCCTCCCTAGCGAAGTCGCCAGTTGTCGTGCCTCAAATTTTTGCACTCGAGAAAATAAGTAAGAAAAACATGATACTCTCTCGCTAGAACTCATCCTCCTAAAAGGAAGTGTACGAGTAGGTTTGAATTGAAAATTAATTTGAATAAGGGCTTTTGGAAAATATTTAGAGTTGCCACCTAACTTTGTTAAGGCGAGGTAGGTCACCTACTAAACTTAGGATTTTTGAAAATATTTTGAAAAAACTTCCTCCAGAGAGGGTTTTTCAAGAAAATAGGTTGCTTGGAAACCTTTGAAAAGATTTAAGCTCTTTTTGAAAAATGACTCCAGATTTGGTCTCTGGTGTGCTGTCGCGGGCACCCAAAAATAATTATGTAGTAGTGTGAGTAAGGATCGTTCTCACGAAGAGTGTTTACTCTCGTTTTATCCTATGTGAACAAAGAAGGGGGGTTTTGGATGTAATGAAAACTATTTTAATAATCACAACTACAAAACAATACAGATTAAAGTATTGAAATCAATCAGAAGAACAAACCTTGGTCTAGGTCAACATCCACCATCGGAATTTACAACTGATCATCGATGCAAGCATATCAATCACACATTGAATATTCAACGTCAGAATTATTTTCCTATCTCTCCTTAGTCGTAGTTAATTAGAAATAAGTGATCTGATTAACGCTAACTATTAAACAACCCAGGATAAGCACACAAGGTTTAATTTATTAGCAGCCTTAAGAATTAGAGAGATTGATGAAACTAAATAACACAAGCACACACGGTTACATTTAATTTAGTCGAATGTCCTTCCTAAGATATAATAATTCCCAACACAGTAAATCATTAAATCTCAGTTGCTTCACAAATTAGAGGAATCAAACAATTACGGATTTGATATCTAACTCAGCAATATATTGCAATGATTAATAAACTAGTAGGCCTCATAACGATTAAACAAGACAATCATGAAAATAGGCATAGAACAACATTCAATACTCAAACGTAAATCGAATAATGAAAACAAAGTAGATCTCACAGTTTATTATTAATTCTGAGGTTTCTGTCTCCTTTGACCAAGATTCAAAGTTTAGCCATGCAGGGCCATGAAAACAACTCAAATAATAACCTCAAATAATACAAAAAACGTCAACAACCCTAAAAACAAAACAGTTCTAGCTTTTATAGACTTCTGAAATTCTGCAGCTGCGCACGACCGTTCGAACACCCTTGTCACCGTTCGAATGCATCGGATTACCGTTCGAACAATGCGTCGATTGCACTTCGAATGGTAAAACTTGCTCTCTGAATCTTTTAAACGCTCTTCAAACCTGAACTTGACGTGTTTCCGTTTAATGTAGCGTTCGAACTTATACTCAACCATTCGAACACCTTTTGGGACCGTTCGAACGCTTCTTCAAATGCTACTTCTAATCTCGTGTGAATTCGCCACTTTTAAGCTGTGATCTTCTTCTTGGGCATTCCATAGCACCCTAAGTCAAAATATAAGAATAGTGAGCATCTTTAGGTACCAAATAATTATAAAAGATTAAACATTAAGGAAAAAAAATATGACATTTGCATTCTCATCGATCTCTCGAAAACAGTGATCTATGGTTCGGGAGTTGGTTACCTATAGGAAAGATGCACTAGGCTATCATCCGATCTCGTCCTTACGGTACCTAAATGCTTTTTTACCCTAGGTTCACTCATTTAGAATCTTCGATTATCAAGCTTAATACGATGCATGACATGCAAGTGCGAGAAAATAATTTGATTTTGAAAAGAGATTTTGAAAAAGGAAATTGGAATTTTAAAGAAGGTTGTGGAATTGGAAACTTGAAAAAGGTTATGGATTTGAAAACTTGAAAAAGTTTGTGACTGCACCCATGAGGGTTGTCTACGTATCCCTTTGTTGGAAATCAGGTCAGTCATAGTTCGGACTCAGAATCTAATTAAAAATAGACACTTTATGGTCTTTAAAAAGTTTGACTTCAAAAGGATTTAATTTGAACTTTGATTTGAAGATTTGAAATTGAACCTTGATTTGAAATTCACTTTGATTTGAAATTGAACTTGGAAGTAGAACTTAAACTTATATTGGAAAGTTTGAATTGAACTTTGAAATCATCTTGACTCGAATTGGGGTTTGAAAACTATCTAGATTTAGACGTAAGACTTAGAAAAGAATTGAAGTTTCCTAATTCAGGGTTAGGGTTGAACTAGGGTTTGGCCTCCTAGGGTTTATGCAACCTAAGGTTGAAACATGCACTTGAAATAGAAATGTTTGATTTAAAAAAGTTGGATTCTAGGAAAGTTTCAAATTAGAAAAGTTTCATTTTAAGAAAGTTTTGAATTATGAAGTTTCATTTAGAAAAGTTTCTTTTTTAGGAAAGAGTTGATTTGGGGAAGATTTGAATTTGGAAAGTTTGGAATTTAGAAAGATTTGAACTTAGAAAATATTTGGAAGTTTAAAATAAGAAAGAGTTTGAAAGCTGAGTTTGAAAAAGGTAGGTTTTGAAATTAGGAAAGATTAGAATTTAGGAAGATTTAGAAGTTTGAAATTAGGAAGGATTTGAAATTATGTAAGATTTAATTTCTATTTCCTAAAGTTGAAGATTGAGTTTTATTTCTAAAAATAGATGACTTGATTTGGCTTCCTATTTGGAAAGGATTTGATTTGACATGAAATTAGAAAGCTTTAGTTTTGAAAATCTTGAATTTCAAAATCTATGAGTTGGTGGAAAAGAGATTTTGAAAATTAATGATTTGATGGAAATAGAAACTCATAATTTTAAGAAAGGAATTAGGGTTTCCTAATCATGGATTCTAGAGTTTTGGCTTGGACTCCGAAGACAAGGAGTTTTTGGAAAGTAGATCTTTGAAAAGAGTTTTTTAGGAAGTGGATTTACATAAACTATTTTACAAAGGTTTAAATATAGACTTTTGCAAGTCTCTTAAATATCTCAGTTTCCTAAAACGATTCTAACCATGAATGGAATAGAATTATTCTAAGGTTGTGATTTTGAAAACAACTAAGGTTTGAAAACAAAATTTGGACCTTGATAATCTCATTGAAGATAACATCTTTCTAAAGCAACCCTAACCATAGAATGGTTAGAATCGCTTTAGAATTATGATATATTGAAAACCAATTTAGGGTTTGAACCCAAACTTAGAATTTTGATGGTTATTTTAAATATAACATTTTCCTAAAATAACTCTAATCATGGAATGGTTAGAATCATCTTAGGATTGTGATTTTGAAAACAAGTTTGAAAGAAGGAGATTTTAAATATAATTTTTGAAAGATAGCTTTGATGCAAGTTTGAAAGCAACTTTGAATGCAATATTGAAGCAATGCATGAATATGACAACCACAATGTAATAACGACGTGAACATACAAGGCTAGATTTCACCATATAATCAAGGGGGCCGGACCCACACCATCTTAGAGAGAACTTAAAGAGAATCCTCAGCACGAAGATTCCCTCCAAGACCTTCCTAGGCATGAACCGGGAAGTCCCTTATTTCAAGCATGCAAGAAGAGGAGGTAGAAGATGGGGATTAAAATAAATAAAAAAAAACCCAAATGGGTTAGAAGAGAGAAGAGAGAGGGGGGATTACATAACGTAACTATAAAACCTACCTTGTCTTCTCTTTGCTTTGATTACTTTGTTTGCTTCACCTTGAGTGCCTTGAGTATGCAACACTTGATCTTCAATGGTTGTTTAAAGGCATGCATTTGAGTGTATAGAGTGTATAGATGTCAGAGTTTGTGTGTATGGAGTGTAGGGAGACTAGGGCTTGAAGGAGACTTGAGAAAATTAGGGTTTCAAGGCCTATTTTTAGTGAGGTAACGTTTCGGGAACGAGTTGGCAGATCCTTTTTACGCGGGGGGGTCTGTATTTATACGCAATCGAAGTCGGCTCTATTGCCTGTTGCAGTGGCACCAGGCCAAAATTTGGCTTGGCAGCACTAGGAGTGGCGCCAGATTTTTAGGAAATTATTTAAGGTGGCAAGAAACAGATCTTTGACCCTTAGGACGCAAGGCAGAAGATTTAGGCACCTATCCTAGTGACTACCATGCAATTTTTGACCTAGCTTCACTAAAAGTAACTCCGAAAAGTCTGAAAATGATTTAAAAGGCCAGGGATGGACAGGAACCCCTAAAAGAGTGTTCCAAAGGTAGCTGGAGTGATAACTAGAGCCGATGTGGTTAGAAAGGGCGAATGGCCCACTAGGGGCAAAACAGTCATTTCATACCAAGTTTATTAAAATAGACTCGGAATGGGTCAAAAAGTTATTGGAAGGTTGGGAATACTATTGGAAGCATTCCCAAAAGATAACCGGTTTGATACTCAAAGCCGATGTGATTCTCGGAGGTGATTGGATGCCTAAAGGCAAAATGGTCATTTGGCTTCAAGTGAGCCCGATGGGCCCAAGAAGCAACCAGTGGACTGGATTAGAGCTTGGAGGGCTGGTTGGAGTCTGAATGTCCATGTGGCATTTGAAAGTGAGCCCAGTTAGGCCGGAGATCGCCGAGAGGGCAAAAATGAAGTGCTTACAATCATCAGCAAATTGGAGGTGAGATACCACTGGCCCATTAGCCCCCATCTTAGAACCCCTTGATTAGTTTTAAATTAGCAGCTCTTAAAAGAAGCTCATTTAGACCCTCAGTCACCATATTGAAGAGAAAATGTGATAAAGCATCACCCTATCTTAGGCTTCTCTACATAGAAAACTCTTTTGTAGCTGAACCATTGACTAAGATTGATATCATTCTAGAAGACTCACATTCACCAATCCACTTAATCCATTTTTGCATAAGGAAAGACCAATTCACAATATCATAAGCCTTCTGAAAGTCCAGTTTCAAAACAACACCTTTCCTCCTATTCCTTTTCCAATCATGAATAATTTCATTTGCAATTAAAAGCCCAACAAGAATTTGTCTTCCCGTTATAAATGTAGTCTGATTCTCATTTGTGACTTCCTTCATGACTTTTTTCAATCTATTTACCAAAGTTTTGGAAAGTACTTTATAAATAGATAAGACAAGACTTATAGGTCTATAGCATGACAAACTATCAAGAAGTTCCTCTTTTAGAATGAGCATTATAAAAGAAGAGTTGACTCCTTTTTCTAGCTTGGTATTAACATAGAAATCTTTCATATACCTGATAACATCTAATTTGATTATCCTCCAATACTTTTGCATGAAGCTCAATTTAAAACCATCCGGCCTTGGGGCCTTATTACCATTGCTTGAACAAATTGCATCAAAAATTTCTTTTTCATCAAAATCAACCTCCATAGCCTTTTCACTTTCCAAGCTTCAATCTTAGACATCCATCTAACACAAGCCTATTTACCATTATCTCCTGGAAAACATCTTCAAAGAAGTTAAAAACCTCCTCCTTAGTCTGACTAGGCTCAACAATCACTACTCCATCCTTAATCAATTGCCCTATTAAGTTCCTTCTTTGTCTTACTTTTAAAGTTGTATGGAAAAAGTTGTTATTGTCATCCCCTTTTTTTAACTATATCATTCTGGATCTCTATCTTGCATCAGCTTCCTCCCTGAGATACATGATGGCCAATTTGTTTTTCAACTCTCTTCTTAATTGGAACTGGTCCTGCTAAGATCCTTGACCTTCCTTTGAACATCAATTCTTTGTAGTTCTGCCTCCAAGGCTTTGATTTTTCCATTCTAGTTTACACTCCCTAATCTTTTCCATTCCTTGATTCTGAATTTTAATTCCTATAAATTTTTTAAAAGGATAACTCCTTCCCCCCCCCCCCCCCACCCAAAAAAAAAAAAAAAACATTGTACCTTTGATTCCTTCCACTAATGTTTTACCAAAGATGAAAATTTTTTCATCTTAAACCAAGACTCAAAGGTCCTAAATGGTTTTAGACCCCAATCTCTCTCTTCATTTGTTAATAGAACTGCACAGTGATCTAACAATAATCTCTGCAAGCCCCACTAGTCACATTTGAATTTAGTATTCCACTCAGAACAAAAAAAAAAAAAGCAAAAACAAAAACCTATCCAATCTCCTTCAAATCTCACTGAATTGCATATTAGACCTAGTGTATCTTCTACCTTGAAGAGGAATTTCAACAAGCTCCATATTGTTAACATAGTCTCTAAAATTTCTCATTCTTGTAGACATTCTAAGGCAGGAAGATCTCTCTACTGGCCTTAAGATTTCATTAAATTCCACACCTATACAGATAGGGACATTAGCTGCCTCCTTTAACTCTAACAATTTACTCCAAACTTGCCTACAGTCCTCCTCCGTTTTAGGACCATACACATTAACAATAAAGACTCCTTGTAACTTCCCTTGCAAAAAGATAAAAATTTCTATCAGTTACCTTATGGGATAAACAAAAGAAATCTTTATTCCATATAAAAATTAAACCCTAGATGCCCCCTCTGAATTTACCTCCACCCAATCCACATTATCAAGACCACGCAAAAATTTTACTTTCCACCAAGTGCATACTTCCCACTTTGTTTCTTGAAGCATAACCATATCAATTCCCCTTCCCTTTACTATATTCCTAATCATACTTTTCTTATCCCTTCCTCCAAGTCCCCTAACATTCCACGATAAGATTTTCATTGATACAAAAAAACATAGACCTTCTTTGCCTTCCTAAGAAAGTTGAGCTATTTCCTTTTAGCCACCCCTTTCTTCCTATCTTTTCCTTTTCAATATCCTTCCACTCCATATCCTTAAGACTATCCCTTACTCTTATTTCATTATTCTGAAACTGAATGCCTAATAACTTCCCCATAGCTATTGTATTAGTTGCCTCCTCCTCATAGTGGCTATCCAATTGACGAATCAAAATAGAATTTATATTCCCAATGTTTTGGGATGGCAAGGATGACATGAATGAATTTGAATCCACATTATCCTTCTTATACTTTGCTGCTACATAAATCCTCCTTCTTCTCACTGGGTTCTTGCTGCCTATTTTGTTAACACAGTTCTTTAGTTTTTTTCCCCCGTCTCCCATTCTTTTCCAATTGCTTCTCTGAGCCGTCACAACTACCTCCTTGAACTTGGGCTAACATTTTCTCAGGTCCTACATTTTCTATTGGGGACAATTGGGCCAACAAAATCCTTATATAAGTCGGCCCAGAGACTACTTCTACCATTAAGCTCATCGTTACCTCCATACGCACCGACTCCTGAATTAAAATTCTATCATTCCCTCTAACAGCTATGTTTCTAGAATTCAAAATCAGATTTGGTGATTCCTCTTCATCATTTTCCCTAGCTTTCTCGGAACTACATAAATCTTCATCCAATATGGTCATAGTCAAGGCGCCTTCATAACCCTTATCCTTCACATCCCCCAACTATAGAGATAATGGTGTATCCCTTTCCAAGACCTCCACGTCCTTCACCTCCTCCACTTCAGCATCCACAGATTCGTCCACTTCTAGTTCTGATTCTGGGTTCCATCATAATCATCACATTTCTTAATACGCTTTCTAGATAATGATGATCTAGAGGAATCTGCATGAGAGCTCCGACTTACCAAAATTCTATCCTTTGACAACTTTTTTCCACAATCCCCCTCCTCTTTTCCAATCCCTTTGAAACCATGATGAACATACTCTTCAATGATGCTAATATCATACCATTTTCCCACCTTTAGTTTACACATTCCTTAAATTCTTTTGTTGGATTCTGTATGTAGGAGAATTTTACCACAATCCAGATAATTCTTAGATGCAGTTTTATGATCAACAAAACACACATCTCCCCAATAACTTCCAATTTTTTGAAACGTGTTCTCATTCCAAACGTGAAGAGGCACCCCTCTTATTGATATCCAACAATTTCTTGAGTGGTTAAATTCCTTATACGACCAACTGTAAACCGTAGAAAACCATTGTTCCAACCAATCTCTTGCCCCTTCCATGAACGCTTTCTTGTCTCCTTCATCTTCAAATTGTAGTAAGACCTTCCAACCTCCCAGAGGTTTGACCCGAATACAACCTACCCCATCTCTCCTCATCGCCTCTTCAATTAAGTTGATTGAATTGTAGTTCTTTACTATTGCTATCGCACAACATCCCAGCCATTAATCCTGTGTCGTCTCAACTTCAATTGCTATGTTACCATGGTTGATTCCTTTTGTGCCTTCTCAGGCGAATGAAGACCATTAATTACCTCCTTATACAATCAATAATCTCTCAAAGTCTCCCTAGTGATTTGATGATTTCCAAATTTGTTTTCCTTGGATTTCAATGATGCGTCACCTCCATTGTTTCTCCTTTCCTGTGCTCCTCTGACATTGTAACAGTTCTGATGAAAAGGTATCACTTTGTCTTTCCCGTAATTCCTATTATTGGAACTGTATATTGCGTAACTCACCTTCATTTGATACTATAAAAGCCACACCCCATTGTACATCCCAATTGCTCTATCAGCATCCTGTTTGTTTTTGAAAACGTACAAAATCAAATCTTGTCTTGGTCTTCTTGATTTTCCTAGGAACAAAGCAATTTGAACCCTCACCACCCCCCCCCCCCCCCCCCCCCCCCCCAACACACACACACACACATTTGGAAAAAAAATTCTCCTCAACCACATGTTAAACATATTTAGAGGCAAATTATCCACAAACAATGTGAAAACCTTCTTTGTCTTAAGAAGATTTGCAGATATAACCTTTGCCATGCCACCCTGTCTTTGACTAAAATGACTAATAGAATACAAGAATGGCCTGAGCAACGGCTTCGGATTGATGATTGAAAGCTAGGATGAAGTAGTAGAAAGGAATAATACAGAAATCGTATGATAATCCTTATCCACAGAAAATAAAGAAAAGAGAAAGGGAAGAGAAAACGGACACCTTTTCTCTTCCTCCTAAATTAGAAATTAAACAGAGGAAGAAAATGTTTATTCTCTTTCTTTCTTTCCTCAAATATTAAACAGAGCCTCAGTATTCTAATCAAGTCAATCAAGTGCAACGTAACAATTCGGGCTAGGGGTTATGGGTAGAGGAGGGTCATCCTTTATTCTGTAGTCCATCACCTAAACAAAAACAAGCACAAATAAGAAAAATAAAAATAAAAAATAACAATTTGGGCTGGGGGTTATGGGTAGGGGAGGGTCATCCTTTATTCTGTGGCCCATCACCTAAACAAAAACAAACACAAATAAAAAAATAAAAATAAAAACCCTTACAATTTGATATATTAAATCCAACGGACTCCGGATTGCCATAGATAAATCAATAATTAAACAAGCATTATTTTTGTCATTCTCTAGTTCAATTTGGAATTTATCCAATTTATGTTAGTATCTTCTCAAATCTCAACATACTCAAAGTCATAGGGTTCCTGTTTCATTATTTTTGTCATTACGAAAGTGACTGATTGCTCTACATACAAATACAATGGCCCATGCTGTATGCCTTCGTCAGCAATATTAGTCTAGAACTTCTCCCCATAAGCATGCCCAATAAATAAATCAACGTCATGTTCCGGATGCCCTCTTTAATGTAACGATTCCATTGTCTTGTCAAGTTCCCAAATAATAAATAAATAATCTTGTTAATTAGCCTCGTAACACAATAATATATATGCCATACTGAATGGATCTATTTAAGAAAATAGAATCATTCTAAAAAACGATGGTAAAAATATTCGATTTTGTCACTACAATCTACTGAAAGGTTACATATATGAAAGGTTAATTTGAAATAACTTGCCTGTGTTTTCGGGTCGGCTCTTCTTTCACATTCATCATCTTCTAAGCAAGAAAAAACTTATTAGTCCTGCACTTTCCCCTGCCTCTTGCTTAAGGGTAATTGGTTCTCGTCCCGTCTGAAAAAGAAACATGTCTTATCCTTTTCGGCTACGTGGCTCTCACTTTATTGCGATTTGGCTAGCTGAATCGCCCAGCAAACAAATTGCCTCCTTGCTATTACAAAAAGAATGCGTTTTTCTTCTTTCATTTAGTGGCTAATCAACTCGTACATAGAATAGATCTCAAGTTATTGCATACTCCTTAATCAAATGGCCTTTTTCATCTTAATTGTAGACTAATCTCCCAAGTGGGTCCAACTCCCCATTATAAATTTTGACGTATTAACCACCATGTACGACATCCAAAATCAATAATAGACTAATCACAATTCATTAGTAGATGAAACATGCTATTCAGCACCTTGTACATACATATAAATAGTAACATGACACTGATGTCATGACATTACAGATCTTACCTCTATTAAATTGTTGCCAGCTCTTTTCTTGTTTCTTTCCACCATATACACCTTATACATGTTATGAAAGCATTTCCAATGACAGTAGCACATCTCCATTCTCACGTTATTCTTCTATATATATATATATATATATACATACTATTTCATAGCACTCGATCAAATATTGACTTCATTTTGGCAGGTCTTTTCGTCAACTATAGCATGCCAGACAAGCATTCACCGATAACCTTGTTCGGTGAAATGACAAAAACATCCTTGTAATAAGAAAGTTCTTGACACAAACACTATTTCATGAACAACTATGGCAACCACCCAGACTTAACTTTATAGTATGGACTCATTAAATACACGAAAAAGTAAAATTTTAACTGAAGTAGTACCTAAAAATAATGGTGCTACCTTCCCACTCAATGTTTTTTTCCTGTTCATTTGCTGAAAAATCAATCAAATCTATACCCTTTAGCAGCGCACAAAACAAACTATAAGCAACTTTGATCACCATGTTCACCTTTTGAGCGAACGTTGAGAATTATGAAGCAAGAAGAGCTTCTTCAAGACCCTCATGAACACTACTACACTCGGCTTCTTGCCGGAAAACGCCGTGCCTCTGTTTTTTGACAAATTTAGCCCCTGGACACAGCCAAAATCTGCTACCCCCCTCCCAGGTGACATATCTGAATATTCCAGCCCTGACCCAATATTTTTGGACACTTCTTCATTGAAGTCCTCCCATAACATGTCCATTTTTTCCTCTTCATCTTCACCATCATCTTCTTTCACCGCCTTCCCACCTCGTTCTACATACGAAAAACTCTTTCGCTGCTTATTGTTAATCGGCTTTGCTGTCGGAAAATTTTCTCCTTCTTTATAGTCTCCTATTGGAACTTTTCTTCCTGGTTCTTCACGGCAATAGGGTGTAGAAGAACTGCGATGCCACAGAGGCGGCGACTCAACGAAACGCAGCGGAGTGTCGGTGATTGTTGGGAAGCTGAAGTCTTCTGTACTGGCCATGGTTTGGCTGATTAGATCATGGTAAATAAGCGGTGGGAACTGGAATCATAGGGCTGTTGTTGGCGTGGAAGATGGGTTGGTTGGGTTTTTGTTTTCGAAATTTTAGTTGAACTGCTACAACCAGTTCCAATTTGTTCTTTATTTGAAGGATGTGGGTCGGTAGACCCCACTAAATTTTGGGAACCCCCCAGGCTTGCTTGACACTTTCCAATTCCAGTTAGCTAATTCTTTTATAGGCTGATGTAACCCATTTACATTTCAATTATTAAAAATCTGAATGTCCAAAATTGTAGTTTATAATTGTAAAAATACTAATAACACATCATTTTGTATGGTTTCTCTAGGGGTATGTACGAGGTTGGATCCGTACTAAATTCATAATAGACCTAATCTTGGTATACCTAGAATTGAAATAATTTTTTCATAAAAGTAACCCAAATCAACACGAGTTAGTTTTGGTTGGTTTAATTTAATTTCATGTCTAGGGTTAGACCTGGTAAAGACCACTATTATTATATGAAACATAATTTATTTATTTAAAATTTAAAAATTAAAATTAATGTTGCATCCTCAATTTTTCAAAACAATTAAAAAGCTAAGCAAAAACATAAAGTAATAATAATTAATTACAAAAAAAATAATTTAAAGACTTATTGACAATATATATATATATATATATATTTTTATGACAGGTTTTGGTTTGATTCTTAGGTCGGATCGATCTAGAAAATGGAAACCCGAGAATTGATTGGCACTTTTTCGACCCAAAATCAAATTGAATCTTTAACACCCGTGCCAAACCAACCCATAAAAGTCGGATTAGCTCAGTTCTTGAACTTTTCAATTCGTTTATGCGTCCCTAGTTTTATCTATAGAAATTCTATATGCTTCAATATTTTACGACAAAGTATGGGCAAAGTAAAAAGAATAATGCTATACAAATATAAAAAAAATTATAAAATTTTTGTAATGCGGCTGATTTGGAGCTTTTAATTTAAAATAACGATCAACATGACTATTAACTTACACAAACCTTTACCACATTGTTCTAATGGTATTTTTTGTACAACTTTTAATAATACAATTTTTTAACATAAACGTAGAAGAAGAAGAAAAAGGCTGTGCGATTTGAAAAACGAAATATAAAAATAAAAGGAAAATCAAAACTCTTTCTGTATTGTTGTATTCCAATTAGTCATAGTATCCACATATCATGAAATGATCGAACAATGCCCTACCAGGGGCAGAAAATTCATTTGGGGGCAATTACTAACTACAATCTATAAAAAACAATTCTTAATTAACAATAGGGTACTTAATTTCGATATATATACATAGTATATATTAACTTCTATTATATATATATATATCATGTATATATAAAGGTTCTTTAAAGAAAAATAACTATTTAAGGAGGATTTATAAATTTTCAAGGTCAAATTGAGAAGAAATATTTGTAAGATTGTACGTAAAAGTTAATTTTAACTAGTTAGAAGGGCATTTAAAATTTTTGAAGGGAAAACTTGAGAAATACTCATAGAGTTGTATGTCAAAATGAAATTTTTAAAAATATAATGGGGTAGTCGCCTCCTCAGGGCTCCATAGTCTACCTCTAGAGCAAAGTCACGCAATGCTCAAAGAGCACTAAATAATTTCTTATAGATATGTATCAAGAGAAGAATAATTTTTTATTTTTCAACAAATTTTAATGTGAAAAATTGACTCTTTTTATTTGTTTTCTTTTCCTTAATATCGCTTTCTTCATGAACTACTTTCCTTAATATATTCCTGTCACTACATTTACCGAGATGTGGCCTATTTAACTTTAAATTCAGAACCTTTTTAAAATGCAACCATCTTTTAGCGGTGGTTAGTTTTGTGTTGCCAAACACAAACCAAATTTAATTGATTAGACAAATTAATAAAAACCACTTAAACAAATTTTGTGCTCAAATTTAAGCAATCGTTATGAAGAAACATCAATATTGTGTTTGGTTCATGAATTTGTTAATGTAACAAAAAATTAAAAGAAAAAGAAAATTACTTTATTTCATTTTTCTTGCTCATGTTTAATAATTTTTATAAGTAACTAAATAAAGAAGTAATTTTTTCGAAAATGCCTATTCATTTTCTGTATCCATTTCCCAACCTAAATACACAAAAGCAAGAATTTAGCATCTTTCAATTTTTTTTCTTTGTTACTTATGTTTGATCATTTTTTATGAGTTACTAAATAAAATATAATTTTTTTTAAAATACCTACTCATATGCTTCTTATTTTTCAAACCTAACCAAACAAAAGTAAGAAAATATTTATCTTCTTTCATTTATTTCTATATGTCAACTATGCTTGATCATTTTTCTCCTCGTTACTAAATAAAAACAAAGTTTCAAAAAACCTATTCATTTTTCGTTTCAATTTTCCAACCAAACCAACCAAACAAAAGCAATAAAATGTTTAGCTTCTTTCATTTCATTTTTATGTCACTTATATTTGAGCATTTTTTTATGAGTAACTAAAAAAAAGTTAAATTTTTGAAAAATACCTATTTATTTTCTTCTCATTTTTCTAACTTGAAGAGACAAATGCAAGAAATTTAGCTTTCTTTATTTCATTTCTCTTTGTCACTTATCCTTGTTCATTGTTCTAATGAGGAACAAAATAAAATAATTAAGCACATTGTCTTTGAGTAACTACATATAAAATATTCTTTTGAGAAATGCCTATTTTGTTTTCTTCTGCTTTTTCCAACCCAACCAAACAAAAGCAAGAAATTTAATTTTTTTCATTTTATTTTTCTTGTTTCTTTCCATTTTCTTTCCCTTCACATATTTGTAGACCCAAACATAGCCTACCAATAATGTTGATAAAGACAAATGTACTATACTCGGCACGATAATATTTCTTCTGTAAGCAAGTATTAATCATAAATAATTGACATTAGCAAGTATTGAGCAACATATAAATATACATATATATATATATATAATTGATGCAATGTTGAGATGATGAGACATGAGTACTGAATGATAGAACCATCATGAATAAACATTGGAGAGGAGAGGAGAGGAGAGGATCCATCCAAGCCTTGAAGAGCCAGCTTAGTTAGTGATATCTCATCTACCGCCGGATTGAGCGGCCATTCATTGGAAAATTCGCAGTTTTCTTTCTTTCTTTCTTTAATTTGTTTGTCCTTTCCACAGTTTTTTTTTGTTTGAGTGTTTGACGCTTCAGCTGAGAAAGGGACTGCACCACTGCAAGTCTACCACTCACCAGACAAACCAATTATCAACTTAAACAAGTCATGGGTTATGTGGCTTACCTTCTGATTTAGAATTAATGAGACAAACAAAACCAGTTTTAAAAATCTTTAAATTTTAGTGTAAGTTGATTTAGAATTAGGTAATTCTTTCAAAATGAATGCAAAATTTTTTATATTTTTGGGACCACCAAACAAGCTCCAAGCATTTGTATGATAGAATGATGGGGCAGACAATTTCCATCGTGATGGATAGTGACGAGTTTTTTTATTTTAAAGTAGAAAGAATTAAACGCGTCAAGTCTTTCATTTAAAATGAAATTTTTTATATAAAATTTATGATGGCATAAAGCTTAGTGTGGGCAGTGAAAAACAACCACAAGGGGTGGTTATTGGTTGCCTAATCCTTGTGGTAAACATGAAATCTTAAGTTAGTCCTTAACTCCCTCATGTGACCCGTTATTATAACTGTACTAAATGTATATAGTTTGTGTGAATGGAAGTCTCTATATGAACTCCAAGAAGTATTAAGTCAAAAAACTAAAATACCATGTAGCAACAAATAAATAAGATAACTAAATAACTATAAACCATTGGATTTAAACTGCAAATATGACCCATTTAAAATATTTGTTACCATGAAAAACAACATTTAACAAATAAAATATAGCAGAACTACACAACACATTTTTGTTTTGACTATCAATTCTTCTTCCCATTTTCAGGAATTCTGAACGTTTCATAAATTATAAATTGTTTGACTATAATTTTGCTTTTTTTTTTATTTTTTAAGTATGAAAAAAGAAAGAAATGAAGAATAGTTTTTCTTGCCAATTTCTTTTTTCTTTTTTCCCTTTTCCCTACCAATTGGAAGTTACCTAAAGAGCGGCAAGCTTCTCCACAGTAAATAGGTTTTCAATCCCAAAACCACACAAAAATCTGAGGATAGAAGTTCCTCAATCATTGGTCTGACAATACATACAAAACATACAACATCACGCAATCTGACAGATTTTCATATAAATCCACCACATAGATTGATATGGTGTCATAAGGCACCATTTGTATGGTTTAATTCAGATCCTCCTGACTTTCATCAGAACTTCTTAGGTGACGTTCATCAAAATTGAGCTCCATTTGCCTTGTTGCAACCATTGCCTCGCAGAAAGGTGATTGCAGAGTTGAATTGTGTATTTTTGCTTTATTATTGGAAATTTTATACTAAGTTTTTGTACAGAGACGTGATTGAATGAGAACATTTGACTTCAAAACAATAAGTAAATACTCGTAATCAGAATTTTTATATATAATGATGTGATTAGATTTGAAGAGTAAGTTTAGCCTGATGATAATGACGGCCCCACCCATGCCAGGAAGCCATGGATACTACTCATTCTCCCCTCTCTCCGAGGACTTTGGCCTTCTAATAAATATAACTAGTATAATTGTAATCACAGCGGGCCAAGAGATTGATGGAAGAGCTGAGAAAAGGTGGCCGCGGATACAGCCATTAAAGTTGCGGATACAATCAATTCTTTAAATTTACAAACAACTAAGAGTTATGAAATCCTGTCTACTTGAGGAAAGCTACAAACACAAACGTCATACTCATTATCCGTGAAAAAAATAAAAAACTTCAAAAAGATGTAATTGATGAGTAAAAAAAAAAATTCAAACAACTGAAATTGTAGAACCAGAAACAATTATAGCTGGATGAAGCCAAAATTTCAAACACAATTTGCAAGTTAAGTGCCTCTTAGGGTTTCTATTATCATATTTCACTCACTTTTTCAGCTTTTTCTTAACCTCACAAACCAGACTACCTCGGATCTCCTGTATTTTGAGGCAAATTTGAAAGCAGGATATACTACATAGAACTGTGCTCAAAATTACAATCAGAGAGGATGTTGCCTGCATGGAGGAAAGGGAAAGAGAAGCTGAAAAGGGTGTACATGGGGACAACTGAAATCAACCATTTCATTGGTTTCAATTCGATCCAAAACAAAAATCCATCGGATTCCCACCATCTCTTTGAATTGTAGCTGAGAGAGTATGCAAGACTGGCCCAATCCCTCGACAACATACAGGTTGATTGCTGCTATGTCCCTTTCCCGTATGAGTATGCAAGTTTCTGGGTATTGGCAAATTGATGAATCGAAGATTAGATTCAGGGTGATCATGATGATTCTTGGCGCCAAAGAGGGATATCTTCACGATCAAATCCATCCTCTTCTGTATGCTTATGAAGGCGCATTGATATGGATAGTGAAGAACCAGGTAAGAAACCAAAATTGAATCCCCGATCAAAGAACATTTGAATTTAACACAAATTAAACAAGAGGAACAAAGGATACATACAGTCATTCATGTCCTTTGTTTTGTGAAGAAGGAAGGTTCCAGAAAGAATTGTCACAAACCCACACAACTCTGTAGTAATTTGTGTTGGATTTTGCCCAGCCCAGTCCTGAGCCAAGAAATAGAGCATCAAGAATGCCTTCGTGCATCAAACTTGAAGTAGCATGTACACTTAAATGCATATGCGCCTCTACATGAAAATAACACCCAAGTAAGATGGTGAATTACCTTCCCAAAATTCTACTCAAACCAATCAATCTAATCCACATCAATTGACTGGCCAAACAAATATAATAGGCATTGAAAACCTGAAGAATACCCACGAGTCCATGACAACCAAAAGACCATTTTGGTGTGATACAGCAGGTTTCTAAATTCCTTGTTTCTCACATGCTAGTGTGCTGCTGGATACACTATATTTTATCAAGTTATAGAGATCAAGTGTATTTAATAATTCCTAATTTGCTGGATTAGTATGGTGTCCCTAGGTCTTATTTTAGGTCAAGTTATCGTAATAGGTCTTTTTAGGTGGCCTTAAATAGATCTAGAATTGTCTAGGAGTCCTGGAAGTCTACTACTTTAGAGGTCTAGACCTAGTTGGAGTTCAAAGTTGCATGAAAGCCTTCATATATCTATTGGTATCTCTATTCAGTAAAACATGACTTTTAGAGAATTTTGATGTTTGGTGTAATGAAGCCTAACCCTCAAGAGGACAAATCCTAGGCATTGTAGGTGAGATTTCTAGAATGTTTTTCCAAAACTTACCCTTTTGTTGAAGGGAAAATAATATACTCTTATTTGTGCTACAAACAAGAAGAATTTTTTTTTTCTTTTTAATAAGACATTAAAACTAAAAAGAAATTAACAAACTTGCCAACATAATGGCAATCTTGAACCTGCTCCTAACTCATCATGTCCACTGAATAACTGATTTTGTAGGCTTGGAAGTCTAAAACAACGGCTATTGGGACCACAACCACCAAGAAGCATTTTTGGCCCAACCGGAGTGTCCACAAGACTGTTTAGAGTTTTTGTTTACAATTATGTCGAGATAGCATGCTACTGAACAGATTAATATATTTTGCTATTTGAAGTCAAGGGTAATGTCACATAGACTCTTCTAACTTCATGAAATACCCATGTCAGACACTAGAAACTCGGTGAAAGTATATGTCCGATATGGCTAATTAGACATGAATCTAACAAGTATGCATAAGTAATTGAGTTTACCATAGAACAAATAAGACGTTCACTTTAAGAATGAAATGCTATATTTTAAGGTTAAAAAAAATAAAAGTATTTAAGAAATATAAAAGCCAACGGTGTCCTAGTGTCTTTGATATGAGAATTAGATGAATTCAACATTTAGATACATACCCGAAACTGATACCCGTATTCGAGTCCATGTAGCACAAGTCGACGTAAAACTTGCTAAACATGGGCTAATAATATGGAGAATGGATCTTACTATGTTTTTTTTTTTTTTTTTTTTTACAAGGAAACCTACTTTTATGGGCCCAACACTTCCACTCATCAAGACTCTAGCAAACCCAAAGATCATAAGCTACTATTCCCACTGTTACACAAACCCCAATCAGCTACTCTTTCAGAACCAAAAGCCTACTGGATCAAAGCCCAAACCATCCCTAAACCTTTCCACTTCCTTTTAGCCTATATTCTTGATTGCTGTCCAGAAGTTCCAACAACCATAAATCTGAAAATCCCACCTCTTACTTCGAAAACTAATAAGCCAAATCCAGAGCCTCATCCTCTATCCCTTAGCTCTTCATCACATTCTCTTAAACCCTAAGGCTGTGTTTGTTTTGGGGGCTAGAATAAAGGGGGATATAATCTCCTGGGACAATTTCTACCTCCATCTGGTCTTCTCCATTGTTTGGTTGGCATGGGATAACAGATGCTGTAAGGTGGACCCCATGTGATAGTTTTCTCCCATATACACAAGATACAGTGTCCAGTCCAGATATATTGTCCAGATCTCATTTAGCAATCCAAACGTGGGTTAGTGTGGACCATAGAGATTATTTATATGCTAGTGCACATATAAACTTCTGCATATAAAAACCTCTAATAATTCTAACCATTTATCTGCACCAAATGACAGTCACTCAACATTTTGTTTAGCTGGCAAAAGACTGTCATTGTGGTTAGTTACAATTTCGGACACCTTGCCAACACAACTCAAAACACTCACAATACAACCCAAAGGTGTCCAACTTTACTTCTCTTTTTTTTTTTCTTTTTAAAGTTCCAAATAGTAGACATGGCAACCACAATCAAGCATGCAATGGACACTTTTCAACATAGGGTAGGAACACAAGTGCAAAGTCAAAAATATATTAAGATATATCACCAGTAATATACATACTGTAATAGTTAAAATGAATTGCCAACCTTCATCTTCCACATTATGAAGTTCTTAATACGTTCAAATTCAGAATATAAGCAAAATTATCTTATTGATCTTAATATAAGAATCATGTCCATAAAATGCTATGTCCTTGTTATGTCGTCTCCTAATTTTATGATTTGAGACGTTGATGTGTCCATATTGCATCATGTCTATGTCTGGCATCCATGTCCAAGCTACTTAGGCTAAGGGGTATTCTCATAATTAAGAATTTTTTTGAACATAGGCTGCAGTGGTCTCCTTGAGTTATTGTACAGGTTAAAGTATATTATCGGGTCGTCATATATATCATTTTAATTGGATTTAAATGGGTTTTAGTAGTCAAAGTCTTCAGTTTTAAGTTGCAAGTAATTGTCATAATTGTGAGAGTTCTATAAGATCTGTTATGCCTGTAGAAAACCATGTAAGTCTCTCAGTTCAATAGAGAACATGTTATAAAGGAAATACCAAACAACTACGCTCTTTGAGATTATGAGATGCAATTCCGACAGAAGGTGTGATGCCTATGGGAAAACTACTGGTTGCTCAATCAGAACCCTAGCTTTATTGCGAGCCAAAAGCCAAAAACCTTGATAGATTCCCCTTCCCCTTTTTCAGAGGGGACCTAGGTACAGTACCTAGACTCCTCTTTCTCCACAATTTTCAACTCTTTCTAGGATTTGAAATCCCCATACCCAAATCTAATTTCCTTTGTTTTACCAAACCTTCCTTTGAACAAGGCTCATTCGTCCCTTCTTCATCCTGCAACAATTACACTAAAAAAGACATCACAAATCAGGAAAGTACCAATGTGCCCACAGCACCCAAAGCGGCCCCAAAGCCTTGGTTTTCCTTTTAAAGCCCTAGAACCCTAAAACTTCACGTAACCTTGATAGAAACCCTAAAAAAATATTTTTGTGTCAACTAATTGTAATCACCCCAAAAGCCCTCTTACCACACTGCCCCACATGAATTTGTACTACATCATGTATCCTAGGTAAGGACAATATAAAGCCTCATATTACAAAAATGAAGCATGTTTCTATTTGCATTATAACACTTTACTGTTAATATCAATAATTGCATACTTTTCAGTCATGACTCATGAGATAAAGCAACCAGTTGCATCATTGTCGTTTCCAAAACAGAAACATATCATTTTCTTGCTATCCCATATTGGCATTAGGCAAAACAAAAAATACGAAGCAAAAGAAGCACACTCTCGGCCAATCAACAGAAAATGCAGGAATATAGCCAAATTAATTTTGTCACAGCTAGTTAAGGAAGAATTAGTACCGCTACATTGTAGGTTGGCAAAGAAACTATACCTTAAACATGATAACACTAGCCACAATAGTCAAAGTTGTAAACATCACATAGTAGATAGGTGATACGACAGCTGTGTTGAATGTATCAAGAGCCTGCAATTGAGACACAAAAGAGAATAATTTCTAGTAGAAATACTCAGCAACCAAGGGGAAGTAGTACAATAGTAGTAGTAGCAAGAATAATTTTCTTTCCTTTTTTTTCCTGTTTTGGTTGTCAACGTTAGAAAATCGTTTATAAGGCTCGAACTTGAGTCAATTTATTGGGGGAACTGCCCCCAAACATGTACGGTATAATAACTACAATGACTACCATCAACCAAAAAATGAATTTTATATTGGTACTTTACAGGCAAAGCATGTACCGGGGGCAACCAAAAGAAATATGAAAATTTTAACGACCAAACAGATTTACATAGAAGTCAATAAAATTAGAGAAAAATCTACTAAAATCTCCTTAATCCACTTAATGCATCTAAAGTGTAACATCTAAATCTAGGAATCCCCCTCAGATGTATTGCTAGCAGCATCTTAAAATATACATAAATCCCTGAAGCAACATGTTGTGGGCGTAAAGTGAGAAATCATTTAAAGGCTAAATCAGCTTGCTTTGCAGGAAATGAGTGGAACAAAATGCACATAGCCAGAACCCTGATATTTGGGACTTGATAAGGTCCATGTTGTTCCATGATGGATGATTAAAAAATTATGTATATTTGAAAATCGAAAGTTACATCCGCCAGATTTTTCTAACCTCAAATTGTTGGAATTCAATTAGCAAAAAACTTAGACTCTAATTACTGAGTCACTTGAACTTTTCACATTCTGTTGGCAGTGACTCAATCCATAACAAGCCCACAAGATCAATTCAGTTATTTTGATTTTATGTTTTTTTAAGCATATCCACCAAAAAAACCTGAAGCTACAATACATTAAGACAATAGCTAAGAAAGTCTGACGAAGCTGTAACAAGTTGGTAAAATCCACCACTTTCAAGTAATGACCAGAGGATAGTCCAATGTAATGAAGTTCCAAAACTTGAATTGCTGAAAAAGCTATGAGAATATAATAAAATTACCTTGTTTAAATAGTTCAATTGAGTAAGTACACAAGTAATCACAACTATTGTGAAGGCCCACGTCTGAGGATATATTAACTGATTCATCCCAGAGAATGTCAACTTCAGTGCTGTCCCAAGTGCTCTGACACTCATAACCCGTGACAATAAACCACACAACAGTGTGAATAACAGTACAAATCATAGTAATAACAGATACAATATTTATATATATAACATGGAGCACAATGCATGCAGAAAATAAATCAAATACAAAAAAGAACCACCAGATTGCCTACCGAAAGTGAGCCTACGAGTGAACAAACCCCAATGTAAGCAATAATATGTGGCTGCCCATTCTGTGGGATGAAATAGATTATGATTGTAAAAACTGCTGCTATGACCGAAGCTGCATATACGAGGAAGCCTGCCACAAGCAAAACAATATAACAATCATGCTCAAAGGAAATTTTGAATATAAGATTCAACGAGGCAATCTGCATTATCAATTATAGCACGTACGCCTGAAAAGTTTGGACTCACCATTGCTTTATTACAACAAAAAATATACCTGGTTCAGTGGCCAGATCCCACACTTCCTTCACAGACTCAATTTCACGTTCTTGAGGAGCATGTAGAACAATGGTTATTGAACCAACAATGCATAAAACACAACCAAGAATCCCAAAAATGTGTAGTCTCCCGCAAAATAATATGTGCTAGTGCAGCACTGCAGGAAAATTTGAAAATTAGCATTGAAAATATCAAAGTTAAAAGATCAAATTTCATGTTCATATTTCCTCATGCCTGATGATGATACTGAGTGCACCAAGGGGAGTGACTAGAATAGTTGGCGCAAATGCATAAGCAGCAAAATTAGCAATTTCCCCAACGACCACTGTCATAGGCAACCATCAACATTAGGACCTCAATAATGCAACAACAGTTTCCAAACTGAAATAAATAGACTATAAGTGCAGATTTCACAATGTGAAAGAGACAAATAAGAAGAAAATAACTACTGTTGTCACAGGTGGCAAAGGCTGAAGAAAAAAATGTCAAGCACACCTTTGGATTGACAGTGCCCAGCACCAGCACTATATGAAAGATTTTGGTCCTATCAATTACTAGAAATTTACACCAGATATATCCAGCTATTGTTGAGTATACACCCTTATCACTCATAATAAATTGCCATTAATCTGTAAGTACATATTCAAACGTGATAACCATGTCAAATATGTACATGATGTTGGTTAATTTGTTACAGAACAATTACTTACCAAGTCGATCTTTCTTGTTTTATTAATTTTGTTATTATTACTTTTATAATTGGTAGCTTTTCTGCATTTGTATTGTGGGTCCCGTATAACATGAAATAGTTGGTTAAGAAGTTTCTGCACAGTGAAAGAAACGTAAAACAGGGGGTAGAACAAGAAAAAAGTGAAGTTTGAATTTGGAGTCAGGCTTTTGTGCAAATGAAATCCTTCACTACAGAAACTAAGGACAGGAAGAGTATGACTATGCACTGGTGTACAGAATGACAAATTTGAGATACTGTAATTACCCAGCACCAACAAAAACTAGCAATTCAGGACTTTACTAGATCAATGTCATTATCAACAAAGAATGAATATTCAAAACTAGTTACTAATATACTATCTAGGTGGAAAGGAAAGCCATGCACATCAAAGGAGAAAAAAATTGAAAAATGAAAAATAGGTCATGTAGTCTTTATATTAGGATATTTAGAATGTACGTAGAATGAAAGATCAATGATTCTGTGCCAGAGCAGTAGTGAACTCACTCCATTGCAACCTTAATTTCCAATGATTTTTGTCATCATAATCATTCTAATAAAATTAGAGCCATGCAATTGGAAATAATTTAATTAACAGCTGATTACTTAAAAAAACAAATTTTTTAAACAAAAATTAAGCTTTGTTGCTAGAAAATGCAACGGGACAAAAGTGATTAATTTATTCCCACCTGAAATGATGTTAAAAAGGATTCTTGACCACAGTTAATCATCAGAGTCGAAGTGGACTCACTAGGCACCGATGTGGTGGTGATAGCAGCTGACAAGAGGGACCTTTCACATACTGATGACATGGCAGAAGGAGAATCCCATCACTCTACATTGAACTACCTATTATTATATCCTTGTTTAGAATAATGTCTGATGTTAGGATACCTTTAGGGAACTTGGAATAAAAGTTGCCCACAATTGGGTTCTTGGAGAGTACAAGGCAAGGAAAACTTTTAGGGTTATGGTTTTGCTACAGGCAGAATCAACTTCTAGGCTTTGTGGATCGAAAACTATAGGCAGAATGACCTTCTAGGATATGCAGATGGAAAAGGCTGAGAATTAACTTGATTTCCAAAAGTTGCAGGTTGCTGGATTTTCAGAATTAGCATTGCCAGAGAGCATGGACAGGGTCTAATTTTAGATTTTAACGGTTAAATCAAAGGCCAATAGCTAGGGGTAGGGGGAGGGTTTAGTCTTGGTTAGGGTTTGACTCATATCCACACCCATACCCTTACGCAAGTGTCGGAGTCTAAGTGTCGAGCATCCAACGTGCTTTCTTCATGTATTTTAAAAAAGTCCGGGTAACATGGAATTATCCAACAAAAGGTAAAAACGAGGGGGAAAAAATTATCAGTAAAATCTGCTTGGAGATCTCAAGGCACTAATGGAGGCTGAGAACCACAAGCCTCAAGGCACTAATTCTTAGCAAATCTCCCCCGTAGCATGTGGACCAAGGCACTGTACCTAGATGTGCAAGGCAAACTCCACCTAGGTGCGTGTAATTCTACTCCTTCTCTTGTTTTTTAAACATGAACTTTGTTGTGGTTACTGATGAGTTTTCCAGGCCAACCACAGTTAATGCTATGCTTTGCTATAACTAGTCACTGAGTGAGATCCGAAGGCACAAAGGAGAGAATCAAAATGCTTATTTTTCGGTTGCAAATTCTAGCTAAATGAAGGAGGGCCTTTGCTCACAGCAAAATATTCTATCCCAATGCACCAACCAAAAAAGAGAAAAGGGAAAACTGGTCTTTACTTATTGTTCTTCAATTTTTTGCACATAGGTTGTGGTATTAAACACAGACAGGCTTTTAGTTCCCCTTTCCTTCCCTTCTTCATCTTCTTCTTCTATTCTTTCTTATTGTTATTTTATGGGAGGGTGGGAGTTGATGAAAAAACTAGACATTCTTTTTTTCTTTCCTTCCTACTTCTCTTTAATACGTATAATTTTTAAAATTATTATTCAAAGTTATTTGGGATTTCAGATTGTTGTTTTGTTCAATTAAGCATTCTATATTCCATAAGCTTTTACTAATTTTTTGGTTATCTTACTAGTTTTCACGCTTTAATTATTTAATTATCCTTTTCATATGCTTTAACATTTAAGTGCCCTTTAATTCTACTCATCAAAAAAAAATATATGGTTATCTCACCTCATGGGGAATAAAAGTAAAACATCTCTCCTTATGCTTTCACTTTCTTAAAAGATTTGCTAATAAATCTTTGTATCATCCTCATGTCCTACAATGCCCAAAAGACTACACAGGTGTCAACATTAATACAAATCCACAGTGACCTGTATTTAGAAAAAAAAAACACCACTTCATTTGTGACTACTATACTGCTTAAAGTCCTCCAACTAAATCACTGAATTTAAGCAGCTTAAGAAACTGAGGTCACATAATGCATAGCAAGAAAGCATTAGCCAGTTATAGTGTTGTCTACTAGATGAAAGAACAAAGTAAACTCACTTGTTATCATGCCAGCCCACCAAAGGGGCTCATACAAATATGAATAGCCTCCAGCACCTGTGACAAATTATTAGCAAATATCATTAGAGATAAGTTCATGCAAGTTCATTGCACAAAATCGAACAATTTAAGGCAGATTATACAATGAGCAACATTTTAGACGTGTGTGATCTCATGGCATGCTGAACAGAGTCTATGTTTTAGCCATTTCCGAAGACAGAAAAAAAAAATGCAAGAACAGTGTAAATGAGGAAGGGAAAAAATAGGTCTCTCTCTCTCTTTCTCTCTCTCTCTCTCTCTCTCTCTCTCTCTCTCTCTCTCTCTCTCTCTCTCTCTCTCTCTCTCTCTCAGTTGTTCGGAGGTCCAGGGGAGATAGAGCAAAATTCAAATTTCAGTGAATGTGACAAGAAAGCATTACTTAACTAGTGAAGATCTTCCACATACCCAATTGATTGATGAAGTTATGATCTTCCACATAAATACATTTTATTCATTGACTACATTATTCTAAAAAGCATGGATATAGACACGGGCACGAATACAGATACATATACGGACACGCAAAACAGCAATTTTAAAAAAGTGAGAACAAGGACACAGATACGGCAGGAATACGGCAACAAATATATTTTTATACGTTTCTATGTGTAATGTATATGAATGCAACATACTCAAGTCCTCAAAATGTGTCCTAAATGCCTCCAGTACGTGCAATACATGTCTTAGACGTGTCCCTGTGTGTCGCTAGAGTGTCCTAGACTTGTCCATTGAAAAATAAACAAATAAAAATTCAAGACACTCCATAAAATTCAAGAAACTCCATTGGCGTATCCGACACGTATATCGGTGTGTCCGAGGAGTATGTGTGTTCGATATGTGTTAGATACGGATATGGCACCCTGAATGGAGGTATGTGGAGTATGTGTCTTAGGCATTATTACAAGAGGTAAAATATGATGGTAGTAAAGTACTTTAACTAAGGCATCTCATATCTACTCCTCCACTGGTAATATCTCTAAGGAATGGAAGAGGAAATACTTAGTATAAGATTGACCTACCTTGCCGTTTACTAGATTAATACACATTACCAAATTCACAAAGGTACGATAATAATAACTTGAACACCATAAAAGGAAAAGAAAAACAGGAAGAAAATATAAGAGTACAAGATCTTCCATGGAAGCTTGAAGTTGCTAGATAATCCACTACAACCACAAAATCAAAATCCACAACCACGGCACGACTTCACATTTGTGCAACCCATCCAAACCATTAAGCAAAGCCAAGCCTTGAAGATAAGATGCAAAGCCACACAATTTCTGACACCCAACTACTAGAAAAGCTCAAGTCAGCATACTAAAACATCTCCACTAGAACCTATACCTAGATCCTCTCAAGCAGCCATCCATATCAATTTAACTCAAAGCACTGGTGACATACCCCACTAATCTAGCATAGGCAGATAACCTAAACAAACCTTGGCCAAAAAAGCCTCAAAATTTTCAAGTATTGGAATGAAAGCAAGAGCAGGGTATGTCCACGGACCATGGTGATCAAGTATGTCTATTTATTGTATGATTGGAACAAGTTGCAAGCTCCAAAGCCCAAGCAATTTCCGGCATTTCTGGAGAGATTATACGACCATGCATCCAATGTACCAAACATCCTTTCTCATAACTCAAACTCCAGAAGTTATTTAGGCTAAAATTTTAAGTGATGTGAATTAGTGCAAGAACTTTGTACTTCTTGTTCCTATAGCACCATATTTCCCAACATTTTAAACATGACGACAGCATTGAATAAAACCTCACTATTAGGATTCAAAACCCACAAGAACAGATGATATATGAATTGAAGCCAGATCGAATTGATTACCTTCTCCACTTATCAATGCGTAGCAATTGCTCAATAAAATTTTTTTTACATAAAATAGTAACTCTTCATGGACTTTGTGTTACTACATCTGCTAATACCCTAGTGATTTACATTTTTAGAAAGGCGTTCCGAAACATGATACACTTTCGTTCCAAAACGGTGAATTTAGAGATAATGTGATCCCAAACGTTTTTTTCTATTTATTTCTTTAAGGTCACCTAATGAGGAAAAAAATCAAATATAATAAACAAAAATCTAGAGAGAATGGAGTCTTGGCATAATAATTTGCAAAAAATGAGCCATAATACTCCTAAAAATGTGTCTTTAGATATTAATTGGAGAAGGCATAGACTAAATTTTATTAGATGTCTAACTGTTAAAGAAAATTGGTCTAGAAGTATCTTAATTCTAATAGTGTAATTTATACAAGCCTATCTCTAGTGTACCATCTTATAGAGCATGTGGCGTACTACATTATCGTTCTCGTTCCATGAACATGAACAATCTGCGTCCCAGGTAACATAGGATGGATTAATCCGAATAATTCCCTGCAATTCATTTTTTATGTGGGAATTCCAAAGTTTCGACACACATATTTACATGAAAGCACCACAAGGAGACAGTTCCCAAGCAAACCAAAATGCTCTCCTTGAGAAAGAAAGATAGCTAAACTTAATATCTTTTGAAAACATTTTATGTGAAGCTAAATGGAATATCCTCAACAAAATACAGCACCAATGTAGTTCAACAAATTAAAATCTATTCTCAAAGGCCCATTAAATTAAAGCACCAGAAAACCCTGAGTGAAACCCTTCCCATCTTTCACTCAACATTACAGCTGCAAACAAATGATGTACTCGAAACAACCAAACTCAACTGCATTTACAACAAATTTCATATCAGCTTCCTCACAACCAATATACATGGCCAAAACATCAGATATGTCTTTTGCTGTTTAACAAATTTACGGTAAACAAACAACCAATCAAAGAGTTAAGAACCCGATTCAGTCCTATCATTTTAACTGCCAGCAAATAGAAAGAAACCAAGCCCTACCAGTTGCAATGCTCTACAAGTTAAAGCCCTGTCAATCCAACATACATTTCTAGAAGCAAAATGTGAATATCAACCAAAACCCTGACTATAGCATTCAGACATTAGCAACCAGCTGCCCTAATTCCTAGGAGGAAGGATGAGATCATTCCACCGCATACTAGTAAGTCAGAAATTAACAATCAGACAATAAACTATCCACACCAAAAAAAAAAAAAAAAACTATGTGATTCTTCATAGTGAACTTCTTTAAACAATCAAACACAATTGCCTCACCAAAGAAACCCAAGAAAGCATAATAAAATCCATACAAAATCCCACGTATTCTATTGGTTTAAACGTGCAAATGATAACAAAATTCCACAATCACCAAAACACAACTATGTAAACAGAAAATTAGCAAATACCCGCTCAAATCCCAGAAGCACCAGCTTTCTTCAAGCCCTTCTTCTTGACAATAACACTAGCCCCAATGAAGAAACTCGAAGACAAGGCCAACACCAAGCCCTTTACGTTGTCAGAGGACATACCGTGTGAATCAGACTCCTCCGAAATCGCCATAATAGCCCAAAATGATCTCCGTCCTCTTCTTTAACCGACAAAGTCACAGCAAAATCCTTATCTCCCATTCCATCGTATCCATCACACCAACTCATCAGCCCCGTCTTCTCATAACATAAAGTGATAGACAGGAGAACAGAGTGGCAAGTTTCGCTGACACAAATATTTTAGGAACTTAATTCCACAACTTAATGCTCGAACCCGAGTTAATCACCAATTCAATTGTCGTTTTTAATAAAAACGCTAATGCATGAAAATGTTATTAGAATAAGCATTTTTTAACCGTAATGAAACCGCTAACTGGATTAGCGATTTTAATAAAATCGCCAATTGAATTGGCAATTTTACTAAATTTACCGTCAATTTAATTGGCGATTTTATATCAGCAATTTCCCCAAGCAGTTCAAAACCCATTACTTCCAAATTAAGGGTTCGTTTGACATGCCGTCAACTCTCATGCATCACTCATGTCACACCGGTGCCTCTCGCCAAGTTTCACTCTCCCCGGACCCTTTCTTGCCACTTTGGTACCCCAACGGCCGATTTCGCCTTCTTTCGAGAACCTAAGTTCCGAAATTTCAAAACTTTGCATAACTTCCAAATCGGGAAACCGATTGACGTGCCGTCAACTCCCACACATTACTCGTATCACACTGGTGCCTCTTGCCAAGTTTCGCACTCCCCGGAGCCTTTCTCGCCATTTCGGTACCCCAACGGCCGAGTTGGCCTAACTCTAAAAACTTAAGTTTCAGAATTCTGAAACTTTGCATAACTTCCAAACCGAAAAACCGATTGATGTGCCGTCAACTCCCACACGTCACTCATGTCACACCGGTGCCTCTTGCCAAGTTTCGCACTCCCCGGAGCCTTTCTCGCCATTTCGGTACCTCAACGGTCGAGTTGGCCAAACTCCAAAAACCTAAGTTTCAAAATTCTGAAACTGTGCATAACTTCCAAACCGGAAAGTCGATTGACGTGCCGTCAACTCCCACCTGTCACTCGTGTCACATCGGTGCCTCTTGCTAAGTTTCGCACTCCCTAGAGCCTTTCTCGCCATTTCGGTACCCCAATGGCCGAGTTGGCCTAACTCCGAAAACATAAGTTTTGAAATTTCGAAACTTTGCATAACTTCTAAATTGGGAAACTGATTGACGTGCCGTTAACTCCCACACGTCACTCGTGTCACACCGGTGGCTCTTGCCAAGTTTCGCACTCCTCAGAGCCTTTCTTGCCATTTCGGTACCCCAATGGCTGAGTTGGCCTAACTCCGAAAACATAAGTTTTGAAATTTTGAAACTTTGCATAACTTCTAAATTGGGAAACCGATTGACGTGCTGTTAACTCCCACACGTCACTCGTGTCACACCGGTGCCTCCCACCAAGTTTTGCACTTCCCGGAGCCTTTCTTGCCATTTCAGTACCCCAACAGCCAATATATATAACATTAAATAGAAAATGCCAAATATGATCCAAGCTCATACTTATCTTATATGAAAACATAAACATAATAACTTATTTTACATTATACTGAAATGAAAACTAGACCAAGCTTTATGGGCCATGTTCATAACAAAATAGTGGTTTGCCAGCAACGCTAAAACTACTAGGTAGATAGTTTTCAAAGTCATTGTCGCCTTCTTCTTTTGAGAAGTCTGAAAGTTCTAGGTTAGAAACTAGTAACAGATCTTCAACGATTTCTAATATTCGTTGTGTTGGATCACCACATTGTTCCTTCGCTTGCTGTGTAAAATGATATTTATCCAACCTTCGTTACATTTGATCAACCTCGCGTTCGAGTGCTTTTATGACCTTGCTATTAGGTGATCGTCTGTTGAACAACTTAGCTGAATGGGCCTTTGGGACATGAAGGCCATGCCATCGGCAATACATCTCTTGTTCACACTGTTTATCGAACAAGTCTTCCCACGGCAACCTTATGCATTGGGAGTCAATCACCCAGCGAGGTGGACGTAAGGACGCATTGCCGATGAAGATGTGGCTGACTGGACCCATTATATCGTGCATTAGTATTGGTTTGTTAAGAAAGCAACGCTTTCGGCCATACCATTTGTTACCGACTGGGTCCATGCATGTATGCACCATATGGATGGGTGAGGATTGCTTTTGATCTGTGTCGCCGCTTCGAGCCGAATGATTACATGATGCCCCAAATAATCCTTTTCGCTTCGACATGTTAGGAAGTGTGTATGGTTTAGCACTTGTTTTTGTAATGGTACGACGTATATATAGGTAATACGATACAATGCATGAGTAAATGGTTCACGTGAATTCATTGGGATGCAAAACAAGACTTTTGTGCAGCCTTCACGTGAAGGGTTCAGGACATGCCTTCACGTGAAGCTAATGCACGCTTTTTACTAAAATGACGCATCACCTCGTGCAGCCTTCACGTGAAGGGTTCAGAACATGCTTTCACGTGAAGCTAATGCACGCTTTATATTGAAATGATGCATCACCTCGTGCAACCTTCACGTGAAGGGTTCAGAATATGCTTTCACGTAAAGCTAATGCACGCTTTATACTGAAATGACGCATCACCTCGTGCAACCTTCACGTGAAGGGTTCAGGACATGCCTTCACGTGAAGCTGATGCACGCTTTATACTGAAATAACGTGACACCTCAAAACATAACCCCAACTGGCAATACGGTAATGTAGAAGATGAACTATTTTATGAATAACCATAATATGTGATTACAAAAAAATCTATGAACTACAAAATTTGATACATCCATAAACACGAGATACTAGAAATAACCGTAATATTCGATTACATCAACAAATATTCGACAACTTTCTGAAAATGTAACTAATACAAACCCTATACCCCCAAGTACTATACATGACCACCTATACCACATAGGGGTGGCCTCCTATCTCGTCTTGACTTACGGGTAAAGACCCGTGTGATACTATGTAGTCTCTACTGAGATGGCTCTACCTGGGTGATCTGTGAAATGCCCTCAGGAGGTATATGCCGATGTGGGTCAATGGTAGGGACTACGTCGACTGGAACAATGGGAGGCCTATTACTGACCTGAGTGAGCTGAGATGACCCATCTACCTGTGATGGTGGTATGGGATGTGTAGTCTCGGATGGCATAGTAGATGGAACGTGACCCTGGGTGTCCATGAAAGGCATCTCTATATGGTACCCTTCAGCTAACAATGGATCCAAAGGTGCATGAAATCCCATATCATCTCCAACGGGCGAGGAACCAGATCGTTGGTCATAAAAAACAGGAGAAACGTCGTGGCAGGGTGTGGTGCGATGAGGTCTCACCTCGCAACTGGTCGCATATGATGATGAGGGTACATATCAAAGGTCACTGTGATATGTATATGCTGGCATACTCGGTGTGACATGCGATATAGGTGTCCAGATCGAGGCCGGCTGGCCAACTGAGTGTTGGGCCTGTGAAACTAAGTTGTTGGGCAACTGAAACTGAGTGTTGTGCCTGCGACACTGAGGGCTAGGCCTGTAAAACCGAGGGCTGGGCATCTGAGTGCTGGGCCTGCGATATGCGCTGCTGCTCACGTAATATCTCTAATTACTTAGTACACAAGTCACGTGCCCTATACATATCCTCTAGTGCCGGATCAGTCCCAAACCCATATATAGCACTATTTATAAGATGATGCACAGTCGTGAAATGACGGGTCTACAAAATGAAGCATAATTTTTATGTCCCTTTACCAATTCATATTTGCTTTGAAAAACCATATTACCTAAAAGACTACTAACCGCAATCTCTACCATAGACCCGACATCCAGGTAGCCTCGTTCCGGGTGGTGAGCTAGATTGCCCACTAATGGGCATGTGATACGGCGATCCCACTGCATATATAGATCGTCATATTACATGTCTCCAGCAGTAGGAACCCCAACTATAATATGACCACGGCGCTACTGCCATCGCTTTATGTACTGTATATGATACTCCCTCCAATCGGTTTTATGTCTCCCATGCCCATTTAAACCATGTAAGTCAGGAGATGTGTTATGAGCCTATGGAATGACCTGTTTGAAACCAAACTATCGGCATACAAGATTAGGCAGATGCCACTCTACGACCTCGAAGCACAATAATGTGGATCGAGTCAGCCAGATATCGCTCCCAACTCAACAATAATCTAGAGGGGAATCTATGATAGCATCATATGGTTTCTGTAAGCACCCTATTTTTGTCCGCTCGGTAATCTCCGGCTCGACTGGGCTCATTTTCAAATATCACATGCAACCTGATTTCTAAACTCCAATTTAGTCCACCGGTTGCTTCCGGGGCCTGTAAAGCCCACTTGAAGCTAAATGACCATTTTACCCCTAGGCATCCGAAAGCCCCAGGAACCACACCGGCTCTCGGTATCAAACCGGTAACCTCTTAAGAATGCTTCTCATAGTATTCTCAACCTTTCATTATCTTTTTGGATCATTCTGAGTCAGTTCCGGCAAACCCGATATGAAATGACCGTTTTGCTCCTGGTGGGTCGGTCGCCTTTTCTGACCACACCGGCTCTGGGTATCAAACTGGTAACCTTTGGGAACATTCTAAATAATGTTTCCAAATCTTGAGTCTTCTTCCGGGACATTCTGAGTTCATCTTGGTAACTTTCTAGCCTGGTTAACTGTTTTGCCCCTAATGGCCCGGTCAACCCTTCTAACAAATCTTGTTATTATTTTTCAAGTCCTTTGTCCCCGAGACATTATTCTAAGGGTTCTTGTCCCTTTCCCTTTCCGGCTCTCCAAGTCATTCTCGGCCCTTTCAATTCATCCCCGGATCTTCTGGAGTCACTCCTAGTGAAGCCATGCTAAAAATTACGTGGTAGTCACTAGTACAGGCGCTCAAATCTTCTAAAGATATGTTGCTTGTTGTCGCGCCCAGATTTTTTGCACTCAAGGATTACTCACACAAGTGGAAAAAATACTGTACTCTCTCGTTAGAACTCACCCTCCTAGAAAAATGAGTGCAACTATATTTAAATTGAAAATAGAATTGAATAAAGGGCTTTTAGAAAAGATTTGGAGTCCTCACCTAACTTGATTAAGGTGAGTTAGGTCACCTAAAAACTAAGAATAATCCGAAGACTACGCTTAGGGTTTTAGAAAACGATTTTGAAAATATCTCCTCAAGAGAGGATTTTTTAAGAAAACAGGTTGTTTGACAACCTTTGGAAAACATTTATGCCCTTTTTGAAAAATAACTCCGTTTTTTGTTTATGAAAATAGTGATTCTAGGTTCGGAGATTGGTAACGTGTAGGGAAGACACACTAAGCCATCACCCTACCCCGCCCTTTCGGTACTTATATGTCAATCTACCCTAAATTCACCTATGAGAGTCTTCAACTAACTATTGTTCAATCCTATCCACTTTAGAAAAGAATGTTAAAAAAAAAGCATGATGCATGATATGCAAGTGCAAGAAAAGAGAGTTGGAAAATAGATTTAGAAATAGATTTGGAAAGAAATTGATTTGATTTGAAAAGATAGATTTGAAATTGGAAAGTTTTAGAATTTGAAAATAGATTTTTGAAATTGGAAATTGGAAATAGAATATAGAATTGGTAACTTGAAGAAGATTGTAGAATTGGAGATTTGAAAGAAGTTGTGGAAATAGAAGTTTAAAAGAGGTTGTAGAACTTGAAATTTGAAAAATGTGGAGACCGCACCCATGAGGGTTGCCTATGTATCCTTTTGGAGGAATCAGGTCAGTCGTAGTTTGGACAAGAGTCCGATTGAAAATAGAAGAGTTGATTTGGAAAAGAGTTGAAGTTAGAATTCGAATTAGAATTGGAAGAGTAGGAAATTTGGACTTTGATTGGAAGATTTGAAAATATTGATTTTGAAAGACTTGGTTTTAGGAAACGTAGACTTAGGAAAGACTTGAGACTTAGAAAAGATTTGACTTGACTTGGAAGGATTTTAGAAAAGATTTGACTCAAACGTTGGACTTGGAAAGATTAGGAAAGGTTCGAATTAGGGAAGTTTCAAATTAGGAAAGTGTCATTTTAAGAAAGTTTTCAAAATAGAAAATTTTTCGGATTAGGAAAGTTTCAACTTAAGAAAGATTTCAATTTAGAAAAGTTTCAAATTAGGAAAGTTATGAATTATGAAAGTTTTGAAGTTGGAAAGTTTTGAACTTAAAAATGTTTTGAATTAGGAAAATTTTAGTTTAAGAAAAGTTTAAATTAAGAAAGCTTCAACTTAAGAAAGTTTTGAATTTAGAAAAGTTTTAAGTTAGGAAAGTTTTAAATTTAGAAATTTTTGAAATTAGGAAAGTTTTGAAAAAGGAAATGTTTCACTTTAAGAAAATTTCGATTTAGGAAAACTTTAACTTAAGAAAGTTTCAAATTTAGAAACTTTTGGATTTGGAAAGGTTTGAAATTTAGAAAGTTTCAGAGTTTTGAGTTTTAGAAAATCTTGAGATTAGAAAAGGTTTGAGTTTAGGAAAGATTTGAAAACTTAGATTTGGATAGTTAAGATTTGTAAAGGGGTAGAATTAGGAAAATGTTGAATTAGGAAATATTTGAAAATTGAATTTTAGAATTCAGGAAAGATTCTTATATTCAAGTTTTGGAAACTTAAGATTTAGGAAAGTAGAGGATTAGGAAGAAGTTGAATTAGGAAAGATTTGGATTAGGAAGGAATTGGATTTTGTTTCTAAAAGAGAAAATTTGATTTAGTTTCCAAAAACGGAGGATTGGATCTAGTTTCCTAAACGAGAGATTGGATTTGGTTTTTTAGATGGAAGATTTGATTTGACAAGGATTTGGAAAAGGAAGTTTTGTCGCGCCTAGATTTTTGATACTCGAGGAATACACATACAAGCGGGAAAAACGCTGTATTCTCTCGTTAGAACTCACCCTCCTAGAAGAATGAGTGTGACAAGGTTTGAATTGAAAATAGACTTGAATAAAGGGCATTTAGAAAAGATTTGGAGTCGTCACCTAACTTGATTAAGGTGAGTTAGGTCACCTAAAAACTAAGCATAATCTGAAAACTACACTTAAGGTTTTTGAAAATGATTTTGAAAATATCTCCTTAAGAGATGGTTTTTAAGAAAACAGGTTGTTTGGCAACCCTTGGAAAACATTTAGCCCTTCTTTTGAAAATAACTCCGTTTTGGTCTTTCGAAAACAGTGATCTAGGTTCGGAGGTTAGTTACGTGTAGGGAAGACGCACTAAGCCATCACCCTACCCTACCCTTGCGGTACCTACATATCCATTTACCCTAGATTCACCTATGAGAGTCTTCAACTAACAAATGTCCAATCCTATTTACTTTAGAAAAGAATTTTGAAAAGAAATTGACATAATGCATGATATGCAAGTGCAAGAAAAAGAGAATTGGAAAATAGATTTGGAAAGAAATTGATTTGGAATAAAAAGAAATTTGTAAAAAGATAGAATTTAAAAGAGATTTGAAAAGAGTTATGGAATTGGAAACTTGAAAAATATTGTGACCGCACCCATGAGGGTTGCCTACGTATCCTTTTGGAGGAATCAATTCAGTCGTAGTTCGGACAAGAGTCTGATTGAAAATAGAAGAGTTGATTGGAAGAAAGAGATTGAATTGGAAATTGAATTGGAAGATTGAGAGATTGAACTTTGATTGGAAGATTTGAAAAGATTGGTTTTGAAGGACTTGGTTTTAGGAAACCTAGACTTAATAAAAACTTGAGACTTAGAAAATATTTGACTTAACTTGGAAGGATTTTAGAAAAGATTTGACTCAAAAGTTGGACTTGGAAAGACTAGGAAAGACTAGATTTAGGAAAGATTCGAATTAGGGAAGTTTTAAATTAGGAAAGTGTCATTTTAGGAAAGTTTAGAATTAAGAAAGTTTTCATTTTAGGAAAATTTTCAAATTAGGAAAGTTTGCGAAATAGGAAAGTTTTGGAATTGGGAAAGTTTTGACTTAGGAAAGTTTTAGGTTTAGGAAAGTTTTCACATTACAAAAGTTTTGTTTTAAGAAAGGTTTTGAAATAGGAAAGTGTTGAATTTAGAAATGTTTTGAATTAGGAAAAGTTTAGTTTAAGAAAGGTTTAGAATTTGGAAAGTTTCAAGTTAAGAAAGTTTTGAATTTAGAAAGCTTAGAATTATAGAAATATTTTAAATTAGGAAAGATTTAGAAAACGTTTGAATTAAGAAAGTTTCAACTTAAGAAAGTTTTGAATTAAGAAAGTTTTGAGTTCAAAAAGTTTTGAATTTAGAAAGATTTGAAATTTAGGAAAGTTTACAATTTAAGAAAGATTTGGGTTTAGAAAGATTTAACTTAAGAAAGTTTTGAATTTAGAAAACTTTGAATTTGGAAAGATTTGAGATTTAGAAAGTTCAAGATTTAGAAAGTTTTAGAGTTTGAGTTTTAGAAAATCTTGAGATTAGAAAATGTTGAGTTTAGGAAAGATTTGAAAACTTAGATTTGAAAAGTTAAAATTTGAAAAGAGGATAAAATTAGGAAAGGGTTGAATTAGGAAAGATTGTTATGTTCAAGTTTTGAAAACCTAAGATTTAGGAAAGTGGAAGATTAGGAAGGAGTTGAATTAGGAAAGTTTTGGACTAGGAAGGGTTAAGATTCCTATTTTCTAAAACAAAGGATTAGATTTTGTTTCTAAAAGAAAAGGTTTGATTTTGTTTCCAAAAACGAAGGATTGAATCTAGTTTCCTAAACGAGAAGATTGGATTTGGCTTCCAAAAGGAAAGATTAGATTAGACATGGATTTGGAAAATGAAGTTTTAGAAACCCTAGATTTGGAAGTGTATAGTTTTGATGTAGAAAATAGGTTTTTTTTGCAAACTCATGATTTTGACGTAGAAACGGAGGTTTTGGAAACCTAGGTTTGGGGAAAGGTTGAAAAACACATTTTTGGAAAGAAAATTAGGGTTTCCTAATTGTGGGTTCTAGGGCTTGACTTAGATACCAAGGAAAGAGTTTTTTGGAAGGTGTGTTTTTGGAAACGAAGATTTTGGAGGAAGATTCTAAAGAGGAGTTTTTTAGAAAGCGTATTTTGAAAAGAATGTTAGGAAGGAAGTTTTTGGAAAGTAAAACTTTAAGAGAGTTTTTGGAAAGATCTTTTAGAAAGAGTTTTTCTAGGGAGGAGACCTAGGGAACGTTTTTGGAAAGTGGACTTTGAAGAGAGCATTTTGGAAAGGGGTTTAAAAAGAGAAGTTTTCAAAAATAGAATTTTGAAGGAAGTTTTTAGAAAGCAATTTTGGAAAGAAGAGTTTTTTGAAAATATGTTGGAAAAGAGGGTTTTGAAGAAGAGACTTTTGAAGAGAGAACTTTTTGAAAAGTATAAAAACGTCTCATTTTTCTAAAGCGATTCTAACCATAAGAAGGTTAGAACCACTTTAAGAAAGTGGTTTTGAAAACAACAAAATTTGAAAATATGAACCATAAAAGTCACCTTACATGTAACACTTTCCTAAAGAAACCCTAGCCATGGAAAGGATAGAATCACCCTAGGTTTGTGATTTTGAAAACATGTTTTGAAAAAGGAGATTTTAATATAATATTGAAAACAAGTTTGAAAACGATTTTGAAAACGAGTTTGAAAACGATTTTTGGAAGATGCAAGATCATGATATGCACAATGCAAATTTGGGGTCGTGAACATACAAGGCTAAGGCTTCACCACATAATCAAGGGGGTCAAACCCTCGTGGTCTCCGGTTAAACTAAAAGAAAGCTCCCGACATGGTGACCCTCCAATAGTCCAATTCTACACATGGACCAAGAATCTCCTTATTTCAAGCATGCAAAGAAAGGGGGGAAAGAGATAAGGGATTAAAATAGAGAAAATCCAAGTGGGTTAGGAGAGAGAAGAGAGGGGGGGGGGGGGGGGGGGGTGCAGAAACTTAAAGAGAAAACCTACCGTATGTCTTGTTTATTTCGCTTGGCTTTGCGTGCCTTGCTCTTCTTAACTTTTCTTCGATTTTCGCTTCAGTCTTCGAGGGCTTGTCTTTGATCTTCAAATCTTCATAGTTGCAGAACTCCAAGTCTTCAATGGAGGGTTAAAGGCTAGTGTATAAGTGTATAGGGGTGTATATGAGTGTATATGAGACTAGGGTTTGTGTATGGTGGCTAGGGTTTGGCAAACCTAAGGAAGCTAGGGTTTAGGAAGTGTACAAGCTCTGTGTATCGAAAATTAGGCTTTTTAGACTGAGTTTGTAGACCTCTTTCACGTTAAAAGAGGCTTTATATTTATAGAGATGGGATATACCTGGCGCTTGTTGCAGTGGCACCAGGCCAAAATTCCTCTTGGCGCCACTAGGAGTGGCGCCAGGCCATTTCTTGGCTTGGCGCCACTACTAGTGGTGCCAGCCAGTTAGGAAAGTTTGTAAGTCGGCAAGCAACGTATCTTTAGAAGATTTGGGCGCCTGTACTAGTGACTACCATGCAATTTTTCGCCTGGCTTCACTAGGAATGACTCCGTAAAGTCCGGGAATGATTTGAAGAGGCCGGGAATGACCCAGAGAACCGGAACAGGACAGGAACACTTAGAATAGCATCACGGAGGTATTTGACTTGAAAGATGAGGAAACGATGCATCAGAAGGATTGACCGGGCCGTTAGGGGCAAAATGGTCAATCGGGCCGGAAAACTGCCGGGACGGACCCGAAATTTGTTGAAAAAAGACTCGAGATTTGGAAACATTATTCAAAATGTTCTCAAAGGCTTTCTGGTTTGATTCCCAGAGCCGGTGTGGTCAGAAAAGGCGACTGGGCACTAGGGAGAAAACGGTCATTTTGCACCGGGTTCACCGGAACTGACTCAGAATGATCCAAAATGATAAAAGAAGGTTAAGAATACTATGAGAAGCATTCTTGGGAGGTTACCGGTTTGATACCCAGAGCCGGTGTGGTTCCCGGGGCGTTTGGATGCCTAGGGGCAAAATGGTCATCTTGACCAAAAAGTCCCGGAATTGGCCCGAAACTGACTAGAAGGCACCTAATCATGCTGAATTGCCTTTAAAACAATCTTGGAAGGTTGGACTTACTGTTTTGAGGATTCAAATGTGTTCTCGAGAAACGTGTCAAAAAATGGCCCTAGGGGCAGTTTGGTCATTTTTCACCAAAGTGGGCTAGCAGGCATTGGTGTTGACCTGGGTTTTGAGTGTTTCTGCCACTCTGATGGCGGTTGCGTGATACAAGGGTTTGTTGGCAATTCCCTATATCGATCTGTTTGCGAATATTTTCGCTACTCTGACGGTTGCGATGTTTGCGAGTATTTCCGCTACTCTGACGATTCGCGATCATTCTCGAGACTACCTGATCTCGGGAAGCTGCTATAAGGACTTAGCTCCTGAGAATCAACTTTCTCGAAAGGCGTGCCTAAACAGACATTTCTGCATTAGCGGGTTAGCAGGAGCCAAAGGTGGATCGTTCTACCATCTAGGGGACTTGGGGTCTCGTCCTTGTCGACAGATTTAAAGGGACTTACCGTTTCAAAGAGATTTTCTTCGAAAAACGCACTGAACCGTCTCGAGGAATAAACTGTCTCAAGAGAGGGATTGGAATTGGAATTGGAATTGGAATTAGAAAGGGGATTTACCGTCTTCGGAAAGACACACTTGATTTGGATTTAGAAAGGGGACTTACTGTCTTCGAAAAGACGTGCCAGGTGGGATTAGAACGAATGATGCCCCTAGGGGCATTTTGGTCATTTTGCCTCTATTTGGGCCTGGTGGGGCCCGCTAAGCAATGAATTGATGGGATTAGACTTAGAAAGTTAATTTGACTTGAAATTTACCCACAACGACTTGAACACAAGTCTGGACAAACCGTAGACTGCCGAGCGGTAAAAAATGAGGTGCTTATAGCTGCCCCTCTTTTTCTGTCTTTGCTTGTCAAAGATAGAAAATGATAAAGTAAGAGCCCCATGTTGACCGTGAGGCGGTTGGAGGGACGAACTTTGAAAATTTTTCAACAATGGGGGTCGAAAATGGATACCGGGCCCAAAAGGCCTTCGAAAACGAGTTTTGGCGGGAAAAAGGGTAATGCTACCCAGAATTTGGAGGGAATTCATTTTGACCTAAGACTTGAGTTTTGAAATCTTATTGGACAAAAAACTTGGAAAGATTTTGGAAAATAGCATTTTAGGAGACATTTTGGAGCTAAGAATTTAAGAACTCTTTCGGATTTGAAAATTTTTTAAATTGACAGGAATTTAGGATGGAAAACTTTGGAACTTGATAGAAATTTTGGAAAGAAGAATTTTTTGGGTGAAACTTTGAAAATTTTTAAGGATTTATTTTGTCTAAGACTCTTTTGAAAGAAAAGTTTGGGGGGGGGGGGCAAAGATTTTGAAAAGGGATTTTCTTGAAGAACTGAATCAAAAAAACTTGGAGATGGATTGAAAAAATTTAAGACCTGATTTTGAAAATGTTTTTTGACCTTGATTTTCGAAGTAGAATTTGATTTTAGGAAGTGATTTTGAAAAAGAACTTTTGGAAAACAGAATCAGAAAACCTTTTGAGAACTAATTTTGGAAAGGAAATTTCAGAAGAAAGAATTTTTGAAAACTTTTGGAGGATAATAATAAGAAACCATTGGGAAACTGATTTTTGAAAAAGAACTTTTTGAAGAGAAGAAGTCAAGAAACTTTTCGAGAAATTTTTAAAGAACCTTTGATAGTTGATTTTAGAAAAGAAACTTTGAATAAAAAGTTTAAGAAACTTTTAGGTTGGTCTGAATAGGATATATATGGAAGTTGTGTCCTTCATTTTTATTTATGTTTCACCTTTGGTTATTATCATTATTATTTCTTTGTTGCTTTTATTTCTTTATCTTTTGAATTGCATACATTGAATACTAATACCTCTTACCTTGACTTACCATTCAGGATGGCGGACGCAGGCGATGAGGGTTCTGAGAAGAGACACCGCTTCGGGAAGATGGCCCTAACAGATTCTTGTTGGCTGCTCCAGTCGCTCCAGAAGTAGTCACAAATCAACTAGCAGGGTATCCTCTAGCCAGAATGGAGGGGGGAGTAGGCTTCCAGTCGAACCCTTCCCTTCAATCAAGAAAACATTTGAAAAGGAAATGGATACCGAGGTTTTCCACTTTTGTCCTTTAGGATGGCCGACATTATATTGAGTCGACGGCGAATTTGGGATGATAGGTATCCTCCACATGAGTAAGACATTTTTTCCAGGTCCTTTGGTTGTATAGTTTCTCTCCTATTGGTGTTGCTTATTTTTGGCAATGGTTCCCTTCTGGCAGCCTGACTTGTCTTTCTTCCATGAGCTCGCTCCCTTTGTTCACGAGTATGGTTTCCTCCTAGGTCTTCAAGAAGATTTGGCTGACATTATGGGACCCATTTTTCCATATGGCCGCATCATAGTTCTCTTTTCAGCTTGGGCTCCACTTTGTGGCCTTTTCTTCTGATCTGCTGCCCCAGTTTCCTTATGTCACCATGAAGTTCTTGTTTCTCTCATTTTAAGTTTGCAACGGATAAAGGATTGGCATGCTTCTCGAGATTGGTCCATTTCTCCATAATAGCCCTAGCTCTGCTTCTCCTGAACTTGTTGATGTTTCCATTGGGTGGGATAACTTGTTCGATTGTCGGTTATGTGCACTGCTTGTCAAGATTCATGAGGGGTATTCCCATGCTCCTATGGTTGTGGGGGAGACCTTTGTGAGTCTTTTGAGATTCCAGTAGATTGTTGACGCTCATTTCTGGGGATGCGCTGCTCTTTTCCAGCTTTGGGCGATTGGGCATTTGTTTGTTATTCCTTTATTCTAGCACACATGGTATCTTGAGCTTGACCATATACATTCCCGGGCAAGATCTCAGAGAGTCATGGTAGATAAAAGGAGGCTTCCGCTGACCGTCGCAGCCTGGGCTGACTACCTCCGGAGCATGAGGTTAGGCACGGTCAGGTGGCATTCAGGATTGGTTGGTAGGTATTGCTTGAGGGGTCGGCCTTCCGAGAGGGCCTTCGTGCCCCTAGCAGGCCTGCGGGGCATTGCCCCTTTCTTTCGGGATTTGGGTTTTGTGACAGCTTGGTAGGAGTCAAGATATCCCTTATTCGGCATCTGCAGCTGAGTTCACTCTTGTTTTTGAGGCATCGATCTCGAGAGCGTTGGTGGAGAGACTTATAGATACATGGAGATTTTTTCTTCCTCATGTAGACGACGATGGTCCATTCTCTATCATACCCCTTGAGACTAAGATTTATCACTATTGGCTTCGGTGCTATGTGCTAGGTCCTAACAGACTTGTAAATCTTCTCATTGAGACTTCTTTACCTCCCATAGGGTACACCGACTTCTTGACAGCTATGATTGTTCAGGGGCAGTGTCACAGGCGGGAGAACCGCCGACTGATACGGATATTTCATGACCGGTTGAGGATGAGAGATGCTGAGGTAGCTTCGCTGGAGATGCAGCTAGCAGCAGCCAGATTGACATATGATGACCCACCTTTGGGTGCTGCGAGGGAACGTAGGCGGCCACGAGGCGTTCTAGGCAGTTTCACTTCCCTAGAGGGTGATGTGATGGATAGTCAGTCTTTGCAGGAGACTATGGAGTTCCTTACCCGAGAGAGGGACATGCTTCTGGCCAGATGTGCAGACTACGAGCGGGGTCGGCCGGGGTCTTCTGCAGGTGGTATTTCTTCGAGTGCTCCTCTTACAGTTGGCAAGCCAGGTGATCCTTGCCTAGCCGATTCCTCCTCTGATGATGATGGGGAGTGATATATTTTTGCCCCTCGCTCCCAGATTTGTTGATTCATGGTTTCTCAAGTCAGAAGTCCTTTGATTAGGGAGGTCAAGGGTGGGCCATTGCCCTATTCTGTACTTTTTGTCGACCATGGAAATCTGAGCTTTTTGAGGTGGGTGCCGGTGCTAGGGATGTCTGAGGGGTGACTTTAGTTCCTTTTTGTGTTTTACCTTGTTCCCTGTTTCCAATTTGAGAGAAAGAGAAAGACATAGAGTTAGTTTTTGTACAAAAACAGTTTATTTATGCATATTATACTTTATTTTATTTTTTTTATAGATGCACATGGCATTAGATGTCTGACTTATTTTGCATGTCCTACTTTTTTTTTATGTATATATTTGTTATGAATGCACAGGTTTATACAGGAATGGAATTTAATGCATGTTTTACTTTTGGATGAATGTACATATAGGAATGAAATTGAATGCATGCCATGCCTTTGATGAATACATGAATAGATACGAACTACACAGGAATTTAATGGATATACAGTTTATACATGTCATGGATGCATTAGTACTACAAGTATATAAGCTGTTTACAAAGAAAACCCCAGGATTGCCCCTTGGGCTCATACTCTCAGGATTCTATTCCTTTCTAAGATTCTACCCCATTTAGTTTTGTCCCATTCTCATCGGGGTGTGATAACATTTGCTCCATTCTCCAGGGATCTTGACCTTTTAGTTTGCTATCTTATCCCTACTTTCTACAGGTTTACTGTTTGGGGTGTTTCTGAGTTCACTTGGGTTTCTCTCTCAAATCTAAAAAATGCCACCATGGCTCGAGCAACAACTTCCATGCCCTTTGCAGAGGGATAAACAGCTAAGCCCTCAAACTGAGAAGACTTCTTTTAGGACTGTAATATAGGCGGGGTTTAGGGGTTGTAAGAAATAAAGGGATATTTAGGCTCAAAGATCTTTTTTTAGTGGGTTGTTTAAACCGAAATCATCTGAGCACATCTTGGAGCATGAGATTGCCCCTTGCATTCCCTTCCAATTCTCCTTTCTCACCCTACTGGTCTTGGTATTGTTCAGACTCATTTAGACTAAGCAATTTTTTTTTTATCAGAGAGGACTTTAATTTGGACCGTAACGTAGGCTAGATTAAGGGGTTTATGAATGAAAAAGGGTAGAAAGGCTAAAACATTATCACTTGTGGGGTTTTTAAAAAACAAATGATCACCTTTGGCAACTTAACTTCCATTCACTGCTTTCTTCTTTCCTTCATACTCTTATTGTTCTTCTGGACCGCTTTCTGCCTTCTAATTTAAGATTCTTTTTTTTTCATCAAGAAATTTGTTGCTACGTCAACTTTTGGAGACGCCAACTTTTTCATTTATATTTTGGGATGACAGTATCTTCTTTTGAAGATCCCCACGAACATAATATCTTCTTTAGAGATGCCTTTGACGCCATAACTTCTTGAAGATCACCGTTTTCATCGTTATTCATTATATCTTCTTGGAAATCACCCCTTTTCATCATTGCTCACTATATCTTCTTAGAAATCACCTTTTTCATCATTGCTCATTATATCTTCTTAGAAATCACCTTTTTCATCATTGCTCATTAATTTTTACTTATGACTTTTGCCTTAACCCAGTGTGGGCGGTGATCATCTGGTCGGTTTTCTTGAGGAAAGTAATCGACTCAAGTGGGCTTTACAAAGGGATTTATTTGTGTATGGTAGAAGAAATGAGGGCCTTTCATCACTTCAAATTAAATTGCTTAGTCCATAAAGCCTTTATTCAAAATTTAGACAATGTTCCTATAGATAGTGTGCTTCTGCCCGTGAACCCCTACATATTCTACTGAATCAACTATTTTGTGCAAACCCCAATGTGGGGGATGGTTATAGGTTTGGGGATATCTGAAAAGAGATCACTGATGGCTCTAGTGGGCTGAGCAAAGGATAGTGTTTATTTGGGATAAATAGAACAATGGCTCCTCATCATTTTGAGCACTCAGTTGGCCATCGCTTAGCTAGGATATCATGCAAGTGTCGCCTCTTCAATAAAATTCGCACTTCTTTGTTGAGATTGTCTTCCTCCTATCTCTCAGTCTCTCAAAGGTTTTAACCCCCTTTGAGTGGGTTGCCCATGCTATCCCATCCTTTAAGTCGAGTCATTATTGAATGGGAAAGAATCCTTAAAAGTAATATTCATCCACAAGAGTATGAGACAAAGGGGACAAACTAGAAACTATTTTTCATTTTTAAAACATGATTACATGTCATGCAATTTTTATTTAAAGAAGATATGCAAGAAAAAAAAAATAGCGAAATTTTGTGGAAACCTCCCTTTTCTAGTAGACCTTCTGATAAGGGCCCTTAATAGGATTTTGGGACTATGACCATCTCCTTGGTATTCCATTCGCCAGACGCATCCTCAAACAGCATAGGGTAGATTGACAAAATCTTCTGCGACGCTTGGGGAACTGCTGAAGACGGTATTGCTGTTGATTTCCTCCTCCATGATTGTATTGATGGTGTGGTCGCATTGCAGACTAGCAGCGACTGGTTTCCCCTCCTTGATTTCGATGACCTTATCATCTATTAGATCTTGGATTTTATGTTTCAGAGATCGGCAACTTTTTGTGTTATGGCCTAGTCCGCTTGAGTGATATGCACACCTGAGTGTTGAGTTGAAAGAGGATTGTAGAGGTTTAACCAGTGGTGTAGCCGATATCGGGCGCAGGTATCCAGCTTTCAGCAAATTATTGTAAGCATCTATTTGGGTGCCGGCCAATTGGGTAAAGGGTCGATTCCGCTTTCTTGCTCTTTTAGGTCTAGTATACGACGGCGCATAAACCAACTCAAAAGTAGGTACCCTAGGTGTTGTTGATGCAGACAGTTGTAAGGGCAGAGGGTCGAATGCTGTGGTAGTAATTCCTGCCAGGTTCGCTACTTGGGATTCGCTGAGACTTTGCATCTTCCGTTTTAGGGTATGGCAACTTCCGATGTTATGAACTTTAGGTTCAAGCTCTTTATCAAGAATAGGCTTTAGAGGTACCATGACCAGGCGCCCGGATTCACAAAGTTTCCGATAAGTTGTATCTCCAGAGCATTCAGGCAGGGTGAAGCTTTGACTTTCCTTTTTTTACCTTCTTTGGTGAAAGAGTATGCCCGACTTCAATTTGTGTCTGATCCGCATCTTGTGAGGGGTTGGTAGGAGTTTTAAGGTGGAGTACTGTGGCTACATGGAGTTGAGGTTGTGGCAGGGGAATGATCTTTTAGCGAGAGGTTAACTTTTCTTCTTTTTTCACATTGGTCATTTCTGCGTGAGATAGAGGGACCATGGTCTCCAGTTTCATCATCCTTTTTCTGAGTTCTGCTTGTTCTTCAAATATTCGGGTCTGCCCCTGCTTGAGTGGTCGATTGGGTGGTACTGAGGTTGCGGGCATTGTTGAAGTGGGCTCTTTAAACACCATTGCCTGCATCAGCTTGAACATTTCATCTATTTTGCTTTTCATCTCATTAACCTCCTTGCGAGTGACAGGGGAGGTCTCATCGAGGTTGGCTGCCATTAGTATAGTTCTTTGTAGGGTAGTGATGGGGCTTCTAGGTGGACGCTGTTCTTTCTTGGGAGCAATGTTGACTTTTACTGTAGGATTTCTGTAAAATAAAAAAGGAAGAAACAGAAGGACAAAAACACAAATCGCAAGTTAGTTTCTGGTTTTTAGAGAGCTTTATGCAATGCATATCCTAGGGTGTCCCTATTTAAGAGGAAAACTAAACATGGTGTATTGACTCACTTTTGGAGATAGGGGGCTTGCCACTATATATAGATACCTTACCGTCAAGCAGGAACCTTTAGCCATCCATGCATTCATTCTCAAAAGTAAAGAAGTACATTGAATTTTAGGGTTTAAGATACAAAGAAATTGAAATACATTTTAACAGGGGGAAGGGGGAACATTTTCTTTAGGACTTCCACCTATCTAGTTTTACAAAGGAAAAGACCTAAACTACTCTTGAGTCTTTGGATTCGCCTTCGTTAGATTTGATGTCAAGGAGGTCGCTGTGAGACCTTGTTGATCGATTGCCCCTTGTCTTTATGGCAGTCCCATCTCTGTGAGCATAGAGGGATTGGGGCCCCTTTTATGAAATGAATTGAGGTGCATGCCATGAGTCCTTAGGGTTATGTGGGAACCCTTAGGGTTTAGGTAGGTTTAATACAAGGGAGAATGACCTTGGTGTCACTCTCAATGGGTTGATCATATACATGAGAATGCAGTGACTTAAGTTACTTGAAACTCTTGTCTTAACATAAGATATTGAATGCATGAACATGGATATGCAAAGAGTATAAGGAAAGAGAATGCAATAGCGAGGTAAACGTGTAGGCATGAGCAATTAAACAGGCATTATAACAGTATAAATACAGTTATTATAACAACAGGAATAGATAGGTATAAATAAAAATAAGAGCAGTCGCCCTTTCTTCCATGGTTTTGAAAACGGTGCTAGTGTTTTAAATCCGACAGAGGTTCGGCTTTGCATGGTGTCTATCTGAGTATGAGGTTGAGGGTTGACTAATGCGTCCTAAAAAGGCTCGGTCCCCGGATCTTCAAACCTAGGCCCACTCCCCAAGGTGGTGCCATGATCGGTTAGTGATCCGAGCGGGGGAACCATCAAGAGGCCGTAGGCGAAGAAACTGATCGCAGCATCTTGCCCACAACCAATATACCGTTCCCTCTTTCTAACTAGAAAGGTCACATCAGGGTAATAATACAAGTATGCAGAATGCAAGTGCACATGGAGTGTGTGTGTGATTTTTAAAAGTGGAGGAAAGAGCCCAGCAACTCCCATCCATCATGTTCATCACATTCATGAATGGCAGTTAATAAAATTTAAACAACAAGCGCACCTACAAAACAAAGATGCAAGAGTTAGTATGTGGATGGAAAACATAATACAAAATAATATGAATAAATGCATGTCTTTTTTTAAAACAATTTTGAAAATTTGGTTTTGAAAATTTAAAGCGAATAGGATTGAACAAGTTAATTGAAGACTCTACATGGGTGAAGGGTAAAAAGACATGACTAATGGCCTAACCCTCTAAGTGTCTCCAGCAGAGTAGCTAGTTGTCGTGCTCAGATTTTTCGCACTCGAGGAATACACACACAAGTGAGAAAAACACTGTATTCTCTAGTGAAAACTCACCCTCCTAGAAGAATGAGTGCGACTAGGTTTGAATTGAAAATAGACTTGAATAAAGGGCTTTTAAAAAAGATTTGGAGTCGCCACCTAACTTGATTAAGATGAATTAGGTCACCTAAAGACTAAGCATAATTCAAAAACTACACTTAAGGTTTTTAAAAACGATTTTGAAAATACCTCCTCAAGAGAGGGTTTTTAAGAATATAGGTTGTTTGGCAACCCTTGGAAAACATTTAGCCCTTCTTTTGAAAATAACTCCGTTTTGGTCTTTCGAAAACAGTGATCTAGGTTCGGAGGTTGGTTACGTGTAGGGAAGACGCACTAAGCCATCACCCTACCCCGCCCTTGCGGTACCTACATATCCATTTACCCTAAATTCACCTATGAGAGTCGTTAACTAACAAATGTTCAATCCTATTTACTTTAGAAAAGAATTTTGAAAAGAAATTGACATGATGCATGATATGCAAGTGCAAGAAAAAGAGAATTGGAAAATAGATTTGGAAAGAAATTGATTTGGAAGAAAAAGAAATTTGTAAAAAGATAGAATTGAAAAGAGTTATGGAATTGGAAACTTGAAAAATGTTATGACCACACCTATAAGGGTTGTTTACGTATCCTTTTGGAAGAATCAGGTCAGTCGTAGTTTGGACAAGAGTCCGATTGAAAATAGAAGAGTTGATTGGAAGAAAGAGATTGAATTGGAAATTGGATTGGAAGATTGAGAGATTGAACTTTGATTAGAAGATTTGAAAAGATTGGTTTTGAAGGACTTGGTTTTAGGAAACCTAGACTTAAGAAAAACTTGAGACTTAGAAAATATTTGACTTGACTTGGAAGGATTTTAGAAAAGATTTGACTCAAAAGTTGGACTTGGAAAGACTAGGAAAGACTAGATTTAGGAAAGATTCGAATTAGGGAAGTTTCAAATTAGGAAAGTGTTATTTTAGGAAAGTTTCGATTTGGAAAGTTTAGAATTAAGAAAGTTTTCATTTTAAGAAAATTTTCGAATTAGAAAAGTTTTCGAAATAGGAAAGTTTTGGAATTGGGAAAGTTTTGACTTTGGAAAGTTTTAGGTTTAGGAAAGTTTTCACATTACAAAAGTTTTGTTTTAAGAAAGGTTTTGAAATAAAAAAGTGTTGAATTTAGAAATGTTTTGAATTAAGAAAAGTTTAGTTTAAAAAAGGTTTAGAATTTGGAAAGTTTCAAGTCAAGAAAGTTTTGAATTTGGAAAGCTTGGAATTATAGAAAGATTTTAAATTAGAAAAGATTTAGAAATGGTTTGAATTAAGAAAGTTTCAACTTAAGAAAGCTTTGAATTAAGAAAGTTTTGAGTTCAGAAAAATTGGGATATAGAAAGATTTAAAATTTAGGAAAGTTTACAATTTAAGACAGATTTGGGTATAGAAATATTTAACTTAAGAAAGTTTTGAATTTAGAAAACTTTGAATTTGGAAAGATTTGAGATTTAGAAATTTTAAGATTTAGAAAATTTTAGAGTTTGAGTTTTAAAAAATCTTGAGATTAGGAAAGGTTGAGTTTAGGAAAGATTTGAAAACTGAGATTTGAAAAGTTAAGATTTTAAAAGGGGATAAAATTAGGAAAGGGTTGAATTAGCAAAGATTTGAAGATTGAGTTTTAAAATTTAGGAAAGATTGTTATGTTCAAGTTTTGGAAACTTAAGATTTAGGAAAGTGGAAGATTAAGAAGGAGTTGAATTAGGAAAGTTTTGGACTAGGAAGGGTTAAGATTTCTATTTCCTAAACTAAAGGATTAGATTTTGTTTCTAAAAGAAAATCTCTGATTTTGTTTCCAAAAACGAAGGATTGGATCTAGTTTCCTAAATGAGAAGATTGGATTTAGTTTCCAAAAGGGAAGATTAGATTTGACAAGGATTTGGAAAAGGAAGTTTTAGAAAACCTAGATTTGGAAGTGTATAGTTTTGACATAGAAAATTGGTTTTTTTTTTTTGGAAACTCATGATTTTGACGTAAAAAGGGAAGTTTTGGGAACCTAGGTTTAGGGAAAGGTTGAAAAGCACATTTTTGGAAAGAAAATTAGGGTTTCTTAATTGTGGGTTCAAGGGCTTGACTTAGATACCAAGGAAAGAGTTTTTTGAAAGGTTTGTTTTTGAAAACGAAGATTTTGAAGGAAGATTCTAAAGAGGAGATTTTTGAAAAGCGTATTTTGAAAAAATGTTAGGAAGGAAGTTTTTGGAAAGGAAAACTTTGATAGAGTTTTTGGAAAGAGTTTTTCTAGGAAGGAGACCTAGGGAACATTTTTAGAAAGTGGACTTTGAAGAGAGCGTCTTGGGAAGGGGTATAAAAAGAGAAGCTTTGGAAAATAGAATTTTGGAGAAAGTTTTCAGAAAGCAATTTTGGAAAGAAGAGTTTTTGGAAATGTGTTGGAAAAGAGGGTTTTGAAGAATAGACTTTTGAAGAGAGAACTTTTTGGAAAGTATAAAAATGTCTCACTTTTCTAAAGCGATTCTAACCATAAGAAGGTTAGAACCACTTTAAGAAAGTGGTTTTGAAAACAACAAGATTTGAAAATATGGACCATAAAAGTTACTTTAAATCTAACACTTTCCTAAAGTAACCCTAGCCATGGAAAGGCTAGAATCACCCTAGGATTGTGATTTTGAAAAGAAGTTTTGAAAAATGAGATTTTGATCCAATTTTGAAAACGACTTTGAAAATGATTTTGAAAACGAGTTTGAAAACGATTTTTGGAAGATGCAAGATTATGATATGCACAATGCAAATTTGGGGTCGTGAACATACAAGGTTAAGGCTTCACCACATAATCAACAGGGCCGAACCCACGTGGTCTCCGGTTAGACTAAAAGATAGCCCCCGACACGGTGACCCTCCAACAGTCCAATCCTACACATGGACCGGGAATCCCCTTGTTTCAAGCATGCAAAGAAAGGGGGAAAAGAGATGGGGGATTAAAATAGAGAAAACCCAAGTGGGTTAGGAGAGAGAAAGGGTGGGGGGAGGGGGGGGGGAAGTGCAGAAACTTAAAGAGAAAGCCTACCGTATGTCTTATTTATTTCGCTTGGCTTTGCATGCCTTGCTCTTCTTGCTTTTTCTTCGGTTTTCACTTCAATCTTTGAGGGCTTGTCTTTGATCTTCAAATCTTCGTTGTTGCAGAACTCCAAGTCTTCAATGGAGGGTTGGAGGCTAGTGTATAAGTGTATAGGGGTGTATATGAGTGTATATGAGGCTAGGGTTTGTGTATGGTGGCTAGGGTTTGGAAAACCTAAGGAAACTAGGGTTTAGGAAGTGTACGAGCTCTGTGTATCGAAAATTAAGCTTTTTAGACTGAGTTTGCAGACCTCTTTCACGCTGAAAGAGGCTCTATATTTATAGAGATGGGATATACCTGGCGCCTGTTGCAGTGGCGCCAGGCCAAACTTTCTCTTAGCGCCACTAGGAGTGGCGCCATGCCATTTCTTGGTTTGGCGTCACTGCTAGTGGTGCCAGCTAGTTAGGAAAGTTTGTAAGTTTGCAAGCAACGTATCTTTGGAAGATTTGGGCGCCTGTACTAGTGACTGCCATGCAATTTTTAGCTTGGCTTCACTAGGAATGACTTCGGATAGTCTGGGAATGATTTGAAGAGGGCGGGAATGACCCGGAGAACCGAAACAGGGCAGGAACACTTAGAATAGTGTCCCGGAGGTATTTGACTTGAAAGATGAGGAGACGATGTGTCAGAAGGATTGACCGGGCCATTAGGGGCAAAATGGTCAACTAGGCCGGAAAGCTGCCGGGACAGACTCGGAATGTCCTGGAAAAAGACTTGAGATTTGGAAACATTATTCAGAATGTTCCTAAAGGCTTGCCGATTTGATTCCCAGAGCCGATGTGGTCAGAAAAGGCGACCGGCTCACTAGGGGCAAAACAGTTATTTTGCACCGGGTTCACCGGAACTGAATCGGAATGATCCGGAATGATAAAAGAAGGTTGAGAATACAATGAGAAGCATTCTCGGGAGGTTACCAGTTTGATACCCAGAGCCGGTGTTGTTCCCGGAGCGTTTGGATGCCTAGGGGTAAAATGGTCATCTTGACCGAAAAGTCTCGGAATTGACCCGAAACTGACTAGAAGGCACCTAATCATGCCAAATTGCCTTTAAAACAATCTTGGAAGGTTGGACTTACCGTTCTAAGGATTCAAATGTTTTCTCGAGAAACGTGCCGAAAATGACCCTAGGGGTAGTTTGGTCATTTTTCACCAAAGTGGGCTAGCAGGCACTGGTGTTGACCTAGGTTTTGAGTGTTTCCGCCAATCTAACAGCGGTCGCGTGGTATAAGGGTTTGTTGGTAATTTCCTATATCGACCTGTTTGCGAGTATTTTCGCTACTTTGACGGTTGCGATGTTTGCGAGTATTTCCGCTACTCTGACGGTTCGCGATCATTCCCGAGACTGCTTGATCTCGGGAAGCTGCTATAGGGACTTAGCGCCTGAGATTCAACTTTCTCAAAAGGCGTGTCTAAACGGACATTTCTGCATTGGTGGGCTAGCAGGCGCCAAAGGTGGACTGTTCTACCATGTAGGGGACTTAGGGTCTCGTCCCTATCTACAAGTTTAAAGGGACTTACCATTTCTAAGAGATTTTTTTGAAAAACGCACCGGACCGTCTCGAGGAATAAACTGTCTTAAGAGAGTGATTGGAATTGGAATTGGAAAGGAGACTTACAGTCTTCGGAAAGACGCACTTGATTTGGATTTGGAAAGGGGACTTACTGTCTTCGGAAAGACGTGCCTGGTGGGATTAGAACGAATGATGCCCCCAGCGGCATTTTGGTTATTTTGCCTCTATTTAGGCCCGGTGGGGCCCGCTAAACGATGAATTGACGGGATTAGACTTAGAATTTAATTTGACTCGAAATATGCCCACAATGACTTGAACACAAGTCTGGACGGACCGTAGACTACCGAGCGATCAAAACTGGGGTGCTTACAAGTTTTAGAAACCCTAGATTTGAAAGTGTATAGTTTTGACGAAGAAAATAAGAGGTTTTGGAAACCTAGGTTTTGAGGCAAGTTTGGAAACCATATTTTTGGAAAGAAAATTAGGGTCTCCTAATCATGGCTCTAGGGCTTGACTTGGGCTCTAAGGAAAGGGATTTTTGGAAAGTGTGTTTTTTGGAAACAAGTTTTTGGAAGGAAATCCTAGAGAGGAGTTTCTAGAAGATGAGTTTTAAAAAGAGAATTTTTGGAAAGAGATTTTGGAAGAAGCTTTTTGGAAAGAGTTTTTAGGAAAGTGAATTTTGAGGAAGGCGTTTTCTAGGAAGGAAACATAGGGAGTGTTTTTAGGAGAGGAATTTTGAGGAGAGTGTTTTGGAAAGGAGTTTAAAAATAGATTTTTGAAGAGAGCTTTTGAAAACAATTTTGGGAGGAAGAGTTTTTGGAAAGCATGTTGAAAGAGAGATTTTTGAAAATAGAGTTTTTAGGAAAGTATGAAAACGTGTCACTTTCCTAAAGCGATTCTATCTATAAGAAGGCTAGAACCAATTTAAGAAAGTGGTTTTGAAAACAACAAGGGGTTGAAAATATAGACCATGTTGGTCACTTTAAATATAGCACTTTTCTAAAGCAACCCTAGCCATGAAAAGGCTAGAATCACCCTAGGATATTGATTTTGAAAACAAGTTTTGAAAAAGAAGATTTTGATACAATTTTGAAAACAAATTTGAAAACGATTTTGAAAACGACTTTTGGAAGAATGCAAAAATCATGATATGCACAATGCAAATTTGGGGTTGTGAACATACAAGGTTAAGGCTTTACCACATAATCAAGGAGGCCGAACCCACGTGGTCTCCGGTTAGACTAAAAGAAAGCCCCTGACGCGGTGACTCTCCAATAGCCTTATCCTATAAATGGACCGGGAATCCCCTTGTTTCAAGCATGTAAAGACAGGGGGAGAGAGAGATGGGGAATTAAAATAGAGAAAACCTAAGTGGGTTAGGAGAGAGAAGAGAGAGGGGAAAGTGCGAAAATTTAAATAAGAAGCCTACCTTGTGTCTTCTTTATTTTGCTTAGCTTTGCGCACTTTGCTTTGCTTGTTTTGCTTCAATCTTCACTTCAATCTTCAAGAGTTCATCTTCAATCTTCAAACCTTTAGATTGCAGCCTTTCAAGTCTTCAAAGGAGGGTTGGAGGCTAGTGTATAAGTGTATGAAAGTGTATAGGAGTGTATTGGAGGCTAGGGTTTAGGTAGGGTTTGGAAAACCTAGAGAAGCTAGAGTTTTGGGAGTGTACGAGCTCTGTATATTGAGAATTAAGGTTTTTAGACTGAGTTTGCAGACCCCTTTCATGCTTGAGGAGGCTGTGTATTTATAGAGATGGGATAGACTTGGCGCCTGTTGTAGTGGCGCCAAGGCAAAATTCCTTTTGGCGCCACTCCTAGTGGCGCCAGGCCATTTCTTGGCTTGGCACCACTACTAGTGGCACTAGTTAGTTAGAAAAGTTTTAAGGTCGGCAAGCAACGTATCTTGAGAAGATTTGGGCACCTGTACTAGTGATTACTATGCAATCTTAGCCTGGCTTCACTAAGAGTGACTCCGAAAAGTCTGGGAATGATTTAAAGAGGCCGGGAATGACCCGGAGGGTCGGAAAAGGGCAGGAACACTAAGAATAGTGTGCCAGAGGTATTTGACTTGAAAAATGAGGATAGGATGTGCTGGAAGGATTGACCGGGCCGTTAGGGGCAAAACGGTCAACCAGGCTGGAAAGCTGCCGAGATGGACTCGGAATGTCCCAGAAGAAGACTCGAGATTTGAAAACATTATTTAGAATGTTCCCAAAGGTTGCTGGGTTGATACCCAGAGCCGGTGTGGTCGAAAAAAGGTGACCGGCCCACCGGGGGCAAAACGGTCATTTCACACTGGGTTTGTCAGAACTGATTTGGAATGATTCGGAAAGATAAAGAAAGGTTGAGAACACTATAAGAAGCATTCTCGGGAGGTTACCGGATTGATACCCAGGGCCGGTATGGTTCCCGGGGCATTCGAATACCTTGGGGCAAAATGGTCATTTTAACCGAAAAGTCTCAGAATTGACCCGAAACTAATTGGAGGGAAACTAATCATGTTGGATCATCTCTGGGACGATCTCGGAAAGGTGGACTTACCATTCTGAGAACTCAAATGTGTTCTCGAGAAACGTGCCGAAAAATGGTCCTAGGGGATGTTTGGTCATTTTTCACTGAAGTGGGCTAGCAGGCACTAGTGTTGACCTGGGTTTTGAGTGTTTCCGCCACTCTGACGGTGATCGTGTGATACAGGGGTTTGTTGGCAATTCCCTATATCGACCTGTTTACGAGTATTTCCGCTACTCTGACGGTTGCGATGTTTGTGAATATTTCCACTATTCTGACAGTTCGCGATCATTCCTGAGACTGCCTGATCGCAGGAAGCTGGTAAAGGGACTTAGCACCTGAGAATTAACCTTCTCAAAAGGCGTGCCTAAACGGACATTTCTGCATTGGCGGGCTAGCAGGCGCCAAAGGTGAACCGTTCTACCATCTAGGGGACTTGGGGTCTCGTCCCGGTCGACAGGTTTAAAGAGACTTACCATTTCGAAGAGATTTTTTTGAAAAACATGCCGGACCATCTCGAGGAATCAACTGTCTCGAGAGAGGGATTGGAATTGGAATTGGACTTGGAAATGGGACTTACCTTCTTCAGGAAGACGCGCTTGTTGGAGTAGGAAAGGGGACTTATTGTCTTCGGAATGACGTGCCTGATTTGGAGTTGGAAAGGGGATTTACCATCTTCGGAAAGACGTGCCTAATTTGGAATTAGACCAAACAATGCCCCCAAGGGCATTTTGGTCATTTTGCCTCTATTTGGGCCCGGCGGGGCCCGCGAAGTGATGAATTGACAGGATTAAACTTATAAAGTTAATTTGGATTGAAATATGCCCATAATGACGTGAACACAAGTCTGGACGGAGTGGAGACCGCTGAGCGGTCAAAAATAGGGTGCTTACAACTGCCCCTCTTTTTCTGTCTTTGCTTGTCAAAGACAAAAAATGATAAAGTAAGGGCCCCATGTTGACCGTATGGCGGTCAAAGGGACAGACTTTGAAAATTTTGGAAAACGGGGGTCGAAAATAGATGTTGGGCCCCAAAAGGCCTTCGAAAACGAGTTTTGGCGGGAAAATGGCAAAGCTACCCAAACTTGGAAACTAGCGCCACTAGGAGTGGCGCCTTTGGCAGAAAGAGCTTGGCACCTCTGCTAGTGGCGCCAGGCTTGGAGTTAAAACCAGAAAAATTTTGGTTCGAACATTTGCGGTATTTGGGATAGTTTTCGCAATTCCGAGAGAAGTTGCGAGGAAACCGACTTAGACATTGATGGAGCACCTCTTGGAGACCACGGGAGGTTGTCGGAAGGAGACCACGTTGCTAGAAAAGTCGCAGAAGGAGAAGATTTCACCAGAGAACTCCAAAAAAGTGAGTTTTCAAATTTTTGTTGATTTTGATGTGTAGAATTCCGTTTGAGTTGTGTGAATAGTGAAAATTGATGTTTTAATATGTTTTGAACATTATGGTGATATTATTTTTAAATTTTGGTGCTTGTTTGATTGAATTTGAGTGATTTTATGTGATTATGTGAAAAGAGTTTTTTGTAGGAATTGGAGGTTTGTTCCTACAGGCTTGGGCATTGGGTTTTCTGGCTAGATTTTTGTGCAATGTGCCTTAGAAAAATGTGTTTAACAATCGTATAAAGTTTCATGAGTTTTTGAAAACTCGGTGAATTTTTGATTTTTTTGAAAAATAGAAAAATACTAAGAAAATTAGAAAAATTGAAAAACTCAGGAAATTGATGGAATTTTTAGAGTTTGAAATTTTGAAAATATATGGATATTTTTAGAAAACATTTGAAATGATTTTCAGGAATTTTAGGACATTTTAGAAAACCATTGATTTATTGGAAAAGTAAAACATATGCTTTGAAAATTTCAAAAAAAAAATTGAAAAGTGTGAGCGGGTGCTGATATTATGTGATTTTAACGTTAAAAAGTGTACGTTCTGTGTTTGTTGATGTCATGGGTGTTGTAGGGGCCATTTTTTAAATGGGATTTTGCCAAAATCCATTAGAAATTCAGAAAATGGGTTGGAAAAATTTTTGAACCAAAATCTTTTTGAAGGAAAAAGATATAAAACCATTAGAGATGGGGCCTTTTTGGCGGAGAAGGCCTGAGAAACTCAGGGGGGGGGGGGCTTAGAAACTATTCGAAGAAAAATTTATGGAGACTTTGAAAAGAGGATTTGGAGATGAACATATTTTGGAAGAGTTGAAAACTTATTTGACTTTTAGAAAACTTGGGGTTTTCGATGGAATTTATGGAAGATTTGAAAAACTTGGGAAAGAAGAACAACCTTCTAGAAGAGGAAACTTCAAAAAAGCTCAGATTGGAATAAAAAGATTGGGCTGAATTTTGATTAAAAAAACCCTGGAATTTTGATTTAGAAACCATTTGGAAATTTTGGACAAAACATATAGGCAATTTGCTTTGACTTGGCATTTGAAATCTTTTATGTCAGTTGTTTATTTTATTTTACTTTAGTACGTTGTTGTTTATCTACATGTAACGTATATTAACATCTCTCACCTTGACTTACCTTTTCAGGATGGCAGAGGCGGGTGATGATGGCTTTGAGAGGAGATACCGCTTGGGGAAGGCAGCTCGGACAGATTCCACTAGTGGCTCCAGTCGGTCTAGGACCAGCTGACGATCTACTGGGCAGGCAGAGTCTAGTCGGAGTGGTCGGGGGAGTAGGCCACCTATCGACCCCTTTTCCCCAGTTGAGCAGGCTTTCGTAGAGGAGATTAGGGCATAGGAGGAGGTACCGGGCCTTAGGGATCAGGTGACCAATTATGGGTGAGCTTCCTCCAGGCATAGGCAGATGGGTGCTGACTTGGGAGACTTGCAGCTGTAAGCACCCCATTTTTGACCGCTCGGCAGTCTACACTCCGTCCAGACTTGTACTAAAGTCAATATAGACGAATTCCAATCGAAATCAACTCTCTAAGTCTAATCCCATCTATCCATCACTTCACGGGCCCCACCAGGCCCAAAGAGAAGCAAAATGACCAAAATTCCCTTAGGGGCATTATCCTTTCCATATTTCGAATCAGGCACGTCTTTCCGAAGACGGTAAGACCCCTTTCCAATTCCAATCTAATTCCAATTCCAATCCCTCTCTCGAGACAGTTGATTCCTCGAGACGATAAATCTACTCCAATTAGGCGCGTCTTTCTGAAGACGATAAGACCCCTTTCCAATTCCGATCCCTCTCTCGAGATAGTTGATTCCTCGAGACGATAAATCTACTCCAATCAGGCGTGTCTTTTCGAAGACTATAAGACCCCTTTCCAATTCCAATCCCTCTCTCGAGACAGTTGATTCCTCGAGACGGTAAATCTACTCCAATCAGGCACGTCTTTCTGAAGACGGTAAGACCCCTTTCCAATTCCAATCCCTTTCTTGAGACAGTTGATTCCTCGAGACGGTAAATCTACTCCAATCAGGCGCGTCTTTCCAAAGACAATAAGACCCCTTTCCAATTCCAATCCCTCTCTCGAGACAGTTTATTCCTCGAGACAGTCCGGCGCGTTTTTCGAAGAAAATCTCTTCGAAACGGTAAGTCCCTTTAAACCTGTCGACTGGGACGAGACCCGAAGTCCCCTAGATGGTAGAACGGTCCACCTTTGGTGCCTGCTAGCCCGCCAATGTAGAAATGTCTGTTTAGGCACGACTTTTGAAAAAGTTGATTCTCAGGTGCTAAGTCCCTTTAGTAGCTTCCCGAGATCAAGCAGTCTCAAGAATGACCGCGAACCATCAGAGTAGCGGAAATACTCACAAACATCACAACCGCTAGAGTAGCGGAAATACTCAAAAGCAAGTCGATAGAGGGAATTGCCAACAAACCCTTGTATCACATGACCGTCGTCAGAGTGGCGGAAACACTCAAAACCTAGGTCAACACCAGTGCTTGCTAGCGCACTTTGGTAAAAAATGACCAAACTACCCCTTGGGCCTTTTCCGGCACATTTCTCGAGAACACACCTGAGTCTTCGGGACGGTAAGTCCAACTTTCCAAGATTGTTTTAAAAGCAATTCGGCATGATTAGGTGCCTTCTAGTCCGTTTCGGGCCAATTCCGAAACTTTTTGGTCAAGATGACCATTTTGCCCCTAGGCATTCGAGTGCCCCGGGAACCACACCGGCTCTGGGTATGAAACCGGTAACCTCCCAAGAATGATTTTTATATTATTCCCAACCTTCCTTTACCTTTCCGGATCATTTCGAGTCAGTTCCGGTAAACCCGGTGCAAAATGACCGTTTTGCCCCTAGAGGGCCGGTTGCCATTTCTAGCCACACCGGCTCTGGGTATCAAACCAGTAACCTCCTGAGATTGCTCTTTATAGTATTCTCAACCTCTCTTTATCTTTCCGGATCATTCCGAGTCAATTCTGGCAAACTCGGTGCAAAATGACCGTTTTACCCTTGGAGGGCCAGTCGCCTTTTCCGACCACACCGGCTCTAGGTATCAAACCAGAAACCTTTGGAAACATTTTGAATAATGTTTCCAAATCTTGAGTCTTCTTCTGGGATAGTTCGAGTCCGTCGCGGCAGCTTTCCGACCGGATTGACCGTTTTGCCCCTAATGGCCCGGTCAAATCCTTCCAATACATCCGATCTTCATTTTTCAAGTCAAATACCTCTGAGACACTATTCTAAGTGTTCCTGCCCTTTTCCGGCTCTCTGGGTCATTCTCGGTCTCTCAAACTCCTTCTCGGACTTTCCGGAATCACTTCTAGTGAAACCAGGCTAAAAATTGCATGGTAGTCACTAGTACATGTGCCCAAATCTAGTCAAAGATACATTGCTTGCCGACCTTAATAGTTTCCTAATTGGTTGGCGCCACTAATAGTGGCGCCAGAAGCATTTTTGGCCTGGCACCACTGCAACATGCGCCAAGTCTATCCCATCTCTATAAATACAGAGCCTCCTCTGGCGTAAAAGAGGTCCGCAAACTCAGTCTAAAAACCCTATATTTCGATATACAGAGCTCGTACACTTCCTAAACCGTAGCTTTCTTAGGTTTTCGAAACCCTACCCATCTCTTTCACCCCCCCCCTTTTTCTTTGCATACTTGAAACAAGGGGAGTCCCGGTCTATGTGTAGGATTAGACTATTGGAGCGTCACTGTGTCTGGGGCTTTCCTTTAGGCTATCCGGAGACTACGTGGGTTCGGCCCCCTTGATTATGTGGTGAAACCTTAACCATGTATGTTCACAACCCCAATTTGCATTATGCATATCATGATCTTACATCTTCCAAAAATCGTTTTCAAACTCGTTTTCAAAGTTTGCTTTAAACTTGTTTTCAAAATTGCATCAAAATTTCCTTTTTCAAAACTTGTTTTCAAAATCACAATCTTAGGGTGATTCTAGCCTTTCCATGACTAGGGTTGCTTTAGGAAAGTGTTACATTTAAAAGTGACTTTCTTGGTCCATATTTTCAAACTTTTGTTATTTTCAAACCACTTTCCTAAAGTAGTTCTACCCTTCTTATGGTTATAATTGCTTTAGGAAAGTGTGACATTTTTATACCTTCTAAAAACCCTCTGTTCAAAAGTTTTTTTTCCTAAAAACCTCTTTTTCAACATACTTTTCTAAAACTCTCCTTTCCAAATTGTTTTCTAAAAACTTCCTTCAAAAATCTATTTTCCAAAACTTCTCTTTTTAAACCCCTTTCCAAAACGCTCTCTTCAAAGTTTACTTTCCAAAAACGTTTCCTAGGTCTCCTTCCTAGAAAAGCTCTTTCCAAAAAATCTTTCCAAAAACTCCCTCCAACAATCTTCTACCAAAAATCTTTCTAAAAACTCTCTTCCTAAAATCTTCCTTCTAGAAACTCCCATTTAGGATTTTCCTTCTAAAATCTTCGTTTCCAAAAACACACTTTCCAAAAATCCCTTTCCTTAGAGCCCAAGTCAAGCCCTAGAGCTACGATTAGGAGACCCTAATTTTCCTTCCAAAAACATGGTTTTCAAACTTGCGTTAAAACCTAGGTTCCCAAAACCTCCTATGTTCTACGTCAAAATTATACACTTCCAAATCTAGGGTTCTAAAAATTCCTTTTCTAAATCCTTGTCAAATCTTCCCTTTAGAAAACCAAATCCAATCTCCCGTTTAGGAAACTAGATTCAATCCTCCGTTTTTGGAAACAAAAGCAAACCTTCTCTTTTAGAAACAAAATCCAATCCCTTCCTAATCCAACCCTTTCCTAATTCAAATCTTTCCTAATCTTCCACTTTCCTAAATCTTAAGTTTCCAAAACTTGAACATAAAAATCTTTCTTAAATTTTAAAACTCAAAATCCAAATCTTTCTTAATTCAACCATTTTCTAATTCTATCCATTTTCAAATCTTAACTTTCCAAATCTAAGTTTTCAAACCTTTCCTAATCTCAAGATTTTCTAAAACTCAAACTCTAAAACTTTCTAAATCTTAAACTTTCTAAATCACAAGTCTTTCCAAATTTAAAGTTTTCTAAATTCAAAACTTTCTTAAATTAAATCTTTCTAAACCCAAATCTTTCTTAGGTTCTAAACTTTCCTAAACTTCAAATCGTTCCAAATCTAAAACTTTCTAAACTCAAAACTTTCTTGCTCTTAAAATTTCCCTATTTCAAAACAATCCAAATTCAAAACTTTCCTATTTCGAAAACTTTCCTAAGTCAAAACCTTCCTAAGATGAACGTTTCTTAATTTAAAACTTTCCTAAAACGAAACTTTCTTAAAATGACACTTTTCTATTTCGAAACTTTCCTAATCCAAATCTTTCCAAAATTCCAAGCTTTATTAATCTTCCAAGTCCAATATTCAAGTCAATTCTTTTCACGAATCTTTTCAAGTCAAATCCAATTTTTCTTTTATAAGTCCTTAAGTCTAGGTTTCCTAAAACCAAGTTTTCCAAAATCAAGTCTTTTCAAATCTTCCAATCAAAGTTCAATCTTTCAATCTTCCAATCCAATTTCCAATTCAATATCTTTCTTCCAATCAACTCTTCTATTCTCAATCGGACTCTTGTCCGAACTACGACTGACCTGATTCTTCCAAAGAGATACGCAGGCAACCCTCATGGGTGCGGTCTTCACATTTTTCAAATCTCAAATTCCACAATCTTTTCAAATCTCCAATCTATTTTCAAACTTCCAATTTCAAATTTCTATTTCCAAATCTCTATTTCTAATTTTTCAAACTTTCCAATTTCAAATCTATCCTTTCAAATCTTTCTTCTAAAATCAAATTAAATTCTTCTTTTCAAATCTATTTCCAAATCAATTCTCTTTTCTTGCACTTGCATATCATGCATCATGTTTTTCTAAACATTGTTTTCTAAAGTAGATAAGATTGAACATTAGTTAGTTAAAGACTCTCATAGGTGAATCTAGGGTAGATTGCCATGTATGTACCGAAAGGGCGGGGTAGGGTGATGGCTTAGTGCATCTTCTCTACACGTAACCAACCTCCGAACCTAGATCACTGTTTTCAAAAGATCAAAATGTAGTTATTTTCTAAAAAGGGCTAAATGTTTTTCAAAGGTTGCCAAACAACCTGTTTCTTAAAAACCCTCTCTTGAGGAGATATTTTCAAAATTGTTTTCCAAAAAACCCTAAGTGTGATCCTCGAATTATGCTTAGTTTTTAGGTGACCTAACTCATCTTAATCAAGTTAGGTGGCGATTCCAAATCTTTTCTAAAAGCCCTTTATTCAAATCTATTTTCAATTCAAACTTAGTCGCACTCATTCTTCTAGGAGAGTGAGTTCTAACGAGAGAGTACAGTGTTTTTCTCACTTGTGTGAGTATTCCTCGAGTGCAAAAAATCTGGGCGCGACAGCAGGTACCGGATATTCCCTCACTCAGGGATTTGGCTTATCACCCCAGTGTATTCTCCAGATAGCATTTCCCCCCTCCTCGAGTACACACAGCTTTTAGAAGGGCTGTTCATCAGGTCTTCGTGACTATGCAGCGAGCTGCCCCATCATATCGTGCCTTCTTAGCGGAGATCGGATTCAGAGCTTTCATGGGTTTACAGGCTAACCGCCTGAACCGGCATTTGGTACTGGCGTTGGTTGAGCGGTGGTTTGGAGAGACCGGGACCTTTCATTTTGTTAGCTTCGAGTTAGGTCCCACTCCTTTGGATTAGGCGATTATTACAGGACTTTCTAAGTTGGCTGGCGGATCACTCTACAGTCAGTCAGTAGGGACGAGGCCTATTTACTGTGGACTTGCCTCCTCTTGAGTGTTCTGCCTTCCCAGTCTCTTGGATCAGTCAAGATGACCACACCTTTACTGCTGAGCCATCGCCTGCCAGGCGGGATATTATGAGACGGCGACTTGTTTTGTACATCATCTTTAGCTACTTTTGCAACAACAACAAGTCACTCGTGCCATGTCGGTTAGTGAGTATAGTACCTGATCTTGGAGCTTTATCTGAGCTGGACTGGGGATCCTTCTCCTTTGGCTACTTTCTTCGGTCGATGCGGGTCTGGAATTCTTCCCGTTGGGGCAGCATGACTAGTTTTTGGCCCTTTCTTGTCTGGTGGAGCTACGAGTACCTTCCTCTTCGTCGCCTTGCAGTTGTTGAGGATGACCTCTATCCTCGTGCTTTGAGGTGGGCTGGCGTCCAGGTAGCCCAGCGATCAGAGATTACTAATTTTGTGACGCTCCGGGCTAACCTGGAGCTAATTGAGGCAAAGGATGTGACTTGGCAGCCTTTCATTGGGTCAGTTCATTATGAGACAGTCCGGTACTTGGTCCCGTTGTCCCTGTCGAGAGCCGCTTTTCTCAGTGATGACACTTGGGAGTCCTATCTCGGAGAGCAACACTGGCAGCAGTTTCATGAGGAGTAGGGGCTCCGCCGAAGTATATGTTTGGAGCCTTGGTGGCGGGAGTCCCTATCCCTTATCAAGAGCGTCAGCCAAGTGCCGAGTTCCTGCTTCCCCCAGACATAGATTACGCTGCACACTTTGGGGCTCATTCGGTCGGTGCCTTCACCCAGTTTGAGGTAGTAGTCAGCAGGTACGCTGTTGGCCAGGAGGTGGTTGACTTGTGGCGCCGTGCCAGAGGATATTTGCCCCAGGCTGAGTTTACTGCTGTGAGAGACCAGAGAGATCAGTACCAGATAGAGCGGGATCAGTACCAGGCCGAGGTAGCTTCCTTGACGGCTCGGTTATCTCAGCTGGGTGGTGGCGAGGTATGTTGTTCTTTCCCTTCTTCTTCTTGCTCTGTGTTGTTTAATTCTTCTTTCATGTAGTTGATTTTGGCTCCTCCTTCTTTGTAGGATGCTGGTGCTTTGAGCAGCTATCCGCCTCCTCCGATGCCGGGTTTCGAGGATTTTGATCCAGATGACATTGACTTCGACCTGTGACAGATTCCCCTTGTGGAGATTATGATCTTCCTTTGCCCCTATTCTTGAGATGTATTTATGTTAGACAGTTTTATTTTGTAAGCTCTGTACAAATATGGATATGTATGGTATTTAGAAGCATGGATAGAGAGATGCATTTATGATCTTTACAGCTAGGCATATGATCAAATGCATGTGATGGATGATGATATTAGGTATCTATTACGTGAGTTGATATTGGTGACTTCTGTTTTTTACATGGAGTTATGTCCTATGTAAAGCTTCGTGTGATTTTTATTTTATTTTATTTTTATGCACATATTAGAAATACGTTAACTAATATAATGACAAGGGGTGTTGTTGAACTCGATATCTTTGGAATGGTAACTTCTTCCTTTTCGGGGGCCTGGCCTCTTTGCTGGCTCAACCTTACCTTGATTGGATGATAGCACTTTGCAACTTTCTTAACCTTTTGATCACCTCCGACTTTCTACCTTAAGGTTAGTGTATGGGGTTACTGGGCTGAAACTCTTGGTTCTCGGGGTTTTAGCAATAGCTTACCTGACCTTTAGCAGAGCGATAAATGGCCAGTCCTTTCAATCTGATGAGACTTTGTTTAAGACCGTAATGTAGGCTAGGTTATGGGGTTTCCGAAACAATAGGATATATAGGCCCAAATTTGATGTTGTTCTTAGCAGGGTTTAGATTCATATTGTCCTTGACTATTTCAGTAGGGCTAGCATCCTTCTTGGCTTTGGAAGCGTGTTCAGCTCATTTAGATTAAGCAATCTATTTTCAATCAGAGGGGACTTTACTAGGGGTGTAATGTAGGCCATGGTTTTGGGGTTTTGCAAGAAAGGGTAAAGGCTCAAACCTATTTTTTTTCTATTGGGTTTCTTTGTAACCTAGAATCACCTTTAAATTTCCTTCTTGCTTTTGCTACATACTTTTCAAGGTGAAAATGACTCTCCTCTTTCACCCTTTTTTAATATGCTTTTTGAGATAAACATGGCATTCTTTTCTTCTTATTGTGGCACAATCATGGTTTTCTTCAGGCCTTTCCTTAGATTTTTTTTTTTAACGGCCTCTTGCCCCTTGGCAACTCCTTTCCTTTATTTTGTCTTTTCTTTCTTTTACGAAATGAAAAACTCTTTGACCCTTTTTCTTAGACCTTTTCCTTAGCAGTTCAATCTACCTAATGTGGGCGGTGATCCCTAGGTTGGGGTTCTGTTAAGAAAAGATATATGGTTCAACGGGTTTGGCAAGGGGTTGCTTTGACTGTATGAGAAATGAAATAGGGGCCTCTCTTTACTTTGAATTAGATTGCTTGATCTATAAAGCCTCCTGCGCTACCCTAACATGATAGAAGATGGATACCATTCCTAGAGTTCTCAACTATTGTCTACCCCAATGTGGGGAGGATAGTCTTGGATCGGGGTTGACAAAGAAAATTTTTGCTTTCCGCGAGGCACTAGGGGTTAAGCAAAAGCAATATAAGCACATTTGTTTATTTATTTAGTTATTTGTTCTTTCATTTATATGTGGGGAAGTGAAAGATGGCTCCTCTTCACTTTGATAAACTGACCACACATCGCTTAGCTTTAGTGTCTTGTAAGTGTCGCCTTTGGGTAGTATCCTCACTCATCCTTGTTCTCTCTCTCTCTCGGGAAAGCTGGTCATTTGGTAAGTGGTTAGCTCATACTATCGTCCTTTTAAGTCAAATCATTCCGTAAGATACACTATGCCCCTTGTAGAGGAAGTAATTACCATTCACAAGAGACATATAAGATAACATCAGTGAATGAAAAGACTTAATCAATTTATATTATCAACGAAAAGCATAAAGTTCTGTTTAAAGAAACAAAAATGCAGATATTATTTTAAGAACAAAATATAGAAGGGATAGAAAGAAAGTGGATGAAAACACCCCTCTCTTGTACGCTTTTGAAGGGATTCCAGTATTAGTAGGGCCTTGGGACAATTCCCACATCTTCGATACTCCATTCACAACTCGGATCCTCGGTCAAGGCGAGACAAGCAAAGGCTTCTCCTAGTGCTCTAAAGATGTTGACGCTGCTGGCACAGTTATCGGCCTCCTTCTAGTTCTTTGTAGTGGGTTCTTTTGTAAACAGGGTGACTAGTTCACCCCCTTCCAACTCGAATGGTTCTATCTGCTCTCTTGATTCCTCTACCCCCCAGCCCATGTCTTCATAGTTATACTCAGTTGTGGGCCAAGGGTTTTCTAGTAAGTGACATTCTGTCGTGGCATACTTTGGATGTAGAAATTTAGCACCCCATCCATCAATAGCCATGTTCTCAGCAATCTCATCTTCCGAGAACATTGGCTCCTCAATGGGCCAGTCAGAAGCATCTGGTATCTCATCAGGGTTATAGAGATAAATCAGGCACAATGGGAGATCCTCCTCCCAGTCATCTTCTTCATCGGTCTCCCAATTATCCTCACAACCTTCGGCTCTGAGCTCATCGAAATCTCCCTCGCCTTCCATCTCTACTATTATCATGTTGACGGTGTGATCCGGCAGAGGGTTAGTGGTCACATTAGGAGTCGGAGCAGGTTGTACCAGCTGTAGATCAATTGTTTTATTATCGATCAAATCTTGGATTTTGTGCTTGAGAGTGAAGCAGCTTTCGGTGTCGTGCCCTTAGCAACAGGCGAGCATGTACATGCTTCAAGATGTTGTTCTTCAGAAGGCTATGGTAAGCCTCAGTTTGGGTGCAGGCTAAGGCGTAGAAGGTACGAATGTGTCAAGTAGGTCTATTGAAGTTGGGTCGTGCCCCAGCAAAGCCATAGTTAGGGGTTGGAACAGGCATGGTTAAAGTGGGTAAGAGCAGGACAGGGTGCGATTGTAGTGGTGGACGGTATTGGGGTGGTTGTCCAGGCAGAATGGCGGACACTTCACTTTCCTTCCTGATCGTTCCCTTTGTGGTAGCCATTCTCTTGGCTATGTTGGCGGTGCTTTCTCCAGTCTTAGCGTAGGGGTCTGTAATCCTCCCTGTCTTGAGGCCATTTTCTATCATCTTCCCTTGCATAATGAGCTCAGAGAAACTTTTTCCCACACTTGTGTAGAGCTTCTCGTAGTATATACCTTGAAAAGTATGTACGAACAGTTGTACATACTCCTTCTCTTCCAGCGGGGGATTAACTTGTGCAGCAGCCTCCCTCCATCTTAGGGTATATCCTTTAAAGCTTTCTTTCTCACCCTTGCTCATCGTCATCAGGGACCATCGATCGGAAGTGAGGTCGATGTTGTGGCGATATTGTGCTTTGAACGCGTTGACCAGCTCGATCTAGGTTGTGATCTTCCTTAGGTCCAAACGAGCGAACCATTGTAGAGAAGACCCCGTGAGACTGTGTTGGAATAGCTATATGAGGAGGTTCAGATCTTTGCCACGTCCACTTAGCACTCCAGTATAGAGACGAAGATGAGTAACGGGGTTACCGGTGCTGTCGTACTTCTAGAAGTCTGGCATTTTGAACCTAGCAGGTCTCGGGTGGTTAGGGAAGAAACAAAGCTCATCATAGGAAGTGAACCCGTAAGCGTCGTGGCCATGGAGGCTTTACAGTGAATCCTCCAACCCTTGGATTTTCAAACTAAGAGGGTCTAGGGGGACCTTCTTTGCGACGGGTGAAAGCAATATGGTCTCCTCTTCTTCAGTGTTAGCCCCTTTGGCATCTTCCTTATTCCTCCCAGCGTTGTTAGACCAAAGCACAATCCTTAGGTTAGTGGGTTCAGGGTCTTTCGATGAAGTCATAGATGATGATGGGACTGTAACAGCATCTTTCATAGTCATAGTTTGAATGAGCTTGAGCATCTCATCCATCTTGGTCCTCATTTCGTTGACTTCTTCCCGCGAGACTTGAGAGGATTCTTCAGGGTTAGCAGCCATCAGTGATGCTCATTGCTGGGTGATAATGGGATCCCTAGGTGGATGTTGCCCCTTCTTAGGAGCAATGTTGACTCAGTGCAAGGTGACCTCTGTAAATAAAAAGGAAAACACAAAAACATAAAAACACAAATTGCAAGTCAGTTTTTGATTTTTAGAGAGTTTTATGCAGTGCGTGTCTTAGGGTGCCCCTCTTTTAGGAGGGAGCTAAGCATGACGTATTGACTCACTTTTGGAGATAGGGGATTTGCCATTGTATGCAGATACCTTACCGTCAAGTGAGAATCTTCAGCCATCCATGCATTCATTCGCAAAAGTAAAAAAAAGTACATTGAATTTTGAGGTTTAAGATTCAAAAGAATTGAAATACATTTCAACAGGGGGAAGTGAGAACATTTTCCTTTGAACTTCCACCTATCTAGTGTTACAAAGGAAAAACCTAAACTACTCTTGAGTCTTTGGATTCGCCTTCGTTGGATTTGATGTCGAGGAGGTCATTGTGAGACCTTGTTGATTGATTGCCCCTTGTCTTCTTGGCAACCCTATCACCGTGAGTACAGAGGAATTGGGGCCCCTCTTATGGAATGGATTGGTATGCATGCCATGAGCCTTTAGGGTTACGTGGGAACCCTTAGGGTTTAGGTAGGTTTAATACAAGGGAGAGTGACCTTGGTGTCACTCTCAATGGGTTGATCATATGCATGAGAATGCAGTGACTTGAGTTGCTTGGAACTCTCGTTTGACATGGAATATGGAATGCATGAAAATGGATGCATAGAGTAGAAGGAGAGAAAATACAGTTGAATTAAATATGCATGCATGAGCAGTTAGACAGTCATTATAACAGTAAGAATACAGTCATTATAACAACAGGAATAAGCAGGTATAAATGAAAATAAGAGTAGTCACTCTTTCCTCCATGGTTTTGGAAAAATGTGCGCGTGTCCTAAATCCGGCAGAGGTTCGACTATGCATGGTGTCTATATGAGTATGAGGTTGAGGGTTAACTAATGCGTCCTAAAAAGGCTTGGTCCCTGGATCTTAAAACCTAGGCCCACTCCTTGAGGTGGTGCCATGATCGATTGGTGATTCGAGCGGTGGAACCATCAAGAGACCGTAGGTGAAGAAACTGACACAACATCTTAGTATGAGGTTGAGGGTTAACTAATGCGTCCTAAAAAGGCTTGGTCCCCGGATCTTCAAACCTAGGCCCACTCCCTCAGGTGGTGCCATGATCGGTTGGTGATCCGAGCGGTGGAACCATCAAGAGACCGTAGGTGAAGAAACTGACACAACATCTTGCCCACAACCAATATATCGTTCCCCCTTTCTAACTAGAAAGGTCACATCAGGGTAATAATGCAAGTGTGCAGAATGCAAGTGCACGTGCAATGTGTGTTTAATTTTTGAAAGTGGAGGAAAGAGCCCAACAACTCCCATCCATCCTGTTCATTACATTTATGCATAACAATTAATAATGTTTAGACAAAAAGCACACCTACAAAACAAAGAGGCAAGAGTTAGTATGTGGATGACAAACTTAATACAAGATAATATGAATAAATGCATGTCTTTTGAAAACAATTTTGAAATTTTGGTTTTGAAAATTTAAAGTGAATAGAATTGAACAAATTAATTAAAGACTCTACATGGGTGAAGGGTAAAGAGACATGACTACGGCCTAACCCTCTAAGTGTCCCTAGCGGAGTCGCCAGCTGTTACGCCCAGATTTTTCGCATTCGAGGAATACTCACACAAGCGGAAAAAATACTGTACTCTCTCGTTAGAACTCACCCTCCTAGAAGAATGAGTGCGACTATATTTGAATTGAAAATAAATTTGAATAAAAGGCTTTTAGAAAAGATTTGGAGTCGTCACCTAACTTGATCAAGGTGAGTTAGGTCACCTAAAAATTAAGAATAACCCAAATACTACACTTAGGGTTTTAGAAAACGATTTTGAAAATATCTCCTCAAGAGAGGATTTTTTAAGAAAACAGGTTGTTTGGCAACCTTTGAAAAATATTTACGCCCTTTTTGAAAAATAACTCCGTTTTTGGTCTATGAAAATAGTGATTCTAGGTTCAGAGGTTGGTTACGTGTAGGGAAGGCACACTAAGCTATCACCCTACCCCGCCCTTTTCGGTACTTACATGTCAATCTACCCTAGATTCACCTATGAGAGCCTTTAACTAACTATTGTTCAATCCTATCCACTTTAGAACAGAATGTTTAAAAAAAAGCATGATGCATGATATGCAAGTGCAAGAAAAAAGAGTTGAAAAATAGATTTAGAAATAGATTTGAAAAGAAATTGATTTGATTTGAAAAGATAGATTTGAAATTGAAAAGTTTTAGAATTTGAAAATTGAGATTTGAAAATAGATTTTTGGAATTGGAAATTGGAAATAGAACATAAAATTGGTAACTTGAAGAAGATTGTAGAATTGGAGATTTAAAAGAAGTTGTGGAAATAAAAGTTTGAAAGAGATTGTAGAACTTGAAATTTGAAAAATGTGGAGACCACACCCATGAGGGTTGCCTACGTATCCTTTTGGAGAAATCAGGTCAGTCGTAGTTCGGACAAGAGTCTGATTAAAAATAAAAGAGTTGATTTGGAAAAGAGTTGAAGTTGGAATTCAAATTGGAATTGGAAGAGTAGGAAATTTGGACTTTGATTGGAAGATTTGAAAAGATTGATTTTGAAAAACTTGGTTTTAGGAAACCTAGACTTAGGAAAGACTTGAGACTTAGAAAAGATTTGACTTGACTTGGAAGGATTTTAGAAAGGATTTGACTCAAACATTGGACTTGGAAAGATTAGGAAAGGTTCGAATTAGGGAAGTTTCAAATTAAGAAAGTGTCATTTTAAGAAAGTTTTCGAAATAGAAAAGTTTTCAGATTAGGAAAGTTTCAAATTAGAAAAGTTATGAATTATGAAAGTTTTGAAGTTGGAAAGTTTTGAACTTAGAAATATTTTGAATTAGGAAAAGTTTAGTTTAAGAAAAGTTGAAATTAAAAAAGCTTCAACTTAAGAAAGTTTTGAATTTAGAAAAGTTTTAACTTAGGAAAGTTTTAAATTTAGAAAGTTTTGGAATTAGGAAATTTTTGAAAAAGGAAAGGTTTCACTTTAGGAAAATTTCGATTTAAGAAAGCTTTAATTTAAGAAAGTTTCAAATTTAGAAAATTTTAGATTTGGAAAGGTTTGAAATTTAGAAAGTTTAGGATTTAGAAAGCTTTAGAGTTTTGAGTTTTAGAAAATCTTGAGATTAGGAAAGGTTTAAGTTTAGGAAAGATTTGAAAACTTAGATTTGGAAAGTTAAGATTTGAAAAGGGATAGAATTAGGAAAATGTTGAATTAGGAAAGATTTGAAAATTGAATTTTAAAATTTAGGAAAGATTCTTATGTTCAAGTTTTGGAAACTTAAGATTTAGGAAAGTAGAAGATTAGGAAGGAGTTGAATTAGGAAATATTTGGATTAGGAAGGGATTGGATTTTGTTTCTAAAATAAAAAATTTGATTTAGTTTCCAAAAATGGAGGATTGGATCTAGTTTCTAAACGGGAGATTGGATTTAGTTTTCTAGAGGGAAGATTTGATTTGACAAGGATTTAGAAAAGGAAGTTTTAGAAACCCTAGATTTAGAAGTGTATAGTTTTGACGTAGAAAATAAGAGGTTTTGGAAACCTAGGTTTTAAGGCAAGTTTGAAAACCATGTTTTTAGAAAGAAAATTAGGGTCTCCTAATCGTGGCTCTAGGGCTTGACTTGGGCTCTAAGGAAATGGATTTTTGGAAAGTGTGTTTTTTGGAAACAAGTTTTTGGAAGGAAATCCTAGAGAGGAGTTTCTAGAAAATGAGTTTTAAAAAGAGAGCTTTTGGAAAGAGATTTTGGAAGAAACTTTTTGGAAAGAGTTTTTAGGAAAGTGAATTTTAAGGAAGGGGTTTTCTAGGAAGGAAACCTAGGGAGTGTTTTTAGGAAAGGAATTTTGAGGAGAGTGTTTTGGAAAGGAGTTTAAAAATAGATTTTTGAAGAGAGCTTTTGAAAACAATTTTGGGAGGAAGAGCTTTTGGAAAGCATGTTGAAAGAGAGATTTTTGAAAATAGAGTTTTTTGGAAAGTATGAAAACGTCTCATTTTCCTAAAGCGATTCTATCCATAAGAAGGCTAGAACCACTTTAAGAAAGTGATTTTGAAAACAATAAGGGGTTGAAAATATGGACCATGTTGGTCACTTTAAATATAACACTTTCTTAAAGCAACCCTAGCCATGGAAAGGCTATAATCACCCTAGGATTGTGATTTGAAAACAAGTTTTGAAAAAGAAGATTTTGATACAATTTTGAAAACGACTTTGAAAATGACTTTTGGAAAAATGCAAAAATCATGATATGCACAATGCAAATTTGGGGTTGTGAACATACAAGATTAAGGCTTCACCACATAACCAAGGGGGCTGAACCCACGTGGTCTCCGGTTAGACTAAAAGAAAGCCCCCGACGCGGTCACTCTCCAATAGCCTAATCCTACACATAGACCGGGAATTCCCTTGTTTCAAGCATGCAAAAAGGGGGGGGGGGGGGAGAAAGAAATGGGGGATTAAAATAGAGAAAACCCAAGTGGGTTAGGAGATGTTAGGAGATAGGAGAGAGAGGGGGAAAGTGCGAAAATTTAAGTAAGAAGCCTACCTTGTGTCTTCTTTATTTTGCTTAGCTTTGTGTGCTTTGCTTTGCTTGTTTTTCTTCAATCCTCACTTCAATCTTTAATCTTCAAACCTTCAGATTGCAGCCCTTCAAGTCTTCAAAGGAGGGTTGGAGGCTAGTGTATAAGTGTATGAGAGTGTATAGGAGTGTATTGGACGCTAGGGTTTAGCTACGGTTTGAAAACCTAGAGAAGCAAGGGTTTTAGGAGTGTAAGAGCTCTGTATATCAAGAATTAAGGTTTTTAGATTGAGTTTGCAGACCCCTTTCACGCTGAAGGAGGCCCTGTATTTATAGAGATGGGATAGACCCGGCGCCTGTTGTAGTAGCGCCAGGGCAAAATTCCTCTTAGCGCCACTAGGAGTGGCGCCAGCCAGTTAGGAAAGTTTTAAGGTCGGCAAGCAACGTATCTTGGGAAGATTTGGGCACCTGTATGTTGCGCCCAGATTTTTCGCGCCCGAGGAATACTCACCCAAGCGGGAAAAATACTGTACTCTCTTGTTAGAACTCACCCTCCTAAAAGAATGAGTGCGACTAGGTTTGAATTGAAAATCGATTTGAATAAAGGGCTTTTTGAAAAAGATTTGGAGTCGCCACCTAACTTGATTAAGGTGAGTTAGGTCACCTAAAAACTAAGAATAATTCGAAAATTACACTTAGGGTTTTTGAAAAACGATTTGAAAATATCTCCTCAAGAGAGGGTTTTTTAAAAAAAAAACAGGTTGTTTGGCAACCTTTGGAAAACATTTAGCCCTTTTTTGAAAAATAACTCCTTTTGGTCTTTGAAATCAGTGATCTAGGTTCGGAGGTTGGTTACGTGTAGGGAAGACGCACTAAGCTATCACCCTACCCCGCCCTTTCGGTACCTACATGTCAATCTACCCTAGATTCACCTATGAGAGTCTTTAACTAACTATAGTTCAACTCTATTCACTTTTAGAAAAACAATGTTTGAAAACTAATTTAGCATGATGCATGATATGCAAGTGCAAGATGAAAGAATTGGAAAATAGAAATTGATTTGAAAATAGATTTTGAAGAAATAGAATTGAAATTGGAAAGTTTGAAAATTGAGAGTAGAAAATTGAAAATAGGAATTTTGAAATTGAAATTTGAAAATTGATTGGAATTTGAGATTTGAAAAGAATTTTGAAACCACACCCATGAGGGTGGAATTGAAAGTTTGAAAAATATTGTGACCGCACCTATGAAGGTTGCCTACGTATCCCTTTGGGGGAATCAGGTCAGTCGTAGTTCGGATAAGAGTCCGATTGAAAATAGATTGATTTGAAGAGAGAGATTGGATTGGAAGAAAGAGATTGAATTGAGATTAGAAAAGGAGATTGGAAATTGGAATTGAGAAGATTGGACTTGGATTTGAGAAGATTGATTTTGGAAGAAAGATTTAGACTTGTTCTTAGAGAGATGAAGGTTTTAAGAAACCTAGACTTAGGAAAGAGACTTAGGAAAGGTTTGACTTGACTTGGAAGGTTTAGGAGATTAGGAAAGGTTGGATTTAAGAAATGTTTGAATTAGGAAATGTTCGATTTAGGAAAGTTTCGAATTAGGAAAGTTTCATTTTTTGGAAAGTTTTCGAATTAGGAAAGTTTCATTTTTGGAAAGTTTTCAAGTTAGGAAAGCTTTGAATTAGGAAAGTTTTCAAATTAGGAGAGTTTCGAAATTAAGAAAGTTTTGAAATTAGGAAAGTTTTGAATTAAGAAAATTTTGAATTTAGAAATGTTCGAAAAAAAGGAAGTTTTGATTTTGGAAAGTTTTGAAAACAAGGAAGTTTTGAAAATACGAAAGTTTCGTTTTGGGAAAGGTTTGAAAAAGGAAAGTTTTTAGTTTAGGAAATGTTTGAATTAAGAAAGTTTTCAACTTAAGAAAGTCTTGAATTAAGAAAGTTTTGAATTTAGAAAAGTCTTAAATTTGGAAAGATTTGAAGTTTAAGAAAGTTTAGAGTTTTGAATTTGGAAAGTTTAAGATTTAGAAAGTTTTAGGGTTTTAGGAAATCTTGAAATTAGGAAAGGTTTGAGTTTAGGAAGAGTTTGAAAACTTGAATTTGGAGAGTTAAGATTTGGAAAAGGGGTAGGATTAGGAAAGGATTGAATTAGGAAAGATTTGGATTTGGAAGGGATTGGATTTGGTTTCTAAAAGAAAAGATTTGATTTTGTTTCCAAACACGGAGGACGGGATCTAGTTTCCTAAACGGGGAGATTTGATTCGGTTTCCTAAAGGGAAAATAGGATTTGGCAAGGATTTGGAAAGGGAGATTCTAGAAACCTTAGATTTGGAAAATTATTGTTTTGACATAGAAAAGTGGTTTTGGAAAGGTGTATAGTTTTGATGTAGAAAACAAGAGGTTTTGGAAACCTAGGTTTGGGGCAAAGTTTGAAAATCATGTTTTTGGAAAGAAAATTAGGGTTTCCTAATGGTTAGCTCTAGGGCTTGACTTGGACTCTAAGGAAAGAGATTTTTGGAAAATACGCTTTTGGAAACGAGTTTTTGGAAGAAAATCCTAGGGAGGAGTTTTTGGAAAGTGAATTTAGAAAGAGAGTTTTTTGGAAAAAGATTTTAAAGGGAAGGAGTTTTGGAAAGTGTGTTTTTGGAAATGAAGGTTTTGGAAGGAAGATCCTAGGGGGGAATTTATAGAAGGGAGATTTTGGAAAAGAGAGTTTTTGAAAAGATTTTTAGGGAGCGTTTTTAGAAAGTGAATTTTGAGGAAAGAAAGTTTTGGAAAGGAGTTGAAAAAGAGAGTTTTGAAAAAGAGATTTTGAAAGGGAGTTTTTTGAAATCAATTTTGAAGAGGGGAGTTTTAGAAAAGTATGTTAAAAAAAAGAGATTTTTAGGAAGAGATTTTTGAAAAAAGAGTTTTTTGGAAAGTATGAAAACGTCTCACTTTCCTAGAGCGATTCTAGCCATAAGAGGGCTAGAACCACTTTAAGAAAGTGGTTTTGAAAACAAGGTTTGAAAATATAGACCAAAAGGCCACTTTTAATATAACACTTTCCTAAAGCAACCCTAGCCATGAAAGGCTAGAATCACCCTAGGATTGTGATTTTGAAAACATGCTTTTGAAAAAGAGCTTTTGATGCAGTTTTGAAAACAAGTTTGAAAACGATTTTGAAAACAACTTTGAAAACGAATTTTGGAAGATGCAAGATTATGATATGCACAATGCAATTTGGGGTCGTGAACATACAAGGTTAAGGCTTCACCACATAATCAAGGGGGCCGGACCCACGTGGTCTTTGGTTAGACTAGAAGAAAGCCCCCGACACGGTGACTCTCCCATAGTCCAATCCTACACATGGACCGGGAATCCCCTTGTTTCAAGCATGCAAAGAAAAGGGGGGAAAAGAGATGGGGGATTAAAATAGAGAAAACCCAAGTGGGTTGGAGAGAGAAGAGAGAGGGGGGAAGTGCAGAAAATTAAATAGGGAGCCTACCTTGTTTCTTGTTTATTTTGTGCGCCGTGCAGTCTTCGGTCTTCGGTCTTCGGTCTTCGGTCTTGATCTTCACCCTCAGTCTTCAAGGATTGTCTTCAGGCTTTGAATGGCTACTCTTCAAGTCTTGAGAGAGTGGTTGAAGGCTAGTGTATGGAGTGTATAAGGGTGTGTATGAGTGTATAGGAGGCTAGGGTTTGTGTAGGGTGGCTAGGGTTTAGAAAACCTAGGGAGGCTAGGGTTTTTGAGGTGCTCGAGCTCTGTATATCGAATTGTATGATTTCTAGGTTAAGTTTGCAGACCCCTTTCACGTTGATCGAGGCTCTGTATTTATAGAGGGAAGACAAGCCTGGCGCCTGTTGTAGTGGCGCCAGGGCAAAATTTATACTGGCGCCACTAGGAGTGGCGCCAGGCCATTTTTTGGCTTGGCGCCACTGCTAGTGGCGCCAGCCATTTAGGAAACAATTAAGGTCGGCAAGCAACGTATCTTTGACTAGATTTGGGCGCCTGTACTAGTGACTACCATGTAAATTTTAGCCTGGCTTCACTAGGAGTGACTCCGGAAAGTCCGGGAATGATTTGAAGGAGCCGGGAGTAACCCGGAAGGCCGGAAAGGAGCAGGAACACTTAAAATAGCGTCCCGGAGGTATTTGACTTGAAAAGTGAGGATTGGATGTGTCGGAAAGGTTGACCAAGCCTTTAGGGGCAAAACGGTCAATCGGACCGAAAAACTGCCAGGACAGACTCAAACTGTCCCGGAAGAAGACTTGGGGTCTGGAAACATTATTTAGAATGTTCCCAGAGGTTGCCGGTTTGATTCCCAGGGCCAGCGTGGTCGGAAATGGAGACCGGCCCACCAGGGGCAAAACGGTCATTTTGTACCGGGTTTGCCGGAACTGACTCGGAATGGTCCGGAAAGGTAAAGGAAGGTCGAGAACACTATAAAAAGTATTCTCGGGACATTACCGGTTTGATACCCAGAGCCGGTGTGGTCGAAGAAGGAGACCGGCCCTCCAGGGGCAAAACGGTCATTTTATACCGGGTTTGCCGGAACTGACTCGGAATGATCCGGAAAGAGAAGGGAAGGTTGAGAATACTATAAAAAGTATTCTCAGAAGGTTACCGGTTTGATACCTAGAGCCGGTGTGGTTCCCAGGGCGTTCGGATGCCTAGGGGCAAAATGGTCATCTTGACCGGAAAAGGTCCAAAGGGTAATTTGGTCATTTTTCACCGAAGTGAACTAACAGACATGGGTATTGACCTAGGTTTTGAGTGTTTCCGCCACTCGGATGGGGTTGAGTATTTCCGCTACTCGGACGGGGTTGACGATTTGAGAGTACTTCCGCTACTCTAACGGTTCTGTGAGTATTTCCGCTACTCTAACGGTTCTGTGAGTACTTCCGCTACTCTAACGGTTCTGTGAGTATTTCCGCTACTCTAACGGTTCTATGAGTATTTCTGCTACTCGGACGGCTCTATGAGTACTTCTGCTACTCTAACGGTTGAGTATTTCCGCTACTCTAACGGGGGTGTGAGTAGTTTTGCTACTCGGACCGTCTCGAGGAATAAACTGTCTCGAGAGAGGGATCGGAATTGGAATAAGAAAGGACAATGCCCCTAAGGGCATTTTGGTCATTTTGCCTCTATTTGGGCCTGACAGGCCCACGAAGCGATGGAAAGATGGAATTTGAAACTAGAGAATTGGATTCGATAGGAATATGCCCAAAATGACTTGAAAACAAGTCTGGACGGAGTGTAGACTGCCGAGCGGTCAAAAATGGGGTGCTTACACTGTACTAGTGACTACCATACAATTCTTAGCCTGGCTTCACTAGGAATGACTCCGAAAAGTCCGAGAATGATTTGAAGAGGCCGGGAACGACCCGGAGGGCCAGAAAAGGGTAGGAACACTTAGAATTGTGTCCTGGAGGTATTTGACTTGAAAAATGAGGATAGGATGTGCTGGAAGGATTGACCGGGCCGTTAGGGGCAAAACGGTCAACCAGGCTGGAAAGCTGCCGAGATGGACTCGGAATGTCTTGAAAGAAGACTCAAGATTTTGAAACATTATTTAGAATGTTCCCAAAGGTTGCCGGTTTGATACCCAGAGCCGGTGTGGTTGGAAAAAGGTGACCGGTCCACCAGGGGCAAAACGATCATTTCACACCGGGTTTGCCGAAGCTGACTTGGAATGATCCGAAAAGATAAATAAAGGTTGAGAACACTACAAGAAGCATTCTCGAAAGGTTATTGGTTTGATACCCAGGGCCGGTGTGGTTCTTGGGGCATTCGAATGCCTAGGGGCAAAATGGTTATCTTGACCGAAAAGTCTCGAAATTGATCCGAAACTGACTGGAGGGCAACTAATCATGCCGGATCATCTCTGGGACGATCTCGGAAGGGTGGACTTACCATTCTGAGAACTCAAATGTGTTCTCGAGAAACGTGCCAAAAAATAGCCCTAGGGGCAGTTTGGTCATTTTTCACCGAAATGGGCTAGCAGACACTGGTGTTGACCTAGGTTTTGAGTGTTTCCGCCACTCTGACGGTGGTCGCATGATATAGGGGTTTGTTGACAATTCCCTATATCAACCTGTTTGTGAGTATTTCCTCTACTTTGATGGTTGCGATGTTTGCGAGTATTTCTGCTACTCTAACGGTTCGCGATCATTCCTTAGACTGCCTAATTTGGGGAAGCTACTAAAGGGACTTAGCGCCTGAGAATCAACCTTCTCAAAAGGCGTGCCTAAACGGACATTTCTGCCTTGGCGGGCTTGCAGGTGCCAAAGGTTGACCGTTCTACCATCTAGGGGACTTGAGGTCTCGTCCCGGTCGACAGGTTTAAAGGGACTTACCGTTTTGAAGAGATTTGCTTCGAAAAATGTGCTAGATCGTCTTGAGGAATCAACTGTCTCGAGAGAGGGATTGGAATTGGAATTGGATTTGAAAATGGGATTTACCGTCTTTAGGAAGATGCGCCTATTGGAATTAGAAAGGGGACTTACCGTCTTCAGAAAGATGTGCCTGATTTAGAGTTAGAAAGGGAACTTACCGTCTTCAGAAAAACGTGCCTAATTTGGAATTAGACCAAACAATGCCCCCGATAGCATTTTGGTCATTTTGCCTCTATTTGGGCCTGGCGGGGTCCGCAAAGTGATGAATGACAAGATTAGACTTAGAAAGTTAATTTGGATTGAAATATGCCCATAATGACTTGAACACAAGTCTGGATGGAGTGGAGACCGCCGAGCAGCCAAAAATGGGGTGCTTACACTTGCCGACCTTAAACATTTCTTAAATGGCTAGCGCCACTAGCCAAAAAATGGCTTGGCGCCACTCCTAGTGGCGCTAGTGTAATTTTTGGCCTAGCGCCACTGCAACAGGCGTAAGTGCATTCCTCTATCTATAAATATAGAGCCTCTTCCATCGTGCAAGGGGTCCGCAAACTCAGTCTAAAAACCTTACTTTTCGATATACAGAGCTTGTAGCCTCTTTAAACCCTAGTCTCCTTAGGTTTTCCAAACCCTAGCCTCCATACACAAACCCTAGCCTCCTATACACTCACATACACTTTTATATACTCATACACTAGCCTCCAAAGCCTCCTTTGAAGACTTGAAGTGCTGCAATCTGAAGCTTTGAAGATTGAAGTGAAGACCGAAGCAAGACAAGCAAAGCAAAGCGCGCAAAGCTAAGCAAAATAAAGAATACACAAGGTAGGCTTCTTATTTACATTTACGCATCTTCCCCCCTTCTCTTCTCCCTCTAAACCCACTTGGGTTTTCTTCTATTTTAATCCCCCATCTTCTTCCCTCCTTTCTTGCGTACTTAAAACAAGAGAATTCCCGGTCCATGTGTAGGATTAGGCTATTGGAGAGTTACCGTGTCGGGGGCTTTCTTTTAGTCTAACCGGAGATCATGTGGGTTCGGCTCCCTTGATTATGTGGTGAAGCCTTTAACCTTGTATGTTCACGACCCTCCTTGCATTGTGCATATCATGATCTTGTAATCTTCTCAAATTCATTTTCAAACTCGTTTTCAAAGCTTGCATTAACATCGTTTTCAAAATTGCATCAAAATCTTCATTTTCAAAACTTGTTTTCAAAATCACAATCCTAGGATGATTCTATCCTTTTCATGGCTAGGGTTGCTTTAGGAAAGTGTTACATTTAAAGTGACCAATATGGTTCATATTTTCAAAACATTGCTGTTTTCAAAACCACTATCTTAAAGTGGTTCTAACCTTCTTATGGTTAGAACCGCTTTAGGAAAGTGAGATATTTTGTATACTTTCTAAAAACTCTTCTTTCAAAAGTCTCTCTTTCTAAAACCCTCATTTTCAACATGCTTTCCTAAAACTCTTCTTTCCAAAATTGTTTTCTAAAAACTCCCTCCAAAAATCTATTTTCCAAAACTTCTCTTTTCAAACTTCTTTCCAAAACACTCTCCTCAAAATTCACTTTCCTAAAAACTCTTTCCAACAATCTCTTTCCAACGTGCTTTCCTAAAAACTCCTTCCTAAAAGCTTCCTCCAAAATCTTCTTCCTAAAACTCCTTCCAAGTTTACTTTCTAAAAACTCTTCTTTAGGATTTCCTTCCAAAAATCTCTCTTTCCAAAAATTTTGTTTTCCAAAAATTCTTTCCTTAGAGCCCAAGTCAAGCCTTAGAGTCAACAATTAGGAAACCCTAATTTTCTTTCCAAAAACATGATCGTCAACCTTGCCCCAAACCTAGGTTTCCAAAACCTCCCTTTCTACATCAAAATCATAAGTCTCCAAAAAAAAAAAACCTATTTTCTACGTCAAAGCTATAATCTTTCCAAAACTCCATCTTTCCAAATTCATGCCAAATCAAATCTTCCCTTAGGAAATTAAATCCAATCTTCCCTTTAAGAAACCAAATCCAATCTCCTGTTTAGGAAACTAGATCCACTCCTCCGTTTTTGGAAACAAAATCCAATCCTTCGTTTTAGGAAATAGAAATCTCAATCCTTTCTAGTCTAAACTTTCCTAATTCAACTCCTTCCTAATCTAGTACTTCCCTAAACCTTGAGTTTCCTAAACTTAAACTTTTAAATCTTTCCTTAAACTTTAAGCTTTCAAAACCTTTCTTAATTCCATCCCTTTTCAAAATCTTAACTTTCCAAATCTAAGTTTTCAAACCCTTCTTAAACTCAAAACCTTTTCCTAATTTTAAGAACTTCTAAAACTCAAAATTTGAATCTTTCTAAAATTCTAAACTTCCCTAAACTTTAAGTCTTTCTAAATAAAAAAACTTTCTAAATTTGAAACTTTCCTACTTCAAAACTTCCCTATTTCAATACATTCCAAATTCGAAATCTTTCCAATTTCAATACTTTCTTAAAATGAAATCTTCCCTATTTCAAAACTTTATAAATCAAAACTTTCCTAACTCAAAACTTTCTTAAAATGAAACCTTTCTTATTTCAAAATTTTCCTAATTCGAAACCTTTCCTAAAATGAAAACTTTCCTAAAACGAAACTTTCCAAAATGATACTTTCCTATTTTGAAACTTTCCTAAATCGGACCTTCCCTAATTCGAACCTTTCCTAAATTCAATCTAATCTTTCTCCAATCTTCAAAGTCCAACATTCGAGTCCAATCTTTTTTAATCTCAAGTCATTTCTAAATCTTCTCTTTCCTAAGTCTAGGTTTCCTAAAACCAATCTTTTCAAATCTTTCAATCAAAGTTCAATCTCTCAATCTTCTAATCCAAATTCCAATTCAATTTCTTCTTCCGATCATATCTTCTATTTTCTATCGGACTCTTATCCGAACTACGACTAACTTGATTCCCCAAAAGGATACGTAGGCAACCCTCATAGGTGCGGTCACAACATTTTTCAAACTTCTATTTTCACAACTTTTTCCAAATCTCCAATTCCATAATCTATTTTTCTAATTCTAAATTTCTATTTTTAATTTTCAAAACTTTCCAATTTCAAATCTATCTTTTCAAATTTCTTTTTAAATCAAATCAATTTCTTTCCAAATCTATTTTTCAACTCTCTTATCTTGCACTTGCATATCATGCATCATGTCTTTTTAAACGTTCTTTTTCAAAGTGGATAGGATTGAAAATTTGTTAGTTGAAGACTCTCATAGGTGAATTTAGGGTAAATAGACATCTAGGTACCGCAAGGGCGGGGTAGGGTGATGGCTTAGTGCGTCTTCCCTACACGTAACCAACCTCCAAACCTAAAATCATTGTTTTCAAAGACCAAAATGGAGTTTATTTTCAAAAGGGCTTAAATGTTTTTTAAAGGTTGCCAAACAACCTATTTTCTTAAAAACCCTCTCTTGAGATAGTATTTTTAAAATCATTTTAAAAGACCCCAAGTGTAATATTTGGATTGCGTTTAATTTTTAGGTGACCTAACTCACCTTAATTAAGTTAGGTGACGACTCCAAAAATTTTTCAAAAACCCTTTATTCAAACCAATTTTCAATTCAAACATAGTTGTACTCATTCTTCTAGGAGGGTGAGTTCTAACGAGAGAGTATAATATTTTTTCCGCTTGTGTGTGTATTCCTCGAGTGCAAAAAATCTGGGCGCGATAGTCTCTATATGAACTAAAAACATATAAAAATGTGGTACCCATTACTAATTGAAATATATGAACCAAAAAACCAAACAAAAAAAATAATTCCATGTAGTATTCGTACCTCGTCTGGCCGCAAGCAGTCCAACTGATCGCGGTATACAAGGACAATATGGGTCGATACTGTATCTGTATGATATCTCGATCTCCATCTGACAGATATGTGGACATAATATCAAAACTATGTTTAACGACTGAAGATATAAAGGTAAACATAGATAATTGATTGGTACATACCGAGCTCCCCACGGGCCACCAGGTAACTGTACCCCATCTATATCTAAAGGCTGCTAGCCATCAGTAGGCTGATCTTTACAACTAGGGCACATGCGTGGAATCTCTCCCAAACCCATACCTGATTAAAGTTCAATGTTAACACAAATAGTAAATGCAATAAAAATAAAACAGTACAACATACTGGATAAAGTGCAATATTATTGAACCTGCAACAAAAGTAGTGTGCCTGCTATCTTCCTCTGATTGATCGGATTGAACATCTACATCTTCATCTACCCCTCTACCAATCTCATCAAGGCCCACAAGTCGTTCTACGGGATCCATACTTGCACTGGGACCTCCGCCTTTACGCACCCCCCTTCGCCCGCAGCATATTGTGGATGATATGTGGGTCGACTGCCAAAGTCGTGCAATTGTTCAACATTACTCCAACCCTATAAGTAATCATCGTATGGGGGCAAAAGGTTAGACATTGGTTGGCCTGACACATCCTCTTCGATTGCGCTTCGACTACTCTGCCCAACTGTAAGCATTCTAGTAAATGTCCCCTAGGCCGATGCATTACCTCTCCCTGCCAAGATTTCACCGTAAGACTAGACATCTCCCCAATTAAAATCAGGACGACTGTGACTGGTGGTCATTGTAGATATATCTTTCTCAATGTACATTTCAACGCAATACATGTTAGGATATCTTGAAAGGAGATTTAACACAGTTTGCAATGTCTCGTCGTCCTTGACCGACAACTTCTTATATATCCATACTTCTTCATTTCGTCTAACAGGGTATCTACATATGAACTTTATATTTACATGTTCTCCATACTCATCCAACTTAGGAATGATCATGTCTCATAACCCACCAAGTGAGATCCCCAGTTCTACATTATAACATCCACTAGCCTCTACATCATAGACTATCCCTTTTCGGCGATCTCATACTATCTTCTCCCCCCCCCCTCCCCCAAAATAAAATAGTACCATTTTTTTCATTACTTACCTGTGCTTACCATCAAATAAATAATAACAACATTCAAAAGCAGAATATTCAATAAAGACCGTCGTATGTAATGCTGCAAATTGAACCTGAATTGCAAATGTAATAATGGGTTTTAATTGGACAAGACTTGTACTAATTAAATAAGAAATTTTATTGGATCATTATAAGAATTGATAGGTTAATTCTAATTTCTCCTAAGAGATGACATTTTAAAAATATAAGCCACATAGGCGCCACTTAGGAGAGAGAGAGTAAAAGTTTATACAACTTATATATATATATATATATATATGATTTTACATAATGTAAAAAATAAACTCTCATCACAAATTAAAAGTCATTTCAATGTGATTTTTGTTTGAAAAATGTGATACTATACAAACACAAAAAATTTACAAAATTTGGATATAAAGAATGTGGCTTAATTGAGTCTTTGCCAAGTTGATCAACCATCGCCAATTTAATGGATCATCAACCATCATGGGATTGGGGAGATTTGTTTTCTTTGTCAAGGCATAGAGCCATGTTGCCAAGTTGAGGACGTAACCATTACCAAGAATTAAAATCAACTTTCTTGTAATAGGAATACAAATTGAACGTACAGCTTGTATTTACATCTCAAGAAGACCAATAACAAGAACACAAAGCTTCAACTATATTCTAAAAAAACTTCATCTAACTGAGACAGCAAAAGAATGTCGTCATATTTGGACACAAACGTTGTAACGTCATTTACTATTTCATAGTGGAGGAAAAGTACAAGGACAAAAAATACAAACGAAAAGAAAAGATAGAATCACTGACCTTTCTTTGTGTCTACTGGCTTTGTGTTTCGTGAGAGCAAGGCTTGCAGGAGAGAGAGTAGCACGGTTGAACACACGAGAGAGAGAGAGAGAGAGAGAGAGAGAGAGAGAGAGAGAGCACAGACTGCTGCTGCTGAACACACAAGAGACAGAGAGGAGAGAGTGAAGCGTGAGGGAAAGAGAGGGGTTAGAGAGTGAGGCGTGAGAGAGAGACAGAGCGCTATGCGAGAGAGAGGGTGGGGGGGTGTGGGTGTGAACTTGAACGACTGAAGAAGCCCTAGATTATAAGTTTATTGAAATCGGCAATTGAATTAGCGGTTTTAATGAAATCGTTATTTGAATTAGCAGTTTCATTATTTTTGTCAGGTATATACGGTAGCCGTATACGAGTTAAAAACGCTTATCTAATTAGCGTTTTTATTAAAAACGCCAATTGAATTGGCGATGAACTTGACCTGGGGCATAAAGCTAAAACACCCCTCAATTGTGGAATTAAGTTTCTATAAGATTAGTGTCAGGGAAACTTGCCGAATAGAGCTATATGGAATTCAAATAGAGTATAGACAAAGCGTAGATCTCAAGTAGAAATGAACGGTTGACAAAATGCTAATAGACGAAAAGATGTGGTAATTTTGATGCACTGTCACAAGCATACATTAAAATATAATATCTTTATAAGTATTATATATTTATATTTTATTTCAATTTTAAAAGATATATATCATATTTTTAATGTATGTTTGTACAAAAAATTTCTATGCTGATAAAGCATCAAAATTAAATTTAAAGAGATATGCATTTTAAAAGATATGTTTGGTGTGTCTATATACATGAGGGTAGCTAAACGAAATGCGTGTGTATTTTTTTATTATTGTTAGAGTGATAGATTAAATTACCTGTGATGGTCACCTTCCTGTTCAATCATCAGAGAGTTTGAAAAAAATCAATTAAAATTCTATTATTATCAAAATAGAACTAGAGTAATTTAAAATTTATCAAAATAATTGTCATGAGACAGCTTCAAGACACTAATTAGGATAACACTAATATAATATATATATATATAGAGGGAAAAAAGTTTAGTGATCAAGTAGTACTGAGTACTCGGTGGTAATTCCTATTAAATTGTGACATATACTTTGTGAATATATTAGCAACCTAAGATTGCGGAGTAATGGAGAGGCTTTTAAAAAACATACCACAAGGCAAAATGTGATAGGATATTTCCTTAAAAGTCCATCCACTACTCCACAATCTCAAGTTGCTGATATATTCACACACCACATGACACAATTTGATAAGGATTACTACCGAGTATTCAGTATTGCCTGACTATTAAACTTTTTTTTTTATATATAGAGAGACAACATAGACAAAGTTCGCTTTGGTGAGTTGTTCGTTTCGTAGATCAAAAATAAAAAAAAAAAAAAGTCTAGTGGTTAGGCATCCCTATCAAATGATGACCTATAATGTATGAATATACCACTAATCTAAATTTATATTGTAATGGGAAGACTTTTAAGAAAAAATATAGCGTGACAAAATTTGATATGATATTACCTTAAAAATCTTTTCACTACAACTTTTGTCAAGTTAGTGGTGTATTCACACGCCACGTGTCATCATTTGATAGGGATAAATATCGAATATTCAGTATTACCAAACCATTGAACTATTTTTCAAAAACCAGAGAACGACAGAGATATAACCATCAAAGGATCTGTTTGCTTGCATGAAAAAAATGAAATAACAAAATTGTTTATTGACCAATCAAATTTAAATTAGAAAAATTTATGTTTCAAAAGAATTGATCAAGTTTAAATTTTCATAAAGGAAATATATTTGTAGACTTTGGAGTTTTCTATTCCTACAAATAAAAACATAAATGTCATTCATAAATTGTCCATTCACAATATTTCTTTTTTTGAGAAATACAAAGAAATATATCTACAACTAGCCTATACAAGGGAAGGGAGAATCAGAATACCGAAATAAACTGGTTATTTATTGGATTTAGTATTTATATTTATTTTCTTATTTTTTATGAATACAAATATTCTTTTAATTCCCTCTTTCAACTAATGTACCTCGCCAAATCGCCCTTCTTTGTATTGTGATAACACAGCAATCAGTTGTTCCCCCTAGGGATCCCACCCTAGGCTGAGATGGACTTGGGAGCTTGCTTTTAACAGCTAGTGTTCAGTAATCCCTTTCAGTTTTGAAATTTTATTTTTTGTGTTATCAATCTTTTTGTGTTCTATTTTTATTTTTATAAAAGATAATAAAATAAAAAAACATTTCTACAAATACCGATAGTAATGTTTTTTTTTTATTATTTCATATTAAAATATTTATTTAGTATATGCAGGAGAATGGTGGTTGAAATAAATGGTGGGTAGTGAGTGATGGAGGACGAGGAGGAGAAGAGAGAGTGAAACTTGTTTTGAAAGAAAAAGAAAAGTAAACACATATTTGTTCGTGTGTTCATTTTATCCAAAATTTTGAAATTTGTTTTTAGATTTTTTTAAACGAAACTATTTTAAAAGAACGCAATCAAACATGCTTCATTTTTTGTTTTAAAAATTTTCAAAGCAAAAATAACAAAGCAGAAAGCAAAAACATTATCAAACAGGTAGTAAATAAGGCGGCTTTACTTTAACTGTTGCAGTGTATACGCATTCAAAATATTTGTAATTTTGTAGTCTTTGACCATGTTTGTTTCATGGTATAGGATACGCAAGTTAAGTAATATAAATCTCAAGAAGTAAAAGTTCCAAGACAACTTGTTTGCGAATGTAATAAACTTCAACAATTCTTTTCTCACGAGGGCGTCAATGGTTGAAATATATATATCTCCCTCGCCATGTTTTATACGTAAGAAGCATTGGCGTTCCAGATGTTGAAAATTGCTATAATAAAAATAGCAATATCAAAAAAGAGAGAATAATAAAAAAAATTTTCAATATTTCCTAAGCATAGTGTTATGCAGTATTAAGGGCAAGTTTGTCACATTTTTTGCTTGTCCTTTTCAATCACGGTGTTAAAAATTGTTTGTCTATATTCAGATTGTGAGAAATTTAAACACTTAAATACAAGTGCGGTAAAGTAGCAATTAAAATAACCTGATAAGAACGGGGTCGATCCACAAGAAACGGAGTTCTAAATTATGTGAAATGTCACAGTTGCAAAGAATTAACCCCAAATAATGAGTTAGATACCGAAAGTTAGAACCTGAACCAATCAGTTTGAATTTCACCTCTTGTTGACGATAGTTGAAAAAACTTGTAGAAATAGTAACCATATATATATATATATATATTGGTTTTTAGAGGTTTAATGATTGTTAAATTAGACTACAAAATAAACAGATTAAAAACAGTCTTGAATCCAATTGATCCGGTCATGTGACTTTCTTGGGATTGATCAATATAGATTTATCATCTGTTAATCGTTTGATCTCTTTGAGCATCATAAACCAATAGATAAAAATATTCAATGATAACCAAATATCAAAGTATTATGCAGTTAAAATTATGAAACCTTCACCATCGACTCATAAACACTTGACAATATTTTGTCAGGATATAAGTGTAACAAGTATAATTAAAGGCTAATATTTTCAAAGGTTTAGCTAGATACTTACTAAATTATTATTGAAAATCCTCACTATTGATTTACATATATCGGCTATTTTGTCAAGACAGAAAGTATTACAAACATAATTAAAAGTCTAAGTTTTCAAAAGAATCTATATTTTAATTACCAAGAATATAAAAGGAATCTATTCCAGATTAAGATTAAGAGCCTTAGGTCTCTACCAGATGTTTGAATATAAAAGCATACCAGATAGAGGATCTGCATAAATTATACAAGCTTCTGAAAAGTGATAAGTAAACCAACATTTACTTTACTTTACACTATTTCTATATTAATTACGATACTTCTAAACTTAAACTTGTTTACAAAACAAAACTATTACATGCATAAAATATATATACCGGTGCCTATGTATGCAATATACCGAACATGTGTAAAAAACTAAGTTTTCAAATAAATCTATAATAGAAAGACAAACCTTAATTGATCATCCCAATATCGTTACGTGATCTTCATAATTAGTTTTAGGAATAAAACTAGCTATTCGTGATAATAAAAAGACATAATTTGAAAGAAAATAACTTCATAAATAAAAAAATTTATTACAGCAAAAAAACCTAAAATAAAAAATTAATTAACTGAGAAGCAGCTAACAAACTAATTAGAAATTACTCCTAAGAAAGAAAACACTTGGATGGAGCTCCCTGTTGAAGCTATTTGTCTAGCTCTCCCTCCCAAGCTCTCTCCTATTGCCAATTTATAAGCAAGACACTTGTGGCTGACAATGGCTTTCACTTGCATTTCATAATTGCCTTCCACTTGCATTTCATAATTGGCATCCCAATTGCATTCCTTCCACTCATTATTCTACATTTGTTTATCCACTTTTGTTTCTTGGCTTTTCTTTTTTTTATTTTTTATTTTTACTTTCCACCACACACCTGCACACACAAACACATATATATACTATATATATATATATAATACATACATATATATAATGTAAATAATATCACTCACACATATATACATATATATTCTCAATATTAATTATGACTCGTGTGTATGCTTGTTTCATTTTGTTCGGTTTTCACTATGAATCTACAGAAAACATAGAAAAATATAAAAAAATACCAAAATTATATTAAAATGATAAATAATGTGTAAATAATTCTTACTAATAGCTTACAATTAGGGACTTTGTACTTTTTAGAGTACAATCATTTTTCGACCAAAAAAAAAACTGCTGGTTTTTTTTTTTTACAAAATTGGATACAACATAAGCACACTAAAAAGTGCAATTGAAAGAAACTTGGATACAACATTTGGTAAATGCCGAAAAGCTGGTTTTTTTTTTTGTTAGTTTTTTTCTATTTAGCTACTTCATACCATTTGCAACTATTCTAGAACAATATCTATAGTATAGATTATAGCAGAATGAAAGGAGGTCTTTGCTTTTTCAGAATTCCTATCCCATTTCAACAAATTTTTAAATTTTTTTAATATTTTAATAACACATGCTGCACTTTGATTGGTTTAAAAACTTAAGTTTTGAGTTTTGCACTTTGATTGGTTTAGAAATAGAATTTTTAATTTATTCCTTTTATATGATTATATAAATTTGTATTTGGTAAAGCCTTTCAATGCAGTCATAATTTTCTAAAATTTTATATAATTATATGGATCTATATTAGTAAACCCTATCAATGCAATCATAATGTCCTAAAATGTATTTCATAAGAGGTAAAAATACGCCAATCTATATATGCTATATATTATAGCAAAATGTTTTTAAGTCATTGAGCTTAAAAACTCTTGATTTCTTTTTCTCAAGTTTTTTGAGTTTAAAAATAAATAAAAATACACATATCATGAACTCATTAGTCATTTAATTAATATGGTGATATTTTTTAACATACTATTTTTTCAATATAGAAAATTTTAATATTCAAAATTTACATAAATGTGTTATCATTAATTTTTTTAAATCAATATGGTAATTAAATCTAATATTCTTTTTTTCCCTAAAATATGGTGTCATTCCAAAGCATGCTAGCCTCCTTACAATTTAGTTTTTGGTTGAATTTATATTCATATATATCTTAATTTTTTAATGAATTGTATTTACTTAAATCTATACTACATATTATAGCAATACTTTGCTGGATTTCTAAAGTTGAAAGATTCAATCCAAAACCTAGAAACTTTTATCTTCTATTCATGATTAGTAAATTTTTACCAAAATTTAGTTAAATCTCCTATTATTTTAGAATTTTTTTACGTAAATTTAAAAAATACTTTAATTCTATTATAATTTTCTTTCATAAATTCTATTATCTAAATTTATCTTTTTAGAAGGACAAAAATAATATTTTATATTTGTTAGGAGGTCTTTGAATTGAAAGTTTCAATTATTTTTTTCAAATTTTTAATTTCTAAAAATGTAAAATACATATGTCATACTATTATTAATTCCATCTAAATTTTTGTTTATTCCTTCTGAATTTTGTAAAAACAATTAGTCAATTGATATAGTAGGAGTGTCAAATTTCCTTTAATTATGAATCGTTCTTAAAAATCTTTCCTCAAATTTCTAAAATAGAAGGGACACACATTGTTAACCTTTTTTTGAATAAAATAAAATGAATAGACCTATAAATAAATTATTTATTCTTTTATTCTTACGTTTTGTTTCAAATAAAATGTATAATTATAAGTAACAATATACTAAGTGAGCCACGTATTAAAATTTTCATATATATATATATATGTCTGTTAAAGTTGTCATTTGTTAACACCCAAATTTTGACTCTCGGCACACATATCAATCCTTCAACTAGATTCCCAAAGACCATATCCCAGTTAGACTCCGACAACACCTTAAGCCGTAGTTTAGAAGACCACATCCCAGTCATACTCCGATGACACCTTAAATCGGAATTCGGAAGACTGCATCCCGGTTAGACTCCGATGGCACCTTAAATTGGAGTCTAAAAGACCGCATCCCTGTCAGACTCCAATGACACCTCCTAGTCGAACTCCAATGGCACTTTAAGCCATAGTTTAGAAGACCACATCCTGGTCATACTCCGACGATACCTTAAATCGAAATTCGAAAGACTACATCCCGGTTAGACTCCGATGGTACCTTAAATTGGAGTCTAGAAGACCGCATCCCGGTCGGACTCCAATGACACCTCCTAGTCGAACTCCGATGGCACCTTAAGCCGTAGTTTAGAAGACCACATCCTGGTCATACTCCGATGACACCTTAAATCGAAATTTGAAAGACTACATCCCGGTTAGACTCTGATGGCACCTTAAATTGGAGTCTAGAAGACTGCATCCCAGTCGGACTCCAATGACACCTCCTAGTCGAACTCCGATGGCACCTTTAACTAGAGTCTCGATGACTGCAACCCAGCCAGGCTCCAATGACACCGTAAACTAGAGTCCAAGTGACCACATCCCGGTTAGACTCCAATGACATCATTCTAGAGAACAGTCATCTTCAATCACCTTAAACCGGAGTCCAAGAAAGACCACATCCCGGTTAGACTTTAATGACATCATTTTCAAAAATTAGTCATCTCTGATCATCTTAAACCAGAGTCCAGGTGACCAAATCTCATCGAACTTCGATGATATTATTCCCAATGATATTAGTCATCTCTGAACACCTTAAGTTAGAGCACAGGTGACTGCGCCCGATCAAACTCTGATGACATTATTTTGAAGACCACTCATTCCCGATCACCTTAGGTTGGAGTCCAAGAGACCGCATTTCGATCAGACTTTGATGACATCATCTCGAAGATTAGTCATCTCCGATCACCTTATGCCAGAGTCCAGGGGACCGTATCTCAATTGAACTCTGATGATATCATCTCGAAGATCAATCATCTCCAATAACGTTAAGCCAAAGTCTAGACGACTGCGCCATGGTCGGACTTTGATAACATCATCCTAGAGATCAGTCATCTCTGATAACCTTAAGCTAGAGTCTAGACGACCCCATCCCGGTCGGACTCTAATGACATCATCCCAGAGATCAGTCATCTCCGTTAACCTTAAGCCAGAGTCCAAACAAACACATCCTGGTCGGATTTTGATGAAATCATTATTGGAGATCAATTATCTCCAACCTGTATTAGCATCACCTAACATTACTAGCTCGAGTCTCAATGACCGCAGCACGGTCAGACTCTAAAACCCTAAATTGGAAGCCCAAAGCTTCTGAGGCTCATAAATCGGAGCCTTAACAAGCTCTAGTGATCTAAACTAGAGGCCGATGATCCCTGATATCACTCTCTAAAGTCTGATATATTAATTAGAAGCATGAACCCAGAAGCGAAAAACATCGAAATAGGCCAAACGCAAAAGAGTATAGGCTCATAGTTACATTGCCTAATCATTACGTGTCATAATGATGTCACTAGGATGACATCATCCTTTGCATACGTGGCAAAATTTTGGTGGAGCCACATCTCTTCCCTCCAAGAATGTGGCACTGGACTGCCACAAAGAAGAATTCCATATGTAACGACAGTCCTGTGTCTTAAAGAGCAAAAATGCTCTTTATGGCAATTCAATGCCATAAAGAAGAAAAATCTTCTTTGTAGCATACAACCGTAGTGATAAATTTGCGTATATGTAGGATGGCACCCCCCCTCCATTTCTTCACCAATTCACATCCTCTCTCTCTCTCTTTAGAGTTTCTCACTTTCTCTCTCTAGAAAAGTGACCCATCTAGCCTCAAGCCTCCAAATCCGAACCGTTCAGCCTCAACCTAGTTGGACCCTTGTCCAATTGACTAGTCCAAAATTACCCGATCCTAGCCGAAGCTCTGCCCAACTAGCAGGTCCTGACACGCCTTAACATTTTCATGCTTGGGGATTTACAGGTGGCCCGATATAGACCACACACTAACCCCACATCGGTAGTGTTGACGCCCCCAATAAGGGCCCAACAAGTGGTCAAAGTGCTAGAATCTAAATAATCCAAATTTAAGTCTTTAAAATAACTCCAACTGTATAATAAAATCCATACATCATCACCATATCTTGTTACAGTCATCCGATATTTACACACCACTTAAACCAAATCTAAATAGTTCTGAAGTCCTTACTAAACTGAAAAGAATATAACTAGACATAAATGAAAATTTGATCTTAGAGGTTTCACTTGGGGTCTTTAAAGGGGTCCAACTTGGGTCCTGAAAATCCTACTGTTGTTCCTACGGCATTCCTTACCCATAAAATGAGGTGAGCTGTAAAGCCCAGCAGTAGTGTATTATACAATAAATACTGAGTTTAAATTTTCAATAAAACAATATTTAATTGATTTTTTAGATAGCAAATAAAAGCATTTATTTCATAATCACTACAAGTGCTGCAATATTCAATAAGATAAAAATCATATAGTATGTTCAAATAGCTAGCACATGTCATGCAAAACTCAAAAATTCAGGTTATCTCGATAAGTAATTATTCATTTCATTACTATGATCATGGCGCCACCTTATCTCTCCTTTTTACATATCAATTCTTAAACCGGAGAGCACGGCTCTTTAATCCCATTTAAGGTCTGGGTCAATACCAAGCTCGCATTGGTCTGGCATTAGGACCAAGTTTGCATAGGTTTGGACTTACGATGGAGTCCACATTGGTCTGGACTCCGAACCAAGCCTGCATTGGTCTGAACTTACAACCATCAACTTCCCATTTACTTTCATATTTCAATATTAGCAAACATGAATAGTTCATTCAGCTATCTCACGTGAAAATACATTTACTAATAATGCAAAAAATGAGACAAAACATGCTTTTGAATTCACAAAGTAATTTCAATTCAAAGTACATATATCAATGAAAAATAATCATATTATGATTACTGGATTAGTACTTCCTACCTGATAGTCTAAGTTGACTTAACTATTCTTCTTGGGATTGCCTCAAATTACATGTAAGTCTGCCAAGCACAACCATTTGTTAACATTGGCCTAAGTATCTCGTTGTTTAGTGTAAAACTTTCTAAGGGTCCTGGGTTGATGCATAATACGTGTAAAAAGGCCAAAATGCCCCCTTAAGGTTGTTTGACCTAACGGTTATAATTTCGACCGTACTTCAGTTTTGAAAAATCCTAAAATATTTAGAAAACTCTTAAAATTATTAAAAGTATCATAATTTTGGAATTTCTAGTACTTAAATTTTTCAAAACGGTTTGAGAGATTTTCTTAACAATGAAAATATTTATTTACCTTAATTAACTTTAAAATTATCTTAGAAATACTAATAAATTTAAAAAATTTCCTAATAATATTCAAAAAAATTCTAAATATTATCTAGGTATTGTACATAGCTACCACAACCCCTGGTTCTCAAAATTTCAATTCTAGAATTTTAAAGATAAAATAAAGCTTATTTTTCCTTCAAAAATCTACTTTGATTTTTAAATCCTTATAAAATTTACAATCACCATTCAAAGTACTCATACAGATTCTGAGAAGCTCCCGTAAAATTTATAAAATTTTTAGTATATATTTAATGTTTATTTTGAAAATTACCCTTTAAAATAATTAAAATAGCTACGGGAATCGAAAAAATATGGATTTTTTTTGAAAATTTTTATTTTTAATATACTGTATTTAAAAAAATTTCAACCTAGAAATGTGTGGCACGTGCCGCCCACGTGCCCCCAGTAACATTCATCTTCTTCCTTGCCTCATTTTCGGCCAAATTTGACATATGTTCATATTTTAGCCATAAATCCCTCATTCCTAAACTTTTTGAGTGATGCTTGAGTCGAGAACGTGTATTTTAAAGAGATCTATGACTTGTTTCTTTTAAGGTTTTGCACAGGAGGTCGTTTAGATCTCTGAAACTGCCCCTAAAGTTTACGGGTTTGCCTAGACTTTCAAGACAAACCTACAGCTCTATGACTCTCAATTTGTTTCCATTGCTAGAACTTCAACATGCATGACCTCTGGGCATCATACAATAGCTTCCCCATGCCTCAGATGCAATAAAAATGAAGAGTAATGGTTCTAAAATGTAAGAAATCAAAAAGACCCAAAATTTAAAGAAATGGCTAATGCTTCTGCTATGGTGCATCTAGGCCTTCAAGGCCACTTCCTAAACTTCTAGTAATGTTTTTAAGTAATTCTCAAGTGGCCAAAATAAATGGGCATGGCCGGGTTCTATGTTTTGATATTTTGAAGCATTTTAAGCTTCATCGAAAAATATGGCTTCTGGTAACGATTTCCGGCCACCAACTTGGTTTATGAACATGCTAATGGACAGTAAAAGGTTAGGGATGGCCTACCTTTGGTTGAGTTGCCTTCCTCTTCTCTTCTTTTTTATTCAGCCAAAGCTCTCTCTTTCATTTTCTCCTTTCTTTCCCTTCTTCTTCCTCTATTGTTACTATTGAATGTCTACTGAGATGGTTAACCTCTCTCCCCTAGAAGAGCTGACTTTGCTCTATATCTACATGGGGTTTGGTCCAAGATCTTGTGGGAAAGGGTGGCCAATCCCCTCACTCTCTTTCTCTCCTTTTCTTGCTTCCTTTCCATTATTCCATATATCTATTGCATGGCAAGGAGGTCTACCATGCATTGGCAAGCCCCAAAGCCATCAAATCATACTCCTAAGAATGCTTGTAAGCATGCTATCGTAGTTTAGCGAGGACATGCCAAGTGGTTGGTAATGCTCCTCACAACTTTGACACTTGAATTTTTAAGAATGTATAATTGTATACATTCCCGCTAACATATACATATACCTTATATATAACAAGTTGACTTGAATATAAAATAAATATCTTATCTTGTAGCTACAATAAACTATTCTACTTTAATTACTTCAAACATATTCCAACTATTCTCAAATATTCGAACCAAGCAATTCAAAGAAAAAAAGAAAAAAAATCTTGTGAAATTTTAGGGTTTTAAAAGTACCGATAGCCCTTTCACTAGCCAGAATAATGTTGATTTTTGGGCCCAAGAATTCATAAACTCCTTCTAACTAGCCGAAACTCTGTATAATTTTCTAGTCAAACAGTGCTTCCGACTAGCTGGAACTCTGGCTGACGGAAATGGTGAAAATGGTGTTTGGCTAGGCTAGAATTCTGCCAGAATCACACCAGCAACAAGGTGTAATTCAAATCAGTTGGTTTAGGTTTCAGCTGAAGCCATTGTAATGTTATGATATCTTGCAGGACTTAGTGGGTATTTAAACTGTTACTTGGGGTGAATTCCAGTACCTACCATCCCTCCAGCATAGCCAGAGCCTTGTCTAATTCTCAGCTCCTAACAAACCCCCGCCCAATCGTTACTCTATCTGATTCCCAACTACAAACACGCCCCTGCCTAGCCGTTACTCATCCCGATTTCTAGCAACCAAGCTGTGTCCATACTTGTGTTACCATAACATTCTACTATCTAAGAGAATTACATTTTCGAAACATAGTACTCTAGTGTTCTAAAACAATTTAGCAATCTAAAGCAATTCCAAACTTTTTTCCTATTTAAATCTTTAAAGGTAACCTAGAGGAGGAAAAAAATTAATTATAATGAACAAAAATATAAGAAGAAAAGAATTTTGGCATAGAATATGCAAAAAAACAATGGGCTATAATACTCTCGAATGTGTTTTTAGATGATTAATTTGGAAAAATATAAATTATATTTTATTAAATATCTGATTATTAACAAAAATTATTTTAGAAGTATTTTAATTCTAATAGTATACTTTATAGAGGTCTACCCCTAGCGTAGCATATTTTAGAATATATGGCGTACCACGTTTCTATTCTCATTTTCGTTCCACATACCGAAACGATATGGGTTCCAGGTAACATAGGTTTGTACTAAGCCGGAACTCCACTGAAATCACCCTAGGTACAAAAAAATTCAAAGCCATGTGAATCAAGCACTTCTACTTATACTCCTTCTCAGTTTCCGGTGGCCTTAGACTTTTAGTTGGCATACTACATCAGCATATTCATATGTAGATGCATTTTGACCTATAATAAGTCATCATATTACTCATTTTAAAAAATCATAAAATTGCATACCGACTCATTTGAGTAGTCCTAATGCCCATTTTTAAACTAAAATTGCATTTTTGGCCAATTATAAGCTGTCGTAATGCTTGGTTGAAAACGCGAAAATAGCTTTTTCAAAACAAATAGCCAGACCATCATCATGAGCCACTATACATATGCTGTATGGTTACCGTTACATGAATCTTCTATATCAGAAACATGTGGCTTGCCAAAATGATGAAAATACCCTTTCCTAGAAAAATATCATTTTTCAACAAAAGCACAAACAACGCTATAGGCATATCACGTATGTTTTACAGTTGCGCTACATAGATCTTTCATACCAAAATACTAAAATCGCCAAAATAACGAAAAGGTTCTCTTCTTAGAAACTTCAGTTATGAGTTTGTGTACATATACTCTATGGTCACTGCTAGCTAGAACTTCCATATCAGAAATACCAAACTTCTCTGTGGACTAAGTTAGTCTTTTGCAAAATCGGTACAAACCAGCCAAAATTATATAAAATTGGGAAATATCCCTTTTAAAAAATTCAGTTTCATATCATTCATCAAAGTCATGCATTCAAAATCATAATTTTCTTATAACCCTTCTGTCAAAACTGCAAAGCTTTATGGCATCAACCTCTTTCCATTTCAGAAACATGAGAGAACTACGCTTGGCCTAGTCCCCGCATATTTAGGGAATGTAGCCTGAGTTCTCTTTCTAGGTTTGGTCATCCTTCTCCCAACAGGTGGGGAACATCACACTAAGCCGAAGTTCTGTTCACAAACTCTAGGCCACCAAGCCTTGTGAACTACGCATGACTTGATCTTTATACATCTAGGATACGTAGGTACCTTATACAAGGGCTTGGTCACCGTTCTCCCGTCTTACAGAGAACCAATCATTTAAGCTGGAGTTCTCTCTATGAATCCTGAGCCATCGAAATTAAGTTGAACTATGTTTGACCTAATTTCTACACAATTAGGATACGTAGGCATTTTGAGCTCTCTTCTCAGACTCAATCACTTTTTCTCCGAAGAGTGGGAAACCATCAATCACCTTTTTGTCACGCCCCGATTTTTTGCACTCGAGAAAAACAAGTGATAAAAATACAGTGCTCTCTCGTTAGAACTCATCCTCCTAGAAGAACGAGTGTTACTAGTTTTGAATTGGAAATTGATTTGAATAAGGGCTTTTGAAAAAAGTTTGGAATCACCACCTAACTTGATTAAGATCAGTTAGGTCACCTAGAACTAAGCACAGTTCGAAGATTACACTTAGGGTTTTTGAAAAGATTTTGAAAACTTCCTCAAGAGAGGGTTTTTAAGAAAATAGATTGTTTGGTAACCTTTGGAAATGTTTAAGCCCTTTTTTGAAAATAACTCTATTTTGGTCTTTGAAAATAATGATCTAGGTTCGGAGGTTGGTTATGTATAGGGAAGACGCACTAAGTCATCACCCTACCCCGCCCTTGCGGTACCTAAATGTTTATTTACCTTAGGTTCACTCATTCAGAATCTTTGATTAACAATTGTCTAATTATATCCACTTTAGAAAAGAACTTTTAAAGCTTGACATGATTCAAGATATGCAAGTGCAAGAATTTAATTTGAGTTTGAAAGTAGATTTGAAAAGACTTGAGTTGATTTTGGAAATAGATTTGAAAAGATAGATTGATTTTTGAAAAAGGGTTTCAGAAATTGGAATTGGAGATTTGAAAATAAATTTTAGAATTAGAAACTTGAAATAGATTATGGAATTGGAAACTTGAAAAAGCTTGTGGAATTAGAAACTTGAAAAAGGTTGTGGCGGCACCCATCAAGGTTACCTACGTATCCTTTTTTGGGAATTAGGTCAGTCGTAGTTCGAACATGAGTCCAATTGAAAATAGACATTTTGAGGTTTTTGAAAAGTTTGATTTAAAAAGATATGATTTGAAAAGAGTTTGATTTGAAAAAGGGTTTAATTTGAACTTAGAATAGAAGATTTGAGATTGAACTTGGAATTGATTTTGATTTGAAATTGAACTTAAGGATTTGAAAATTGATTTTGATTTGAAAGGATTGAACTTGAAAAGGAACCTAGACTTGATTTGGAAAGGAAAGAGTTGAGTTTTGAAAAGATTTTGACTTTAATTGAAATTGAAAAACCATCTTGGTTTGGAAAGGAGTTTTATAAAAGAGTTGAAACTTTCTAACTTAGGATTAGGGTTCAACTAGGGTTTAAGTAATCTAAGATAAGAGCATGTAATTGAGTTGCAAAGATTTGATTTAGACTTGAGGGGTTTGATCAAAGAAGGTTTCGATTTTAGAAAAGTTCGAATTAGGAAAGTTGGACTTAAGAAAGATTTGGAAAATATTTGATTTGACTTAAAAACACTTGACTTGGAATGGTTGGAAAGATTTAACTTGAATATTTGATTTGAAGGAATTTAGAAACTTAAGGTTCAGAAAAGATTAGAATTTAGAAATATTTGAATTTAGAAAAGTTTCAAAATAGGAAAATTTCATTTTAGGAAAGTGCCAAATTTGGAAAGTTTCATTTTAGGAAAGTTTTGAATTTATAAAGTTTTTGAACTTAGGAAAGTTTTGAATTTAGAAAGATTTGATTCCTATTCTCTAAAGTAGAAGATTAGATTTTATTTTCAAAAATAGATGATTTGATTCGGTTTATAAAATTGGAGGATTTGATTTAGTTTCCTAAACGAGAAAATTTGATTTAGTTTCCTAATTTGAAAGATTGGATTTGAAATGGAATTAGAAAGATTGAATTTTGAAAATCTAGAATTTAGAAATCTATGATTTGATGTAGGAAAAGAGATTTTGAAACCTAGAATTTGATGTAGAAAATAGAGGTTTTGGAAATCAATAATATGAAGCAAATGAGGAAGTCATGTTTTTAAGAAGGAGAATTAGAGTTTCCTAACCATGGAATCTAGGGCTTGACTTGCATTCCAAGAAAAAGAGTTTTTAAAAAATAGGCTTTTTGAAGAGAGTTTTTAGGAAGAAAACTCGAAGAGAATTTTTAGAAAGTGAATTTTTGAAGAGTGCTTTTTGAAAGGAGTTTGAAAAGAGTTTTTGGCAAATATATTTTTGAAGAGAGTTTTTGGAAAGAAGTTTGATAGGCAATTTGGAGAATGACTTGAATATGGACTTTTGAGATCTTTTGAAATATTTCACTTTCCTAAAATGATTCTAATAATGAAAAGATTAGAACCATTCTAAGTTGGTGATTTTAAAAACAACATGGATTTAAAATATGGAGCCATATGATCCCATTGAATATCACACTTTCCTAAAACAACCATAACCATGGAATGACTAGAATCATCTTAAGATTATGGTTTTGATGGAAAAATAATTTAGGGTTTGCCCAAAATATGGACCTTGATGGTAACAATGAATATAACACTTTCCTAAAGCAATCCTAATCATGTAATGGCTAGAATCACTTTAAGATTGTGACTTTGAAAACAAGTTTAAAAAAAAAAGAGATTTTGAATGCAAGTTTGAAAGAGGATTTTGATGCAAACCTTGAAAATAATTTTTGAAAACAATTTTGAGTGGATGAATGAATATGACATGCATAATGCAAGTATGGTCATGAACATACAAGGTTATGCTTCACCATATAATTAAGGGGGCCGACTCCACATGGTCTAAGGTTAAATTAGAAGAAAGCCCCGACACGGTGACTTTCAACCATCCTTCCTACACATGAATCGGATATTTTCTTGTTCCAAGCATGCAAGAAAGGGGGGAAGAAGATAGGAGATTAAAATAGAAGAAAACCCAAGTGGGTTAGGAGGAAGAAGAGAGGGAAAAGTACATAAACATAAAAAGAAAGCCTACCTTGTTTTCTTCTTGTTTTGTTTACTTTATTTGCTTTGCTTTGTTTGATCCTTGAGAGCTTCCAAGTTGCAGCACTTTGAATCGTTAATGGAGGCTTTGGTAGCTTATATATGAGTGTATGGAATGTGTATAAGTGTTAGGGTTAAGTGTGTGGTGGCTAGGGTTTGGAGAGACTAGAGGGGCTAGGGTTTGAAGACACTTCGAACTCTGTAATTCGAAAAGCAGAGTTTTTGGACTGAGTTGGTGGACCTTTTTCACACAGGAGGAGGCTCTGTATTTATAGACAGAAGATTGACTTGGTGCCTGTTGCAGTGGCGCTAGGGTGAATTTCCTTCTAGCGCCACTAGGAGTGGCGCTAGTCACTTAGGAAAGTTTTAAGGTCCGCAAGCAACGTATCTTTCAACCCTTGATACGCAAGGCAAAAGATTTGGGTGCCTGTATTAATGACTACCATGCAATTTTTGCCTTGGCTTCACTAGGACTGGCTCTGAGAGGTCCGAGAGTGGTTCGAAAGGCCAGGAATGGTCCGAAAGGCCGAAAATGGGTAGAAACCCTTGAAACAGTGTCCCAGGGGGTAATGGACTTGAAAAATAAGGTCGGAATTGTCGACTGAGCTATTAGGGGCCAAACGGTCAACTAGACCGAAAAACAACCGTAATGGACTTGGAATGACTCATGAGAGGACTTGAAGGTTGTAAACACTATCTAGAATGTTTCAAGGGAGTGCCAGTTTGATACCAAGAAACAGTGTGGTTGAAAAAGGCAACTGGCCCACTAGGGGCAAAACGGTCATTTTGCACTGAGTTTACTGGAATAGACTCGGAATGATCCGAAAAGGTGTTGAAATGTGAAGAATACTATTAGAACCATTCTCGAGAGGTTACTGGTTTGATACCTAGAGCCAGTGTGGTTTCCGGAGGCGCTTAGATGCCTAGGGGCAAAATGATCATTTTGCACCGAGATTGCCAGAATGGACTTCGAATGTTTTAGAAAGGTGCTAGAAGATTGAGAATGCTATTAAAAACATACTCAGAAGATAATCGGTTCGATACCTAGAGCCAGTGTGGTTCCCGAAGGCACTCAGATCCCTAAAGGCAAAATGGTCATTTTGACTGGATGGTCTAAAAATTGGTCTGAAACTGACTGGAAGGCATCTAAACATGCGGGATCGTCTTTGAGACGATCTTAGAAGGGTGGACTTACCGCTATGAGAACTTAGGTACTTTCTCAAGAAATGTGCCAAAAAAGGCCCAAGAGGCAATTTGGTCATTTTTCACCAAAGTGGGTTAGCAGGCACTAGTGTTGACCTGGGTTTTGAGTGTTTCCGTCACTCTGATGGTCTGTGACAACTTGATTTCCAAAGGTATCTCATCCTTTGGTAAATGTGTCATGGCCAAGAGGCGAATTCGGTCCCTTGACATAGGGGTTTTGTTGGCAATTCCCAATGTCAACCTATTTGCGAGTATTTTCGCCACTCTGACGGTTCGCGTTCGTTCCGGAGATTGCATGATCTCGGAAAGCTGCTAGGTGGACTTATCCTTTGAGGAATCAACTTTCTCGAAAGATATGCTGAATAATGGACATTCTTCATTGGCCGACTAGTAGGCGGCAAAGGTGGACCGTTCTACCATCTTGGGGACTTGAGTTCCGTTCTGATCGACGAGTCTGAAGGGACTTACTGTTCTGAAGAGTTTTCTCGAAAAATGTGCCGGACTGGAAGGTTTTGCTGCTTGAGGAATCAACTTTCTTGAAAGGTATGCCGAATTTAATTTGAATAAAAATTGGACTTGAAATTCAATTTGAGATTGAAATGGGGACTTACCGTCTTCGAGAAGATACGCCTACTAGAATAGGACCGAACAATGCCACAAGGGTATTTTGGTCATTTTGCCTATGTTGGGCCCAATTGGCCTGCGAAGTGATTGATTGATTAGAGTGAGTCTGAAAAATTAATTTTGACTTGAATGTGTCTGTGTCAGTTTGAATATAAGTCTAGACGGACTAGAGATTGCCAAGCGGGCAAAAATGCGGTGCTTACACTTTTCTCTAAAAAGTGGGAAACCATCAATAACCATTTGCATGAAGTACGGGAAACCATGTCCAACATAATGGATTTAGAGGCCCATGCCATTCAAAGTTAGTCCGAACTATGTTTGGCCTGATTCTTATACAATTACGATACATAGACAGTTTGAATTCTCTTTTCAGGCTTCGTCAAAACTCATTATAAGCTTTATCATTTTTGTTCCTTTATTGGAATAGCATTTCATAACCTCCCCCAGAGGAGTGACAAATCTTTTAAACACGGGTGTAAGCCCTTTTTAAAACAACAACATGACATTAATATTGCATACATAAGCAGCATAATAGTTATGTTACCAGTATTTGTGCATTTACTATACATGCACACCCGCACACAACATAAACTTATAAGCAAAATCATTATCAACCGCATACAATTGACGTGCATGCATACAAGCACAATGATAATGATGTTGAATTTGAAAGACATTGGAAAAAAGGTTTCTAGAGTGGGAGTAATGCCAATTTTGGGTGGGGTTGAGTTTTTATGCTTAAAACACATATGCTTCCCAACACGTAATAGGATCCCCAAGTCTAGACCTAATTAGCAGACCAACATAGAGTCAAACCATCAAGGGCCTTTCAAAACCGGCACAAACGCCTTTTGAAAAACCATTTGGAACCTTTCCAAACCCGCATATCGTGTTTTTTTGTATTAAAATCATGTTTTTAGCTTCTAAATTTATGTTTGCGAAAACACACCTTTTGGTATATTGGCACATATTAATTTTTAGATGGCGACTCCGAAACTTTTCCAAAGCCAATAGCCTTTTTTAAATCAAATAAACCGTGTGAGCAGAGACAAGACGCCTACACACGTCTGGAGGTATTATGATCTCCAAGTCACATGAAAAACCCTATTTTGGGTCCTGTCTCATTCACAAGATATTTAGACGGTCCAAAATCTTGTTTTAACATCATTTTTGTTCCTTCCTTTGTATCAACTATTTACAAATGGATAATTTTCATAAATTTTCATGTGCTCAGACAACAGGAGATTTCTACTATCCGATCTAAAATAAAATTTTGGACATAATATTTTTAAAAGATGTATATGAAGCTAAATTAAATATATTAATATAACTACAACTTATTCTTTTATGATTGGTTCATGTATAACCTAAATTTAAATGTGGCATGTATAATCTAGTTAAGCGCTTTTCTATAATGTTTAATGTTTTAGCCAAACAATTTAATTAAGATTTATTCATTTATGATCGGGTCAAAATGAATTACTGTTTTGTTACATTTTATAGCAAATATTTTAGAATTCAATCTATTAAAATATTCCTCTTTTGCTATCCTTTGGAAAAACTTAAATTGATCACCTCAATTTATGTCCCTTATGAATAATTTTTTGTATCACTTAAATTTAAAGTGACAAGTATTTTTAATTTTAAAAGACAAAAGCCTATTTTTATGATTTTGTTCTAATATTATACTTTTGATCATAACTTTTTAACTTGGTAGGACTCTAGGTAATACAAGTGCATGTAAAATTGCACATTCAAAATATTAAATATACTATGAGACTAACACACTCGATCTTATTAAATTCATTACATTTCGTAAGTTTTACAAAACATTAAATGCCAACATATTTTAAGTGAAAAATTTATTTCTAACCTATTTTTTTCTTTCTTATTCCTGTGCATAACACTGGTTCACTGCTAGTTTGCTAAGCATAAAAAAGACTAGTTTTTTTTTCTCCATTTCATACCACTCCCATATCTTGAATCCATGTCAATAAGATTGTTAGTATCTGTCTTGAATCCATGTCTATAAGATTGTTGATATTTATAATTGTAAGGGTGGTTCTTACATGTGTATAAAGTATAATGACCGTCTTGGTTCATTTGATGATTGAAAATTCTCCTCCGCAGATAACGGACTTACTTAATGATAGCGATACTTGTGGCTATTTAGTTCATAAATATATGATCAATCATTTACAATTGCATGTTATGTATAAGCATAAATAAATTAATAAGATACAAGATAAGACAAACATGATTTTTAACATAGAAACCCAACGCTGGTAAAAAAGTTACGGGACCTAATCACCCAATCTAATCTCCAAGCATCAGATACTAACGAGCAATTAACAATGTACAACTTAGAATCATTTCAATCTAAACACCACGAATCTAGGTTGCCTATTACTTGTTTGTGCACTAAGATTTACCGTTCTCCCGTGTTTGGATCAAAATGAACATTACGCCGTAAATTCTGGTCCTAATGCACCATCAAAACTAAGCTTCAACGAAGATTTAAAGATCTTATCCTTACTAACGAGAATAGAGAGGCTTCTAGGACTTAGAGATATCTTCCCATTGTTTTTCAATATATATTGAGCTCTCTAGCAACCTTGGACTTTGTACACAAGTGTCTATAGAAGCTGCAGTTTAACTCTAACCCGAAATAAGGTTTCCTTAAAAGTTTCTCAGTGCCAACTGGGCTGAGAGGCAGCTAGAACTTCTCTTCGCGATTTTGCTGGAGCGATAAGCCAGTGATAGGGGGCAAACTATTCTGGAATCTTTGGCATAACAAAGACCTCGAGTTCACTGGGGTGAAGAGGAAGCGATAAGGCAATGAACGCCTCTGAAGTTTAACAATGTTTACTCAATCCAGATCTCGCTGGGGTGAGATGGAGGCGAGACGGGGCAGAGCACTCTGAAGTTTAGCCGAGCATGAACTATCCTGGCTGGCGCAATCAGGTCGTGAGCTTCTCTAGAATTTACATGACCCAGACCTTGACTTAGTTGTGGCAAGAAGGCCGCAAACTCGTTTGGATTTCAAATCAACCTGCTTCCGTGCATACAAGTTTCACCCATCCAAGCCTTAGCTCTTATATGAGTGTTCTACTCGGCAAGCTCTGAAACTCATCAAAATTACTTCATCCCAATATCATTGAGACTCATAAAACTTATTCACACGAAAGATTAATTTAAATGTATAAAACAATTTCGTTCAGGGTATTTGCCAACATATTAAAAGGCCTAGCAGACTTGTCTCATAACTTTCTTTGTTTGTTAAAAGTGGCTACATACCGTTTTTGTTTAGAGGTTTGAGAGTCACTTTAATATCAAAAGTTTTATTTAAATTATCAAATTACAATTAATGTTTGCTCAAATATACGAATGTCCTAGTTTTCAATTATTAAGATTCCACAAATTGATGTACTAATTTTGCAAAAAACAAGCTTAATTAGATACAGTTACGAGACATGCATGAACGCCCAATTTTGTAATGTAATCATATCATTAAGATTTGTACAGAATTCTAGAAGGTTTCATTGAAATCTTGTATAGAAGTGTAAAAACTTCTAGAAGCATACTAACTTGTAAATGGAGTAGAATACTCCAGAGTTTTTTAACATTTCTCGTAAGATATATTTGTATAGATTATTTTGAAAATTTAACTTCCCCCGTTGGGATTAAATAAATCTCTTCTGCGGGTTGAGGAGTTGTAGTAGTATAAATAATAGTGAGGACCACATTTGTAAACCCTCAACTGACTTGAATCTCCAATTCTCTCTTGAGTTCTCTCTTCACTTTTTTATAAAGTGTGAGTGAGGGTAAAATTACCTTAGTAATTAAGGTGAGTGTTTAAGTGCGCATGGGAGTAGTGAAACATATAAGCCCGTGACATATTGCTATGTGGCCGCTCTCACCCTTTTTGTTTCAACCTAAGATTTTATAGAGAATGGAATTCTTCCGGCATTTCATCGGTTTTTTTTTTTTTTTTTTTTTTTTGCATTGTTGTGCTGGCAGATTTGGAAGGCAACGAACAATTGGATTTATAACTCAATTTGGAGTAAAGTTTAGGCAATCACTGCTTAAGCAATTGGGGACCGTATTATACTAATTTTAAATAAAATTTCTACTAGAAATCTTCAAGCAGAGTCTCCAGAAAAATATAGTTTGTCAGCTACGGAGGCCACTGAGTTTAGATATCAATAAAATTAACGGTGAACTTCAGCTAGGCCCAATATGTGGTTTCATGTATCCATAGCAAGACCCCCTCAATTTTAAAAATAGGCACTTAGTCCCCTTATCATTCGTCCCGTTAGCTTCCGTCAAATGAGAAGGGAATTTTTTATTTTTTACATACAAGCATAACGGTGGTACTCCTCGCTGAAATGTCGGAATGACAAAAAAATTTAAAAATAGGAAGTCTCAATTTACAAAAATAATAAAAGGACAAAAAAACAAAGTAGGTAAAAGCTAACTTTTTTAAAAAAAAAATAAAGATTAGAAAATAGGTAGGCCGACTTGGAAAAAATAAGAATTAGTCAAACGAAAAAAAGATCAACATAAATTGATATAGATTAACCTTTCCCAATGTATTAATCATTTTTTTCATGGTGTAAATTGTTATCTTATTAATTGTTTTGTTTGGTCTAAACCTGTGTGAAGTCTTAATTTCTTCTACTTTTTTTAGGTCCAAACAAATGTAAAACCATTTTTTTCGTATTTAGTTTTTTGGTCCTAACCAATGTGAAATCTTTGTTCCAAATCATCGTGAAAATATTTATTTTTGTGGTCCAAATCACAATGAAAATATATTTTTATTTTGGTTCAACAGATGAAACCACTGCAAAAAAGTGTATATCTTGCTTTATGTTTTTGTTTGTTAAAGGCAAGTCTTCGTACAAGGTTGCTCCAATAATATTTTTTTGGGACTTTACAAGTTGAAAACATAAAAAGTTGCTTATATTTGACCCTCCTCATATCATCAAGGGTGTGAGTCTTATACACAAGGTTGCCTTTTTTTTTTCTTTCTTTAAACCGTATTTTTCTTTTTAATTTTTTTAATTTTTTTCAAATCAATGTGAAAACTTAAACTTTCGATTCGGTTTTGATTTTTTTGGATCACTATTTCAAACCAATGTAAAAATTTAAACTTTCGATTAGTTTCTGTTTTCTGTTTTCTGTTTTTTTAAAATAAAAAAATATAAAAAATATTAAAGTAGATGTGTTTTCTGATTTTAAAACATTGGTCTAGTACTGTTAGCAGAACGGTAACATATAAATGCCACCATCGGACTATAAAAAACAAAAAATAAAAACACACACCTACGACACATAACAAAAAATAAAAACTGACAACACTTCTAGACGGACCATAAAATTTCGATTTGGTTTTGATTTTTTTGGGATCACTATTTCAAACCAATGTAAAAATTTAAACTTTGGATTTGGTTTGGCAATTTGGGTCTAGACCAGTGTAAACACTAATTTTTCTTTTTGGTTAAAAAAAGTATGAACATATTCTAAATATTATTTTATTTGTTGTCCAAATCATTGTGAACAAACCAATATGAAAACTTATTATTTTTTTTATCATGTATATTCAGTCAAAATCAGGGTGACAATGATTTTTTTTGTTTTATATTTTTGGTGCAAACCAGTGTGAAGTATAAACTTTTATAACCCAAATTTGTGTATAATCCTTTATAGATAGAATTTATTATTTAAAAAATTATTAAACAACTTGTATGTTGCATGAACATAAGAGTAACATGAGTATAAGACTTCTTTAAATAATTTTAGCCATTAGAGCGTTTGCACAAGAGTTTTTAAGACTTTATAATTAAACTTGATCAAAAAAGTCAACTGACAAAATTTAGCGTACAAAGCTAACAGTAGGGGTACTGTAACTGTTGACATAGGAATTCATGAGGTTCTAACTGCCTAGTTTTTTAAGAGATCTGACTGCCAATATGTAAAATCACGGGTCTAGCTAAAATTCACCATAAAATTAATTTAGTGGGAGATATTGATTCTGGTGCTGGTAAAGGGCGTCTGGAGATTCTTACAAGAAATGCTCGACGTGATATTCTTTATGGTTGAGAGGTTCCATGTTTTGGTGTCACCTCTGGTTGTGCTTGGCTTTTAACAGGCCACATAAGGGTAGTGTTTGGGAGCCTTGGCCTATGGGTTGCAGTTTGGAAACTCCACGAGTCAATTTTGAATAATTTTTTTTCAACACAAAATATATGCTTGAGAACATTTTTATTTTTTTTATTTCTGAGTGCCCTTCATCAACGGCCCTTGTGCAAGGCAATGCATCGTTTTATTTTTTTATTTACTAAAGCTAATCTAGCTTTCTAGCTCTTTAGTTAGTAGTTAAAACTTCATTTGAAACTTAAATTTTTAGTGAAAAAAAAAAAGATGAGGAAAAATAAAACAAAATAAAAGAGTAATTTTATTTTTTTTTTTATTATGTTTTTTTTTTTCTTTACTTTTTTAACAAAACATCGACGCTCCAAACGAAACCTAAATGAATTGGGATAACTACGACTACTACCAAAAGATAGTTTTAACTATTTGGTATACCTAACACTTACATTCTCTTGGTTTAGAAAAGAACTTTTGAGTATGTAAGAGCAAACTTATAGTATAAGTTAACTTTCCTTTGCAATAGTACCAAGCAAGCTCTTTTACAAAGTGATGTTCGAAAAAATATGATTTAATGTACAAAATTTTCTGCATCATTTCGCTAAGTTCATTGTTAAAGTTATTTTAATTCAAAACTCTAGATTTAGTTTATTTGTTGGGTTATAATTAATATCATTTGTCGTATCAAAATCTAGTTGTCTTTATTTTTCGTGCATACCACGAGTCTTTGCTAGTAGCATCAAAAGTCAAAACAGTTTTTACATTAGGAAGAAGGAGAAGAAGAATTACAAATCAAATACTCAATGTTTAGTTCAATCAACAATATCAATGCAATTTAAATTGCATTGAAAACTTTTTGTGTTTGCTTCGAATTCTCCTAAATAGTTCCTTTCCATAAAACAATAAGACAAAGGTTACATAATGAAATCAAACTCCTTTAACTATTATTATTTTTTTGAATTAATAATACTTTACACATTTGCACTTCACATCAAATTTTACTATAGGACGTTCATTTTTGTTCATAGAAATTAAGTCCGCTTTTAATTTGTTATAATGTTTACCTTATGCTTACTTCAGTTCGAAAATGGAAGAAAAATTAACACGTGACAAACACATGGCTTTTTGGCAAAGATGTAAAATGCAACTCTTTTCCATTATAAAATTCGGGTGAGTTGAATTAAGGTTTTTACATGAGACTTATTTACATTATATATATCAAAGTATTGATAACACTCAATAATTTGAAGTGATTTGTAAGACATTTGTGCCCGGGGGGGTAGGGATTGAATTTTAAAATTTTGCTCCTTGAAAAAAGTTATGTACTTGTCATATGCGAACATTTTGTCCATTTTCTAAATAAATGTTAATAAAAAATTAATATTGCAACTAAATAAAAGTATAAGGGCTTCATTGTTACAAATAAAAATAAAACTCCCGAAATGAATTTGATGTAAAGTGCAAACATATAAAATGTAATTACCCTCATTTATTTATTTTTATTTTATAATGTTGCATAGTGTGAATGCTATCGCGTCCACTCTCATTGGTTAAACCAGCTTATAAGGTTTTTGATCCTAGGTGTTTGGACAAGGTTAATATTGTTATAGCACGATTTGTTTTTGGAGTAAAAGATTAGTTGAACAATGTGTAAGTTAAGGTTGATCCGAACACTCTTAAGTGCATAAAATAAAATAAAAAAACTAATGATAAGGCATTGTGGGCTAAACATTTCAAATGCTAACTTATGTCCTATAGGTTAGGCATGCACAAATTGAGTTGTACAATATGAAAAAGTATGGATGTAACATTTTTTCGTGGGCATTCGACGTTGTATCCTTGAGCTTCATTTTAATATATATTTGTTTTGGAGTAAATCATTTACATACAAAAAAAAAAGAAAAGAAAAAGGCTATATACGTTGGCTAATTTGATGCCACCAAAATGCACTAGTCATAGATCAAGTACCCTTCAGCCCCGATATTGTCATCACACCAGTACGCGTAGATCAAATATATATATATATATATAACTATATATTACCTGATACTGTTAAACTTGGTTTGGTTAAATTGGTTAATGTATAGATTCCCTCGTCACACTCAACATATATTTCAACAAAGCTTTTTATCTCAATATGAACTCCTAAACCATTATATTTTATTAGATTAGCAAGTATCATCGAAATTTTACACATTTTAATATACAATCTTGAGTAAAAAGAACCGTATATCAGACAATAAGGTTTGTGTCTGGATTGGTATGAGCAATTGGTCTTAAAAAGCAAAGAATCATGAATGTTTACACGAATGCACCTCATTGTAATTTTATTAATATTTTGTATTCTCGCATCTTCAAGACAAGCATGTCGATTAAAATAAAGAGAGAAATAAAATCTCGTCTAAAAAAAATATTATCTTCGTGATTTTGATTCTTAAAAGCATAACAAGGTTGATTGAATTAGGGTTTGGTTAATTAAAATGATTTTTTTGTGGCTGACATCATTTTAGTAGGGTGGTCTCAGAATTTGAATTGTACAGTTATAATTGTTGAACCCAATTATACTAAATAATGCTATATATAATTTTATTTGTTAATTCATTTTCTCACTCTTAAACACAAGATTATAAAGTCCACGTCAATAAATTCATGTGAGACCTATTCATTTGTTTCTAATAGTGAGAAAATAAATTAAAAAATAAAATTAGGTATTTTCTTTACATTTATTAGTAAACAAAGTAAAATTATTTGCGTTCATTACTCATATTTATATATTTAAGTTATTTCATACGGACTTTTGATGTGAGCCACAACATGCGACAAGGCAGATTGAGATTATTACTTAAGATCTAGAATTATATTAACATGTCATTTTGAGACTGAAATATTATAGTGAGTTATTCTATCCCAACAAATACGGTTCTAGCAAGAGTATTGCACTATATTTTTTCAATATATATCCCCCTGAATTTGTCATTTTGGGACCCATGACATTTTTTTTTTACTTCTGAATATAAAATTATCGAATCCACATTAATAATTTTTCGTGGGATACGTTGCAAAATTGCAACTGCAGATGAGGACATAGGAGATTTAGGGAGGTTGAACATGCCGTGGGCCCCATGTGTCAGGAGAAAATAATTGTCAAAATAATAAAAAATAAAAGAAATAGTTGGAAAAGTGGGAGAAAAGGAGAAGTAGGCCCAAAGCAATTAAGAATAAGAAATGAATTGAAAAAAGGGTGAAAAATAACTATAAAATAACAACCAATATTATATGATTTAAAAAATAAAGGATTAAGGTGATAAAAGTTAGAAATGACATTTGAAACCACACATTCTTTACACAAAATATTTTTATTTTAAAATTTAAACTGGTATATGATTAAAATAAATTAATTTTATTAATGATTTACAACCTTACTGAAAGTTGGACAAATAAAGGAATAGAAAAGAAAAATAATAAATTTCGCTCCTTCCATTATTTGATTTTTAATTTGGGAGGGTAGAGAAAAAAAAAAGTCTAAAGAAAAACAAGGTATAATGATTTTCTTTTTCAGTTTCTTTTTTTTTTTTTTTCTTTCTTTCAATAGCTACCTTACTATTTTCTTTTCTCTTTTCTTTGAATTTGAAACACGAAAAAATACTCTTCTTTAATTTTCTTTGTAAAACATTAGTTTGGAGCTTGTGGAAGGGAAAGAAAAAGGAGTGAAACAAAAATTGTGGAAAAATGGTTATTTTATTCTGTTTGATTTTGTAAAAAAAAAAGTAGGAAATAACTTCTCTTTATTTGAAATTCAAAGAGAATAAGAAAGAAAAAAATTGGGTAACAATTGAAAAGAAAGTAGAAAATAAAATTAAAGATAAGCAAGAAGGAAAATAATTTTCTATTATTTTTTTAAAAAATTTATCTGCTCTTCTAAACTGGAAATTAAATAGAGGAAGGAAGAAAATTTATTATTTTCTTTTACTTTTCATTTCTTTCCTCAAGTTTCAAACATGATAAAAAAAACAATTACTTTCCTTATAAGTTCTTAATCACTTCGTTTCTCTTTCTCTTTCTCTTTCCCTTCTATATGTTACAAACAGACTATTAGAAAGGAAGAGTTTTGAATCGACAGAAGAAGGAAATCAGGTTCCATGGGTAAAATGGATGAAAAATAAATAGAATAAATGAATACCAAATAAGTAATTAACAAAATTACAAACAGAAAAAAAATAATTGAATTTTATATTGGGAAGTTGGGAGAGAGATGTGATAAAAAAAAAGTGCCACGAGCTACATGATACCACTCTCTTACATCACATATTTCTTGATTTCAAAAATCAACCAATTAGCAATATCAAAACCAAAATTAACTTTTATTAATTACTTAACAATTTATATGTATTGCATGACTATATATTTTGCTAGATCTTGTGCAATACATTGGCTTACGGCTTAGGTAAATATATTGTCAGACGTTTGTCTTTCCTTAATTAAATCTTCCCATGGAGTCTTGGACCCATTCACTTAAAAAAAAAAACCAAAGAGGCAATATCACGTGACCTGAAACCTCATTTTTTTTTTTTTCTTTCAACGGCAAAGAACCATAATTTATTCAAGGGGAATAAATTACAAGAAAAAAGAGGGGAGCTTCGAAGACTGAACAAGCTGGGAGAATCTTGACAGAAAATGAGGTAGCCAGCCTACAAGAGAGAGAGACAGAAATGGCAAGGGGTCATTAAAGGAAGAAACTGAAATGATAGATGGCATAAAGACAAGGACCTAAACAGAGTGCTAAACAATCAAAATACTCCCAGATAAAGGTCAAGTGGATCTGAATCTCAACTCTCGAACTCCTTGTATACTAGATAGAAAATCATTGATGCTGAAATTTGCCAAACTTCCATCTGCTTTAATCCAGCTAGCTGTGAGGAACTTGATGCCTTCCACTAATTCTGATCCATCTAGATGAGCTTGGTTGAAGATGAAATCATTTCTTAATAGCCATATCTTCCAGGTAGTAGCAATGAATAAAGAATGCCAGATGGTTTTCTTAAGATTCTTGTACTTAAAACTGAACCACCACTCTATATGATTTCTGAGATTTGAAGAGCAGACCCATTGAAGACCCCACCATCTTAGAATTTCAGACCATACTTTCCATGAGAAGGGACAAGACAAGAGAAGGTGATAAGAGGATTCAGGCTCTTTTTTACAAAAACCACATAGCTTATCCACTCCTGGGGACAGACATGAACTTCCTGCAAGCATTACTTTTGTTTTTGATCTTCCCAATAAAGCCAGCCAACAAAAGAACAGAGATTTCGATGGAGCTTTAATTGACCATAAGTAGGTAAATTGGAATTCATCCAAGCCTTGACCAATTTCAAAAGCTCTGTAGAATGATTTGCATGTGAACACACCATCCTTATCAGCCAACTAGAACATTGAATCCTGTTTGCTAGGATTAAGAGTAGCATTCAGGAGGGATTCTTTTAGTTCTGCTAGGCTTTCTGACTCCCAGTGAAGCATAGCTCTCCAAGAGGCATCTTCTGGCTTGAGTACATAGTTAACAAGAGCATCTGTTTGAGTAGAAAGGGAGAAGAGCCTTGAGAAAGAGGATTTTAAGGGCTCACTTCCCAAACACTTATCATGCCAGAATTTGGTTAAATTTCTAAATCCTAGCCTAAGATGGATATTGGACTTCAGAGTAGAGCTTAGAGAGTTCATATTGTTGCTAACTGATAAAATATCTCTCCATATGTGATAGAAATCTTATGAGTTTCTTCTGAGGGAATCCAATCATCATTAATCATATTATATTTTGCACATAGAAATCTTCTCCATAAAGCCTGTTTGTGTTGGTTGAACCTCCACCACCATTTTGCAGGAAGTGAGTGATTTCTTACCTTCAAGGATGGAATGCCTAAACCACCATAATGAATGCTTGAAGTTACAATGCTCTATTGAACACATCTGTTCTTCCTTTTGGAATCTTTGTCTCCCTATAAAAATTTTCTCTGCAGTTTCTCAAGCTCCAAACAAACCTTTTGAGGCATCTTGAAGAGTGATAGGTAGTAGATTGATAGATTTGCCATGGTTGCTTTTGTCAGTGTAATTCTTCCACCCATGGAGAGCTGTTTTATGTTCCATATTGATAGCTTCTTCTTAAAACTGTCAATGATTCCATTCTAGGACTTTACTGATCTAGGATTAGCCCCTAATGGAAGACCCAAGTATTTCATGGGTAGGTGAGCATGCTTGCATTTAAACAGGTCTGCTGCTTTTGATATGAAATGGTCCTTTACACCCACTCCACTTACCTGGCTCTTGCTGAAGTTTATCTTGAGTCATGAGATCAATTTAAAGCATCTCAGCAACTTTTCCACTTAGAGAGCTCCTGTGTGTCAGCATTGCAGAATAGAATGGTGCCATCTGCAAATTGTAGATGAGAGGCTGATAATCTGGATGATTCATTTGTAGGATCTGGACTAATGTCAACCCCTTTGATAAAGCCTTGATGGATTACTCTTTTGATTACAATGCTGAGACCTTCAGCTGCCATGTTGAATAGAAAAGGGGAAATAGGATCACCTTGTCTGAGACCCCTTGAAACTTTGAATTCCTTTAAAGCTGAACCATTTATAAGCACTGAAATTATATTGGAAGATAGGCATTCTTTTATCCATTTGCACCATGTTGAACCAAAACCCATTCCAACCATCATGTCATTCAGGTAATTTTAATTAACAGAGTCAAAGGCTTTTTCAAAGTCTAATTTTAAAATGATTCTTGATTTCTTGTTCTTTCTCCAAAGATCAATTACTTCATTTGCAATAAGGACCCCATTTAGAATCTGTCTTCCTTTTGTAAAAGCTATCTGAACTTCACTGGTGATCTCATGCTTTACAGATCTTAATCTTAAAGCTAAGGATTTGGCTAAGATCTTATACACGGCTGAGATCAAGCAAATAGGTCTACAATCCATCAAATTGTCAGGAAATTCAGTTTTGGGAATTAAAGAGATGAATGAAGCATTAATACCTCTGGATAGCTTCCCATTCGTGTGGAATTCATAGATGAATTTCATTACATCTTCCTTCATAACTGGCCAGAATTTCTTGATGAAGTTGAAGTCAAACCCATCTAGACCAGGTGCTTTACAACCATTGCAGCTTATGACAGCTTGCCAAACTTCATCTTCAGAAAAGTTGAGTTCCGGATCTACACTGCTCTCTTTTTTCAACTTTAAAGGAAAGTGGCCTTCAATTCGAGGTCTACCAGTCCCCTTTTAGTGAAGAAAATTGAGAAGAAATTTGCAGTTTCATATTTCAATTGGGCAAGCTCACTGATGATCTTTCCTTTGAAGTATAGTTGTCCAATATGTTTTTTCTGAATCTAGTTTTCATAGCATTATGGAAAAAAGATGTGTTCTTGTCTCCTATTTTCATTCATAGTATCCTTGATTTTTGTTTGACCATGGATTCCTGTATTTTGTATACCTTCAATAATTGTGATTTTGATTCAACTCTTTTCATTGCATCATCATCATTTAGAAGTTCCTTTCAACTTTGGATATCAAGCTTGTGAACTGAATTTTCTAATGACATGACAAAACAGTTATGTCATTAGAGTTAGCGGATCTCCAAAGTTTTATGGCATTCTTCAATTCTTGTAGTTTCTTCCACAACTTATATCCTTCCCAACCCTTTTCAACTAGAGCCTTCCAAATAGATAAAACCAGATCTTTGAAGCTTTTTTGGTTTAGCCACACATCATAGACTTAAAAAGGTTTTGGACCCTAATCATTTAATTCATCTGTTAAGAGGATAGGAAAGTGGTCCAAGAGCTTTTTCTATAACCCCCACTGTGAACAATTCCATTTTTCCATCCAATTATGGCTTAATCGGAATCTATCTAATTTGCTCCAGTTCTCATTCTTTTACATGTTTGTCCAGGTGAATCTTCTGCCTTTCATTGGTAAATCTAATAGCTACATTTTATTGACAAAGCTTTTGAAGTCTTTCATCCCTTTTGTTAAGTCTGTGTATCCCTTTCTTTTGTCTATCCTTAGTACTTCATTAAAATCTCCTCCCATTGCCATCGTAGTGAAGAGGAGATCGTTGTCCTTTGTAAATTGTCCCATAGTTGAGCCCTTCACCCTTCATCATTTGGACCATAACAGTTTATGAGTATGTTGTCAAATCCTCATAGTAGCAGACCCTTCAACAAAATAAAGTTCTAATCACTTTAATAGAAGTCAAGAGTAAAAAATAGTTTTTCCCAAACACATAGTAGACCTCCTGAATTCATTTGAATCCAATGCTACCTAGTTAAAATCTCTATTCCCCCATACAAAATTTACTTTCTTTTCACAACAGTCTTTCCATTTGGTTTCTTGTAAAAATAGCATGTCAACTGATCTCTCTTTCACTAACTTTTTGACCATACTCCTTTTTTCAAATATTTTCACATCCCCTGACATTCTATATGAGTATCTTCATTGAGCTCACTACACCCTTTTAGGAGATCCTGCTTCTAAATGGCAATACTGGTACCATTCTTTTTCTTCATTTTGAAGTTCTCCATGTTACACCATTCCTACTTCATAAGATCTTGGAGAATGATACTCTCATCAGCCTTGAAAGTAATACCCAGGGATTTACCTAAATGCAAAGTGTTTTTAGCTTCCTTGTGTATGTCTTCTTTAATCTGGTGTAGGATAATTGAGTTTCTGTTGATGACGCTCTAGGAGGGTAGTATCGAAAGGGATAAGAAAATGGCATCTTTTCTCTTCACAACTCTTGTTTTCATCTTGTAACAAGCTCTAGCTTTCTTGTACCCAAGCTGTACCAGTGTTTTTGATTTTCTTTTGATCCTTTTTTTTTTCCTTAGAGGTTTGATACCTGGTCCATGAGCTATATTGCTCTGCTTCTCAGCAATTGAGAATCTGCTTCCATCAGACCCCTTAGAGACTTCCCGTGTACCACTTATGGCATTAACATTGGTGGTTCCATCTGTCAATGCCTTGAGATGATGTGGGTCCTCCTTATTGTCCTTTGGTTGCAAATTAGGAATAATGATGTTTTTTGATGTGTAAATTCAATTTTCTGCACAAAATCCTTCTTGACTCCTCAAAGTTTCTTGTGAGTTATTTAAATTGAATGGAGATAAATGTTTTCCAGACATTGAGCCACCTTCTGCCTCCATACGTGAAATTTTCAAGGTAGCCTTTATACCATGTTTAATGAAGCCATTACTTGGTAATGAATTATTTACCTCGTTTGACTCACGTATCATCTTCCTTCCAATAAATTTAAATTTTGATTCCTTAGAGAAATACCTGGAATTGTATTTGAGATGGACTTATCTGAATCCTCCACGTGGCTTAACAATGCCAGGTCATTGTTCACTTGCATTGCGTTATGAAGATTCTCTCCAGATACTTCCTCTGCATTTAGTGATTGGTTATGATGGAAATGGTGGATCTAGAGTTATCTTCTTCCTCTGCATTTTTCTTCATTGAAGAAGATAATTATGAGCTTTGTTCTCCTCTGCAGTCGCTACCCCAAACATCGGTTTTCTGAATAGTATCTTCATTAACTCTTATCTTGTAAAAGAATCTTCACACTTGCAATGTGCAATGACCATTGATGGGTAGCTCATTTGATGTTTCCACGAGTACTCTTTCGAATTCTAGCTGTGATTTGTTAATCAATAGCGATTGAGGACCCCCAATGACTTTTAATTTTTCAAAAATTTGATTCAAACCTAGCATTCAAAGGGACACCTTCAATAATCAACCAAACCCTTCTTGATAAGTTGAATTCACGATAAGACCATTCAAAAATTGCTGAAAACCATCTATATAACTAGTCTTTTGCATCTTGTAACATAGCTTTCTTTTCTTCCTAGTCTGAGAATTGAATTAACACTTTCAAGCCTCTTAGTGGTTTGATGAGTATACTATGCACTCCTTTTCTTTTCATTTCCTTTTTAATGTCAAGTATGATGTTGAGATCCTTTGCTATTCCAACGGAGCAATTTTTGATCCATTCTTTATTAACTTCCTCTGCTATGATCACCTCTGGTTTCTTTTCAGCCACTGATCTGGTTTTTTGATGACCTTCACCACCTGTTTGCAACGTAGAAGATGGAACCTCTTCTTTTTTATTTGATGCTCTGTTTTGAGGTTTGAACTGTGTGTATTTAACTGACAGTTTGTAGTATAATAGCCATATTATGTCCAACATTTTGATGGCTTTGTTTGTCTTAAGTTTGTGCAAAAACTGAACAAAACCATATCTTGTGATACAATGTTTCTTGTTTTTCCTGGGTACAAAGCAATCCACGACATATCCACATTTCTTGAAAATTCTTCTTAGCTAGGCATTGTACATTCCAAGTGGTTGGTTATCCACAAATAAGGTGAACATATTGGGTTTAATGAGTTTTCTGGATTGTAAGGGTCTCATTTTTGCCCGCTCGACAATCTCCGGCCTGACCGGATCCATTTTTCAAACATCACAATACGTCTAAGCCTAGGACAGGTTTTTCAAACTCCAATCTAGTCAACTAGTCGCTTCTTGGACCCACAAGGCCTAATTGAAGCCATAAACAACATCATGCTCCTAGGCATTCAAGGCAGCTTTCCAAGACCAGGCGGTCTCGGGAACCAACGCCATCCAAATAACTTTGCGAGATCAGGCAATCTCAGGGACCAACACCTCATCAAATTTCAGACGGTTCACTTCTGGCGCTTGCTAGCCTACCAATGTAGAATGTCTGTCATTTGGTAGTTCTCCGAGACTAAGCGTTCTCGGAGACCAACACCACAATCGCAGGTAGCTTTCTAAGACCAAGCGTTCTCAAAAACTAACACCACCCTACAGGTAGCTCTTTGAGACCGGGCGGTCTCGGGGACCAACATCGCACAGGTAGTTTTCCTAGATCGGGTAGTTTAGGGAACTAACACCTAGGTCAACATTGGCGCCTGCTAGCCCGACTCGGTAAAAAATGAGCAAACCTGCCCCTTGGGCCTCCAAGCACGTCTTAAGAAAGTTGAAAATCTCTCAAGACGATAAGTCCATCTTTCCAAAGTGATACTAGACAGTTAGGCGTACTCAATCTGCCATTCTGTCCATTTTTTATCCCATTTTGGCTAACTTCGGTCAAAATGACTGTTTTACCCCTAGACACCTTAGCACCGCACAAATCTCACCGAACAGTGAAAGACTCTCCTGGGATCATCCTTGAATGACTTGGCACGCTTAACATAACACTCCAACCCATTCCTGACCATTTTCAATCAAACTCGGTCAAAATGACCATTTTACCCCTGGCAACCCAAACGCACCTCGAAAACTACACTGGTCCTAGAATATTGAATGGTGGGTCTTGTCGTACACCCCTATTCAACCTAAGGAGGAACCTTCGACACTAAACACCCCCGACTCAATGAAAGTTCCCTCGAGCGTCTCGCAGACGCTCTACCAAGATTGCTTTTCTCCCGATTCCCTGGTTATAACACACCATCAAATGACTTGAGAAATACATAAATCAGGGAATTCCCGAAAAGCTTGTTCATAGGTCTTTCCATCGATATGGCTCGATCGGATAGATCGCTCCCCAAAGTCCCCCATCGCATGGCTTAAAAATAGCTACTTTCAGCAACCCCTGAAGCATGTCGCAGACGCTCTGCCAAGATTGACTTTTTTTTCGATTCCTTAATTATAACGCACCGTCAAACGACTTGAGAAATACGTAAATTACGAAATTCCTAAAAGTATTTCCAGAGTACTTTCTATCGATATGGTCCAATCCGAAAGATCACTTCCCAAAGGTCTCGATCATGCGGCACACAAACAGCTATTTTTGAACCCCCACAGAGCGTATCACAAACGCTCTGCAAAAAAGCGATTTCATGCACACTTCTCGAGATGATATCTCACACTTTCGAATACCATTAAGACTTTTTTAAAAACTCAAAAGTTCACGAGAAACCCTAGGAGAACACCATGGATGTAGTTAATTCCTCCGAAACCTTTTAGGTTGGCACAATTATCGAGGGAAAGTTTGAACAAACACTCTCGGTGATGGAGTGTATCCTACATGCGCCTAGATTTTGATCAAATCAATCAAACTTTGCTTGGCCTTTAAGATTTAGCCAGTACAGGGAGTGCCACGTGGCCTTCATTTTGTAGAATAGTACCGGCGCATGTAGGACATGTGCCTGTGTAAAATTTACATAGGCCTATGTCCTACATGCGCCAATGTCCAAAAATTTGCTTATAAATATAGGCCTCCCCCTTTGCATATTCCAAAATAAAAAATTATAGCGAAACTCTACACAAATAGCTCCAGAAATTCGAAACCCTCCATATAGTCCTCATTCCAAACACTTAAGTTATAGTTTGTCGTGCCCAGATTTTTCACGCTTGAGGAATACACACACAAGCGGAAAAAATACTGTACTCTCTGGTTAGAACTCACCCTCCTAGAAGAATGAGTGCGACTAGGTTTGAATTGAAAATTAGTTTGAATTAAGGGCTTTTAGAAAACAATTTGAAATCGCCACCTAACTTGATTAAGGTGAGTTAGGTCACCTAAAAACTAAGCATAATCTGAAAACTACACTTAGGGTTTTAGAAAACGATTTTGAAAATATCTCTTCAAGAGAGGGTTTTTAAGAAAACAGGCTATTTAGCAACCTTTGGAAAACATTTAGCCCTTTTTTGAAAATAACTCCTTTTGGTCTTTGAAATTAGTGATTCTAGGTTCGGAGGTTGGTTACGTGTAGGAAAGACGCACTAAGCCATCACCCTACCCCGCCCTTTCGGTACCTACATGTCAATCTACCCTAGATTCACCTACGAGAATCTTCAACTAACTATAGTTCAATCCTATCCACTTTGAAAAAAATAATGTTTAAAAGACATGATGCATGATATGCAAGTGCAAGAAAAGGGTCTTGATTTGGAAATAGATTTGAAAAGAATTTGATTTGATTTGATTTGATTTGATTTGAAAAGAAAGAGATAGAAGTTTGAATTTAGAAAAAAGATTTTGGAAATTGAAATTGAAGATTGAAAATAGAAATAAGTTATGGAATTGGAAACTTGAAGAAAATCGTAAGATTGGAGATTGAAAAAAAGTTGTAAAAATAGAAATTTGAAAAATGTTGTAAAATTTGAGATTTGAAAAATGTTGTGGAATTTGAAATTTGAAAAAGGTTATGGAAATAGAAACTTGAAAAATGTTGTGGAATTTGAAATTTAAAAGAAGTTGTGACTGGACCCATGAGGGTTGCCTACGTATCCTTTTGGATGAATCAGGTTAGTCGTAGTTCGGACAAGAGTTCGATTAAAAATAGAAGATTGGATTGGAGGAAAGAGATTTTGATTGGAAAGAGGATTTGATTTGAACTTAGAATAGAAGATTGGAAATTAGAATTGTTTTGGAAAGATTTGAGGTTTAGGAAACCTAGACTTAAGAAAGCTTCGACTTAGGAAAGTTTTGAATTAAGAAAGTTTCATGTTAAGAAAGTTTCATTTTCGGAAAGTTTCGTTTTAGGAAAGTTTCGTTTAGGAAATTGTTCGAATTGGGAAAGTTTTCATTTTAGGAAAGTTTCCAATTAGGAAAGTATTGAATTAGGGAAGTTTTCAAATTAGCAAAGTTTTCATTTTAGGAAAGGTTTTGAAATTAGGAAGTTTTGAAAGTTGAAAAATTTAAAATTTAGGAAGTTTTAGATTTGGAAAGATTTGAAGTTTTAGGAAAGTTTAGAATTTAGAAAGTTTGGAAGTTTAAAAAGATTTAACTTAAGAAAGTTTTGAATTTAGAAAGCTTTAAATTTGGAAAGATTTGAAATTTATAAAGTTTAGGATTTTAGAAAGATTTAAAGTTTGAGTTTTAGAAAATCTTAAGATTAGGAAAGGTTTGAAAACTTAGATTTGAAAAGTTAAGATCTAGAAAGGGGTAGAATTAGGAAAGATTTGGATTTTGAGTTTTAAAATTTAGGAAAGATTTTTATGTACAAGCTTTGGAAACTTAAGATTTAGGAAAGGAGAAGATTAGGAAGGAGTTGCATTAGGAAAGATTTAGATTAGGGAGGGACTGGATTTTGTTTTTAAAAGAGAAGATTTGATTTTGTTTCCAAAAACGGAGGATTGGATCTAGTTTCCTAAACGGGGAGATTGGATTTGGTTTCCTAGAGGGAAGATAGGGTTTGGTTTCCTAAAGGAAAGATTTGATTTGACAAGGATTTGGAAAGGGAAGTTTTAGAAACCCTAGATTTGGAAGGCTATAGTTTTGACGTAAAAAGAGGTTTTGGAAATGTGTGTGGTTTGGATATAAAAACAAGAGGTTTTGGAAACTTAGGTTTTAAGGCAAGTTTGAAAACCATGTTTTTGGAAAGAAAATTAGGGTTTCCTACTTGTTAGCTCCAAGGCTTGACTTGGGCATCAAGAAAAGGGATTTTTGGAAAGTGCGTTTTTAGAAACGAAGATTTTTAGAAGGAGATTGTTGGCAAGAGTTTTTAGAAAGTGTGTTTTGAAAAGAATTTTAGGAAGGAAATTTTTGGAAAGTAAAACTTTTGAGAGAGTTTTGAAAACAAGATCTTGGAAGGAGATTGTTAGGGAGAGTTTTTAGGAAAGAGATTTAGGGATTATTTTCTAAGAAGGAAACCTAGTGAGTGTTTTTAGAAAAGTGGATTTTGAAGAGAGCATTTTGAGAAAGAGTTGAAAAGAGAGTTTTGGAAAATAGATTTTTGGAGGGAGTTTTTGAAAACAACTTTGGAAAGGAGAGTTTTAGGAAGTGTGTTAAAAAAGAGGGTTTTAGAAAAAGAGACTTTGAAAAGAGAGTTTTTTGGAAAGTATAAAAACGTCTTACTTTCCTAAAGCGATTCTAACCATAGGAGGGTTAGAACCACTTTCAGAAAGTGGTTTTGAAAATATGGACCATGAAAGTCACCTTAAATGTAATACTTTCCTAAAGCAATCCTAGCCATGGAAAGGCTAGAATCACCCTAGGATTGTGATTTTGAAACAAGTTTTAAAAAAAAGAGGATTTTGATGCAATTTTGAAAATAAGTTTGAAAACGATTTTGAAAACAACTTTGAAACGACTTTAGGAAGAATATAAGAATCATGATATGCACAATGCAAATTTGGGGTCGTGAACATACAAGGTTAAGGCTTCACCACATAATCAAGGGGGCCGAACCCACGTGGTCTCCGGTTAGCCTAAAGGAAAGCCCCCAACACGGTAACCCTCCAATAGTCTAATCCTACACATGGACCGGGAGTCCCCTAGTTTCAAGCATGCAAAGAAAGGGGGGGGAAAGAGATGGGGGATTAAAATAGAGAAAACCCAAGTGGGTTAGGAAAGAGAAGAGAGAGGGGGAAGTGCATAAACTTAAAACGAAAGCCTCCCTTGTCTTCTTTATTTTACTTGGCTTTGTGCGCCTTGCCTTTCTTCGGTCTTCGTCTTGATCTTCATCTTCAATCTTCAAGAGTTGTCTTCAATCTTCAAAAACTTCAGATTACAGCCCTTTAAGTTTTCGAAGGAGGGTTGGAAGCTAGTGTATAAGTGTATGAGAGTGTATAGGAGTGTATATGAGGCTAGGGTGTGTATGGTGGCTAGGGTTTGGAAAACCTAAGAAAGCTAAGGTTTAGGAAGTGTACGAGCTCTGTGTATCGAAAATTAGGGTTTTTATATTGAGTTTGCGGACCTCTTTCATGTTCGAAGAGGCTCTATATTTATAGAGATGAGATAGACCTAGCACCTGTTGCAGTGGCGCTAGGGCAAAATTCCTTCTGGCGCCACTAGTAGTGGTGCTAGCCAATTAGGAAACTATTAAGGTCGGCAAGCAACGTATCTTTGACTAGATTTGGGCGCTTGTACTAGTAACTACCTTGCAATTTTTAGCTTGGCTTCACTAGGAGTGACTTCGGAAAGTCTGAGAATGATTTGAAGAGGTCGAAAATGACCCGAAAGGCCGAAAAAGAGCAGGAACACTTAGAATAGTATCCCGGAGGTATTTGACTTGAAAAATGAGGATAGGATGTGTCGGAAGGGTTGATCGCGCCTTTAGGGGCAAAATGGTCAATCGAATCGGGAAGTTGCCGGGACGGACTCGAACTGTCCCGGAAGAAGACTTAAGATTTGGAAACATTATTAAGAATGTTCCCAAAGGTTTCCGGTTTGATACCCAGAACCGGTGTGGTCGGAAAAGGTGACCGGCCCACCAGGGGCAAAACGGTCATTTCATACCGGGTTTGCTAAAACTGACTCGGAATGATCCGGAAAGATAGAGGAAGGTTGAGAATACTATAAGAAGCAATCTCAGGAGGTTACCGGTTTGATACCCAGAGCCGGCGTGGCTAGAAAAAGGCAACCACCCCACCAGGGGCAAAACAGTCATTTTGTACTGAGTTTGCCGAAATTGACTCGGAATGATCCAGAAAGATAGAGAAAGGTCGGGAATACTATAAGAAGTATTCTCGGGAGGTTACCGGTTGGATACCCAGAGTCGGTGTGGTCCTCAGGCCGTTTGGATGCTTAAGGGCAAAATGGTCATCTTGACTGGAAAGTCTCGGAAAAGGCCCAAGGGACAATTTGGTCATTTTTCATCGAAGTGGGCTAGAAGGCATCGGTGTTGACCTAGGTTTTGAGTGTTTCCGTCACTCTGACGGCGGTCGCGTGATACAGGGGTTTGTTGGCAATTCCCTATATCGACCTGCTTGTGAGTATTTTTGCTACCCTAACGATTATAATGTTTGTGAGTATTTCCGTTACTCTGACGGTTAGCGATCATTCCCGAGACTGTCTGATCTCAGGAAGCTGTTAAAGGGACTTAGCGCCTGAGAAGTCAACTTTCTCAGAAGGCGTGCCTATACAAACATTTCTGCATTGGCGGGCTAGTAGGCGCCAAAGGTGGACCGTTCTACCATCTAGGGGACTTGGGGTCTCGTCCCGGTCGACAGGTTTAAAGGGACTTACCATTTCGAAGAGATTTTTTTCAAAAAACGTGCCGGACCGTCTCAAGGAATCAACTATCTCGAGAGAGGGATTGGAATTGGAAAGGGGTCTTATCGTCTTCGGAAAGACGTGCCTGATTAGAGTAGATTTACCATCTCGAGGACTGTCTTGAGAGAGGGATTGGAATTGGAAAGGGGACTTACTGTCTTTGGGAAGACGTGCCTGATTATAGTAGATTTACCGTCTCGAGGAATCCACTGTCTCGAGAGAGGGATTAGAATTGGAAAGGAGACTTACTGTCTTCGGGAAGAGGTGCCTGATTGGAATAGATTTACCGTCTCGAGGAATCAACTGTCTCGAGAGAGGGATTGGAATTGAAAAGGGGACTTACCGTCTTCGGGAAGACATGCCTGATTGGAGTAGATTTACCGTCTCGAGGAATCAACTATCTCAAGAGAGGGATTGGAATTGGAAAGGGGACTTATCATCTTCAGGAAGACGTGCCTGATTTGGAATTGGAAGGGACAATGCCCCTAAGGGCATTTTGGTCATTTTGTCTCTATTTGGGCCTGGTGGGCCCACGAAGCGATGGACAAACGGGATTTAGACTTTAGAGAGTTGGTTTCGATTGGAACACGTCCATATTGACCTGAGTCCAAGTTTGGATGGAGAGTAGACTGTCGAGCAGTAAAAAATGGGGTGCTTACATAGTTCATCTCACTCTAACCCATACACCTCACCTACAAGGCCCTCCATGCCATAGAAAGCCTCATTCTAGCCCCTTCCAAGTCCATCCAAGATCAAGTCCAAGCATCTATTGAAATTTGAGAGTGTTTGAAGGCAAAATGTGATATTTCCTTTTATATTTTTGTTTTCCCCCACTCCACTCTTCTCCCTCCTAGCCTATTTGGGCTATTATCTATTTTAATTCCTATCTTCTAGCCCCCTTTCTTGCATGCTTGAAGAAAGAGGGCTCTTAGTTCATGCCTAGAAGAAAGTTAGTAAGAGTTACCGTGTAAAGGGATCTCTCACTAGCCTACCTTAAGATAGTATGGCCTTGGAGCCCCTTGATTATGTGATGTAGCCTAAAGTCTTGTATGAATTCATGACCCCCTTTGCGTATAGTTATATAGTTCATGTTTTGCATGCTTGGCTTTGTTTCATGTTTATGACCATATTGATCAAGTCTTCACTATCTCCATTTCTATGTCATCTTTGTTGAGTCAATGCCTTGATTTTGATGATAACAAAACATGGTTAAATGATCTAATAATTCTACTTAGTGTGCAGATGAATTATTAATTAGATCTTGACTTGAAGCTTATCATAATAGAGGATTTGTGATGCAAAGATTTGAATAAAGAATGAAAAGTATGATGAGATTGAAGACTTTGAGGACTTGAAGATATCTTGCAAGAATGAAAAAGAAGAGACCAACTCAAAAATATAAAAGTTTTCTTGAAAGATTTGAAGATGTCTTGAAGACATGGAAGGAATCACAAGAGTAGAAAAGCTTTCTTGGAAGAGTGGTTGAAGTCCATGGAGAAGCTATATTGATTGAAGAATTCTAGAAGAAATCTAGAAATGATGATGCTCAAAGAAGAATAGAAAATCAATTGAAGAAATGAAGATTCTAAGTCATGGAAGCTCTCTTGAAGATCTTGAAGAAGACTTAAATCAATGGATGAAGCTATGATGATGGAAGAGCTCTACAAGTGATAAAAATGAAGAAAATTCATCTTGAATGGATTGAAGAGATTCTTGTAATCATCTAACCTTGAAGAAGCATTTGCAAGCTTTAAAGAGGTTATTTGAATGATCCTTGAAGAAATTGGAAGCTTTGGAAAAGAATGAAGAAAAGTTGCAAAAATATGGGTTTTGGTAAAAAGAGTCGACTCATTCGAACAGAGCCTTGGATTTGTGCTGGAGACTCAAAAGAGTCGACTCTTGGCCAAAAAGAGTTGACTCATTGCAATAAAGAACAAAAATTCTACAGACAGCTTAAAAGAGTCGACTCTTGGGATAAAAGAGTCGACTCATTTGGACAGTGACTTGAAAAATCTGCTGAAATGCAAAAAGAGTCGACTCATTGTAAAAAGAGTCCACCCCTAGATCGTAACGGCTAGTTTTCTAACAGATGGTATGGGCAAAAATACAGCCAAATCTTCTCCCATACTTCTCCAACGGCTAGAATCGATCCATACCTATATATATGAGATACATACAGCTTCAAACAAGAAGAGAAGAGCAATCATACCATTTATATCAAGTGCTTGAAGCTAAAAATCATCTGTACCTCACTGCCACATACTTTTGCTGAGTGTTTAAAGTTATTCATTGAGTTGTATTTGTTGATATACTCACTAGGAGAGTTAATCTTTGTACAACCTTTATTCATTCTCATTTCGGTGGGTTTGTAACCTTGTAAGTTTGAGTGTTCTTAGGAAAAACACTTGTAAGTTTGAGAGAAGCTTGGACAAAATCTCTTGGGTTTTGAAAGCTTGGGACGAAGCTTTTGTAAGAGTGAGTTGGGCACTCGTGGCACAACCAGCAGCTGTGTAAGGAGTATTACATAGTGGAATTCCTTCGAAAGGATTGAAGAAGAGAGGACGTAGGCAAGGTTGGCCAAACCTCTATAAATCTGGTGCACTTCTCTTCTGCCTTTATTTTGCTTACTTGCTCACTATACATGCTTGCAAATACTTGTATTAATGTACACTTCATTTGCTTGATATATATACTTTGATTATTTGTGACTAAAATACATAAACGATTTTTAGTTGCAATTCTTGATATAAATTCTATAAAACCCAATTCACCCTCCCTCTTGGGTTGCCTACTTGGGCCAATAATCTGCAAACCTCCTATTCAAATGTTCTCTTAAAAGTGGTTTAATAATTGGCCCATTGAAGTTTAGGATGAGACCTTAGGTAATCATGCCCTAGAAAATCTCTTCATTAACCCCTAACTCATATTTTTGCACCCTTGCATTCCAGCTTGCATAGAAATGGTTTTCAAACTCTCTAATTCCCAAGGTTTCTATTCTCTGAAGTTTAGTGGTTGGAATGGCCCCATGGAACCCTCTCTTGAGTGGTCTCCCTTTATATTGGCCATAGTGACCCTAAATTGTTAGGATGGTTTCCTTCTCTTTTTATCCTTGTATGAAAATGATTTTCAAACTCTTCGATTTCTAAGGGCTCTATTCTCTTAAGTTTAGTGGTTGAAATGGCCCTATGAAACCCTCTATTGAGTGATCTCCCTTTATATTGGCCATAGGACTCCTAACTTGTCAGAATGGTTTCCTTTAAAAATGGTTTTCAAAATCTTCCTCTCATAAATGGTTTTCAAAAGTTCATTCTCTCCATCTTTACATTAAAAATGGTTTTCCAAAAAGTTATCATTATTGTGTTGATTTTAGAATTCCTACTCTTTTCAAGATAAAGGTTATTATGGTTCTAAAGAAACCTTCTTCGGAATGGTTTTCAAGTATCAACCATATAAACCATATACTTGACTATAGTCAATTTTCATGGAAATGATCTTCAAAAGGTTTGTCTATCAAAGTCCTTTGCATAAGATGATTTGTTTTCCAAAACTCTTTTCAAAATGCATAAAATCACCCTTCAAAACCACCTTCCAACCCTAGGTTAACTTGATCGTAGTTGTCCAACCTTATATTAACCAAACCTTAGGTTAACCTAACCATAGCTAGTTAATCCTAGCTAACCTAACCTTAATTAATTAACCCTAGGTCAATCCAACCCTAGTCCAACTTAACCTTAGTTATCTAAACCCTAGGTTAACCTAACCTTAGTTAGTTAACCTTAGGCCACTTTAACCCTAAGTTAACCTAACCCAAGTTAGTTAACCTTAGGTCACCCCTAACCTTAAGTCAACCCGACCTAGGTTAGTATGCCTCAAGGTTCCAACTCAAGGATCCCTTTTCAAATGATCTTTTAATTCAAAACTATTCTTATAACCTATTCTTTAAGAACCTCCTACTCTTTTGAGATTGCGAAATTCAACTCTAAACTCTTTTCCAATGCCTTCATACTCTTTCTTCAAAAACACTCCCAAGAAGTTCTCTTAAACTTGTCTTGACAAAAGTGGCTAGACACCTGGCATTTTTCAAAATGTTTTCAAGAACTCACAACCCTAGAGTGTCTCCAATCCTTTATGGTTAGGGATCTCAAGGGAAAGTGATACATTAAGTGCAACCTTCAAGATTGTTCATATTAGGGTTTCAAAAACTACTTTCAAAAGCTTTTTGAAGAAAAATTTATTAAAACACTTCAAAACCCTACCTCTAAGGTTTTCAAAATAAGACTTCAAAACTCTCATGAGTTATTTCAAAGCACGTCCAAAACTCCCTCGAGTTGTTCTAAAATCATTTCAAAACACTTCAAAACCCTACCTCCAAGGTTTTCAAAACAAGACTTCAAAATGCTTATGAGTTATTTCAAAGTACTTCCAAAACTCCATCGAGTTATTCCAAAAACATTTCAAAAGACTTCAAAACCCTATTTCAAGAGCACTTTTCAAAAACCTTCAAGTTTCATTCCAAAAACACTCCAAAATCCTATTCTAAATCAAAACTCTCAAGTTCTCTTTTTCTAAAGACCTCAAAGGGTCTTCAAAACCTTTTCAAAAATCTCAAAGCTCTTGAAAAACTTTTCAAAGACCTCAATGTATCTTCAAAACATTCCAAAGGCCCCAATGTGCCTCTTTCCATCGGGCTCTTGCCCGAACTACGAATGACCTAATTCTCACCAAATGAGATACGTAGGCAACCTAAAATGGTGCGGTCATAACTTTTATTTCAACTCAAGTCATTTTTTCAAAACTCTCTATCAATTCAAGATTTCTATTTCAAATTCCTTCAAGGCTTCTATGTTTTCAAATATTTTTCTCTAGACTTGCATCATGCATTATGCATCATTCATCCAAAAAGTGATGACTAGACCCCATTTTCAAAATTCTAAAGTGGATATCAAGTGGATAATGGTAACCAGTTATTCTAGTGAGTGAACAAAGGGTGACTAGACATGTAGGTACCGAAAGGGTGGGGTAGGGTGATGATCTTAGGATATTTTCCCTACACGTAACTAACCTCCGGACCATAGACTTCTATTTTCGAAAGACCAAAATAGAGTTATTTCTAAAACGGACTTAAAACTTTCCCAAGGTTGCCAAACAACCTATTTCCTTAAAAACCCTCTCTTGAGGAAGTTTTTTTCAAAACCTTTTTTCAAAAATCATAAGTTTAATCTTCAAATTATACTTAGTTTTAGGTGCCCTAACTCACCTAAATCAAGTTAGGTGGCTACTCCTATTTTTTTAAAAAGCCCTTAATCAAATCAATTTCGAATTCAAACCTAGTCGCACTTGTCCTTCTAGGAGGATGAGTTCTAATGACAGAGTTTTGTGCTTTTTCCAGAGCCGAAAGGACTTAGTCCAAAAATCAGTGCGCGATAGTTGGCGACTCCACTGGGGTCTCTTAGAGAGTTAGGCCATTGTCATGTCTCTTCACCTTTCACTCACTCAGAATATCCGGTTACCTTGTCTAGTTTTATCCACTTTTCAAAAAATTTCTAAGTTCTTAAGAAGTTTTTCAAAATCTTAAGTTGTAAGAAACGAACATTATTTTCCAAAGCGGTCTTCAAATTAGTGTCATCGCTTGCATTCATTGCTTACATTCATGCTCTTGCATCAACATCCATTTGCATGCTTTTGCATTGCTTTCCACTTTCGTTAACAATTCATTTTATTCTGCATTGAGTTCTTCAAAAAGTCACTAACTCCTTGCATTTTCTTTTGTTGGTGGACTTTTGTTCATATTTTATTTTATGTCATAATTCATTGCCATATATTTGATGAATGGAACATGACGTGATGTGTGTTGTTGGGTCCTTTCCTCCATTTTTGAAAACTCCACACACACTTGGTGTGCTCGCTTGCATTCGCATTTTGCATATATTACCTAGTTACTACCCTTCTAGATAGAAGGAAGAACAATATATTGACTGTGGGTGGAAGCTACGTTAGTTTCTTAGGCTACGGTCTCTTGATAGTTCTCCCACTCGAACTACCAACCAAAGATGGAGTTAACCCTTTTGGGGGTGGACACCGGAGGGTTGAAGGTTCGGGAACCGAGCTTTTTAGAAAGCATTAGTAATCCCCCAATCTCATGCTCATGTAGCACTCCATGTATAGCTGAACCTCTACCGGATTTAGGACACACGCGTCAATATCAAAACAAGGAGGAGAGGGCGACCGTTTTGCTTTCCTTTATTTTCTGTTTAATTTATGCCGTTATACTGCTCGATTTTGTCACTATGTTTTGCATACATCGTTTCGCATTATAATTGCTCATGCATCGGAATTCATTTCAAGATAAGAGTTCCCAAAGTAACTCAAGTTATTGCATCTTCATGCATCTAATTAACCCATAGAGAAAGGTCCAAAGACTTTCTCACTCAAATCAAGCCAACCCAAAACTCCTAAGAGTACCAAGAGACCCTAAGGATCCATGGCATGCATCAAATTCATCTCATAAAGAGGGGCTCTTATCCCTCTTCGCTCATGGAGATAGGGTTGCCAAGAAAATGAAGGGGCAATTCAAAATCAAGGTTTCTCACCAACTTCCATTTGAAAAGGCAAATCTAAAGACTCAAGAGTAGTTTAGGATCCCAAATGTAAAGATAGAATAGGTGAAATTCCTAAGGAAAAGTGTTCCCCCTTCCCTATTTCAATGTACTTCTGAAAATTCTATGTACAAAGGAATTTCATCTCAATAAAGTTGTTATTTTTGTTGAATGAATGAATGAATGGCTGCAGGTACAGGTATAGTATTGCATAACAGGGGCAATACCCTATCTCCTAAACTTGAGCTATAGCATCACGCTTAGTCCCCCTCAAAAGGCAGGGGCAACTCTAAGTCATGCATTGCATAAAAACTTTTCAAAAACGGGCACTAACTTTTGCCTTGTTTCTTGTTTTTTTTTTTTTACTTTTCCCCTTTCTTCTCTCCCATTCAAAGGTTAAATTATAGACACAAATAAAGAAGGAAAAAACCGGTTAGAACTCCATTTGATATTCGAAGATCGATCCTCACCAGATATCGGATGCTAATCATGGCAACAGAACAGAATGCTTCTACAACCAACAACCTGTCACTCGTGAGGACATTAATGAGATCAAAAGCAAAATAAATGAAATATTCAAGCTAGTACAGGCAATGGCATTCAAAGGGCTCACTCCAATGATGCCCTCAACTTCAGTGCCACCCAGCTGCCCACTTAGGCAGGGGCAAGCCTAGATATTGGAAGAATTGGCAGGACTCAAAGAGAAAATGATAGGGCTGGAAACCACTGTTTCATTGCTACTACCCCACGCAAACATAGTTAACCTTAAGGGATAAAAGGAGTCATCCTCCCTTCTGGATGATGTCGGCCAGCCACAACTTGGGCATCATCTCGCTGCTTTACCGAATCCGCATGACTTTGCCAACTTCTTTGCCTAAGAACTCAGTAAAAGTCAAACCTCGGCTAAAAATGAGTATATCACTTCCCCAGAGAAAAGAAGAGTAAAAGATCAGGACTCCACTCAGCTCACTCCAAGTGCAGCTTACCACCAACTTTGCAAATCCGGGCACCTAATTCCAAAGCCTATCCTTGATATTGTCCCTAATTTAGGTGCCCTAGACTTGCGTTCTGAAATTCATTCCCAATGTCATAAAATTGATGACAACTGCAGACTAAAGCGCAAAATCCAGAGCCTCAATGACCCCCAAGCTAAGGACCCTGCAAAAACCAGTGCAACGGAATTTGGCCCACTATCCCTGAAACCAATAACCCGTGCAGCAATTGTATCACCCACTTTTGAGCTAGTTTGAACTCGGCCACATGCCAAATCTAAAAGAGCAAAAGGGTGGAGCTGGCTTTTTAGCCCATTAGCTTACACCCAAACAACTGCTTACTATGATCTTCTGAAAGTAGGATACTTGTGCCCATTACCAGCTCGACCATTGCCTAATCCCCTACCACCCTTCTTTGACCCAACACTCAGTTGTAAGTACCATTCGAGTGGGCAGGGGCGTAGCACAGAAAACTGTCGCCATCTGAAGCACAAAATCTAAGACCTAATAGACACAGGAGTTCTTGAAATTCAAAAATTAGATCCAATCCCTGTTATCTTCACCAGCCCATTGCAAGATCACACCCTTAACCATAACCTAAAATGAGGCACAAACTCTGAGAAACTACCGGCCCTAGGGGTAGCCCGAGCATAGTGTCTAAAGTCAACAAGAACGAGGGGAAAGAAGAAACCCACAAGAACATGACAATCACCCACTCCTATAGTGTCGCGGATGAAATTTTGCTCTGCCCTCCACAGCCTAATAAGGCAGCCAGCACACTGAGTGTGGAGGAAGCTGGCATGGTCCCCAAACCTGTTTGAAGGGGTTTGTTTTCCAAAAAAAAAAAGGGATGTATTCTGGACCCTACCTTTTATTATTCATGTTTTAAATTCAGAATTGAGCATGTAAACAAAAATCATATGATGAAAAAGGATTAGAATTTTCATGTTTATATCAATTATCTCATCGCCTTCCATGAATGATGTTTTCCTCTAGGAATTCTCCTCGAAATGTTTACCCTAACTTGGAGGATGAGATAGCATAAGCACCACCTTTAGCAAGAGATAATCTTTGACTTCAAAAAGAGGGGAGAGAAAAATAGGAAGAGAAAAGGGAAATACAGAGAGGTAAGAGATGAAGATCCATATCGTTGAAATCCAAGGAGTGACTCCCAAAGGACATCCTGGCAAACCAACAAGTAGCTACACCTTCAAAAGGAAGATTAGCATGCATTGGCAAGCCCAAGTTGATTGAATCTTTGAAAAAAAATTAGAAAAATCAAAAAGATTTTTGGTAGTGTTTACACATGAACAATCACTAGAGTAAATATTCAATTATGAACATATTGATGTGCAAGCTTGTTTGAGGTTGAATCTTGTGTGCATGGTCACTTGCATAAATATGAGTCAGTGGTTTTGATGATCTTTACCATATTGGTGATTCATATTCAACTTAATGCACACTTCTCGAGACTTTTTAGAATATGGAATCCGCCTTTATGATCTATTTTAAATAGGTTAAATACTTGCGGATTGTCTCACACCTAGATTGACCTTTTGTCAATTCCCTCTCTCATCACTTATGGAAAGGGCTACCAGTGAGTTTGAGTGTAGCTACCATTGTTATGTGAAAATAGGGGAATACTACCTGCTCATGTGTGTGAAAGTCGCCATACTTTACATTTTTGTATTTCCATCATTGGAGAGATAGGGTTGGACTTCCACCCAGAAAGAAAAAAAAAAAGAACATGAGATGAAATGGGTTTGACTTCTAGGTATGATAATCCGTGAGCTATTGTACCATCCTAGATCACGCCCAGGGTCTATATTCTCATTAGTCTTTGTGAAGTTCACACCTACACCGTTACATTATCACTGATATGGTCTTAATCATCTCACAACCAATTGTGCTTGTTTCGTGTGGTTTCGTGCATATTTGATGTTGATCTTTTCAAGCTAAGTTGCATCTTGATATTCATAAATTTATATTTTCCCTACAATAATTGATCATGTCTTTATAGGGCTCTCATAATTTGAAAATTTTAACGGTTCTACAAAAAAAATAATTTTGGGCTTTCCTGCACTTTTAATAGCTTTCAAAGTCTTTTCGAACAAAGGACAGAAGCTACCTGTTGCTTTGCCAAAAGGGTGATATCAGTTATCACTCAAGAGCCCCACTTGGAGGAGTTTTTCTTTTCATCAAAAGAGAGGGGGAGAATGAGTCAATGAGTTAAATCTCTAAAAGTGATGCAAATGCTATCACATCCTAGCAAGAAAAGGGCAGAACCTGAAAGGAAAATCCTAAGAGAAGAACAAAAGTTAAAAGACTACCTGATCTTAAGATATAATGCTCATAACTGAACATGAACCCTGGGGCAACCCCTAAGACATACGTCCATTTCCATCTATATATGCATTCATCAAAAAGCATGACATGCATTCAATTCCATTCATGTATAAATTTGTGCATTCATAAAAAAGTATGACGTGCATTCATTTCAATTCCCATATAAACCATACATGTTCATGCATTCATAAAAAATTATGATATGCATTAAATTCCATTCCATATATTAAACATGTGTATTCATTTCCATACTTGAATTAACTTGTATGACAAGCATGCATTTCAATTCCTGTACAAACCATATCTGTTTATGCATTCATCAAAAAGTATGACATGCATTCAAAGTTTCATCTCTGTGCATTCGTCAAAAAGTATGACATGCATTTAATTCCATTCTTGTATAATCTCGTGCATTCATCGAAAAGTATGGCATGCATTCAATTCCATTCTTGCATATGTATTAATCAAAAAGTATGATTTGCAGTCAAGTTCATTCTTGTATAATTTTGTGCATTCATCAAAAGTATGACATGCATTTAATTCCATTCATGTATAAGTCCGTGCATTCATTTCAATCCCTTTGTAAACCCATACATTTATATCCATCCATGAGTATAACATACATCGTTCTAACTTCCTATGAAAATTTTAAACAGCTTAATTCGATCTTTTTCAAACAATGACGACTAAGGCAACGTCCCACCCTCGATCTCCCCAAATAGCTTTGGAAAGCCTGATTCGACCATCCTCAAAACATTAAAGCTGGGGCAATGGCCCACCCTACACCTCCCATTCAATTTCAAACCAGTCGATCCATTAAAAAAGGAACCTACCAAAGATGTTCAACCCTCTAGATCCCTCAAACTTTTCAAAAAAGACCTCCCCCCTTCCAGAAACAAACTCAAGACGATTGACTTCAGAGAGACAACCCCTCAGAATATATGTCAGTAAGAATCTTATTATGCCTAGCAAATGCAAAACTCGACAATCAAGCAAATACCGAGTATTCCGATCTCAAGAAATCTCAATCTAAGAGGCCACAAATGTCTCCCATTCAAGCTCTAAGGTAAAAGAATTACAAGCAAGGAGCAATCTCTGATGATTCCATAGGCTCAATTATCTCCAAAGCTTCAAGGAAAAGCCCAGGCATAATTCTAACTGAATTGTCTCAAAATCAACTTTGAATACAAAAGCCCATGCTTTCTTTCAAATCCAAAATTTAGTTTTCAAAAATCCAAAAACTTTCAAGGTTTCATCTACAAAAACTTTCAAATTTCAAAGTCAACTTCAAAAGCTTGCAAAATTATTTCTACAAAAGTTTCAAACTCAAAAGATCAAAGCTCCTGCTTTCTTTTGAAAGTCAAAATCAATTTTCATATCCAAAAAAAATTTTCAAACCTTTTTCCACTAAGAGTTTCAAATTTCAACTTAATTTCAAAGAGGAAAAATCCTACTGTCTTCTAAAAACACCATCAAGTTTAAAAGTTTCAAATGTTCAAGATTCACGTCAAGATGAATTTCCTAAACATTTTGTCTTGAAGAAATTCAGGTTTCAAGTCAAAACGAATTTCCTATGCATTTTGCTTTCAAAAAATCAAAAGTGTCAAGTCAAAATGAATTTTCTATACATTTTTTCTTAAAAAATTCAAATTCCTAGTCAAAATGAATTCTCTACACATTTTAATTTCAAAAATTCAATTTTTGAGTCAAAATGAATTTTCTATACATTTTGTCTTCAAAAGTTCCCAAGTTCCGAGTCAAAACAAGTTTTCTAACACTCATCAAAATAAATAAATAAATAAATAAAAAAGAGTAGTTTCTGAATTTCGGGTTCAAATAAATCCCTTTCAAATGGTTTTCACCTTTTTAGGTTTTCTAATTTTTTCCTTCAAAAAGTTTGATTTCAAAAGTATTCTCCATGTTTTTTTTAACTTTTTTCTTTAAAAAGTTTGACTTCAAATCATTTCTCGGGTTTTTTAAAAACTTTTTCCTTCAAAAAGTTTAATCTCAAAAACATTTATCGGGTTTCTTGAGTTTTTTCCTTCAAAAGCTCAATTTCAGGCTTTCAAACTTTTCCCTCAAAAAGCTTAACTTTCAAAATCTGGGTTTTCAAACTTTTGCCTTAAAAAGCTTAGCTTTTCAATATTTTCGGGTTTCTCGAACTTTCTCCTTCAAAAGCTTCGTTTCGGGTTTCTCAAGCTTTTTCCTTCAAAAGCCCACTTTCCAAAAAACTTTTTGGTTTTCAAGCTTTTGCCTAAAAAAGCTTAGCTTTCCAAAATTTTTCGGGTTTCTCGAGCTTTTTGCTTCAAAAGCTCCGTCTTCAAAATATTTCTCGGGTTTTTTGAGTTTTTTCCTTCAAAAGCTCCATTTTTCAAAAGAATTCTGGGTTTTCAAGTTTTTGCCTAAAAAAGCCTAATTTTCAAAAATTCAAGTTTTCAAGCTTTTGCCTAAAAAAGCCTACCTTTTCAACATTTTCAGGCTTTCCTAGTTTTCTCATTCAAAAGCTCCGTTTTCAAAGTGTTTCTCGAGCTTTTTGCTTTAAAAGCTCCGCTTTAAAAAATTTGAGTTTCTAGCTTTTGCCTCAAAAATCCTAATTTTCTAAAATTTTTGGATTTCTTGAGCTTTCCCCTTCAAAAACTCCATTCTCAAAACAACTTCTCGAGTTTCTCGAGTTTTTTTCTTCAAAAGCTCTATTTTTCAAAAATCTCGGGTTTGCAAGCTTTTGCCCCAAAAAGTGTACGTTCGAAAAGTTTTTAAAATTTCAAAATTCAAACAATCCAATTGTTAAAACTTAAAATTCAAAATTCCAACTACCACGCTCCCTTCGATTGCCTTGCAGTCAATATGAGATCCTTCCTTATTATTTTTCTGCCTCCGACAAGCAAAAACGAAGAAGAGGGGCAGCTGTAAGCACCCTATTTTTGCTCGCTCGACAATCTTTGACCCGATTGGACTCACTTTCACACATTACATGCATATTCAGGCTCTTACCCGACTTCTAAACTCCAATTTAGTCTACCAGTTGCTTCCCGAGCCTGTAGGGCCCACTTAAAGCTAAATGACCCTTCTGCCCCTAGGCATCCGAAAGCCCCGGGAATCACACCCGCTTTGGGTATCAAATCGGTAACTTCCCGGGGATGCTTCTAGTAGTATCCCCGGCCTTTCGATACATTTCTGGGTCATTTCGAGTCAGTTCTGGCAAGCTCGATGCAAAATGACCGTTTTGCCCCTGGTGGGTCAGTCGCCTTTTCCAGCCACACTGGCTTTGGGTATGAAATTAGTAACCTCCTGGAATATTCTAGCTAATGTTTTTGAGTCTCAAGTCTTCTTCTGGGATATTCCAAATCCATCCCGGAAACTTTCCGACCCGATTGACCATTTTGCCCCCAATAGCCCGGTTAATCCCTCCGACACATCCTGACATCATTCCTCCAGTCTACGACCCCCTGGGACACTATCCTAAGGGTCCCTATCCCTTTCCGGCCCTCCAAGCCATTCCTGACTCTTTAAATCATTCCCGGATCTTCCGGAGTCACTCCTAGTGAAGCTAGGCTAAAAATTGCATGGAAGTCAGTAGTACAGACGCCTAAATCTTCTGAAGATATGTTGCTCTCTGACCTTAAAATTTTCCTAAGTGGTTGGCGCCACTCCTAATTTTGGCCTGGTGCCACTAGGAAGGAAATTTTGCCTGGCGCCACTGCAACAGGTGCCAAGTTAATCTTCTATCTATAAATACAGAGCCTCCTCTAGCGTGAAAAGGGTTCGCAAACTCAGTCCAAAAATTCTGTTATTCAAGATACAGAGCTTGTAACCTCTCCAAACCTTAGCCCCCATATACTAAACCCTAGCACATATACACTCATATACTAGCCTCCAAAGTCTCTATTAAAGACTAGAAGTGCTACAACTCCGAAGCTCCTGAAGATTAAATCAAGCTCTCGAAGACTGACGCAAAGCAAAGCAAATACTGAAGTAAAGAAAGCAGACATAACAAAGCAAATAAAAGAAGACACAAGGTAGGCTTCCTATTTACGTTTACGCAATTCCCCCCTCTCTCTCTTCTCTCCTAACCCACTTAGGTTTTCTTATATTTTAATCTCCCATCTTCTATCCCGCCTTTCTTGCATGCTTGAAACAAGGAACTCTCCGATTCATGTGTAGGATTAGGCCATTGAAAGTCACCATGTCGGGGGCTTTCTCTTAGTCTAATCGGAGACCACGTGGGTTCGGCCCCCTTGATTATGTGGTGAAACCTTTAACCTTGTATGTTCAAGACCTCAACTTGCATTGTGCATATCATGATTATGCATCTCTTCAAAATTTGTTTTCAAAACTTGTATCAAAACTATTTTCAAAACTTGCATTAAAATTTTCTTCTTCAAAACTTATTTTCAAAATCACAATCTTAAGGTGATTCTAGTCTTTCCATGGTTAGGGTTGCTTTAGGAAAGTGTTATATTTAAAGTGACTATTATAGTCCATATTTTCAAATCTTTCTTGTTTTCAAAACCACAATCCTAGATTGGTTTTAAACTTTTTATGGCTAGAATCGTTTTAGGAAAGTGAGATATTTTCAGAGGCTTGTAAAAGTCCACATTCAAATCCCTTTTCAAATTGTTTTTCAAACTTACTTTTCAAAACCTCTTTTTGAATCCTCTCTAAAATCTCTTTTTCCAATTTACTTTCTAAAATCTCTTCTCCAATATACTTTCTAAAAACTCTCTCCAATCTCCTTTCCAAAATTGTTTTCTAAAAATTCCCTTCACAAAATTCACTTTTCCAAAACTTCTTTTCAAACTCCTTTCCAAAAAGCTCTATTCAAAATTCACTTTCTAAAAATGTTCCTTAAGTTTCCTTATTAAAAAAATTTTTCCAACAATTCCTTTACAAAGACTCTCTTTTCAAGTTACTTTCTAAAAACTCCCTTCTAAGATTTCTTTCCAAAAATCTTCCTTTCTAAAAACTCTTTACCTTGGAGCCCAAGTCAAACCCTAGAGCCATGATTAGGAAATCCTTATTTTCTCTCCTATCTTGTCTCAAAACCTAGGTTTCCAAAATCTCATTTTCTATGTCAAAATCATATATTTCCAAATTCTATTTCTTACATCAAAATCTTATATTTTCAAAACCTATTTTCTACACAAAAACCAAGGATTTTCAAAACTTCATCTTTCCAATTTCATGTCAAATCAAATCCTCCGTTTTCAGAAACCAAATCCAATCTCCCCGTTTAGGAAACTAGATCCTATCCTCTGTTTTTAGAAACAAAATGAAATCATTTTTGTTAGAAACAAAATCCAATTTTTTGTTTTAGGAAATAAGAATCCCAGTCTTTCCTAATCCAATCTTTCTTAATCTCATATCTTTCTAAACCTCAAGTTTCCAAAACTTAAAACTTTTAAATCTTTCCTTAAACTTTAAGCTTTTTAATCTTCCTAAATTCAACCTTCCCTAATTTCGTACCTTTTCAAATTTCAATTTTCCAAATCTGAATTTTCAAATCTTTCTTAAACTCAAACCTTTTCTAATTTCAAGTATTTCTAAAACTCAAATTTTGAATCTTTCTAAAATTCTAAACTTTCTAAATTTCAAATCTTTCCAAATCCAAAATTTTCTAAACTTTAAATCTTTCGAAATCCAAAACTTTCTTAAGTTAGAACTTTTTAAATTCAAAACTTTCCAATTTCAAAACCTTTCCTATTTAAAACTTTTCTAATTCAAAATCTTTCCTAAAATGGAACTTTCCTATTTTGAAATTTTTCTAATTCGAACCTTTCCTAATTCTAACTTTCCTAATCTTTCAATTCAAGTCAAATCTTTCTTAAACCTCAAGGCTTTCCTAAATCTCAATTTTTTCAAAACAAGTCCAAATCCTTATTCGAAGTTCTAACTTTCCAAATCAAAGTCCAATCTTCTATTCTAAGTTCAAATCAAACCCTTTTTCAAATCAAACTTTTTATTTTCTATCAGACTATTGTTCGAACCACGACTGACCTGATTCCTCAAAAGGGATACGTAGGCAACCCTCATGGGTGCGGTTACAACCTTTTTTAAATCTCCAATTCCATAACTCTTCTGAAATTTTCAATTCCATTACCTTTTTCAAACTTCCAATTCCAAAAATCTATTTTCAAATCTCTTTTCAACATCAAATCAAGTTCTTTTCAAATCTATTTTCAAAATCAAAGTTTTATACTCTCACTTGCATATCATGCATCATGTCAATTCGTTTATAAAAATTCTTTTCTAAAGTAGATGGTCATTAGGCATTTATTAATCGAAGACTCTAATAGGTGAATCTAGGGTGAATAGACATGTAAGTATTGCAAGGGCAGGGTAGTGTGATGGCTTAGTGCGTCTTCTCTATACATAACCAACCTCCAAACCTATATCACTGTTTTCAAAGACCAAAATAGAGTTATTTTCAAAAAAGGGCTTAAATATTGCTAAAGGTTGCCAAACAACCTCTTTTCTTAAAAGCCCTCTCTTGAGGAAGTATTTTCAAAAAATCTTTTTCAAAAACCCTAAGTGTAATCTTTAGATTGTGCTTAATTTTTAGGTGACCTAACTCACCTTAATCAAGTTAGATGGTGACTCCAAATTTTTTTTCAAAAGCCCTTTATTCAAATAAATTTTCCAATTCAAACCTAGTGCGTCTACCTCTCGAGCCTCCAAGCACGTTTTAAGAAAGTTTAAAATCCCTCAAAATGGTAAGTCCTCCCTTTCGAAGTGCTCCGCAGGCCATTTGGTCTAATTTTGGTCTCATTTTGGATAAATTCGGTCAAAATGACCATTTTGCCCCTGAATGCCCCAGTACTACATAAACCCCCCATTCCTCCCCCCCCCCCCTCGACGAATAGTGAAAGACTCTCCTAGGATCACCCCTGAATGACCCGGCACGCTTAACATAACACTCCGATCCATTCCTGACCATTTTCAACCAAACCAGGCCAAAATGACCATTTTGCCCCTAATAATTTGAATGCGCCCCGAAACAACACCAGTCCTCGAATTTTGAACGACAGGTCTTGTCCTGCACCCCTGTTTAACTTAAGGAGGACCTTAAGACACTAAATACCCCTGACTCAATAAAAGTTCCTGGAGCGTCTTGCAGATGCTTTACCAATATTGTATTTTCTTCCGATTCCTTGGTTATAACGCACCGTCAAATGGCTTGAGAAATGTGTAAACTAGAGAATTCCCAAAAGCTCGTTCATTGGTCTTTCCATCGATATGGCTCGATCAGATAGATAGCTCCCTGAAATCGCTCATTGTGTGGCTCAAAAATTGCTACTTTCAACCACCCCTGGAGCGCCTCACAGACGCTCAGCCAAGATTGACTTTTTTTTCAATTCCTTAATTATAACGCATCGTCAAACGACTTGAGAAATGCGTAAATTAGGAAATTTTCAAATCTATTTCTAGAGTACTTTCCATCGGTATGATCTGATCGGAGAGATTGCTTCCCGAAGGCCTCGATCATAGTGCACGCAAACAGCCACTTTTGAACCCCCACGGAGTGTATCACAGATGCTCCGTAGAGATGCAATTTTATGCTCACTTCCCAAGGCGGTATCTCACACTTCCGAACACCATTCAAACTTTTTGAAAACACGAAAGTTCACGAGAAACCCCAAGAGAACACCGTGGATGCAACAGATTCCTCCAAAACCTTCCCGATTGGCTCAATTATCGAGGCAAAGTTTAAACAAACACTCCCGGTGACAGAGCGTATGCTACGTGCTCCCAGATTTTGATCAGAAATGCCAAATTTTGATTAACCATCAAGATTTAGCCAGTGTAATGGGTGCCACATGGCATTTTGGCAATGGAACAGTATTGGCGCATGTGCTACATGCGCTAGGGAAAATTTTGCCCAAGCGCACGTAGCACATGCGCTAGGCTTCTCCTAGATTGTCTATAAATACAGGCCTCCCCCTTTGCATATTTCAGAATCAAAATTGATAGCGAAACTCTGCAAACCCTGCTCCAGAACCTCAAATTCTTATATACATCCCATACCTCAAACACTTAGGCTAGATTTCACCTCCCCTTAACCCATACGCTTCATCTACATAACCTTCCATACTATAGAACACCTCCTTCTAACCCTTCAAGCACACGTAAAGCCATCCAAGCTCAAGTCAAGACATCCATAGAAGATTGCAAGTGTATTGAAGTTGAAAGGTGGTATTTCGTGTATATTCTTGTCTTCCCCCACTCCTCTCTTCTCCCTCCTAGCCTACTTAGGCTATTCTTTATTTTAATCCCCATCTTCTACCTCCCTTTCTTGGATGCTTGAAGCAAAAGGGCTTTTAGTTCATGCCTAGAGAAAAGTTAGTGAGAGCCACCGTGTAGGGGGATCTCCCACTAGCCTACTTTAAGATGGTATGGTCTTGGAGCCCCTTGATTATGTGGTGTAGTCTAAAACCTTGTATGAATCCATGACCCCCTTGTATATTGCTATTTTGTTCATGTCTTGTGTGCTTGGCTTTATTTTCATGTTTATAACCATGTTTTTCAAAACTTACACTATTCTTATTTACATGCCATTTTCAAGCTCAATATTCCCTTCAAAATGATTCCAAGAGTTGGTCCCTTGAAGCTTAAAATGAGGTTCTAGGAAATCATGCCTTAGAAAATTCCCCCATTAACCCCTAATTCACACTTTTGCACCCTTGCATTCCAACTTGCATAAAAATGCTTTTCAAACTCTCTAATTCCCAAGATTTCTATTTTCTCAAGTTTAGTGGTTGGAATGGCTCCATGGAACCCTCTCTTAAGTGGTCTCCGTTTTATATTGGCCATAAGAGCCCTAAATTATTAGAATGGTTCCCATCTCTTTTTACTCTTACCCAAAGATGATTTTCAAACTTTCTAATTTCTAAGGTTTCTATCATCTCAAGTTTAGTGATTGGAATGGCCCCATGGAACCCTTTCTTGAGTGGTCCCTTTTATATTAGCCATAGGAACCCTAACTTGTTAGAATGGTTTCCGTTGAAAAATGGTTTTCAAAAGTTCATTCTCTCCATCTTTGCATTAAAAATGGTTTTTCAAAAAGTTGTCATCACTGTGTTGATTTTTGAAATCCTTACTCTTTTTAAGATAAATGTTATAATGGTTCTAAGAAAACCTCCTTCAAAACAGTTTTCAAGCACCAACCATATAAACCACATTGTTGGCTAGAGTCAAATTGTTATAGAAATGATCTTCAAGAGGTTTGTCTACCAAAGTCCATTGCATAACATGATTTTTTTTTCAAAAATCTTTTAAAAAATGCATAAAACCACTTTTTAAAACCATCTTCCAATCCAACCCTAGGTTAACTTGACCCTAGTTATCCAATCCTAGGTTAACTTGATCCTAGTTTTTCAAAAATCTTTTTAAAAATGCATAAAACCACCTTTTAAGACCATCTTCCAATCCAACCCTAGGTTAACTTGACCCTAGTTGTCTAATCCTAGGTTAACTTGACCCTAGTTATCCAACCCTAAATTAACTTGACCCTAGTTGTCCAATCCTAGGTTAACTTAACCTGAGTTAGTTAACTCTGGGTCAGCTTAACCCTAGGTTAACCTAACCCAAGATAGTTAATCGTAGGTCACCCCTAACCTTAGGCCAACCCAACCTAGGTTAGTATACTTTAAGGTTCCAACTCATGGACCTCTTTTAAATGATCTTTCTATTTAAAACTATTTTCATAACCCATTTTTCCATAACCTTCTACCCTCTTGAGATTTCAAAAACCAACTCCACACCCTTTTCAAATACTCCTACACTCTATCTTTAAATTATTTCTAAAAATGTTTTCAAGAACTCACAACCCTAAGGTGTCCCTGCCCCTTTTATGGTTAGGGATCCCAAGGGAAGGTGATACATTAAGATCAACTTTCAAGGTTGTCCATATTATGATTCCAAAGTCCTAAGCGTTTTTAAAAACCACTTTAAAAAAAAACTTTCCAAAAACCAATTTATTAAAATACTCCAAAATCATACCTCCAAGGTTTTCAAAATAAGACCTCAAAACATTTTCAAAACTCTATTGAGTTATTTCAAATCATTCCTAAAACTCCATCAAGTTATTCCAAAATATTTCAAAACACTTCAAAACCCTTTTTCAAGAGCACTTTTCACAAACCTTCAAGTCCTATTCCAAGAACACTCCAACATCCGATTTCAAAACTCTCAAGCTCTTTTTTTCTAAAGACCTCAAAATGTCTTCACATCTCTCCAAAGATCTCAATGTGTCTTCAAAACATTCTAAAGGCCTAATGAGCCTATTTTTCATCGGGCTCTTGCCCGAACTACGAATGACCTGATTCTCGCCAAATGAGATATGTAGGCAACCTAAAATGGTGCGGTCAAAACTTCCATTCAACCACAATCCCCTTTTCAAAAGTTTTCTATTCGATTCAAAGTTCCTATCTCAAATCCCTTCTAAACTCCCATGTTTTCAAACTTTTTTCAAAACTTGCATCATGCATCATTCATCCGAAACGTGATGAGTAAACCCCATTTTCAAATTTATAAAGTGAATATTAAGTAGATAAGAGTAACCGGTTATTCTAGTGAGTGAACAAAGGGTGATTAGACAAGTAGGTATCGAAAGTGCGGGGTAGGGTGATAATCTTAGGATACCTTCCCTGCACATAATCAACCCCCGGATCATAGATTTCTATTTTCGAAAGACCAAAATGGAGTTACTTTGAAAAGGGGCTTAAAACTTTCTAAAGGTTGCCAAACAACCTATTTTCTCAAATACCCTATCTCGAGGGAGTTTTTCAAAACCTTTTTCAGAAACCCTAAGTTTAATCGTCGGATTAACACTTAGTTTTGGGTGACGTAACTCACCTTAATCAAGTTAGGTGGCAACTCCCATTTTTCTAAAAAGCCCTTTACCAAACCTATTTCAAGTTCAAACTTAGTCGCACTTGTCATTCTAGGAGGATGAGTTCTAATGATAGAGTTCTGTGTTTTTCCGAGCCGAAAGGATTCGGTCCATAAACCGGGGCGCGATAATGATTGACATTAGAGAAGTAGACTGCATTGAGTCTATTGTGTAAGAGTACTTTGAGAGTGAATTTTTTGAGGATCCTATTAAAAAAGCTCTTGTTTCGAGGAAGCCACATGATCGTTTGGATTGTGATCATGTCAAGTCCAGGGACACAATTCCTGAAAGGATAGAGAGAGAACAATATATGCAAGTGGGTCACTGGACCCCATCATTTGAGCCTCTAATTCCTAGTGTTATAAAGCCTATCTCTTCTGAACAAAAAGCACCCACTCCATGAAGAAAACCTTTACCATCCACATTAAAGTATGTATTCCTTGGTGAATATGAGTCTTATCTTGTTGTTAAATCTTCTAGCCTATCTGAAGGCCAAGAGAAGAGCCTTGGGAAAGTGCTAAAAAATCATAGAGAAGCCTTAGGTTGGACCATTGTAAACCTTCACGGTATTAGTTCTCTTGTATGTACACATCACTTATATCTTAAGGAAGAGTGTAAACCGGTGCGTCAAATGCGAATGCGTTTAAATCCCAACATGAAATAAGTTGTGAGAGGAGAAGTACTGAAGCTTCTCGATGAGGGTATCATATAACCCATATTTGATTCAAAGTGGGTTAGTCCAACTCAGGTTGTTCCTAAGAAATTTGGAGTCACGATAATTCAAAATGAGAAAAATGAACTAGTGCCCACTAGGATTCAAATTGGGTGGTGCATGTGTATTAACTACTGTTGATTGAATGTTGTTACTAGAAAAGACCACTTCCCACTTCCATTATTGGACCAAGTGTTAGAACGAGTGGCAGGACGGGCATTTTACTATTTTCTAGATGGGGACTCTAGGTACAATTAAATTGAAATTGCCCTAGAAGATTAGGATAAAATGACTTTCACATGTCCTTTTGGTATTTATACTTACAAAAGAATATCCTTTGGCTTGTGCAATGCATCGGTCACCTTTCAAAGGTGCATAATGAGTATCTTTAGTGATATAGTAGAAAGATTTTTGGAGGTTTTCATGGATGATTTTTCTGTGTATGGAGATACCTATGAGAGTTATTTGGAACAACTTGAAAAGGTGTTAGAAAGATGCGAGAAGACTAACCTTGTCCTAAACTGGAAAAAGTGCCACTTCATAATGACACAAGGTATAGTGCTTGGGCGTATCATGTCTAGCAAGGGGATTGAGGTAGATAAAATCAAAGTTGAATTGATCTAGAAACTACCTAGCCCTAGAACTGTGAAAGACATTCGATCTTTCCTTGGACATGCTAGTTTCTATCGACGATTCATAGTAGGATTTAGTGCCTTCTCTCATCCATGTGTTATCTATCATCAAAAGACGTTTCATTTGAATAGACGTCTGAATGCCAAGAAGTTTTTGATAAGCTTAAAGAGCTGTTGACAACTGCACCTATCATTTGGTCACTCGAGTGGTCATCACCTTTCGAGTTGATGTGTGATGCTAGTGATTTAGTTGTAGGAGCAGTTTTAGGGCAGAGAGTGGATAAGAAACCATATGTTAACTATTATGAAGCAAAACCTTGAATAAAGCCCAATTGGACTATACCACTACTTAAAATGAACTCCTTGCTGTCATTTTTGCATTAGATAAATTTCGATCGTACTTGGTGGGGTCATTAGTTATTATATATACTGATCATTTTGCACTAAAGTACTTACTTACCAAGGTTGATGCAAAGCCAGGTCTCATTCGCTGGATTTTTTTGTTACAAGAGTTTCACATTGAAATTCGAGATAAGAAAGTGATAGAGAATGTAGTTGCTGACCATTTGTCATGGCTCCTTACTGATGGGGAAGCCAAAGATACTCTCCTTATCAATGAGTATTTTTCGGATGAGTATATTTTCCAAATCTAAACACTTTCTCAAGCAACTGTTCTATGGTTCGTTGATATAGCCAACTTTTTGACTACTGGCAATATACTATCACACTGGTCTTACTTAGATAAACAAAAATTCTTTAGAAATGTGAGGTATTTCTTCTGGGATGATTCGTTCTTGTTCAAGTATTTTTCCGATTAGATAATTCATCGGTGTATCCCCAACAATGAGTTTTAATCTGTCATGGAGTTCTGTCACTCCTATTATTGTCATGGACTCTTTAGTTCGAAAAAGACATTTATAAAGATTCTACAATCTAGCTTATATTGGCCCACCATATTTTGAGATGTTCACACTTTTTGCATATCCTGTGATAGGTGTCAATGACTAGGAAATCTGACTAGAAGGTACATGATGCCCCTCAACCCCATTCTTATTCTTAAGATATTTGATTGTTAGGGTATTGATTTCATGGGACCGTTCCTTAGTTCATTTGGATTCCTTTATATTTTTGTGGCCATTGACTATGTGGCTAAATGGGTGGAAGGCGTTGCTTCTCATACCAATGATTATTGCTTTGTGGTCAAGTTCTTAAAAGAAAATATCTTTTCTTGCTTTTGTATGCCTCGTGTTGTCATTAGTAATGGTGTCACTCACTTTTGTAATAAACCCTTTGGAATGTTAATGCGAAAGTATGGGGTTGTTCACAAGTTTAGTACACCTTATCATCTCTAAACGAGTGGCGAAGTTGAGTTAGCTAACCAAGAAATTAGGCACATTCTTGAGAAAGCTATTAATCCTAACTATAAGGACTGATCCTTAAGGTTAGTGTATACACTTTAGGCTTATAGAAATTGTTTACAAAACTGTGTTAGGTGCTTCTCCTTATAAGCTTTTGTATGAGAAATCATGTCACCATCTGGTGAAAATTGAGTACAAAGCTTATTGGGCTATTCGTCAATTTAATGAGAACATAGATGCGGCCGGCTAAACTAGGAAATTACAACTCAATGAACTTAAAGAACACCGAAATGATGCTTATGAGAATGCAAAGATCTCTAAGGCCAAGATGAAAATATTCCATGACCAATACATCCTTCGTAAGTCTTTTTTAATGTCGGTCAAAAAGTATTGTTTTACAATTCTTGATTACACTTGTTTCTGGGCAAATTTAAGAGTAAGTGGTCTGGACCTTATCTGGTAAGAAATGTGTCAACACACGGAGCGGTATAAATTGAGAGCTATAGCTTCATACTATTGATTTGTGTAATAATTATACCAAACTAAGATTTGTGCATAGAAATTACTAAACTTAGTCAAGAATCTAAGTTTTTTTAAAAATCTAGAATTTAATTACCAAGAATTGAAAGATTTTAAAGATAAAACAATGAAGACTTAATTACCTCCGTTAATATTCCAAGATGCTCAGATGATCTTCACAATTGGTTCTAAGAATAAAACTAGCTATTTATAGTATTGAAAAGATATGGCTTGAAAAATAACTTCATAAATAAAAAGGTTTATTATAGCATAATAACAGCAAAGGGAAGACTAAAAAATTAACTGGTTGAATAGCTACTAACAAAATAACTAACTGCTAAGGAACCCTTCTACTCTCCTCCCCTCTGCTTTCTCTTTTCTCCCTCTTTTCTCTTCTCTATTTATAGTTGAGAAGAGCATCTATTATTTTATTATTTTTATATTTTTTTTCTTCTTTTCCTTATTTTCTTCCTTCTTTTCTTCCGACAACTTTCTTGTCGGTAGCTCCACCTGCACAATGATATATATATTATAATAATAAAATAAAATGTAATATATATAAAGTATAAGATATAATATAATATATCTAAAGTAAAAGATATAATACAATATATATAAAGTAAAAAATATATTATAATATATATAAAGTATAAGATATAACATATATACATATTATATAATATACACACCCACTCATATAGATAATGTATACCACTTTGCTTTATTTTGTTTGGTTTTATCTTCAAATCTGCTCAAGGCGTGTAAAATATGAAAAATACTATAGTTATATAAAAATGATAAATAACACACAAATAATAGTTAACATTAGTCTGCAATTAGTGACTCCAATTGCACTTTTTTAGAGTGTAATCACACCCCCTAACTAAATTTTTGCTAGTCCCTAACAAAACAAATAAACATATTTAAAAGATAAAAAGATATGTTTCACTTTTGTAGAAACCACAAGTGCATTTAGCATATGCACCCAACCTTTTAAACCCCTATGTTATTCCTAATGGACGAGTGGTCTTATTAGGTTTTCCAGTGATGGTATCCACAAACATCAAATTGTGGTCTACAAATGAGGATAACAAGGAAAAAAATATTATATGTATCATAACACAAGCATATTATGTATATCCTACACGTTAATACACAATTAAGATAATGTTTTAAAATAATATATAAGAGACATTTGTGTGCGTGTGATTATTACATGATAAGAAAAATATTATAACATAAAACCACATATATATCATTTAAGTTTTGATTCAACTTTACTGGATATTTTCTCAAAAAGAAAAAATATAGGCATCTCACACCGGTGGTCCTTGTCAAAGAGTAAATGTAATGAAAAATCAAAACAGACAACCATAAAAAAGAAAATGACGTGAATATATAAAGTGAGAGACGACTTGACATAACTTCACGAAAGAATACTCAATGTTAAAAGCACACAAGCAACTGATAATTGAATTATTTATGAAATGAATGAGCAAACAATGTATACATCAAATCCTTGAGGACTTTATTCAGGTTGTAACTTGGCCATGAGGTATAAGGTAGGGAGAAAAAAAGAATAAAAGGCTCAAAGTGATCAGGGCATGAATTGATCAATAAATACATACCTTCAATTTTCCTATTTCATTTGATTAGATAAGATTTTTTTCCTCTTTTTTTTTTCAACAACCAACCTCTTATTCTTTTTTTTTTCTTTTTTGTACTTCCCTTTTTCCTTTGTTTTTTTTCTTTTCTTTCCTTCGTTGCTAAATTTTTTTTTAATATTACAAATAGGTCACCCCCTTTCTCAATTCAACTTGCACAAGCAAAGATACTTGTGTTTTCGTATTTAGGGATAAAACTTTAGTAATGATATATGTAGTAAGGAACAAAGAAATAAGCTTAAAGATGGTTCCAAGTGAATTATGTTAATAAAGAAATTTGTGGCTCAAAGATTCAAAGATGGCCTCGATTTTTGAAAGTGCACAACAGCTCAAGGTTATAAGAATTCAACATATTCAATTACCTAAGCAATTAAACAATCAAGTCAAATACAAATATAATGGAGCTATTGATAGAGTGATGTTGAAGAAATTCATTAAGAGTTAATGTAAACATTCCAAAAGGCGTGATTGGCTTCAAAGTTCACTTGGTGAATAATTTCTACTTTGTAAGGATGATATTGTATAATATATAACAATACTAAACTTATCATGAGATGATAATAAGTGATATAAAATAGCTTCTTTCTATGTGTTAAGATAAATTTTTGCCATTATATTAAAAAAAAAAAAGAATAAAACAAAAACTATGCTAAGGTGAATAAAAACGTGTTTTAACAAATCTTCAAAATCTACAGTTGCATTTCACAATGATAGTGCAAAACAGTAAAAGATATGCAAACCTTTGGTAAGATCTCAAGGTAGTAGACAAATTTTATTGTATCACTTGAGAATAACACAAACCAATAAGAGTCTAAGTATAATTCACATGATCCTCTGTTGTTTGCTGATTGTACTATATAAGTACCATCTACATGCTTTAATTAGTTATTTGTTAGCCTTAGAATATGTTTAATTATGTTGTTTTAGTCCTAATTCGTTACTAACTTAGTTTTATATATGTTTTCAGGAATTCTGGCTTAAAAAGGAGAAATTCATGCTAAATTAGAAAAGGCGTCTGATGTGTGTCTGAAGTGAGTTCGAACGGTGAATAGTGGCATTCGAACGGTGAATAGGCGTTCGAAGTGGCGTTCGAACTATACGTCAAATGGTGTCATGCTAAAATTAGGTCTGAAGACCGTTTGATAGATTCAGAGAGCATACAACCCGTCTGAAGAGTGTTAGAAGACTATTCGAACGGTCAATTAGGTGTTCAAAGTGCGTTCGAAGGCTGTTCGAATGGTACGGCGGGGTTTCCTATTTTTCTGCTGTCGCGCCCAGATTTTTTGCACTCGAGGAATACTCACACAAGCGGGAAAAATGTTGTACTCTCTCGTTAGAACTCACCCTCCTAGAAGAATGAGTGCGACTAGGTTTGAATTGAAAATCTGATTTGAATAAAGGGCTCTTGGAAAAAGTTTGGAGTTGCCACCTAACTTGATTAAGGTGAGTTAGGTCACCGAAAAACTAAGCATAATCCGAAAACTACACTTAGGGTTTTTGAAAACGATTTTGAAAATATCTCTTCAAGAGAGGGTTTTTAAGAAAACAGGTTGTTTGACAATCTTTGGAAAACATTTAGCCTTTTTTTAAAAATAACTCTGTTTTTGGTTTTTAAAATCAGTGATCTAAGTTCGGAGGTTGGTTACGTGTAGGGAAGACGCACTAAGCCATCACCCTACCCCATCCTTTTGGTACTTACATGTCAATCTACCCTAGATTCACCTATGAGAGCCTTTAACTAACTAATGTTCAATCCTATCCACTTTGAAAAACAATGTTTGAAAAGAAACTAACATGATGCATGTCGCACCCAGATTTTTCGCACTCGTGGAATACTCACTCAAACGGTAAAAATATTATACTCTCTCGTTAGAACTCACCCTCCTTGAAGAATGAGTGCGACTAGGTTTGAATTGAAAATAAGTTTGAATAAAGGAATTTTGGAAAAAGTTTGGAGTCGCCACCTAACTTGATTAAGGTGAGTTAGGTCACCTAAAAACTAAGCATAATCCGAAGACTACACTTAGGGTTTTGGGAAAATAATTTTGAAAATATCTCCTCAAGAGAGGGTTTTTAAGAAAAACAGGTTATTTGGCAACCTTTGGAAAACATTTAGACATTTTTAGAAAAATAACTCCTTTTGGTCTTTGAAATCAGTGATCCTAGGTTCGGAGGTTGGTTACGTATAGGGAAGACGCACTAAGCCATCACCCTACCCCGCTCTTTCGGTACCTACATGTCAATCTACCCTAGATTCACCTATAAGAGTCTTTAACTAACGAATGGTTCAATTCTATCCACTTTGAAAAACAATATTTAGAAAAAACATGATGCATGATATGCAAGTGCAATAGAAGAGAGTTAGAAAAGTAGATTTGGAAAAAAGATCTGAAAAGAAATTGATTTGATTTAAAAAGAAAGAGATAGAAGCTTGAATTTGAAGATTGAAATTGAATTTGAAAATTAAAATTGAAGATTGAAAATAGAAATAGATCATAGAATTGAAAATTTGAAGAAAATTGTAGGATTGGAGATTAGAAAGAAATTGTAGAAATAGAATTTTGAAAAATGTTATGGAATTGGAAATTTGAAAAATGTGGTGATAGAAATTTGAAAAATGTTGTGATCGCACCCATGAGGGTTGCCTACGTATCCTTTTGGAGGAATCAGGTCAGTCGTAGTTTGGACAAGAGTCCGATTGAAAATAGAAGAGTTGATTTGGAAGAAAGAGATTGAATTGGAAGATTGAGAGATTGAACTTAGAATAGAAGATTGAAAATTGAAATTTAAAATTTTTGAATTGAAGAGATTGGATTTTGATTTGAAAAGATAGAGCTTGGAAGAAAGATTTAGATTTGTTTTGGAAAGATGAAGGTTTAGGAAACCTAGACTTAGGAAAGATAGGATTTAGGAAAGACTTGAGGTTTAAGGAAGGTTTGACTCGAATGTTGGACTTGGAAGATTTGGAAAGGTTGGATTTAGGAAAGACTCGAATTAGGAAAGGTTCGAATTAGGGAGGTTTGAAAATAGGAAAGTTTCATTTAGGAAAGGTTTGAAAAAGGAAAGGTCGATTTAGGAAAGTTTCGAATTAGCAAAGTTTCATTTTAGGAAAGTTTTTGAATTAGGAAAGTTTCAACTTAGGAAAATTTTTGAATTAGGAAAGTTTCAAATTAGGAAAGTTTTGAATTAGGAAAGTTTCAAATTAGGAAAGTTTTGAATTTGAAATGTTTCATCTTAGGAAAGTTTTGAATTTTGGAAAGTTTAGAAAACAAGAAAATTTTGAAAATAAGAAAGTTTTGAGTTTAGAAAGTTTTGAAATTTGGAAAGATTTGAAATTTAGAAATTTTAGGATTTAGAAAGTTTTAGAGTTTGAATTTTAGAAAACCTTGAGATTAGGAAAGGTTTGAGTTTAGGAAATGTTTGAAAACTTAGATTTGGAAAGTTAAGATTTGGAAAGGGATAGAGTTAGGAAAGGGTTGAATTAGGAAAGATTTGGACTTTGTTTCTAAAAGGGAAGGTTCGATTTTGTTTCCAAAAACGAAGGATAGGATCTAGCTTCCTAAACGAGAAGATTTGATTTGGTTTCCGACAAGGAAGATTTGATTTGACAAGGATTTGGAAAGGGGAGTTTCTAGAAACCCTAGATTTGGAAAACTATAGTTTTGACGTAGAAAATGGGTTTTGGAAATGTGTATAGTTTGGATGTGAAAACAAGAGGTTTTGGAAACCTAGGTTTTAAGGCAAGTTTGAAAACCATGTTTTTGGAAAGAAAATTAGAGTTTCCTAATCGTGAGTTCTAGGGCTTGACTTGCGCTCTAAGGAAAGAGTTTTTTGAAAAGTGTGTTTTTGGAAACAAGTTTTTAGAAGAAAAATCCTAGAGGGGAGTTTCTAAAAGGAAGATTTTGGAAAGAGAGTTTTTTAGAAAGATTTTTGGAAGGAGATTGTTGCAGAGAGTTTTTAGGAAAGTGAATTTAAGGAGTGTTTTTAGAAAGTGAATTTTGAGGAGAGGGAGTCTTTGGAAAGAAATCCTAGTGAGGAGTTTTTTAGAAAGAGATTTTTAAGAAAGAGATTTAGGAAGAGGTTTTTCTAAGAAGGAAACCTAGAGAATGTTTTTGGAAAGTGGACCTTGAAGAGAGCATTTTGGAAAGGAGTTTAAAAAGAGAAGTTTTGAAAAATAGATTTTTGGAGGGAGTTTTTGAAAACAACTTTGGAAATGAGAGTTTTAGGAAAGTATGTTGAAAATGAGATTTTTAGGAAGAGATTTGAAAAGAGAGTTTTTTGGAAAGTATGAAAACGTCTCACTTTCCTAAAGCGATTCTAGCCATAAGAGGGCTAGAACCACTTTAAGAAAGTGGTTTTGAAAATAACAAGGGTTGAAAATATAGACTATGTTGGTCACTTTGAATGTAACACTTTTCTAAAGCAATCCTAGCCATGATAAGGCTAGAATCACCCTAGGATTGTGATTTTGAAAACAAGTTTTGAAAAAGGAGATTTTGATGCAATTTTGAAAACAAGTTTGAAAACAATTTTGAAAACAACTTTGAAAATGACTTTTGGAAGATGCAAGATCATGATATGCACAATGCAATTTTGGGGTAGTGAACATACAAGATTAAGGCTTCACCACATAATCAAGGGGGCCGGACCCACGTGGTCTTCGGTTAGACTAGAAGAAAGCCCCCGACACGGTGACTCTCTAATAGCCCAATCCTACACATGGACCGGGAATCCCCTTATTTCAAGCATGCAAAGAAAGGGGGGGGGGGAAGATGGGGGATTAAAATAGAGAAAACCCAAGTGGTTTAGGAGAGAGAAGAGAGAGGGGGGAAGTGCGGAAATTTAAAGAGAAAGCCTACCGTATGTCTTCTTTATTTTGCGCACTTTGCTTGTCTTCGGTCTTCGTCTTGATCTTCGTCTTCAATCTTCAAGAGTTGTCTTCAAACTTTAGATTGTAGCTCTTCAAGTCTTCAAAGGAGGGTTGAAGGCTAGTGTATGAGTGTATGGGGGTGTGTATGAGTGTATATGAGGCTAAGGTTTAGTATATGGTGGCTAGGGTTTGGAAAACCTAAAGAAGCTAGGGTTTAGGGAGTGTTCGGGCTCTGTATATCGAGTTTTAGGGTTTTTAGACTGAGTTAGCGGACCCCTTTCACGCTTGAAGAGGCTTTGTATTTATAGAGAGGGGAATGCACTAGCGCCTGTTGTAGTGGCGCCAGGCCAAAACTTACACTGGCGCCACTCTTTGCCACTAAGAGTGGCGCCAGACCATTTTTTGGCTTGTAGTGGCGCCAGCCATTTAGGAAATATTTAAGGTCGGAAAGCAGCGTATCTTTGACTAGATTTGGGTGTCTGTACTAGTGACTACCATGTAATTTTTAGCCTGGCTTCACTAGGAGTGATTTCGAAAAGTCCGGGAATGATTTAAGGGATCGGGAATGGCCCAGAAGGCTGAAAAAGAGTAGGAACACTTAGAATAGCATCTTAGAGGTATTTGACTTGAGAAATGAGGATAGTATGTGTCGGAAGGGTTGACCGAGCCTTTAGGGGCAAAACGGTCAATCGGATTGGGAAGCTGCCGGGACGGACTCGGACCATCCCGGAAGAAGACTCGAGATTTGGAAACATTATTTAGAATGTTCCCAAAGGTTTTCGATTTGATTCCCAGAGCCGGTGTGGTCAGAAAAGGTGGCCGGCCCACCAGGGGCAAAACGGTCATTTCGCACCAGGTTTGCTGGAACTGACTCGGAATGATCCGAAAGGATAAAAAAAGGTTGGGAACACTATAAAAAGAATTCTCAGGAAGTTACTGATTTAATACCCAAAGCCGGTGTGGTCGGAAAAGGAGACCGGCCCACTAGGGGCAAAACGGTCATTTTGTACCGGGTTTGCCAGAATTGACTCGGAATGATCCGAGAAGGTAGAGGATGGTCGGGAATACTATAAGAAGTATTCCCGGAAGGTTACCGGTTTGATACCCAGAGCCGGTGTGGTCCCCGGGGCGTTTGGATGCTTAGGGGCAAAATGGTTATCTTGACCGAGAAGTCTCGGAATTGGCACAAAATTGACTAGAAGGCACCTAATCATGCCGGATTGCTTTCAAGACAATCTTGGAAGGTTAGACTTACCGTTCTGAAGACTCAGCTATGGTCTCGAGAAACGTGTTCAAAAAGGCCCAAGGGGGCAGTTTGGTCATTTTTCACCGAAGTGGGCTACCAGGCACTGGTGTTGACTTGGGTTTTGAGTGTTTCTACCACTCCGACGGTGGTCATCATGACACAGGAGTTTGTTGGCAATTCCCTATATCGACCTATTTACGAGTACTTTCGTACTCTGACGGTTGTGATGTTTGCGAGTATTTCCGCTATTCTTATGGTTCGCGATCATTCCTAAGACTTCCTGATCTCTAGAAGCTGTTAAAGGGACTTAGGGCCTGAGAAGTCAACTTTCTCAGAAGGTGTGCCTAAACGGAAATTTCTGCATTGGCGGGCTAGCAGGCGCCAAAGGTGGACCGTTCTACCATTTAGGGGACTTGGGGTCTCGTCCCGGTCGACAGGTTTAAAGGGACTTACCGTTTCGAAGAGGTTTTCTTCGACAAACGTGCTGAACCGTCTCGAGGAATAAACTGTCTCGAGAGAGGGATTGGAATTGGAAAGGGGTCTTATCATCTTCGGAAAGACGTGCCTGATTTGAAACCGTATCGAGGAATAAACTGTCTCGAGAGAGGGATTGGAAAGGGAACTTACCATCTTCGGAAAGACGTGCTTGATTTGGAACCGTCTCGAGGAATAAACTGTCTTAAGAGAGGGATTGGAAAGGGGTCTTATCGTTTTCAGAAAGACGTGCCTGATTTGGAACTGTCTCGAGGAATAAACTGTCTAGAGAGAGGCATTGGAAAGGGGTCTTATTGTCTTTGGAAAGGCGTGCCTGATTTAGAACCGTCTCGAGGAATAAACTGTTTCAAGAGAGGGATTGGAAAGGGGACTTACCGTCTTTGGAAAGACATGCTTGATTTGGAACCGTCTCGAGGAATAAACTTTCTTGAGAGAGGGATTGGAATTGAAATTGGAAAGAACAATGCCCCTAAGGGCATTTTGGTCATTTTGCCTCTATTTGGGCTTGGCGGACCCGCGAAGCAATGGACAGACGAGATTTGGACTTAGAAAGTTGGTTTTGGTTGGAATATGCCCACAATGACTTGAACACAAGTCTGGACGGAGTGTAGACTGCCGAGCGGTCAAAAATGGGGTGCTTACAATGCATGATATGCAAGTGCAAGAAAAGAGAATTGATTTGGAAATAGATTTGAAAAGAGATTTGAAAAGAATTTGATTTGACTTAAAAGAGATTTGGAAAGATAGATTTGAAATTAGAAAGTTTCAAAATTTGAAAATTGAGATTTGAAAATAGATTGTTGAAAATTAGAAATAGAACATAGAATTGGAAATTTGAAGAAAATTAGAGATTTTAAAAATGTTGTGGAATTTGAGATTTGAAAAATGTTGTGACCGCACCCATGAGGGTTGCTTACGTATCCTTTTGGAGGAATCAGGTCAGTCGTAATTCGGACAAGAGTCCGATTGAGAATAGAAGAGTTGATTTGAAAGAAAAAGGTTGAATTGGAAATTGGATTTGATTTGAATTTAGGATAAAAAATTAGAATTTTGAAATTTGGAATTGAAATGATTGGATTTTGATTTGAAAAGATAGAACTTGGAGGACAAATTTAAACTTGTTTTGGAAAGATGAAGGTTTAGGAAACCTAGGCTTAGGAAAGATAGGAGACTTAGGAAAGACTTGAGATTTAGAAAGGTTTGACTCGAATGTTGGACTTAGAAGATTTGGAAAGATTGGGTTTTAGGAAATGTTCGAATTAGGAAAGGTCCGATTTAGGAAAGTTTCGAATTAGGAAAGTTTTATTTTAGGAAAGTTTTGGAATTAGGAAAGTTTTGAAATAAGAAAAATTTTGGAATTAGGAAAGTTTCAACTTAGGAAAGTTTTGAATTTGGAATGTTTTGAAATAGAAAAGTTTTGAAAATTGGAAAGTTTCATTTTAAGAAAGGTTTTGAAATAGGAAAGTGCTGAATTTAGAAATGTTTTGAATTAGGAAAAGTTTTAAGAAATGTTTAGAATTTGAAAAGTTTCAAGTTAAGAAAATTTTAAATTTGGAAAGCTTAGAATTTTAAAAAAAATTTAAATTAGGAAAGATTTAGAAAAGGTTTGAATTAAGAAGGTTTCAACTCAAAAAAGTTTTAGATTTGGAAAGATTTGAAATTTAAAGAGTTTAAGATTTAGAAAGTTTTAAAAATTTGAGTTTTAGAAAATCTTGAGATTAGGAAAGGTTTGAGTTTAGGAAAGATTTGAAAAGCATAGATTTGGAGAATTAAGATTTGGAAAAGGGGTAGGATTAGGAAAGGGTTGAATTAGGAAAGATGTGAAAGTTGAGTTTTAGGAAAGATTTTTATGTTCAAGTTTTGGAAACTTAAGATTTTAGGAAAGTGGAGGATTAGGAAGGATTTGAGCTAGGAAAGAGTTGGATTAGGAAAGATTTGGATTAGGAAAGGTTAAGACTCCTATTTCCTAAAACAAAGGATTAGATTTTATTTCTAAAAGAGAAGGTTTGATTTTGTTTCCAAAAACGGAGGATTGGATCTAATTTCCTAAGGGAAGATTGGAATTGACAAGGATTTGGAAAGGGAGGTTTTAGAAACCCTAGATTTGGAAGACCATAGTTTTGACGTAGAAAAGAGGTTTTGGAAATGTGTATAGTTTAGATGTGAAAACAAGAGGTTTTGAAAACCTAGGTTTGGGGCAAAGTTTGAAAACCATGTTTTTGGGAAGAAAATTAGAGTTTCCTAATGGTTAGCTTTAGGGCTTGACTTGGGCATCAAGAAAAGAGTTTTTTTTTTGGAAAGTATGTTTTTGGGAATGGAGATTTTTAGAAGGGAATCCTAGGGAGGAGTTTTTCGAAAGTGTGTTTTTGGAAACAAGTTTTTTGAAAGGAAATACTAGAGAGGAGTTTCTAGAAGGAAAATTTTGAGAAGAGAGTTTTTTAGAAAGATTTTTGATAGAAGATTGTTGGAGAGAGTTTTTCGAAAGATTTTTAGGGAACGTTTTTGGAAAGTGGATTTTGAAGAGAGCATTTCGGCAAGGAGTTGAAAAATGGAGTTTTGATAAATAGATTTTGAGAGGGAGTTTTTAGAAAACAACTTTGGAAAGAAGAGTTTTAGGAAAGTATGTTGAAAAAGAGATTTTTAGGAAGAAAGACTTTTGAAAAGAGAGTTTTTAGAAGACGTAAAAATATCGCACTTTCCTAAAGCAATTCTAACCATAAGAGGGCTAGAACCACTTTAGGAAATTGGTTTTGAAAACAACAAGATTTGAAAATATGGACCATATTGGTCACTTTGAATGTAACACTTTCCTAAAGCAACCCTAGCCATGGAAAAGCTAGAATCACCCTAGGATTGTGATTTTGAAAACATGTTTTGAAAAAGAGATTTTGGTGCAATTTTGAAAACAAGTTTGAAAACGATTTTGAAAACAACTTTGAAAACGACTTTTGGAAGATGCATGATCATGATATGCATAATGCAAATTTGGGGTCGTGAACATACAAGGCTAAGGCTTCACCACATAATCAAGGGGGCCGGACCCACGTGGTCTCTGGTTAGCCTAAAGGAAAGCCCCCGACACGGTGACGCTCCGATAGTCTAATCTTACACATGAACCGGAAGTCCCCTTGTTTCAAGCATGCAAAGAAGGGGGGGGGGAAGAGATGGGGGATTAAAATAGAGAAAAACCAAGTGGGTTAGGAGAGAGAAGAGAAAGGGGGGAAGTGTGAAAATTTAAAGAGAAAGCCTACCGTATGTCTTCTTTATTTTGCGCGCCTTGCTTATCTTTGGTCTTCGTCTTGATCTTCGTCTTCAATCTTTAAGAGTTGTCTTCAAACTTTAGATTGTAGCTCTTCAAGTCTTCAAAGGAGGGTTGAAGGCTAGTGTATGAGTGTATGGGGGTGTGTATGAGTGTATAAGAGGCTAGGGTTTAGTGTATGGTGGCTAGGGTTTGGAAAACCTAAGAAAGCTAGGGTTTAGGGAGTGCACGAGCTCTGTATATCGAAATATATGATTTTTAGACTGAGTTTGCGGACCCCTTTCACGTTAGAAGAGGCTCTGTATTTATAGAGGTTGGACAAACCTGGCGCCTGTTGTAGTGGCGCTAGGGCAAAATTGCTCTTGGAGCCACTAGGAGTGGCACCAGGCCAATTCTTGGCTTGGCGCCACTACTAGTGGTGCCAGCCAGTTAGGAAAGTTTATAAGTCGGTAAGCAACGTATCTTTGACTAGATTTGGGCGCCTGTACTAGTGACTACCATGTAATTTTTAGCCTGGTTTCATTAGGAGTGACTTCGGAAAGTCCGGAAATGATTTTAGGAGACCGGGATCGACCCAAATGGCCGGAAAAGAGCATGAACACTTAAAATAGTGTTCCGGAGGTATTTGACTTGAAAAATGAGAATAGAACGTGTTGGAAGGATTGACCGGGCCTTTAGGGGCAAAATGATCAATTGGGCTGGAAAGTTGCCGGGACGGACTCGGACTGTCTCGGAAGAAGACTTAAGATTCGGAAACATTATTCAGAATGTTCCCAAAGGTTGCCGGTTTGATTCCTAGAGCCGGTGTGGTCGAAAAATGAGACCGACCCACCAAGGGCAAAACGGTCATTTTGTAACGGGTTTGCCAGAACTAACTTGGAATGATCTGGAAAGGTAAAGGGAGGTTGAGAACACTACAAAAAGCAGTCTTAGAAGGTTACCGGTTTGATACCCAGAGCCGGTGTAGTCGGAAAAGGAGACCGGCCTTCTAGGGGCAAAACGGTCATTTTGCATCGGGTTTGCCGGAACTGACTTGGAATGATCCGGAAAGGTAGAGGAAGGTTGAAAATACTATAAGAAGTAATCTCAAGAGGTTACCGGTTTGATACCCAGAGCCAGTGTGGTTCCCGGGGCGTTTGGATGCCTAGGGGTAAAATGGTCATCTTGACTGAAAAGTCTCAGAATTGGCCCAAGGGGCAGTTTGGTCATTTTTCACCGAAGTGGGCTAGTCGGCACTGGTGTTGACCTGGGTTTTGAGTGTTTCCGTCATTCTGACAGTGATCGCGTGATACAGGGATTTGTTGACAATTCCCTATATCGACCTGTTTGTGAGTATTTCCACTACTCCGACAGTTGCAATGTTCGCGAGTATTTTCGCTGCTTGGATCATCTCGAGGAATAAACTATCTCGAGAGAGGGATTGGAAAGGGGACTTACAGTCTTTGGAAAGGCGTGCCTGATTTAGAACCATCTTTAGGAATAAAATATCTCGAGAGAGAGATTGAAAAGGGGACTTACAGTCTTTGGAAAGATGTGCCTGATTTGGAACCGTCTCGAGGAATAAACTGTCTCGAGAGAGGGATTGGAAAGGGGACTTACCGTCCTCGGAAAGACGTGCCTGAATCAGGCACCGTCTCGAGGAATAAACTGTCTCTCGAGAGGGATTGGAAAGGGGACTTACTGTCCTCGGAAAGACGTGCCTGATTTGGAACCGTCTCGAGGAATAAATTGTCTTGAGAGAGGGATTGGAAAGGGGACTTATCGTCTCCGAAAAGACGTGCCTGATTTGGAACCGTCTCGAGGAATAAATTGTCTGGAGAGAGGGATTGGAAAGGGGTCTTATCGTCTCCAAAAAGATGTGCCTAATTTGGAACCGTCTCGAGGAATAAACTGTCTCGAGAGGGATTGGAAAGGGGTCTTATCGTCTCTGAAAAGACGTGCCTAATTGGAGTAGATTTACCGTCTCGAGGAGTCAACTGTCTCGAGAAAGGGGTTGGAGTTGGAAAGAACAATGCCTTTAAGGGCATTTTGGTCATTTTGCCTCTATTTAGGCTTGACGGGCCCGTGAAGCGATGGACAGATGAGATTTGGGCTTAGAAAGTTGGTTTCGATTGGAATACGCCCACAATGACTTGAACACAAGTCTGGACGGAGTGTAGACTGTTGAGCGGTAAAAAATGGGGTGCTTACATTTGCTGCCTATATAAGCTAAGACTAAACCTCTTTTAATGGGGATTCTAGGGTTGACGTTTTTTCTAGGTTTTAGAAGTAGTTTTAGGAGTAGATTCGAGTAGTTTATTCATAGTTTTCATTCAGTTTTCAATTCCTGTAATTAGATACTCAGTCTTTCAATATATTTTTAATATAACTTTGTGTATCTATGATTATGATGAGTAGCTAGATTCCATCTTGGGGTCAATTGCGAAGATTAATTAAAGATCTTGGATGAACGAAGGAGGTATATTCTTGATTTTAAAGTTAAATTTTCAGTTTCCTCTTTCTTCTTCTTCCTCGTTCTAGAAATCCTTGAAAACCTGGATGTTTGATTATGTTCGGTAACATTTATACATGAATCTATAGTCAGTATATGTGCTGTGATCGATATTTGGTAACTTTTATGCGTGAATCTATAGTCAGTAATGTATTGAACGAATCGATGGTAGTCGTTCCTGATTCTAACAACCTGATTTATTCTAGAAGTTGAAATTTTGAAGAAAATTTGGTTTTATCGCTAAATCTTCCAAATTCGAGACTCGTGACGTAGTCGAAAGATTTGAGTTATTAAATTATTTCCTTCTGAATTCCAAGAGACGCAATTGGTTAGATCTATTAATTCCAAGACTTTTTCTTTATTTCTTAATTTAAATTAGATAACCAATCTCTCTTTAACCTAAAATTATATTTTTGTTTATTGGAGTGTTTTTCTTAAGATTTTTGATCCACGGTAAGTTTTCCTATTTACGTAAACCATCTTCCTTGTGGGATCGACCTCGTACTTACAAGAAATTATTACTATATCGCGATCGTGCACTTACGGTTGAGTATCACCCTTTTAGGAAGCGATCAAGTTTTTGGTTCCATTGCTGGTGAAGCTGCGTTCTACATTGGTGGATGAGCCTTGGAGATTCTGTTTTGGAGGAAGCACTTCACCATCAGTGTACAAACACGAGGGAACTCAATAGCTCTTTTGGGTAACTTCGGTCTATCTTTTATTTTTGAGCACTTATTATTGTTTTTCTTTTGGTTACATTGGGTTTGTGCATCTTTGTTGTAGGATTAGGAGGATAGGTTATTTTCACACACTTATTGGTTGGTCTTGCATACATGTTCTTCATGGATTATCCTTAGAATTTTCTTTCTATAAGTCCTGATTCATACACGGCACAACCACAAGGCTATTATCCTCCTCCAAACTATCCAGAGTGGAGCTCTCAAGCTTCACTATATGATTCTTATAAACAACCACCACAACAACCTTACTACAATGCACCACCTTTGTCTCCGCCATATGCTTATGATTCATATACACTTGTTACTTCACCTTACACATTTCACGAGACATATCCTTCATTATCTTATCAACCTTTGGTAGAAAATCAAGAGAATATGTAGTCATCTTACATGCTATATCCCACAGATATGTCCTCAGGGTTCAAGGATACTAATACAGAGGTACAAGCTGACACTCTTAGACAAATTCGTCAAGAATTAGATGAACTAACTCAACGATTGGCCCTATTATCACACGAGGCAATGGATTGTGAGAAGGAAGGGCTTTCGGCGCAACCTCGAGATGATCTTATGTATGAGATGTTCACGATTCCATGTATGAGTAGTCATAACCAAGGTCTCTCCGTTATCGCCCTTAAGACTGAACATGAAATAGAGAACATCAACGTTCTCGCTGTGTCTGATCCAAGGGAAGACGTTCTTAGGGTGGATGATGATGAGGATGAGGTTAATGAAGAGCTACTTATTCTTCTCGAGGTGTTTAAACTGAGGGAAGTGATACCTAAAGAAGAGGTGAAGGAGGAAATAACAATGGAGAGTGAGGGAGAGGAACCCAAGAGAGAGGAGCCCGAGATTAAAGACTCCCAATAAGAAAAGGTGCTCAAGGAAGGAGTAATGGAGAGTGAGATAACCCATACTCCTCTTCAACATGAATTGAGCCTTAACATTCTTATCATGAAAGATTCTATTTTTATTCTTTATTCTTTACAAACTTGCATAAGTATTTTCTATGATTTTGGGCTCCATAGTATTCGTAAATATGCATATTTATTAATGTTGAACACATTACTAATGGTAAATGGTAAGTGGCTCCATGCAAGCAAACACTCTCGATGTAGTGTTGAATAGTCTTCTCTTGTGTATTTTGGCAATCTAGGAGTAGTTAGGTAGTTTTTGCTTTCTTTTGTTGTGTTTTTAGAGTTTTTCCCTAGTTGAGGGGGAGGGTATTGTCCTACCGGGTTTTTTCCATCCCTTTTTTATGCATTCATGTTTTTGTTTCTCTTTGCTTGATGCATTGAGGACAATGCATCATTCTAGTTGGGGGGAGGGAGACTGTTGGTCTTTTTGTTTTGTTCTTTTAAAAAAAATTTAAAAAATTAAAAATAAAATATAAAAAAATAAAAATAAAAATAAAAATAACCCATAAATTTTTTTTTTTCAAAAATAGTTCTATTCTATCAAACCTTGTTATGTTTTATTGAGTAATTTTCAGGTACTAATTCATGATTGATCTATCCTTCAAACACTTGGAAATTTTTGGTAAAGGTTTGACGTATCATATAGTTCGGTACTTTGGTTTGTATTTCTCACACTTTTCCATATACTTTGTATATTTATTGTTGTGATTGAGAGTGTTGGAGATTATCTTGAGGAACTATTTGTGTATCCATGTCGTAGTTAGTATGATGATAAGTTACTTTCCATGTTTTTGACTAAACTCGAGTTGATGATTGATTCACCTTAGATGTTATGATGTATTACAAGTTTTTGTCATAAAATCATTAAAAGAGAGAGTTTATATTGTTGTGCACTGGTATGTTATATGATCTTTCTATGTTTCTCTCTTATGCATGCATGTCTTTATAAGGTAGAGATTTTATACCTTGTGAACTTTAGAGCCTATTTATTGCCTTTTAAGAGTAATTTACATTTATTCAAGGTTCTTTATTGATCTTCGTTTATTGAATAGCTTCATTATGCTTGATTTTGGTTTACATGTTGAGTATTAGTGGGGTTATTGCATTTTATATACTTTTAAAGTTTTGATTTGATGTGATTTTCAGATTATAAAAATAGAGGCTATTTCATTCCATTGAGTCATTCATGTTTATATTTCTTTCTCGATATTCGTATACATATGAGCTTAAAAGTTTGTCAAAGCTAAATTCCGGATTTGGTGCATTGCTTATACAATTGTGGAGTTGAAAGTGTGTGGAGTTGAAAAGTAAAGAAAAGAAAAGAAAGGGATGAAAAGGAGTTAAAAAGAAAAAAAAAATCAAATGAAAAAGAAGTGAAGTAAGATGAAAAAGTTTGAAAGTTATTCAAATGTTGGAAATTTGGAATTGAATGCTTATTGATCATCATGTGTAATGCACATGCATATGTTGAAATCTATTACCGTTTTCTATCCTCTTACATGACTTTTCTTTCATTCACTATTCATATGGTCACAATATCCGAAATTACACGGATCTTTAATTCAATTGTGTATACGTCATCAATATCAATTCTCAAATTGTGCTTAAATAGTAAAAGCTATGCCTACTCGATACAATTACAATTTATCAGTTTTTGATTCATAATTGCTCTACTTGCATATCTTGTATATTTACTTTTAAAATGAGCTTTCCATTGAGAGACCATGTGTATTCATATTCAAAGTTGAGTGTATACCTTATGAGACTTGGGTCGAAACATAAAGGACATAATTGTACGAGTTACGAGACATTAAAGTTATATGCCATTGGTAGTACACTTCAATGTATTCTATTTCTGCGATATTTTATGCCTTTACCTTGCGATAACTAATGATCTAAGTGGATTAGGACTTGACTTGAATGAGGTTAATATACGTTTCATGTTCTTTGATATCATATTAACATTACATGGATAGATGTTTATGGGTATTCATCACTTAAGCCCTCGCGAGACACCACTCGTCCACTAGGGGTAACCTAGGGGTTTAAAGGCTTAGTGCATATGCTAAATGCACTCGTGACTCCCACGAAAGTGAAGATATGTTTTTAGTTTTAGTATTTTATTAGAGACTAGCAAAGGTTAGTTGGAGGGTGTGATTGGACTCTAAAAGTACAATTTACATGCTTTAATTAGTTATTTATTAGCCTTAGAATAGGTTTAATTATGTTGTTTTAGTGCTAATTCGTTACTAACTTAGTTTTATGTATGTTGTCAGGATTCTAGCTTAAAAAAGAGAAATTCGCGCTAAATTAGAAAAGGTGTCTGAATTGAGTTTGAAAGGTGAATAGTGAAGTTCGAATGGTGAATAATGGCGTTCGAACGGTACGTCAAACAGTGTCATGCTAAAATCAGGTTTAAAGATTGTTCGATAGATTCAGAAAGCACAAAACCTGTCCGAAGAGCGTTAGAAGACCGTTCAAACGGTCAATTAGGTGTTCGAAGTGCGTTCGAAGGCCATTTGAACAGTATGGCGGGGTTTCCTATATTTCTGCTGCCTAGATAAGCTAGGAATAAACCTCTTTTAATGGGGATTCTAGGGTTGATGTTTTTTTCTAGGTTTTAGAAGTAGTTTTAGGAGTAGATTAGAGTAGTTTATTCATAGTTTTCATTCAGTTTTTAATTCTTGTAATCAGATACTTAGTCTTTCAATATATTTTTAATACAACTTTGTGTATCTATGATTATGATAAGTAGCTAGATTCCATATTGGGATCAATTGCGAAGATCAATTGAAGATCTTGGATGAACGAAGGAGGTATGTTCTTGGTTTTAAAGTTAAATTTTCTATTTCCTCTTTCTTCTTCTTCTTCATTCTAGAAACCTGGATGTTTGATTATGTTTGGTAACGTTTATGCATGAATCTATAGTTTGTATATGCGTTGCAAGAATCGATGTTTGGTAACGTTTATACGTGAATCTATAGTCAGTATATGCCCTAAGCGAATCGATGGTGCTTGTCCTTGATTCTAACAACCTGATTTATTCTAGTAGTTGAAGTTTTGAAAAACAATTGGTTTTATCGCTAAATCTTCCGAATCCCGAGACTCGCGACGTAGTCAAAGGATTTGAGTTATTAAATTATCTCCTTCGGAATTCCAAGAGACGCAATTGGTTGGATCGATTGATTCCGGAACTTTTTCTTTATTTCTTAATTTAATTAGATAACCAATCTTTCCTCAACCTAAAATCACATTTTTGTTTATTAAAGTGTTTTTGTTAAGATTTTTTATCCACGATAAGTTTTCCTATTTATGTAAACCATTTTCCTTGTGGAATCGACCTTATACTTACAAGAAATTATTGCTACATAGCGGCCGTGTACTTGCAGTTAAGTATCACCCTTTTAGAGAGCGATCATTTGCATGTTTTGTTGTTGTTGTTGTCTTTTTTTGTTTTTGTTTTTTTTTTGTTTTGAAAACTTGCAAAAATAAACACAAATAATCTGCAAAACATATTTACAGATAAATTAAGCAGGTAATTATAAAATAAAAAGAAATACATAAACACACTGTACAACAGCTAGGCATGACAAAGTCGAGCTAAACTTTTAACATCCAAATCAAGATAGTCTATAGTTTTGGTGAAACGCATGTGTCTTAATGCCTCGGCATTTACTCTACCCTTAATAATGTCTAAGTTAACAATCTGATTCCATGATATTAATCGGTTGCTTCTTTTGCAATGTTTGTTCACACACGTGTGTCTAGTATAGCAGTGACATCTATTCAGCCTCTTTGCTTTTCTCTTACAAGTCAGAGTACTGTGACTAATAAGAGGTTGAGATTATTCCTTTTGGAGCTCAAGTCTTCTCATTAATCTTGCACGGTGAATTATTTTGCCACTGACACCGAGTGGAAGTATCAGATTAACACAACACACAAGTGCAAGTACTTTACCATCTATATGCAAAGCCATAACTATTCAGTTCTTTAACGTCTACTGGTCATAAAGACAAAATTAAAAATCAAAATAAATAATAGAAAATGACGAACCAAATAATAAAAAAACGAACATGACCCGACCCCCCCCCCCCCCCCCCCCCCCCCCCCCCCCCCAAACAAGATAACAGCTATGACCGCAATGTGAAAATAGAAGGGAAAGGGTGGGAGGCAAACATGGGTAGGAAGAAATCAGGGTCCCTTCTCCCCAACTAAAGATAATCTAGCTACCAAATCAAATAAATAGACTAAACTAGCTGTATAAATCGATTGGGTGTTGCTTCTACTCAAGCAATGGTGGATCTATAAGATCCACACTTTTAATCAAACTTACAAACTTCTCCAAGTAGGCCTTCAGTCTTTGTCCATTGACTTTAAAAATATTCTCTTTGCGTTGAATTTTAGTTTTAATAGCTTAATTTTCCGAATCAAAGGCTTAAGACGAAACCAAAGACTCAAGATGAAGCCAATGATTTGAGTTACAAAATTTTCGTTAGAATTTTGAGTAAATCAAGTAATCGGATCAATTGGATATAATACTATTTTATTTAGTTTAATTAAAGTCTTGTTCAACAACTATCAATCCTCACAAATTAAACTATTTTGCTTTGTCTTTAAGAGGGGGAATCCTTTTGACTAAAGGGCAATTTTGTCCTTTAATTATGAAGTTTATAAGTTTCACATTTTGAGCTACACGTAAAATTAATGCCAGACATTACGTAATTTATAATGGGTAATGATATACATACATAGAAAAATATACACAAAAAGTGTACTAAATAATGTAGTTGTGTTATCGGCCGAAGGCCTAGACATCATGTGAAAAAAAAAAAATATAGTTGAGTTGTGGGCTCTCAATTTGAATTAAAAAGACCCATCAAAATATTTTTGAATTGGAAAACTTGTATGCATGCATAATTTTTATACAAAAAACTGTACCAAAACAGTATAACAGTGGCAATTTTTTAAATTATAAGCCGAAGTTGTGGGATTTTTTTGACTTGATATGAAAGGTCCACAACTAGCACCTATATGAAAATTCTCTACAAAAATTATTTTTCGTATTTCATTATTCTTTTTAATAAAACTGTCACTACCACATTATACTGGTGCAAGATTCTGTACAAAAATTCAAAAATAATAAACATTTTCCCTTATTTTATTAATAACAGTACAAAAGCTTTCTTTTCCATTGGATGAATGCCACCAACTATGATACATCCGAGTAACCAAGCTGTAGGAGATTTATTTTTCATGAGGATGAAGGCGAACTGAAAACCATGCATTGGAGTGGGGGATGCGTGGAATATCATCTCCTCGTTTGGAATAGCTTTCTCCAATTTGAATCTTGTGACTACATTATGCATGAGAACGAGTATTTCGAGTCGCGCATACTCTTTTCCAGGGCGCATTCGAGGTCCTCCTCCAAAGGGTACAAATGTATAGGGTGCAGGCCCACTTCCTTCAAATCTTGATGGATCAAACTCTTCTGGGTTTTGAAAGTACTTGGGATTCTTGTGTGTTGAATTTACTGTCCAAAACGTCTGCAAGAAATTTAATTGTGAGCCTTAGTTCTATTGATTTTGCACTATACGTATGATATTTTAGTATTAGAGGAGGTCTAGCACATAGTTACGAAAAGGAAAAGCAGAAACAGAAAACATAATGGAAAACGTTATTGGGCAATGCAGCAAACAATTATAGGAAAGAGAGAAAGCCAGAAACTTATTAGACATCTTATTAGAAAAACTATTGCAGAAGTTGAAGGAGACTTTTAGAAAATTTTTAAAAAACATAGTGGAAACCTGCATGAATAATTCTATAGATACTTGATTAGAATTTAAAAAAATAAATGAATAAAAATTAAAGTTTCAAGTTTCTGCAGAGTTTTCTCTTAAATTTCTAAGAGTTTTCGTTAAGCGTCCGTTTCTAAAATATTTTCTCAAAATTTCAAAACAAGTTTCATTCTATTACGAAGCGCGTTTCTACCCCTTTCAAATGAGTTCTTGGCAACTATGGTCTAGCTTCAATTGCTTAGTTTCCGACTAATACTAGATACATTAGTTGGGACTCACTATTAACATGTGGGGCCAGTCAATTTGTTTAATATTAGTGAGAATGGGTCCCAACTGATGTATCTAGCATCAGCCAGCTACAACAGTTGCTGAGTAATGCTAGAATTTTCCTTAGCATTATGATTCTATGAAGCGCTTCTGATAATTACCACATACCTTCCATCCCTTCGGAACGGTAAAACCGCCATGTGTGAAGCCTGTTGCGGCTTGTCTAAATGCTCCTAAAGCAGGTGGAGCTAGCCTCAGTGCTTCACGTGCCACATTCCAAGAGTACTTCATCTTCACAATGTCTTCCCAAGTTAGCCACTCCTCTGGCCCTTTCGATTTTGCGATCTCCATTTGCTCTCCTGATCATCAAGACAGTTCAATATTATGTTAAGATTAAATCTGTTTGGACAATGTTATGCATGTGCGCAAACAAGAGAGCGAGAGATGCTTATGTGATTAAGTTTATTCAATAAATTTGAACCTGTAGTTGTCAGTCAATTTATTGAGTAGATATGCACTAGGAGAAGCCAAAACCAGTTTGGATTACTACCTCTCAAAACCTCATTGTAAATATGGGGAAGCTCTGCAAGATAGTTCAAGACCATGGAGACTGCTGTACTTGTAGTGTCATAGCTGGCAACTAGTAAGCCTATAATGTTATTAGATATCTCCATCTCATTCATCAACTAATCGTTTTCTTGATCCAGCACAAGCATCATACGAGACAACAGATCTTGAGCAGCTGAATTCTTATTCTCCGATAGTTCTCTTTCCCTCTGCCTAATGATACCTAAAAGCTCCTCGCGAACCATTTTTCCCTCTTTGATAGCACGATTATAAGCAGTGCCAGGAAAATCAATGGGCACCGAAAACATACCAGATATAACAAGGTTAAAGGGATTAGATAACTTTTTAATGTGCTCAGGATCTTCAATATTCATAAACAGTCGACATTGCAAATCGAAAGTGTACTTTTTCGACAACGGAAAAACCTTAACTTCTTTATAGGGAGTCCATTCGGCCTTTTACATGTTTGCGTGCCATGGAGTCCATTATCGGTATGTAATGGCGTAGAGCTTCTGGCTTGAGAATATCATGCATGAAGTTGCGCTTCAATGCGGCTATATCTTTTATAGAATTCTCGACAAATGAAGGGAAGAGCAAGACCTTTTTCATCGAGAGAGGCCACCACGAGGTGAGAAGGGTATTCTCGTTGGAGAACAAGAATTTGTTCCCTGCCGCTCCACAAAACACCGCCATGTTCTCTCCCAACAAGGAGGTCCGGAACACATAGTCTGAGCACTTGTTCATCCTCTCGTTTATGTATTTCTCTGGGCCTAACATGGCGAACTTCACACTTTCTCCAACCAGTGGCCATCCATTTGTGCCTGGTGGAAGTTTTGAGCTGTTGGTGTGTTTTTGGCCCGGAAAATGAGAAATAAGGATGCAGAGAGGATTACAAGGGGCAGTAGATATGAGGAGAAGTTATCCACGCTTGATTTTCAGATAATAACAATGAAGAAGGTCAGTGAATGCGTTTATATATATATAGGAAAATCAAGGCCTGAAAGCCACGTAACACCACCATGTGAGAGACCTTCCTTTCCTTCGACATGTTAACTAGAGGAATGCCAGGTGATTTTTCCGTCTGTAAAACATTATTTTATGGCAAGTGTTATTTGATAAGGTTTAGAATAGTGGCATATTTCATTCAATTTTATTGTAAACATGGACATTCATTAAAGAGTCAGGATCCGTAAAGTCAAATTAGTAGAATGGCTGTTAAATGTGTATCTCTATATCCATTAAAGAGTGAAAGCAGCAGATCTCTCTTGCTCATACTATAATATTGGCCATTATTATTGTTATCTCCTTGACACTTATGTGTGTTCGCCTCTGTTGATTACTTTTCTACGGTAGGTTCACCATTCATGTTTAATTAGTTTCATGCATTTCTTGTACCCAATAATTGACTCTCTCTCTGATGAGATCCAGAATATGAGAAGAAGATACCTTCAAGCTATTCTCCAAAAAACCAGTAAAACCGAGAGAAGCGTTTTGGAATTTCTGATTACTTTCAGAAAACAGTTTTTCATACAAGATACCGTCTCTCCATTTTATACTCTCTTTATATCTCTATGCATCCTAACTAATTAACGAACTAGCATATTCAACAAACTAACTATCCACTGACTTATTGACCACCAACTGTTGTTTCAATGATTATCAACCGCCTAAACAACTTAACTCATCTAACTAACTACGACCAATTGACTATAGCTTGCCTTTTATCCCTTTGCTTCAATCTTCACAGCCAAATTTCAGTTCAGCTTGTACTCCTCTAGTCACATTTATTTCAGCTTCTCTCTCTCTCTCTCTATCAAGTGGTATCCGACCACCAGTGTAGTGGAATCAGTAATCATAAACTAGGCTTTTCAAATAGCTACAGTAGAAATTTGCAACACCTGCAACTAAGGTCTTGAAAATTGATCTCTCTTGTTCAAAGTTACATAGAAAACACTAGCTATTCAAAACATGACGAAGGGTCTAATTGAGATCAAATCCAAAATTAAATCTAAGTTGTTAAATTATGTGCCTAGATATTCATAATCATGAATATAAGAAAAGAAAGAGAGAATATGGGAAGTGTTAGCTCCAAGGGTTTCTAAAAGCTGGTTTTTTTTTTTTTTTTTGATGATAACAAACTTTAATGTTTTTATAGCATACAATTTTATATTTAAATGTTACTTACTATTTTATATAACTTTAATGTTGAAGAATTGACAAGTTATCTTTTGATATTAAGCAAATTTGAAAACCATCTAGAAGGAGCATCTTTGGATATTATAATGAAAAATGTGGTGTATATTTAAATTATGAAAGTAAATCAAGGTGATTATTGTAGCTTGGTAGTCAGCTTATGAAAGGAATGAATTAATGCAGAAATCTTGGTAATTATGGAAAGAATCAATTAATGAGAGAATCTTGCTTAGGCAGATTGGTCAGCTGAAATCAAGAAAATATCTTATAAGGATCTCTATTTTGATGATACTATATCCTTTGATATAGCTAAGGGCGGAGCCAGGATTTTGATTTGCCCTAAACTATGCATAAGATAAAATACTTTCGACCAGTACCTATATATATCTATACTATATATTATAGCCAAATGTTATTAGGTCATTGAGCTTAAAAGATTTAATTATTTGTTTTCAAGCTTTTGAATTTAGAAAGTAAAAAAAATACACGTCATGAGCTCATTGGTCATTTAATTAATATGATAATGTTTTTTAACTTACCATTTTTTCAATATAGAAACTTTGAACATTCAAGATAATATTCCAACTTTACATAAATGTGTTATTATTGATTTTTTAAAATCAATATGATAACTAAATCTAATAATCTTTCGAAATTCCTAAAATATGGTGTCTTTCCAAAACATTCTAGCTTCCTTACAATTTAGTTTTTGCCTGAATTTATATTTATATATATTTGAATTTTCTAATGAATTATATTTACTCAAATCTATATACTACATATTATAGCAATACGTTGTTGGGCTTTTAAAGTTGCAAGACTCAATCCAATTTTTTTAATTTTTTAATTTTTAAGTATTAATATTACAAGTGTTATAATATTATTTGTCTAATTTTAAACTTTCTCTTTCATTCATGATTAGTAAATTTTTACCAAAACTTAGTTAAATCTCCTACTATTTTAGAAGTTTTTTACATCAATTTAAGAACTAAAATTCTTCTTTTATAATTTTAGAAAGATCTTCCTTTAATTAAGAAATGTGAAAGTTTGTATTCAAATAGATTTAATTTACCTTTTAGAAGGACAATAGTAATATTTTATATTTGTTAAGAGGTCTTTGAATTGAAAGTTTCGATTCATTTTTTTCAAATTTTAATTTTTAAAATTATAGAATACATGTGTCACACTATTATTAATTCTATCTAAGTTTTTGTTTATTTCTTCTAAATTTTGTAAAAACAATCAATCAATGATATAGTAGGATTGTCAAATTTCCTTTAATTATGAACTTTTCTTAGACATATTTCCTTACATTTCTAAAATAGAAAGGACACATGTTGTTAACTTTTGTTTTTGTAAAATAAAACAAATAATTTGAATAAAATAAAATGAATAGACCTATAATGAAATTATTTATTCTTTTATTCTTACATTTGTTTTTCAAATAAAATGTACAAATATAGGTGATAATATACCAAGTCAGCCACGTGTTAAAATTTACATATTTATATTTGTCTATTAAAGTTATATATAATTTTTGTTTCCTCCTTTATATTGACTTTTTACACATGGATAATTTCATAAATTGCTATATGCCCAAACAGCAAGTTGTTCCTACTATCTACTCTAAGAGAAAGCTTTGAACATAATAGTTTTCAAATATGTATGTAAAACAAAATTAGATATAATAATATGATTCAAACCTATTTATTTATGATTGGGTCATGTATAACTGTAATTTAAATATAGGATGTATAACCCAGTTAACTGATTGTCTATAACGTTTAATGTTTTTGGCCAACCATTTAAATAAGACCTATTTATGTAAAAATGCACATTCATAATATTAAATATACCACGAGACTAACACTCAGATTTATTAATCATTAATTATATTCGTAAATTTTACAAAACATTAAATGCCAACATGTTTTGACTTAAAAGTTTATTTTTAAATTACTTTTTTTTTTTATTCTCATACATATCACAGATTCACTGCAAGTATATATATATGTATACATGTGTATACTTATACATATGTATGTATATGTATATTTGATAAGTGAATCAGGAACTATGTATACATTATAATATACAAACAACCTGAAAATATAACAAACATAAAATAGTAGTACATACAGCACAACTTGTTATAGTGTCGTGGAATTCCCTTTAAACTATTTATCAAGAATTTGTAGTTTCACAACGGTAATAATAATATTAACAAGTAAGAAGAATAGTTTCGAAAATTTAAAGATCTAGTTTATATCTTCAAAGATTGCAAAATATCTAGTCACAAATCAAGAAATATATATGTAAACATCAAGACTGCATCAAGACAATTTTGGAGAAGTAATTAGTCTTACAACATAAAAACATAATTTTTGGATTATTCAGTAAAAGCGAACGGTTGTTTTCCTAATAAAATAAGGCGCATTAGCTTTGGCAAACTTCCTCTATTCTTGAGGACTCGAGCATTTCCACGTAGAAGATACTTATTAGGATTTTAGATTGAAGTCGATGTTCTTTCTGTCGACGTTTCCACTACGTTACTTATAAATTTATCAAGCTGGAATTTGGAAGAGCCCGGTTCAGCTTACAAGGCATTTTACTGCAAATTTTATTGTCAAACATTATTCTTTTTTGGTTTTTTTTTTTTTTTTTTTGGCACAACATAGTGGAAAGAAAAAGTTTTGATTCCAGAATCCCTTGGACAATTGGAAATACACAAATAAAAAAAATCCGTTGGTTTCATATGGTTCTCATTTTCGTATGAAAACGATTCTGCAAAATCATAAAACACTTTTTTTTATTCCTAAAACTAGGTGTTTACTAAAAATTTTCTTGAAACAAGTTCTAAAACTAGTATCCCAAAAGCGATCTCCGTAACCACCAGGGTCAAAAGTTTCCATTTGGATAATGACCTGCTCTTCTTTATGGTGCTCCTTATATCTTTTCTTGCTAATTGGAATGTCTTTATCAGAGATCTGCTTCAAAGATTTAATCTATACCCAGAGGGCTGTCTAGGAATCGAAGGAATGACGATGCAAACTGACTACCAAACAAACTTTATCTAAGAAATGCAACTCCCAACTAAAATCTCTCATCTGTGGTATACTATAGGACATAATTGAGAATTTAACAGACATAGAGGAGATACAGTTTCGGTGTTAAGGAGATGTACAACTCTGTCATGCAGAGGAAGATTCTTTAATCCAAAAAAACAAAGAATACAAATACTCATGGGATCTATCGGCAACGGCAGCTTTGCATTATACAATTGTTACATAATTAGAGTTGGTTATTGGTGGTATTTGGGTTGATCCGGGCGCCAATGTGCATGCCCAAAATTATGACTCATCGGTGGTAGTTATGTAACTATCCACTTCTCTCACTTACGTTGTGTTTAATTGAATTAAGGATTTGGTTAGGGTAAAAAAAAAAGGGTAGAGGATATGAAATTATTACTTCGTATGCTTGCTTATTTAAAAAAGTGAGCGGTAAAAGAATATAAAGGAAAAAAAATAAGGATTTAAAATATTTCATTTTATTCTATATTTCCTTACTCTTTTTTTTTCTTTCCCTTAATAGTTTCGGGTTCCAAATAGTAGAGTCCACTACCAGGGAAGTTACATTTCTGTCAATCTCTATATACATAGAGATACAGACAACTCTCTCTGTCTCTGTCTCTGTCTCTCTCTCTCATAAAAGGTATTTGAGTTGTGAACAGTGAGAGTGTAATTAGTGTTACAATTCTTGTTATAAGGAAAAATCATTTGATTCAAATTTATAATAACTATGGATCAAGGAGAAAATTTGATTTATTTGTTTTTGCGGCTGCACCCAGGTCAACTGCTTAGGATGGCTACGTACACAAATTGGATCAAGTCAATTCATAGTTCTAGTTGTCCTTAAGACACCCTTTGAATGAAGAATTAACATAATGTTCAAATTAAGAGCATATTTGTTCACCCAATTGGCTCGAATTAATGATAAAAGACGGCATTGTAATCCTTGCGCGATTTTCTACGTATTTTTCATCATCGTATCAGTACAGCAGTGAACACAAATTAATCTGCAAAGGACTTCAACTTAATTTTTCTCACTTTAAGACCCACTATATGCAAAATATAAAATAGTCTGAAACTTTTGTTAAAATGCCATGTAAATTATACTGACTTCTCTTGAGGTTCAGACCAAAAAATAGATGCATTCCCTCACGCTTTGAAAATTACACTAACCTTCCATGTTATGGTTAGTTGATTGTTGATACTAACTAGGGCTATCAAATTATACTTTTGTCCCTAATTTGGAACATACTTTTATATTAAAGGTCAAAATTTTAACTAAATTCAATTAAACCAATCTTTTTTCCCTCAAAAACAATTGACCAGCCGAACCACACCGTGGTATTCTCCAACATGATTGATCATGTCTCCCCTACTTAACAATTGGCGACTTTTCCAATGTTGTTATCCACCTATCAATCCTTAACCACGTCCATATCTATAATGTAGAACCCTAATTTGGTCTCTCTCTAATTTTGAACCTGTTCCGATAATTTTGTTTTCCAAAAATCATTAGTTTTTTAGTACGAGGTTGCTGACGATTTTTGACTCATTGAGACATTAAAAACTTTACACATTATAAACAATTCAAAATTTGATGATAGAGTGACGTTGTTTGGAATAAGGAGTGAATAACTAAAGTGAGAAAGATAATGGCATATAGTTTTACATGCATGGATACGTACCTATCTTTTGTTTTTATAAATATATATAAAAGATCCCAAAAATCCTCTTACAAATATTTCAAATTTTTTTTAATTAATTGGGTATATACACTTTTAGTTCTCTCACGTGAATATTTGCTTGACCTTATAGTTTCTTTTTATATGCAGACCTTTGTACAGTCCTTTGCCAGCTACCAAAGTATTTATAAGGTAATTTGCGTACGAATCATGTAAAAACAATGCCATGTGCAACTTGCTTTAAACAAAAACCTTAGGATGAAAGCCAACAAACAAGCAGTCCAGACTCAGAAGCAAGATAGGCTTTGGTAAAGGTAACGCCAATACTGAAAATTATATTCTTACAAAATTTTTGTATAGAAAACTTTACAGAATAATGTGCCAGTGGTGTTTGACAGTAAGTGCTTTATTTTGAATTAAAATAAATAACAAACAGTCATATTATTTTATACAAATATTTTATTTCTATAATACTACTCATAGGTTATAAAGGACATACTAAAGGGACAGACAATACTGCAAGAAATTTTCGTCACACTGGAAACTGAATTTCATTAGCTGACTACTAGGTTGGATTTCTCTCAACATTTATATAATTCCAATGTCAAATTAAAAATGAAAACATTTGAGAGTGAATTCTGTAGATAAGACACAAATTAGAGTACCTAAAATTATGAACTCTGCCAGGGTAACATTCTCTTGTTGGTGCCAATGCCGACATTTTGTCAAGATTTGGAAATAGCATAGCAGAATTCAGGCCCTACCAACTTCTCATTATATATTGCAGGAATACTTTTATTTTGCTTCATTAGTTACCCAAATGCAGATAAACGCATAGACTAACCTTGGCTGGAGGCATACTCATCTTCACCTTCCTTTTCTTCATTGTTCTTATTTGAAAAACAAGCATGGATGCCTTCTTCTCATATCTACTGCTCCTTGTAACCCTCTTTGCATCACTATTTCTCATCTTCCAGGCCAAAAAACACACCAACAGCTCAAAACTTCCACCGGGCACAACCGGATGGCCACTGGTTGGAGAAAGTTTGAAGTTTGCGATGTTAGGCGGCGAGAAGTACATAAGCGAGAGAATGAACACGTGCTCACCCGATGTGTTCCGGACCTCTTTGTTGGGAGAGAAATTGGCAGTGTTTTGTGGACCGGCCGGGAACAGGTTCTTGTTCTCCAACGAGAATACGGTTCTCACCTCATGGTGGCCGCTGTCAATGAGAAAGGTCTTGCTCTTCCCTTCAGCTGCTGAGAATTCCCTAAAAGACATAGCGAAGATGCATCGTGGCTTCATGCATGAAATTCTCAAGCCCGAATCTCTACGCCATTTCGTACCCATAATGGACTCCATGGCACGCAAACACATAGCTGCAGAATGGGCACCTTACGAAGAAGTTAAGGTTTTTCCTTTGTCAAAGGAGTACACTTTCGATTTGGCATGTCGGCTGTTTATGAACATTGAAGATCAGGAGCACATTAAAAGGTTAGCTGATCCCTTTAGTCTTGTTACGTCTGGTATGATTTCTGTGCCGATTGATTTTCCTGGCACTGCTTATAATCGTGCTATGAAAGGGGGGAAAATGGTTCGCGAGGAGCTTTTAGCGATCATTAGGCAGAGGGAAAGAGAACTGTCAGAGAACAAGGATTCCGGTGCTCAAGATCTGTTGTCTCAGATCATGCTTGCCGTGGATGATGAAAATCGCAAGTTGATGAATGAAATGGACATATCTAATAACATTATAGGCTTACTGGTTGCTAGCTATGACACTACAAGTATAGCAATCACCATGACCTTGAACTACCTTGCACAGCTTCCCCATGTTTATAACGAGGTTTTGAAAGGTAATAATCCAAAACTCATTTTGCTTGCCTAACCATTGCATCTTTTATGCCAACTTAAGGTTCAAATCTATTGAGTCGGCTTAATTAAATAAGTATCTTCTACGTAAATTTTCCTTTTCCATTTTAATCATCATCCTGTTAATTGAAGTAGGTTTCATTTACCTGTACCACATCTCTCTCTCTCTCTCTCTCTCTCTCTCTCTCTCGTGTGTGCATTTACGCACAGGCAGATGTTTGTTCTACCATGTGTGCTTCTGCATATGTGTGACTGAAATTTCAACTGGCATTCCTACAAGCAACATAACTATTTAAAGTTGTCCACAAATGTTATTTATAGACTTACCATGATATTGGTGTGCCTTGATGATCAACAGAACAAATGGAAATCGCAAAATCTAAAGGTCCAGGAGAGTTGCTAACTTGGGACGACATTGTGAAGATGAAGTACTCCTGGAATGTGGCACGTGAATCGTTAAGGCTACAACCACCTGCTCAAGGATCATTCAGAGAGGCCGCGACAGACTTCACGTATGCTGGTTTTACCATTCCAAAGGGATGGAAGGTATGTGATGATAATTATTACAAGGGCTTCATAATGCAAAAATAAATTACAGTGCGAAATCAATAAAATTAATCAGACTCGCAACGAATTTATTGCAGACATTCTGGACAGTACATACAACACACAAGAATCCTAAGTACTTTCCCAATCCAGAAGAGTTCGATCCATCAAGATTTGAAGGAAGTGGGCCTGCACCATACACATTCATACCCTTTGGGGGAGGACCTCGAATGTGCCCTGGAAAAGAGTATGCGCGAATGGAGATCCTCGTTCTCATGCATAACGTAGTCACAAAATTCAAATTGGAGAAAACTATTCCAAATGAGAAGATAGTATACCATGCAAGCCCTATTCCAATGAGTGGTGTTCCGGTTCGCCTCCAGCCTCATCGAAAATAAATCTCCTATAGCTTTGTTACTTGATCGTATTCGTGGAGTCCTTTTCATTTGTTCTAGTTTTTTATTTTTATTTTTTCCTTCATTTGTTCTAGTTGGTGTCACTCATAATATGTTATAACACATTATGAACTTGAAATAAGTGACAAATTCATCGAGAGTTGGGAGCTTTTGTATTGTTCTTATTGTATTGTTCTTAATATAATAAGTGATAAATTACTTCATTATCTGTCATTATTTTACATGAACTTAAAGCCCAATATGTGGTATGCAATATAAAGTCCACTACTATTTCAATTTCGTTTTTGTACAATCAGGTAGAATGAGTTTGACCTCCTTCGGTTGTGGCACCCAATCATAACTTGGTGTTAGGATTAATTCATTACTGAGTAAAATCATTAGTGGCTAAAATTGAGATCCTTCTTCTCTTTCTATTGTACGGTAGTAGTAGAAGGCTAAAAAAGGGTACTCCTCAATCTACCGCCGCAAAACTAAAGAGAGTAAGATTCAAGCTCATTAGGTCTTTTTTGTGAGATAAAGAAAGTTCAAAAACTATCCTTGACTAAAACACCTCACATTAATCAAATCTTAGTACAAGTTGCTGTGCTCTTAGTACAAGAGAGTGTCTTCAAGCAGGAACGGTCAATATATCCAGCAATATAATTACCCCCATATGAATGTGATGCCTTTTTTTATTTTTTTTTGGCTGATAAAAAAGGTGGGAATGAGTGACCAGTATAACAATCCTTTAGGCGTGACTACAGATATTTCCACTCGTGGTGGAATGAATGTGACGTATCATTAATTAATGCATATGAATTATGCACCAAAGATGATGTATAGTTGAACTTTCCTGCAAGAGAGCGGGTGTCGTGATTGAAGTATAAAATCTGGTGAGTATCAGAGTCGATTTTCTCGAGCACCAAGCCAAATATAGGCTACCAACACTTAAAAAACACTAAACTAACTTGAATTGAACAACGATTAAGTAAAGTAAAGTTAAGTACAAGAAGACCAAAAATAACAACTAGACAATAAAGTAAAGCAAATTAAGCAATTAACAACTAGATTCAATAAACAAATGAAAGCTAATTAAAATGAGATACAAAGTAATTTAAAAAGGAATTTGGATACAATTGATTCAATCTCTCAAGTTCAACAACAGCTTCAATGCAGGGTTGAATAAGTCAAATTAAGGATCACTCCATGAATCCTTGATTCAGAAGATTTTGACCATATAACGTTGAATTCATACTTAATAGAGTATAGATTTGTATTCAATTCAAAGAATCTTAGAAGCAAACCATCAATTGTGCAATTCCTATACCAATTTGAGAATTGTGCATAAAGATTACCAGCAGTGATTATGAATCTAAATTTTCTATAGATCTATAACCCAAATTAAGATGAATGTAGAGAAATCATTAAAATCTAGATATCTCCATTGAAATCCTTGAAGATCTTTGATTGATCTTCACAATTGCATCTAAGTGGAAGGTTAGCTACTAGAATTCATAGAAGAAAGTATAAAAAAATGTAGATATTGCATTTAATTGAAAGAAATCTAGTGTTTAGTTACATGAAAAATGAAGGAAAGCTAAGAAAATACAAAAAAAATAAAGTTTCTCTCTCTAGAACTACTCCAACAAAATTATATCTAAGCTAAAAACTAAGAAAAAATGTGAAGCCCCAAATTTTAAGCCAAAAATGGCCATAAATAATAACAGAGCATCGTCAAGCGTTTGAAGGGATGTAGATTGCTATTTTTGCATTCGAAGGACCATTTGAATGCTATTTTTGCATTCGAACGCCTAAAGGACCGTTTGATGGCTGTTCAAAGGACATCCAAAGGGAGTTTGAATGCACTAAGGACTATTTGAATGCTACTTCGGACGGTATATCTAAATAGCTCTCGAAAAAAATTATATAAAATCAATATATTATGGGCCCTGGTAGCTTTTCTGGTTTGGGAGATATTAACTTCCAAAGTTTCAGCTCTGCATGCTTCAATAAGTTGGACCACAGCTACAACAGCTTGTACCTTAGCAGCATCCTCTTGAAAAACTTATTCTTCCTTTATCTGAAATGTGCCCAAAACTTATATAAATCAAAATAAACTTAATTAATATTAAAATCTAATTAAAGAAGCATATAAACTCCTAATTTAAGGCTAACAAAGGACAAATTAAGGTATTGTAATTGCACTTTTAGAGTGCAATCACACCTCCAACTTGCTTTTTGCTAGTCCCTAGCAAAATCTATAACTGAAAACAAGTATATACACAAGGTAAACTCCACTTTCATAGGAGTAACAGATGCATTTAGTTTATGCATCAAGCCTTTAAACCTCTAGATTACCCCTAATGGACAAGTGGTGTTTCGTGAGGACTTCTAGTGATGACACCCACAAACATTGACTCATAATCATCAATTAAAGATTTAGGACAATATGAGAATGATGCATAAATGTATCAGAGTAATCTCAACACCACATTCCTAATTCCAATGCAAGCAAGAATATATCAATAAAGACACAATAGTGAGATTCGTGTGTGTGTGTGTGTGCTAGACTCATGCAATGTAGGTCAAATGTATCTACTCACACATTCATAGCTTTGGAGCCTTGGTTCAAATCCTCATCGGCATACACTCCTAAACAACTAAGCTCAAGGTTCTTCTTAATAGAAAACTCTAAAAAGAAGTAGATGCAATAATATGCATGAAAGCAATCCAAATGTAAAAAATTGCAATAATGAAAGTTTATCAATCTTGGTATGAATTCATGAAAGAATGCTTATAGCTTAGATATCAACTAATCATGATGACAACTAAGAGCTCAAATTCAAACAAGATCTCAAATGAAGTGCACGCTTTTGTATCATAAAGGGCTTTGTAAAGGAAGGCTAAAAGGGTTCCAAGGTATGGTATAGAAAGGAAAGAAAAGGTATGAGAATACAATAGATGTGTGATCAAGGCATGTAATGTCAATGAAGCAATTCTTCTCTTCCTTTCCCCACTCTAACTTTCTAGCACATTTCCTTGCCTCTTTGACTCTTTAACCTTTTTTCTTTCTTTCTTTTCTTTCTTTTCCTTTCTTTTGATTTTTTTTTTTTAATCTCACTGTCTCTTTTTTTTTTTTCTTTCACTTTTATTTACTACTCTTTTTGCATACTTTCACTATTTTCTACATTTGCACAACATAACTCTTCTTTATTTTTTTTCATAGGCTTTTATAGCATGAAGGTTTGTGCCTCTTCAACTAGAGAGAAAAGTTATCTCATCAATGATCACATCTCAAGTAAGATCACACATCAAAAGGATAGAAATACATGGTTGCAAGGGGAATAAACAACAAGAATTATGTGGCTCAAAAGGATGAAAGGTGGCCTAAAATCATTTCCCAAAGCATATATAAGATAGATCCTAAATGAATTTGAGTGTCAATATGAAAGCCAATATAAAGCAAATAAGCCAAATACAAATGCAATGAAGCCATTAAAAATGATAAGGATCAATAAAAATCTTTTTGAGTAAATTTAAACTCCCTCAAAGAAGTATAAGGCTCTAAAACTCATTAGGCAAGGATCTCTACTCAAGTAAGGCTACAAATGCACAAGCTAATGTAATAAAGCTACAACCATGATTTGTGCTCAATGAGTGTGATCCCCTCACTAATGTGTACTAAAGATAGCATCCTACAAAATATCAAAATCAAAGAGTGAAATGCTCATCATACTATGAATACAGGCCATGCAACACTCTAATCATTCAAAAATCAAAAATTGAATCTTATGAATATGCCATGGTCCCCATCTAAAGTATCAATACATCCACCATAAATAATAAGAGATAATCATAAAACATATGGAGAATGTGCTTAGGATAGAAAAGTAAAGTGCTGAAACCATGAGATACTTTAATCTCTACCAAAAATTTCAATGAATCAAATGATCATCCTTCAATATAATACCTGAGATTGAAGTATCACAAGAGATATATAGCCATAGAACTATAAAATGATATTCACCATGAACAATAGAGCTTTAGATATTAATAATGACATATGTGCATGTAAAAATGGTATCTAAACTCTACCTCTAACTAGTGGAAGTCATCATCATTGACTCAAAATTTAAAAAAAAATCAAAAATTAATTTTCTATGAAAACAAATAAGCAAACAAACAAAGCAAGACTAGAGGTTAAGCCTCTAAAGCTACTTTCCTCCACACCCCCCCCCTCTTAAAAAAAAAAAACTAGAATGATGCAATGTCTTTAATTCATGAAGACAAGGCATTGAATGACATGAAATGGTGAAGGAAGAGGAGTTAGGGTGCCCAGCCTAATGCACCCCCCAACTAGGATGAAAAACAAACTAAGAAAACAAATAAACAAAACAACTATTCCTACTCCTACATACCTTGAAGGGAAGATCATCCAATACCATAAAGTGAAAATTTCTCATCATCCCACACATCGACTCTTACAACTTGTAAAGAATTCAAACACACATAAGAATAGACAATGGTAACCCCTTTGATGAACTCAATGATATAAATGAAAGCACACAAGGGTAAAAATGGTCATGAAATGTAGAAAATGCAAAATGTTCATGCATAAAAGTGCTAATGAAGCAATGGAACCTTCCCTTATTTTTGTTGGTCGGCAATGGGAAGGATAATTGGCTTTAATATTGGGGCATGGAGCTCCAACAACTCTGGAGGTATAAGACTAGGTGCTAGAGGTGAAAATGTGCGAATCTCATGACTTATAGATATGATAGGAATAACCTATAGACCATAAGAAATGTGCAAAAACCGAAGAAAGCAAGGCGCACAAAGCCAAGCAAAATAAAGAAGACACAAGGTAGGCTTTCTATTTAAATTTTCGCACTTCCCCCTCTCTCTTCTCTCTCCTAACCTACTTGGGTTTTCTCTATTTTAATCCCCCATCTCTTTCCCTCCTTTCTTTGCATGCTTGAAATAAGGGGACTCCCGGTCCATGTGTAGGATTAGACTATTAGAGGGTCACCGTGTTGGGGGCTTTCCTTTAGGCTAACCGGAGACCACGTGGGTTCGGCCCCTTGATTATGTGGTGAAGCCTTAACCTTGTATGTTCACGACCCCAAACTTGCATTGTGCATATCATGATCTTGCATCTCTCCAAAAATTATTTTCAAACTCGTTCACAAAGTTTGCATTAATTGCATCAAAATCTCCTTTTTCAAAACTTGTTTTCAAAATCACAATCTTAGGGTGATTCTAGCCTTTCCATGGCTAGGATTTCTTTAGGAAAGTGTGACATTTAAAGAAGTCCAATATGGTCTATATTTTCGACTTCTCATTTTCAAACCCACTTTCCTAAAGTGGTTCTAGCCCTCTTATGGTTAGAATCGCTTTAGGAAAGTGAGACATTTTTATACCTTCTAAAAACTCCCTCCAAAAATTTATTTTCTAAAACTTCTCCTTTTAAACTCCTTTTCAAAATACTCTCCTCAAAATCCACTTTCTAAAAATGTTTCCCAAATCTCTCTTCTAAAAACTCTCTCTAACAATCTTTTTCCAAAAATCTTTCTAAAAACTCTCTTCCCAAAATCTTCCTTCTAGAAACTTCCCTCTAGGATTTTCCTTCTAAAAATCTTCGTTTCAAAAAACGCACTTTTCAAAAATCCCTTTTCTTGATGCCCAAGTCAAGCCTTAGAACTAACAATTAGAAAACCCTAATTTTCTTTCCAAAAACATGGTTTTCAAACTTGCCTTAAAACCTAGGTTCCCAAAACCTCCTATTTTCTACGTCAAAACTATACATTTCCAAGTCTAGGGTTTTTAGAAACTTCCTTTTCCAAATCTTTGTCAAATCTTACCTTTCCTATAGGAAACCAAGTCCAATCTTCCCATTTAGGGAACTAGATCCAATCTTTCGTTTTTGGAAACAAAATTAAACACTTTTTCTTAGAAACAAAATCCAATCTCTTCCTAATTCAACTCTTTCCTAATTCAACTCTTTGCTAATATTCTACTTTCCTAAATCTTAACTTTCCAAAATTTGAACATAAAAATCTTACCTAAATTCTAAAATTCAACTTTCAAATTTTTCCTAATTCAACCCTTTTCTAATTCTACCCATTTCCAAATCTTAACTTTCCAAATCCAAGTTTTCAAATCTTTCCTAAACTCAAACCTTTCCTAATCTTAAGATTTTCTAAAACTCAAACTCTAAAACTTTCTAAATCTTAAAATTTCTAAATCTCAAATATTTCCAAATTCAAAGTTTTCTAAATTCAAAGCTTTCTTAAGTTAGGACTTTCTAAACCTAAATCTTTCTTAAATTCAAAACTTTCCTAAAGTTAAAACTTTTCTTAATTCAAAACTTTCCTAAGTTGAAACTTTCTTAATCCAAAACTTTCCTAAAATGACATTTTCCTATTTTAAAACTTTCCTAATCTGAATCTTTCCTAAATTCCAAGCTTTCCCAATCTTCTAAGTCCAATATTCAAGTCAATTCTTCTTTAAAATCTTTCTAAGTCAAATCCAATCTTTCTTTTCTAAGTCCTTAAGTTTAGGTTTCCTAAAACCAAGTTTTTCAAAATTAAGTCTTTTCAAATCTTCCAATCAAAGTTCAATCTCTCCATCTTCTAATTGAAATTCCAATTCAATCTCTTTCTTTCAATCAACTCTTCTATTTTCAATCGGATTCTTGTCCGAACTATGATTGACCTGATTCCTCCAAAAAGATATGTAGGCAACTCTCATGGGTGCGGTCACAACATTTTTCAAACTTCTATTTCCACAATCTTTTCAAATCTCCAATCTATTTTCAAATTTCTATTTCCAAATTTTTATTTTCAAATCCCTTTTCTCAAATCTCTTTTCAATTTCAATTTCAAATCTATCTTTTCAAATCTCTTTTAAATCAAATCAATTTCCTCTCAAATCTATTTCCAAATCTATTTTTCAATTCTCTTTTCTTACACTTGCATATCATGCATTATGTCAATTTCTTTTCAAAATTTCTTTTTTAAAGTGAATAGGATTGAACATGGGTTAGTTGAAGACTCTCATAGGTGAATTTAGGGTAAATTGACATGTAGGTACCGAAAGGGTGGGGTAGGGTGATGGCTTAGTGTGTCTTCCTTACACGTAACCAACCTCTGAACCTAGGATCACTGATTTCAAAGACAAAAAACGGAGTTATTTTTAAAAAAGGGCTAAATGTTTTCCAAAGGTTGCTAAACAACCTATTTTTCTAGAAAACCCTCTCTTGAGGAGATATTTTGAAAATCATTTTTCAAAAACCCTCAGTGTAGTATTCAGATTATTCTTAGTTTTTAGGTGACTTAACTCACCTTAATCAAGTTAGGTGGCGACTCCAAATCCTTTCTAAAAGCCCTTTATTCAAATCTATTTTTCAATTCAAACTTAGTCGCACTCATTCTTCTAGGAGGGTGAGTTCTAATGAGAGAGTACAGTATTTTTCCCGCTTGTGTGTGTATTCCTCGAGCACGAAAAATATGGGCGCGACACTTGCGGGTCGCTGGTCTGGAAAACTTTGAATTTCAGAAAAATTTTGCGTTTTGAAAATTTTGATTGGGATTTGAGTTGCCGGTTGACAAACTTTGGCTCGGAACACTTGATTGTTGAAACAAAATTTTTGAAAGCTTGACTCTTGGCCTTTCGAAAGTTTTAGAGGTGAGTTTTGACACTTGGAGGATTGAAAGTTGGTTTTGGCGGTAAGTTGAAGAGCTGGGTGAATGAAGCACATACGCTTGGTCTAAAGAAACCCTAGCGCACATAGCACATGCGCTCGTTGGAAGTTTCTTCTGGCTTATCTGCTACATACACCAGGCCGTGGGTTTTAAAACAGAGCAGGTTCGCGTCGCCCATTACATGTTTTGAGTTTTGTGAGAAACTTGAGAATTTCTCCAGGGGTTTTTCAAGGAATTTCGACTGGGGATCGTTGGGGAAGTGTCGAGAGACGTTGGGTGCTCATCGAAAGTCATCATTGTCATCAAATTCTTGCCGAAAAACTTGTTTCTCGTCAAAGAACCCAAAGGTTAGTTTTTTGAAACTTTGTCGATTTTGATGCATATATTTCCGTTTTTGCAAATGATTAGTGCAAATTTATGTTTTAGGACGTTTAGAACACAATGGATGGATTGTTTTTATGATTTGGTGAAGATTCGAGTGTGTTTGGGGTGATTTTGCATGTTTATGAAAATGGGTTTCTTATAGGGTTGGAAAAATTGTTTCTATAGGCCCGGGTATTGTGTGTTTGGGCATGATTTTTGTACTGGGATTCTTAGAAAAATGTATAGAATAGCTATATGAAGTTTCATAATTTTCTGAAGAATTTTCAATTTTTTAATTTTTAAAAATTAAGAAAAATAGCAAAAATTAAGAAAAATTAGAAGATGTACCTTGTTAAATGTGGAAAAATTGCAGGACACTTTTAGAAAATCGTGGGGATCTTTTTGAGTGTTTCGAGAATTTTCAAAAAAAATTTAGAAGTAAAAACAAAGTCGAAAAAGTTTGAAAACTGGATAAGTGGCCTTGGAAATTGTGTTTAATCATGTGCCACGTGCTACGGAGGATGGGATGGTTTTGAATTGATGTGATTGAAGGCTTGGGATGTCCTAGGATTGTGTTTGTGACTCATTGAATTTTGGGGTAGTGACTTTTTAAGGCGGAACCCTGCCAAAATTTTCAAAAAAATATTGATCATTTAGAAATTTGACATCCAACTCTAAAACTTTTTGGAAAAAAGCAATCATTTTTTAGAACTGAGCTTTTGGAGGAGAAAGCCGGGAGAAACTGAAGTTCTAGAAAGCTTTTAGGAGTAGGGCTTGTGAAAGAGAAAACTCGAGAAACCAATTTGGAGCTTAGAAAAATTGTAGAAAATTTTGGAACGGGGCTTTTGGAGGAGAAAACCCGAGAAACAGGTTTGAAATGAGGCTTTTTGAGGAAAAAGCTCAAAAAATCGTTAGAAAATATTTAGAAATAGGGCATTTGAAGGAGAAAGTCCGGGAAATCGATTTGGAAGCTTGAAAAACCGTAGAAAATTTTGGAACGGGACTTTTGAAGGAAAAAGTCCGAGAAACCGGTTTGAAATTTAGGAATGAGACTTTTTGAGGAAAAAGCTCAAAAAACCATTAGAAAATATTTAGAAACAAAGCTTTTGAGGGAGAAAGCCCGAGAAACCAGTTTGAAATTTTTGAAATGAAACTTTTTAAGAAAAAAGCTTGGAAAACAGTTAGAAAACATTCAAAAATAGAGCTTTTGAGGGAGAAAGCCCAAGAAACCTGTTTGAAATTTTGAAATGGAAATGGATGGAACCTTAGCTTCTTTTTTCTCTTTTCTCCTTTCTTCCTCTTTTTTTTTTTTTTTTTCTTATTCTTTTTTTTCCTCTTTTTTTTTTCTTTTTTTTTTTCTTTTCTCTCTCCTTTTTTTGGATATATTTATCTTTTTACTTTTCATACATATTCGGTGACTGATTAATCTTTTTTTTTTCTTTTCTCTCTCCTTTTTTTGGATATATTTATCTTTTTACTTTTCATACATATTCGGTAACTAATTAACTTTCTGCATGTCATTACTCTTTCAGGATATTGAAGATAGGTGATGATGGTTCTGACAGGAGGCACCGCAGGAAGGTGTTGCAGATCAAGCTAGGGGATGGCAGCGGCAATAGGAGCGGTTTAGCCCGGGGTGGCAGCAGTTAGCCGCAGGGGTCTACAAGAAGGACGACCTCTAGTTGTAGTTCTGCGACGGGACATCCCTCGGTTGCTCCGAACGAGAGGATTAAGGATGACGTCAATTTGACCTTTGACCCACGGACAGGATATGGCATGGCATTTATTCGGAACAGACAGAGGGATACTTTCTTCATGGATGACCAGTTAGCGATCCTTGATGTATCATCGTTGTGAGACCCTAAGCTTGTACTCGCATTATGGTTGGATACCGTCGTCGACTCACAATTCATTTAGACGGGCCAGTATTTCAGCCTTGAGAGCTATGCAGGCGTCAGCCCTATCTTATCAAGATTTCCTACACCGGATCGGCTTTGGTGCCTTTATGATGCTTCAGACAAACAGGCTTGATCACTTGATAGCGGTTAGGCTATTGGAGCGGTGGTTTGGGGAGACTGGGACTATACATTTGGTAGGCTTTGAGCTAGGGCCTACTCCCGTTGACTGGGCCATGATCACTGGATTGTCTTTTGGAGGTATCCCAATTTCCTTGTGGGTAGTGACTCTGGACGAGGCTCGTCTTCTTTTGGGTTTGCTAGGGATTAAGGGATCGAGTTTTTCGGCTTCAGTTTTATGCCTAGAGGAGACAGCATTTGCTCTCGAGCCCTCCCCGGTTGATCAGGTCATCATGAGGCACCGACTGGTATTATACGTCATCTTTAGTTGCTTTTACAATAATAATAAGTTGACGGTTCCTTTACCCTTGGTGAGCCTGGTAGCAGACTTGGATACACTGGACTTTGTGGATTGGGACGCCTTTACTTTTGCCAGCTTCTTGCGAGGGATGAGAGTGAGCACATCTGAGGCATGGGGGAGTTTGACGGGTTTTTGGCCATTTCTGATATGGTGGAGTTATGAGTATCCGCCTGTTCATCGACCAGAGGTACTAGCTGTTGATGCGTTCCTGCGGGCCACGAGGTGGGCTAGACATCAGGTAGTCCAGTGGTCCCTGTTTACTGATTTTGTCGCCCTCCGAGCTAACATAGAGCTGCTGAGACCTCGGGATGTATCATGGGTGCCTTACTGCCGATCTCCTCAGTATGCTAGCATGAGGGGTCTTATGCTTTTATCTATATCGCGAGTCACTTTTTGGGGCCATTTTTCATAGGAGACGTACTTGGGAGAGCGCCATTGGCGGCAGCTATATACCGACTTTCGCGCTGCTATAAATCCTCCCCAGTACATGTTCTGATTTTATCAAGCTGGAGTGGAGATTCCTTACGTAGCTGGGGTTTCTGGCGACCATTTCCTCCTTTTGCCCGGTGTGGACTACAAGGCCCATTTCAGGGTGAGGCCTATTGACGCCTTCACTCTGTTAGATTTGGTAGTTGGAGGGCAGGTGGCCGGCCATGAGGTGGTCGAGTTATGGCGTCAAGCCCAGGGCTTTGTTTCTGAGGAGGAGTGCTTAGCAGCTTGCCATGCACGAGATCAGTATCGTGCTGAGGTGGAGGCTCTAACTGCCTGCATATCTTTGATGGAGGCCCATTGGGTATGCTATTTATGATTCATTTTTCATGTTGTTTATGCATTTTTGTGTTCTTATGCATAGGTTTTCTTTCCTTTTGTTTTTTATCTTGGCCAGGGCCCTTATGATGCTGGAGTTTCCTCTAGCCAGCCCTCTCCGTATGTGTCGAATATAGGTGACTTTGACTTGGTTGATGACCCCGCTCCTTGAGGCGCTTCTTTTCACTTGCTGACATAATTAATTTGTTAGTCTAACAACATTGTTTATGTTTTGAGGCCACGTTTTGGCCTTTATAAATGATGATTGTATGACGGTTATATGCATATTATTATCTTTTTCTTTTTATGAGATAATGATTGATTTCTCTTTTTAGTCTTATCTTGAATGTATGCATGTGGAAACACAAACATAAACATAAACATAAGCATAGGAATGCAGGAATCATAACACACAGGAAATGATGAGTGTTTACAAGTTTTGAATAGATGTGAAAAATGTGGGTGCATCGTTGCATGTATGGATTTAGGCAAAGCACACAGGTATACACAACTTTTATGAAAACAAGCCTAGAGGTAGGCTCCGATTTTCTGGGTTTAACCAAGTGTCCCCCAGGAGCTAATCATCTCAGACTTTTGCTCCTTCCTCGAAGATTCCCATCTTTGTTATGCCTTTTTCTTGTCATGATGAGATAGTAGCTGCCCCATTCTTAGGGTTTTCATTTTTAGACCCGACTTTCCTCTCTCTTATCTGAAAAGGAGAACCTGTCAATCGCTCAACTTCCTCTCGGGGACTTTCACATTTGAACTATGGACTTTCTACGTGACAACCGAAGTAGCCTTTAGCAAAGGAGCGGGCAATTTCCATTCTCAATCCGAGAAGGCTTTACTTTGGACCGTAATGTAGGCTAAGTTAAGGGTAAGAAATGAAAGGCATATAAGCTCAAATAATTTCTCTATTCCTTAACGGGGGTGATAATGAACTAGAACCACCTTGAGTAAGCTGCTGCTATTTTGTTCACATTTCTTTTTCAAATGTCACCATTTTCTTTTGAACTTGTTTAGACTAGCAATCTTCTCTGTTCTGAGAGGACTTTTCCTTGGGTTGTAGTTTGGCTAGGTTATGGGATTTTTTAAAGGAAGGGTACCGAAGACCTAAGATGTTGTACTCTTCCTAGGGTTCACTGGTGATCACTCTTTTAGCACTTCTTACTATTTGGGTCTTTTCCTTGCTCTTCTTTTTCTTTTTCTTTTTTTTTTCTTTTTTTTCTTCTTTTTTTTTTTCGTACTGTTGCACAAACTTTTACCCATATAGGTCATTGTTTCTTTCGGTCTTTCCCTGGAACTGCTATTTTCGTAGTCTGTTGATTTCTCGGGGCACCTCACCATTCATTTTCTCTTTTTTTTTTTTTTTTTTTTAATATTGCATTGTTTCCTCCTTCTTTCAATGTACAAGGAAGCTTTCTTTGTTCTCATGTTCCCTTTTCCTCGTTTTTTTTTCCAAACTTACTTTTACCCATTGTGAGCTGTGATCACCCGGACGGGTTTGCTGAAGGAATGTGATTTGGCTCAAAATGGGTCTTTCAAAGGGAATTCTTTTAATTGTATGGTAGAAGAATAGATGGCCCCTCTTCCTTTCAGACAAGATTACTTAGTCCATGAAGTTCAGTCTTAGAGCTTTGGCGTCATCCTTTGAGATAAGCAGATGTTAGATTAACTGTTCCGTTACTCGAGTTAGCCCCAGTGTGAGGGGTGGTTCCTAGTTAGGGTGTTTGAATGAAAATCATTTACAGCTCGAGTGGGCTGTTCAAAGGGATTGCTTTGCTATTTGGGGAGTTTAAAATGAAGGCTTCTCTTCCTTTCAAGGGTCTAATTGTTGACTTGCTTTGCCATGGCATCCTCCGAGTGTCGCCCTTTTTTCTATGATCCGCTCTCTCTCTTTCCTTTCTTTAGTGTCTTCTCTCCTTAGATCAGCAATGGTCTCCATAGATGAGGGTGCACGTATTATCCCCCTTTTCAAGTCAAGCCATAATAATAAGAGGGAAAATTTCTAAGAAAGGGCAAGTACTGAAGATGATAAAGGCAAACTTCAAATTCTTTTTCTTTTATTTCAAAGGTTTTGTATACATGATAAGCTCCTGATTAACAAAAAGTAAAAAGTAGAGTTGACAGAATAGGATTAAAGGGAAAGTAAAGGCCAAGTTTGATAAAAAGAACCTTCCTTTGATAGTCACTTCTTTAGGTGGGCTTCGGGACCACGCCTGCCTATTCCATACTCCATCCGCCAACTTCTTCACTCAGTTGTGCTAGGCAAATTGACGTATTGGCTGCGGAGTGGTAGAGACAGGCGGTCATAGTGCAATCGGGGATGCCTCCTTTTCCTTCCCCTTCTCTAGCTGGGTCATTAAGGTTGCGCATCCCATCTTGGGATCCCTGATGGCTTTCCTTTAGTTGAACGGTTTTCTTTCGCTTAGCTTCTTGGGGTTTTGTAGCCAGGTCTTCTTCCAGGACTTGCGGTGTCTTTTCCTTGATTTCTTCTTTTCTAGCTTCCTTTTTGTCGATTTCAGCAAATAGGCTATCTAGATCACCTTCACTAAATTCAAATGGTGGGTTTGGTATTCTTGGCTCATTGATGCCCTAACCCATATCCTCATAGTTAAAGAGCTCCTCTTTTAGGCAGTTCTCTGCTTCGGCATATCTGGGCTGTAGAAATTCCTCTCCCCAGCCATCGGCAAGCACAATATTAATGGGAATGTCCTCTATGGGCTCTCCCACAGGCCAGTCAAAGGGATCTTGCTCTATATTTGCATTGTAAAGATAGATAGGGCATGTCGGTAGCTCCTCTTCCCAGTTGCTTTCTTCCTTAGTGTTTGACTCGCCTTTGAAATATTCTGCAGTTATGATGTTGTCGGGGTTTGCCTCTCCCTTTGTGGTGATATTAATAGCATGATTTGGTAAGGGATTCACTATGACATTGGGAGCGAGAGTTGCTTTTGGTTCTTGGGTATTGATGACCTTGCTATCAATGAGGTCTTGGATTTTATGCTTCAAAGAGAAACAGGACTCTGTGTCATGCCCCTATCCCCTAGAATAATATTCACAGGTAAGGATAGGATTGAAAGGTAGAGGCAACGGGCTCGGCAATGGCCGCCGGGGTATAAGGTTTATGTGCTTGGCTTTGAAGAGTTCATGGTAGCCCTCTGTTTAAGTGCATTCCAAGCGGGTGAATTCTCAATTTCTCCGGTTATTTCTGTTAGGGTTGAGGTATGGTTGGGCTGCGACAGGTCTAGGAGCAGGTGCTTGAACATTAGCAATAGGGATGTTACCGATTGGAGCAGGCGATGGTGGTTGAGCTTGATATTGAGAATAGTATGGCTATTGTTGTGTTGGCAAGATGACAGATACCTCTCCTTCTTTCTTGCCAGTACCCTGAGTGGTTGCTACTTTCTTGGCTGCATTTGCGAATCCCTTACTTGTTTTAGCGTAGGGGTCTGTGATTCGGCCAGTTTTCAATCCGTTCTCAATCATTTCTCTTTACATTACCAGCTCAGAAAAACCCTTTCTGATGCTCAAGCATAGACACTCATGATATAGACCTTGGAAGGTGTTCATAAACAACTGCACATACTCTTTTTCCACTAGTGGGGGGTTGACTTGAGCAGTTGCCTCTCTCCATCTCATAGCGTAACTCTTGAAGCTTTCTTTCTCCACTCGGATCATTATCATCAAAGTGCACCTATCCATGGTTAAGTCACCGTTGTGTCGGTATTAGGACCGGAAGGCTATGACCAATTCATTCCAAGTCGTTATCTTCCTCAAATCTAAACGGGCAAACCATTGCAGGGCGGGCCTAGTCAGGCTATGTTGAAACAGTTGCATTAGGAGTTTAGGGTCATTCTCATGACCACCTAATGTGCCTGCGTACAGTCTCAGGTGAGCCATGGGATTCCCACTTTTGAAAATCGGGCATCTTAAATTTGGTTGGTCTTGGGTGGTCAGGAAAGAAGCATAGTTCGTCATAAGATGTCCCACTGAAGGTGTCATGACCTTGTACGCTGTGCAGGGACTCTTTTAACCCTTGTATCTTGAGATCGAGAGGATCCAAATTTTCCTTCTTTGATGTAGAAGTAAGCAGGATGGTTTCAGGGTTGTCTTCTTCTCCTTCCTCGATGTGCACTACCTTGGGGAGTTCCTTGTTCTTCCCTGCATTGTTAGTTCGCAGGACAATCCTCGGCGGGATAGCTTCCATTTCCTTGGGGTGGGACGTTGAAGCTGATGGATTCACGACAACTCCTTTGCAGGCCATCAGTTATACGAGCTTGAACATCTCTTTTATTTTTGCCTTCATCTCGTTCACTTCATCACGTGTCATCGAGTTATTCTGTTGATCAGGAGTATTGCCTTCACTTGTTAGTTGTGCTACTCGTTGTCGGGTAAAGGCTGGTGTTCGGAGTATAAAAGGCACTCGTGTTCCTCTTTTTCCTTTTTTGGGAGCAATGGTGACCTAAAATGCAAGCAGTCTAATAAAAAACTATTGCTAGTCTTTTGATGAGAGGAGGTGGGAACAGAAAATAAAGAAAAATAAAAAGGGATTATATGTTAGGTTCTGGATTAGAAAGATTTTATGCAATGCATGACCTAAGGATGCCCCTGCCTTTTGAGGGGAACTAAGCATGATGTGTTGGCTCATGTCTGGAGATAGGGGGTTACCCTTGTATGCAATACTGTACCTGTGCGAGCCTGTTCATTAATCTATTCATAAATTCATTTATTTGATAACAATAACAACTTTATTGAGATGAATTCTTTTTATACAAAAAACTTTTCAAAAATACATCAAAATGGGGAGGAAGAACATCTTCCTTGGGATTTTTGCCTATTCTATATTTACACAATGGGATCCCAAACTACTCTCGAGTCTTTGGATTTGCATTTTTGGATGGAATTTGATGAGTGACCTTTGATTTTGCATTGCCCCTTCGTCTTCTTGGCAGCCGTATCTCCATAAGCGAAGAGGGATTAGGGCCCCTTATTATGAGATGACTTTGATGCATGCCATGAATCCTCAGGGTCTCTTGGTACCCTTAGGAGTTTTGGGTTGGCTTGATTTCAGCGAGAAGGCCTTTAGACCTTTCTCTAAGGGTTAATCAGATGCATGGAGATGTAATGAATTGAGTTACTTTGGAAACTTTTGTCTTGAAATAAATTTCGATGCATGAGCAGTTATGATGCAAAAAGATATATACATAACATAATGAGGCAGATAAGTATCATAACAGAATGGAGTGATCAGAAAATAAAGGAAAGTAAAGTGGTCGCCCTTTCCTCCTTAGTTTTGAAATTGACGCGTGTGTCCTAAATCTAGCAGAGGTTCGGTTATGCATGGGGTGCTACATAAGCATGAGGTTAGGGATTTACTAATGCTTCCTAAAAAGTTCAGTTCCCGAACCTTCAAACCTCTGGCGTCCACCCTCGAAAGGGTGAACTCCATCTTTGGTTGGTGGTTCGAGCAGGAGAATTATCAAGAGACCGTAGGTTGAGAAACTAACACAACACTACCCACAGTCAATATACTGTTTCCCCTTATATCATGAGGTTGGCTTGATTTGAGCGAGAAGGCCTTTAGACCTTTCTCTGGGGGTTAATTAGATGCATGGAGATGTAATAACTTCAGTTACTTTGGAAACTCTTATCTTGAAATGAATTCCGATGCATGAGTAGTTATGATGCGAAAAGATATATACATAACATAAAGACGAAGATTAAGTATCATAACAGCATAAAGTGAACAGAAAATAAAGGAAAGTAAAGTAGTCGCCCTTTCCTCCTTGGTTTTAAAATTGATGCGTGTGTCTTAAATCTGGTAGAGGTTCGGTTATGCATGGGATATTACATGAGCATGAGGTTGGTGTCGCGCCCCGATTTTTCGCACTCGTAAAAGACAAGTGAGAAAAACATAGTACTCTTTCGTTAGAACTCATCCGCCTAGAAGGACGAGTGTGACTAGGTTTAAATTGAAAATTGATTTGAATAAGAGCTTTTGAAAATCATTTGGAGTCACCACCTAACTTGATTAAGGTGAGTTAATGTAAGCGACCCCATTTTTGCCCACTCAGCAATCTCTGAGCTGACCAAGCTCACTTTCACACATCACATGCATATTTAGACTCTAAGCTCGCCTTTTTAATTTGAATTTAGTCCACTAGTCGCTTCTCGGGCCCATAGGGCCCACTTAAAGCTAAATGACTGTTTTGTCCCTAGGCATCCAAACGCCCCGGGAACCACACCGGCTCTGGGTATCAAACCGGTAACCCTCTGAGATTACTTCTTATAGTATTCTCAACCTTCCTTTATCTTTCCGGATCATTCCGAGTCAGTTCCGGCCAACCCGATACAAAATGACCGTTTTGCCCCTGGTGGGCCGGTCTCCTTTTTCAACCACACCAGCTCTGGTTATCAAACCGGTAACCTTTTGAGACTGCTTTTTATAGTATTCTCAATCTTCCTTTATCTTTTTGAATCATTTCGAGTCAGTTCCGTCAAACTCGGTATAGAATGATCGTTTTGCCCTTGGTGGGCCGGTCTCTTTTTCCAACCATGCCGGCTCTGGGAATCAAACCGGCAACCTCTAGGAACATTCTGAATAATGTTTCCAGATCCCAAGTCTTCTTCTGGGACAGTCCGAGTCTATCCCGACAGTTTCTCGGTCCGATTGACCGTTTTGCCCCTAAAGGCCTGGTCAACCCTCCTGACACATCTCGTACTCATTTTTCAAGTCAAAAACCTCCAGGAAACTATTTTAAGTGTTCCTGCTCTTTTTCGGCCTTCCGGGTCATTCCCGTCTCCTTCAAATCATTCCCGGACTTTTCGGAGCCACTCCTAGTGAAGCCAGGCTAAAAATTGCATGGTAGTTACTAGTACAGGCGCCCAAATCTAGTCAAAGATACGTTGCTTGCCGACCTTAAACATTTCCTAAATGGCTAGCACCACTAGTAGTGGCGCCAAGCCAAAAAATGGCCTGGCGCCACTCCTAGTGGCGCTAGTGTAAAGTTTGGCCTGGCACCACTGCAATAGGCGCCAGTGTATTCCTACCTCTATAAATACAGAGCCTCTTCCAGCGTGAAAATGATCCGTCAACTTAGTCTAAAAATCATATAATTCGATATACAGAGTTCGAACACTCCCTAAACCCTAGCCTCAGGTTTTCCAAACCCTAGTCACCATACACAAACCCTAGCCTCATATACACTCCTATACACCCTCATACACTCATACACTAGCCTTCAACCCTCCTTTGAAGACTTGAAGAGCTGCAATCTAAAGCTTGAAGACAACTCTTGAAGATTGAAGACGAAAATCAAGACGAGGACTGAAGACCGAAGAAAGCAAGGCGCGCAAAATAAACAAGATACAAGGCAGGTTCTCCATTTAAATTTCCGCACTTCCCCTCTCTCTCTTCTCTCTCCTAACCCACTTGGGTTTTCTCTATTTTAATCCCCCATCTCTTTCCCCCCCTTTCTTTGTATGCTTGAAACAAGGGGATTCCCGGTCCATGTGTAGGATTGGGCTATTGGAGAGTCACCATGTCGGGAGCTTTCTTCTAGCCTAACCAGAGACCACGTGGGTTCAGCCCCCTTGATTATGTGGTGAAGCCTTAGCCTTGTATGTTCACAACTCTAAAATTGCATTGTGCATATCATGATCTTGCATCTTCCAAAAGCCGTCTTCAAAGTTGTTTTTCAAATCGTTTTCAAACTTGTTTTCAAAATTGCATCAAAATCCCCTTTTCAAAACTTGTTTTCAAAACCACAATCCTAGGGTGATTCTAGCTTTTCCATGGCTAGGATTGCTTTAGGAAAGTGTTACATTTAAAGTGACCAATACGGTCCATATTTTCAAATCTTGTTGTTTTCAAAACCGCTTTCCTAAAGTGGTTCTAGCCCTCTTATGGTTAGAATTGCTTTAGGAAAGTGAGATGTTTTTACACATTCTAAAAACTCTCTTTTCAAAAAGTCTTTCTTCCTAAAAATCTCTTTTTCAACATACTTTCCTAAAACTCTCCTCTCCAAAGTTGTTCTCAAAAACTCTCTCCCAAATATATTTTTCAAAGCTTCCTTTTTCAACTCTTTTCCAAAAGCTCTTTCTCCTCAAAATTCACTTTCTAAAAACACTCCCTAAATTCATTTTCCTAAAAACTCTCTACAACAATCTCCTTCCAAAAATCTTTCTAAAAAACTCTCTTTCCAAAATCTTCCTTCTAGAAACTCTCCTCTAGGATTTTCCTTCTAAAATCTTCGTTTCTAAAAAAACACACTTTCCAAAAAATCCTTCTTTTTAAAATCTCTTTCCAAAAACTCTCTCTTCGAATTCACTTTCCAAAAACTCCTCCCTAGGATTCCCTTCTAAAAAACCTTCGTTTCCAAAAACGCATTTTCCAAAAATCCTTTTTCCTTAGAGCCCATGTCAAGCCCTAGAACCCACAATTAGGAAACCCTAATTTTCTTTCCAAAAACATGATTTTCAAACTTTGCCCCAAACCTAGGTTTCCAAAACCTCTTATTTTTACATCCAAACTATACATGTTTCCAAAACCTATTTTCTACGTCGAAACTATAATTTTCCAAATCTAGGGTTTCTAGAACATCCCCTTTCCAAATCCTTGTCAAATCTTCCTTTTAGGAAACCAAATCCAATCTCCCCGTTTAGGAAACTAGATCCCGTCCTCCGTTTTTGGAAACAAAATCAAACCTTTATTTTTAGAAACCAAATCTAATCCCTTCCTAATCCAAACCTTTCTTAATTCAACTCCTTCCTACGTTTCCTACCTTCTTAAACCATAAGTTTCTTAAAGCTAAACTTTAAATCTTTCCTTAAATTTCAAAATCTAAATTTTTCCTAATTCAAATCCTTCCTAAACTTCCACTTTCCTAAATCTTAAGTTTCCAAAACTTGCACATAAAAATCTTTCCTAAATTTTAAAACTCAACTTTCAAATCTTTCCTAATTCAACCATTTTCCTAATTCTAACTTCTTTTCAAGCCTTAACTTTTCAAACCTAAGTTTTCAAACTTTTTCCTAAACTCAAACCTTTCCTAATTTCAAAATTTTCTAAAACTCAAACTCTAAAACTCCAAATTTTAAACTTTCCAAATTTTAAATCTTTCCAAATTCAAAGCTTTCCAAGTTCAAAACTTTCTTAAGTTAAGACTTTCACAATCTAAAAACTTTCTAAATTCTAAACTTTCCTAAACTTCAAATCTTTCCAAATCTAAAATTTTCTAAACTCAGAACATTCTTATTTTCAAAGCTTCCTTGTTTTCTAAACTTTCCACTTTCAAAACTTCCCTTTTTCAAAACATTCCAAAATTCAAAACTTTCTTAACTTGAAACTTTCTAAATTCTAAGCCTTTCTTAAACTAAACTTTTCCTAATTCAAAACATTTCTAAATTCAATACTTTCCTATTTCAAAACTTTCCTAAATTGAAAACTTTCCTAAACCTAAAACTTTCCTAATTCAAAACTTTCCTAATTCAAAGCTTTCTTAATTTGGAACTTTCCTAATTTGAACATTTCCTAAATCCAATCCTTCCTAATCTCCTAAATCTTCTAAGCCGAGTCAAATATTTCCTAAGTCTCTTCTTTTTCCTAAATCTAGGTTTCCTAAAACCAAGTTTTCTAAAGTCAAGAATTTTCAAATCTTCCAATCCAATTTCCAATTCAACTCCTTTTTCAAATCAACTCTTTTATTTTCAATCGGACTCTTGTCCGAATTACGACTGACCTGATTCCCCGAAAGGGATACGTAAGCAACCTTCATACGTGCGGTCACAACACATTTCAAACTTTCAGTTCCACCCTCATGGGTGCGGTCACAATTTCTTTCAAATTTCGAATTCCACAATTTCTTTCAAATTTCCAATTCCACAACTTCTTTCAAATTTCAAATTCCTCCACATTTTTCAAATTTCAAATTTCATAATCTTTTCAAATCTCCAATCTACTTTCAAACTTCCAATTTCAAATTTCTATTTCCAAATCTCTATTTCTAATTTCTCAAACTTTCCAATTTCAATTCTATCTTTTCAAATCTCTTCTAAAATCAAATTAAATTCTTCTTTTCAAATCCATTTTTCAACTTTTTTTTTCTTGCACTTGCATATCATGCATCATATTTTTCAAACATTGTTTTTCTAAAGTGAAATAGGATTGAACATATGTTAATTAAAGACTCTCATAGGTGAATCTAGGGTAGATTGACATGTAGGTACCGAAAGGGCGGGGTAGGGTGATGGCTTAGTGCGTCTTCCCTACACGTAACCAACCTCCGAACTTAGAATCACTGTTTTCATAGACCAAAATAGAGTTATTTTCAAAACAGATCTAAATGTTTTCCAGAGGTTTCCAAACAACCTGTTTTCTTAAAAACCCTCTATTGAGGAGATATTTTCAAAATCGTTTTCCAAAAACCGTAAGTGTAGTCTTCAGATTATTCTTTGTTTTTAGGGGACCTAACTCACTTTAATCAAGTTAGGTGGCGACTCTGAATCTTTTTCAAAAGCCTTTTATTCAAACCAATTTTCAATTCAAACCTAGTCGCACTCATTCTTCTAGGAGGGTGAGTTCTAATGAGAGAGTACAACATTTTTCTCGCTTGTGCGAGTATTCCTCGAGTGCGAAAAATCTGGGCGCGACAGTTAAGTCACCTAGAAACTAAGCACAATCTGAAGATCACACTTAGGGTTTTTGGAAAAGGGTTTGAAAAACTTTTTCAAGAGAGGGTTTTTAAGAAAACGGGTTGTTTGGCAACCTTTGGAAAAATTTATGCCCTTTATGAAAATAACTCCATTTTGGTCTTTGAAAGCAGTGATCTAGGTTCAGAGATTAGTGTCGCACCCAGATTTTTCGAACTCGAGGAATACTCACACAAGCGGGAAAAACATTGTACTCTCTCGTTAGAACTCACCCTTCTAGAAGAATGAGTGCGACTAGGTTTGAATTGAAAATAGATTTAAATAAAGGGCTTTTAGAAAAGATTTGGAGTCGCCACCTAACTTGATTAAGGTGAGTTAGGTCACCTAAAAACCAAGAATAATCCGAAGACTACACTTAGGATTTTTTAAAAATGATTTTGAAAATATCTCCTCAAAAGAGGATTTTTAAGAAAACAGGTTGTTTGGAAACCTCTGGAAAACATTTAGATCTGTTTTGAAAATAACTCTATTTTGGTCTATGAAAACAGTGATTCTAAGTTCGGAGGTTGGTTACGTGTAGGGAAGACGCACTAAGCCATCACCCTACCCCGCCCTTGCGGTACCTACATGTCAATCTACCCTAGATTCACCTATGAGAGTCTTCAACTAACTATTGTTCAATCCTATCTACTTTAGAAAACAATGTTTAAAAAGACATGATGCATGATATGCAAGTACAAGAAAAGAGAGTTGAAAATAGATTTGGAAATAGATTTGAGAAGAAAGAGATAAAAGTTTGAAATTGAAAAGAAGGTTTTGGAAATTGAAGATTGAAGATTGAAAATAGATTTTTAGAATTAGAAATTGGAAATAGAACATAGAATTGGAAGAAGATTATAGAATTGGAGATTTGAAAGAAGTTATGGAAATAGAAATTTGAAAAATGTGGTGGAATTTGAAATTTGAAAGAAGTTGTGACCTCACCCATGAGTGTTGCCTACGTATCCTTGGAGGAATCAGGTCAGTCGTAGTTTGGACAAGAATCCGATTGAAAATAGAAGAGTTGATTTGGAAGAGAATTGGAGTTGGAATTCGAATTGGAATTGGAAAAGTAGGAAATTTGGACTTTGATTGGAAGATTTGAAAAGATTGGTTTTGAAAGACTTGGTTTTAGGAAAGCTAGACTTAGGAACTTAGAAAAGAAAGATTGGATTTGACTTGGAAAGATTTTAGAAAAGAATTGACTTGAATATTGGACTTGGAATTAGGAAAGATGTTGATTTAGGAAAATTTCAACTTAGGAAAGTTTTCACATTAAGAAAGTTTTGGAATTAGGAAAGTTTCAACTTAGGAAAGTTTTGAATTAAGAAAGTTTTATTTTAAGAAAGGTTTTGAAATAGGAAAGTGTTGAATTTAGAAATGTATTGAATTAGGAAAAGTTTAGTTTAAGAAAGGTGTAGAATTTGGAAAGTTTCGACTTAAGAAAGTTTCGAATTTGGAAAGCTTAGAATTTTAGAAAGATTTTAAAATAGGAAAGATTTGAATTTAGAAAAGATTTGAATTAAGGATGTTTTGAATTAAGAAAGTTTTGAGTTTAGAAAAGTTTTAGTTTTGGAAAGATTTGAAGTTTAGGAAAGTTTAGAATTTAGAAAGTTTTAGAGTTTGAAAACTTCGAATTTAGAAAGTTTAGGATTTAGAAAGTTTTTAGAGTTTTAGTTTTAGAAAAGGTTTGAGTCTAGGGAAGATTTGAAAACTTAGATTTGAAAAGTTAAGATTTGGAAAAGGGATAGAATTAGGAAAGGGTTGAATTAGGAAAGATTTGGAAGTTGAGTTTTAGAATTTAGGAAAGATTTTTATGTTCAAGTTTTGGAAACTTAAGATTTAGGAAAGAAGAAGATTAGGAAATATTTGAATTTAGGAAAGATTTAGACTAGGAAGGGTTAAGATTCCTATTTCCTAAAGCAAGGGATTGGATTTTGTTTCTAAAGGAGAAGGTTTGATTTTGTTTTCAAAAACGGAGGATTAGATCTAGTTTCCTAAATGGGAGATTGGATTTGATTTTCTAGAGGGAAGATTTAATTTGACAAGGATTTGGAAAAGGAAGTTTTAGAAAGCCTAGATTTGGAAGTGTATAGTTTTCATGTAGAAAATAGGTTTTGGAAATATGTATAGTTTGGATGTAGAAAACAAGAGATTTTGAAAACCTAGGTTTTAAGTTAAGTTTGAAAGTCATATTTTTGGGAAGGAAAAGTAGGGTTTCCTAATTGTGATTCTAGGGCTCGACTTAGGCACCAAGAAAAGGAATTTTTTAAAAATGAGTTTTTGGAAGTGAAGATTTTGGAGGAAGATTCTAAAGAGGAGTTTTTAGAAAGTGAATTTGAGAAGAGAGAGCTTTTGGAAAGAAATCCTAATGAGGAGTTTTTAGAAAGAGATTTTTGGGAAGAGATGTTTAGGAAGGAAACGTAACGAGTGTCTTTGGAAAGTGGACTTTGAAGAAAACGTTTTTGGAAGGGAGCTTGTAGGAAAGACGTTTTTTGGCAAGAGATTGTTGGAAAGGAGTTTGGAGGGAGTTTTTGGAAAACATTTTTGGAAAGGAATTTGAAAAAGGAGATTGGAGAGAGTTTTATAAGAAGGAAACCTAAGGAGTGTTTTTAGGAAAGGAGTTTTGAAGAGAATGTTTTGGAAAGGAGTTGAAAAGAGAAGTTTTGGAAAATAGATTTTTAGAGGAAGTTTTTAGAAAACAGTTTTGGAAAGAACAGTTTTCGGAAAGCATGTTGAAAAAGAGACTTTTGGAAAGAGAGCTTTTTAGAAAGTATAAAAATGTTTCACTTTCTTAAAACGATTCTAACCATAAGAAGGTTAGAACCACTTTAAGAAAGTGGTTTTGAAAACAACAAGGAGTTGAAAATATGGACCATATTGGTCACTTTAAATGTAACACTTTCCTAAAGCAATCCTAGCCATGGAAAGGCTAGAATCACCATAGGATTGTGATTTTGAAAACAAGTTTTGAAAAAGAAGATTTTGATGCAATTTTGAAAACAAGTTTGAAAATGAATTTAAAAGAAATTTTTGGAAGAATGCAAGATAATGATATGCACAATGCAAATTGGGGTCGTGAACATACAAAGTTCAGGTTTCACCATATAATCAAGGGAGTCAAACCCACGTGGTCTCCGGTTAGACTAAAAGAAAGCCCCCGACACGGTGACCCTCCAATAGTCTAATCCTACACATGGACCGGGAATCCCCTTGTTTCAAGCATGCAAAGAAAGGGGGGAAAGAGATGGGGGATTAAAATAGAGAAAACCCAAGTGGGTTAGGAGAGAGAAGAGAGAGGGAGGAAGTGCGAAAATTTAAATAAGAAGCCTACCTTGTGTCTTTTTTATTTTTCTTAGCTTTGTGCGCTTTGCTTTGTTTGTCTTGCTTCAATCTTCACTTCAATCTTCAAGAGTTTGTCTTCAATCTTTAAACCTTCAGATTGCAGCCCTTCAAGTCTTCAAAGGAGGGTTGGAGGCTAGTGTATAAGTGTATGAGAGGGTATAAGAGTGTATAAGGGGCTAGGGTTTGGTGTATGGTGGCTAGGGTTTTGGGAGTGTACGAGCTCTGTGTATCAAAAATTAGGGTTTTTAGATTGAGTTTGCAGACTTCTTTCACGCTAGAGGAGGCTCTGTATTTATAGAGATGAGATAGACTTGGCGCCTATTGCAGTGGCGCCAGGCCAAACTTCCGCAGTGGCGCCAGCCAGTTAGGAAAGTTTGTAAGTTGGCAAGCAATGTATCTTTGGAAGATTTTGGCACTTATACTAGTGACTACCATCCAATTCTTAGCCTGGCTTCACTAGGAGTGACTCTGGAAAGTCCGGGAATGATTTGAAGAGGCTGGGAATGACCCGGAGGGCTGAAAAAGGGCAGGAACACTTAGAATAGTATCCCGGAGGTATTTGACTTGAAAAATGAGGATAGGATGTGCTGGAATGATTGATCGGGTCGTTAGGGGCAAAACGGTCAACTGGGCTGGAAAGCTGCTGAGATGGACTCAGAATGTCCCGGATGAAGACTCGAGATTTGGAAACATTATTTAGAATATTCCTAAAGTTTGTCAGTTTGATACCCAAAGCCGGTGTGGTCGGAAAAAGGTGCCCATCCCACCGGGAGCAAAATGGTTATTTCGCACCGGGTTTGCCAGAACTAACTCGGAATGATCCGGAAAAACAAAGGAAAGTTAAGAATACTATATGAAGCATTCTCGGGAGGTTATTGGCTTGATAACCAGGGCCGGTATGGTTCCCGGGGCATTCGAATGCCTAGGGGCAAAATGGTAATCTTGACCGAAAAGTCTCAGAATTGACCTGAAACTGACTGGAGGGCACCTAATCATGCCGGATCATCTTTGGGACGATCTTAGAAGGGTGGACTTACCGTTCTGAGGGCTTAGGTGTGCTCTCGAGAAACATGCCAAAAAATGGCCATAGGGGCAGTTTGGTCATTTTTCACCGAAGTTGGCTAGCGGGCACTGGTGTTGACCTGGGTTTTAAGTGTTTCTGCCACTCTGACGGCAGTCGCATGATACAGGGGTTTGTTGGCAATTCCCTATATCGACCTGTTTGTGAGTATTTTCACTACTCTGACGGTTGCGATGTTTGCGAGTATTTCTGCTACTCTGTCGATTCACAATCATTCTCGAGGCTGCCTGATCTTGAGAAGCTGCTAAAGGGACTTAGCGCCTGAGAATAAACTTTCTCGAAAGGCGTGCCTAAACAGACATTTCTACATTGGCGGGCTAGCAGGAGCCAAAGGTGGACCATTCTACCATCTAGGGGACTTAGGGTCTCGTCCCGGTTGACAGGTTTAAAGGGATTTACCGTTCTGAAGAGATTTTTTTTGAAAAACGTGTTGGACCATCTCGAGGATCAACTGTCTCGAGAGAGGGATTGGAATTGGAATTGGACTTGGACTTGGAAAGGAGACTTACCGTCTTAAGGAAGACGCGCCTGTTGAAATTGGAAAAGGGACTTACCGTCTTCAGAAAGACGTGCCTGATTCAAAGTTGGAAAGGGGACTTACCATCTTCGAAAAGACGTGCCTGATTTGGAATTGGAAAGGGGACTCACCGTCTTCGGAAAGACGCGCCTGATTTAGATTTGGGAAAAACGATGCCCCAGGGGGCATTTTGGTCATTTTGCCTCTATTTGGGCCCCGTGGAGCCAGCGAAGCAACGAATTGATAGGATTAGACTTAGAAAGTTAATTTGGATTGAAATATGCCCATAATGACCTGAACACAAGTTTGAACGGAGTGGAGACCGCCGGGCTGTAAAAAATGGGGTACTTACAGTTAGTTACGTGTACGGAAGACGCACTAAGCCATCACCCTACCTCGCCCTTGTGGTACCTACATGTCTATTCACCCTAGGTTCACTCATTAGAGTCTCCGATTAATAAATGTCCATACTATCGACTTTTGAAAAGAATGTTTAAAAGAATAATGCATGATATGTAAGTGCAAGAAAAAAGAGTTTAACTTTAAAAATAGACTTGAAAAAGAGATTTGTGATTTGAAAAGACTTAATTTGAAACTTGAAAGAACGATTGAAGAATTTAAAATAGATTGAAGATTTGAAAAATAGATTTTAGAATTAGAAAATTGAAATAGATTATAGTATTGGAAACTTGAAAATAGAAACTTGAAAAAGGTTGTGACCGCATCTATGAGGGTTGCGTACGTATCCCTTAGTTGGAAATCAGGTTAGTCATAGTTCGAACAAGAGTCCGATTGAAAATAGAAGATTTTGATTGGAAAAAGAAATTGAGTTGGAATTTGGATTGGAAGAAGGAAATTTGAACTTTGATTGGAAGATTTAAAAAGATTGGTTTTGGAAACCTTGATTTTAGGAAACCTAGACTTAGAAAAGATGGAACTTAGAAAAAATTTGAGGTTTAAGAAAGATTGGACTTGACTTGGAAGGGTTTTAGAAAAGATTTGACTCAAATGTTAGACTTGAAAAATTAGGAAAAGACTGGATTTAGGAAAGGTTCGAATTAGGAAAGTTTCAAAATAGGAAAGTTCTATTTTAGGAAAGTTTCATTTTAGGAAAGATTTTGGAATTAGAAAAGTTTAAAATAGGAAAGGTTTTCAAATTGGAAAGTTTTGTATTTAGAAAGTTTTAACTTAAGAAAGTTTTGAATTTAGAAAGTTTTGACTTAAGAGAGTTTTGAATTTAGAAAGTTTTGGATTTGGAAAGATTTGAAATTTAGAAAGTTTAGAATTTTAGAAAGATTTGAAGTTTGAGTTTTAAAAATACTTGAAATTAGGAAACATTTGAGTTTAAGAAAGATTTAAAAATTTGGATTTGGAAAGTTGAAATTTGGAAAGGTATGAAATTAGGAAAGGTTGGAATTAGGAAGATTAAGAAACTTAAAGTTTAAGGGAAGATTTGAAAGTTTAAGTTTTGGAAACTTAAGGTTTAGGAAGGTATGAGATTAGAAATGATTGGATTAGAAAAGGTTTGGATTAGGAAAGATGGGGATTTCTATTTCCTAAAACAACAGATTGGACTTTATTTCTAAAAGGAGGTGATTAGATTTTATTTTCAAAAATGAAGGATTGGATTTAGTTTCCTAAATGAGAGATTGGATTTGGTTTCCTAAAACGGAGAATATGATTTGACATGGAATTGAAAAGATGAAGTTTTGGAAGTTTTAGATTTGGAAGTCTATGATTTGATATAAAAAAAAAAAAAGGTCTTTGGAAATTTATAATTGTGATGTAAAAAGGAGGTTTTGGAAACCTAAGTTTTGAGGCATGATAGGAAATTATGTTTTAGGAAAGAAAGTTAGGGTTTCCTAATCATGACTCTAGGGTTTGACTTGGACTTTAAAAAAAGAGATTTTTAGAAAGTAGAACTTTGGAGAGAGTTTCTAGGAAGGAAACTTGAAGAGTGTTTTTTAAAAAGTGAATTTTTCAAAAGAGCTTTTGAGAAGGAATTTATAAAGAGTTTTTAGCAAAGTAAGTTTTGTGAAGGGAATTTTTAGAAAGCAATTTTGGAAAGGAGATTGTAGAGAGTTTTTAGAAAATATATTGGAGAAGAGATTTTAGAAAGTAGATTTGAAAAGAGATTTTGGAGAGGATTCAAAAAGAGGTTTTGAAAAGTTATTTGAAAAGCAATTTGAAAAGTGATTTGAATGCGGACTTTTGTAAGCCTCTAAAAATATCTCACTTTCTTGAAACGATTCTAACCATAAGAATATTAGAACCATTCTAGGATTGTGGTTTTGAAAACAACAAGGATTTAAAAATATGGACCATAATAGTAACTTTAAATATAACACTTTCCTAAAGTAATCCTAACCATGGAATGGCTAGAATCACCTTAGGATTGTGATTTTGAAAACAAATTTTGAAGAAGAAGATTTTAACACAAGTTTTTAAAACGATTTTGACGCAAGTTTTGAAAATGATTTTCGATGCAAGTTATGAAAACAAGTTTGAAAATAATTTTTGTAGAGATGCTTGATCGTGATATGCACAATGTAAGTTGGGGTCGTGAACATACAAGGTTAAAGGCTTCACAACATAATCAAAGGGGCCGAAGCCACGTGGTCTTCGGTTAGATTAAGAGATAGCCCCCAACACAGTGACTTTTAATAGCCTAATCCTACACATGAACCGGGGAGTCTCTTGTTTCAAGCATGCAAGAAAGGGGGGTAGAAGACGAGGGATTAAAATAGAAGAAAACTCAAGTGGGTTAGGAGAGAGAAGAGAGATGGGGGAATTGCGTAAACGTAAATAGGAAGCCTTCCTTGTGTCTTTTTTGTTTTGCTTGGTTTTGTTTGCTTGCTTTGCTTCAGTCTTCGAAAGCTTCCAAGTTACATCAGTTCAAGTCTTCAATGGAGGCTAATATATGAGTGTATATGAGTATATGTATGCAAGGGTTAAGTGTATAGAGGCTAGGGTTTGAAAAACCTAAAGGGAACTAGGGTTTGAAGAACCTAAAGGGAACTAGGGTTTGGAAGGACTTCGAGCTTTGTATATCGAAGAGTAGAGTTTTTAAACTGAGTTTGCAGACCTTTTTCCATGCTGGAGGAGGCTCTGTATTTATAGACAGAAGATTGCCCTAGCGCCTATTGTAGTGGCGCTAGGCAAAATTTCCTTCCTAGTGGTGCTAGGTCAAATTTTGGCTTGCTGTGGCGCTAGCCACTTAAGAAGGTTTAAAGGTTGGCAAACAATGTATCTTCAGAAGATTTGGGTGCCTGTACTAGTGACTACCATGCAATTTTTAGTCTGGCTTCACTAGGAGTGACTCTGGAAGGTCCGGGAATGATTTAAAGAGCCGGGAATAGCCCGAAGGGCCAAAAAGGGATAGGAACCCTTAGAATAGTATCTTAGAGGTAGTAGACTTGAAAAATGATATCAAGATTTGTTGGAGGGGTTGACCGGGCTATTAAGGGCAAAACGATCAATCGAACCAGAAAGCTGCCGGGATGGACTCAGAATATCCCGGAAGAAGATTGGAAGCTTGGAAACATTAGCTAGAATGTTCCAAGAGGTGGCCATTTTGATACCCAGAGCCGGTGTGGTCAGAAGAGGCAACCGACCCACCAGGGGTAAAACAGTTATTTTGCACCAGGTTTGCCAGAACTAACTTAGAATGACTTAGAAATATTTTGAAAGGCTGGGGATACTATCAGAAACATTCTCGGGAGGTTATTGGTTTGATACCCAAAGTCGGTGTGGTTCTTGGGGTGCTCGGATGCCTAGGGGCAAAATGGTCCAGTCTTGGAATTGGCCTGAAACCAATTGGAAGGCACTTAAACATGCCGGATCATCTTTGGAACGACCCTGGAAGGGTGGTCTTACCATTTTGAGGACTTAGGTATTTCTCAAGAAACGTGCCGAAAATGGCCCTAAGGGTAGTTTGGTCATTTTTTACCGGAGTGGGTTAGCAGGCACTAGTGTTGACCTGGGTTTTGAGTGTTTCCATCACTTTGATGGCGGTCCTGTGACATAAGGGTTTGTTGGCAATTCTTAGTGTCGACCTATTTACGAGTGTTTCCACCACTCTGACAGTGGCGATGTTTATGAGTACTTCTGTTACTCTAACGGTTCGCGATCATTCTAGAGACTGCTTGATCTTTGGAAGCTGCTAGGTAGACTTATTGCCTAAGGAATCAAATTTCTTAAAAGGCATGCTAAAACGAACATTCTTCATTAGCGGGCTAGCAGACAGCAAAGGTGGACCGTGTAAGCACCCCATTTTTTTCCGCTCGGCAATCTTTGGCCCGACTGGGCTCACTTTCACTCATCACATGCATATTCAGACTCTAACCCGATTTCTAAACTCCAATTTAGTGCACCAGTCGCTTCCTGGGCTCGTAAGGTCCACTTGAAACTAAATAACCATTTTGCCCCTAGGCATCCGAGTGCCCCGGGAACCACACCGGCTCTAGGTATCAAACTGGTAACATCCTGAGAATGTTCTCATAGTGTTCTCAACCTTCTTTTATCATTCTGGATCATTCCGAGTCAGTTCCGGCAAACCTAGTGCGAAATGACTGTTTTTCCCCTAGTCAGCTGGTCGATTTTTCCGACCACACCGGCTCTGGGTATCAAACTGGTAACATCCTAAGAATGTTCTCATAGTGTTCTCAACCTTCTTTTATCATTCTGGATCATTCTGAGTCAATTCCGACAAACCCGGTGCGAAATGACTGTTTTCCCCTAGTGAGCTGGTCGGTTTTTCCGACCATACCGACTCTGGGTATCAAACCGGTAGCCTTTAGGAACATTCTAAATAATGTTTTCAAGTCTCAAATCTTCTTCCGGGACATTCTGAGTCCGTCCCGGTAGCTTTCTAACCCGGTTGAGCGTTTTGTCCCTAATGGCTGGGTCAACCCTTCCGACACATCTTGCTTTCATTTTTCCAGTCAAATACCTCTGAGACATTATTCTAAGGGTTCTTGTCCCTTTTCGGCTCTCCGGGTCATTCCCAGCCCCTTCAATTCATCCCCGGATCTTCTGGAATCACTCCTAGTGAAGCCAGGCTAAAAATTGCATGGTAGTCACTAGTATAGGCGCCCAAATCTTCTAAAGATACGTTTCTTGCCGACCTTAAACATTTCCTAAATGGATGGCACCATTAGTAGTGGTGCCAAGCCAAAAAATGGCCTGGCGCTACTCCTAGTCGCGCCAGTGTAATTTTTGGCCTGGCGCCACTGCAATAGGCTCCAATGCATTCCTCTCTCTATAAATACAGAGCCTCTTCTAGCGTGAAAAAGGTCCACAAAATCAGTCTGAAAACCCTAATATTCGATATACAGAGCTTCTAGCCTCCCAGAACCCTAGCTTCTCTAGGTTTTTCCAAACCTTAGCCACCATACACCAAACCCTAGCCTCCTATACACTCATACACACCCATATACACTTATACACTAGCCTCCAACCCTCCATTAAAGACTTGGATTGCTGCAACTATAAGCTTTGAAGATCAACAATAAGCCCTTGAAGACTGAAGTGAAGCGAAGACCGAAGAAAAGCAAGGCGCACAAAGCCAAACCAAATAAACAAGACATACGGTAGGTTTTCTCTTTAAGTTTCTGCACTTCCCCCTCTCTCTTCTCCCTTCTAACCCACTTGGGTTTTCTCTATTTTAATCCCCCATCTCTTCCCCCCTTTCTTTATATGCTTGAAACAAGGGGATTCCCGGTCTATGTGTAGGATTAGGCTATTAGAGGGTCACCGTGTCGGGGGCTTTTTTTTGGTCTAACCAGAGACCACGTGGGTTCGGCCCCCTTGATTATATGATGAAGCCTTAACCTTGTATGTTCACAATCCCAATTTGCATTGTGCATATCATTATCCTGCATTCTTCCAAATATCGTTTTCAAAGCTTGCATTAAACTTGTTTTCAAAATGGACTCAAAATCTCCTTTTTCAAAACTTGTTTTCAAAATCACAATCCTAGGGTGATTCTAGCCTTTTCATGGCTAGGATTGCTTTAGGAAAGTATTACATTTAAAGTGACCAATATGGTCCATATTTTCAAATCCTTGTTGTTTTCAAAACCACTTTCTTAAAGTGGTTCTAGCCTTCTTATGGTTAGAATCGCTTTAGGAAAGTGAGACATTTTTATACTTTCCAAAAAACTCTCTTTTCAAAAGTCTCTCTTTCTAAAGCCCTCCTTTTCAACATGCTTTCCTATAACTCTTCTTTCCAAAGTTGTTTTCAAAAACTCTCTTTTCAACTCTTTTCCAAAATGCTCTCTTCAAAATCCACTTTCTAAAAACACTCCCTAGGTTTCCTTCTTAGAAAACACTCCCTAAATCTCTTTCCTAAAAACTCTTTCTAACAATCTCCTTCCAAAATCTTGTTTCCAAAACTCTCTCAAAAGTTTTACTTTCCAAAAACTTCCTTCCTAAAGTTCTTTTCAAAACACACTTTCTAAAAATTCTTTCTCTAAATCTCCTTCTAAAAATCTTCCTCCCTAAAACTCACTTTCCAAAAATCCCTTTTCTTAGTGCCCAAGTCAAGCCCTAGAACTCACGATTAGGAAACCCTAGTTTTTTTTTTCAAAAACATGGTTTTTGAACTTGCCTTAAAACCTAGGTTTCCAAAATCTCCCTTTTCAAGTCCAAACTATACATATTTCCAAAACCGATTTTCTACGTCAAAACTATAGTCTTCAAAATCTAGGGTTTCTAAAACTTTCTCTTCCAAATCCTTGTCAAATCAAATCTTCCCTTTAGGAAACCAAATCCCATCTTCCCTTTAGGAAACCAAATCTAATCTTTCCGTTTAGGAAACTAGATCCTATCCTCCGTTTTTGGAAACAAAACCAAGCCCTCTCTTTTAGAAACAAAATCCCTTGTTTTAGGAAATAAGAATCTTAACTCTTTCTAGTCTAAATCTTTCCTAATCTTTTCCTTTCCTAAATCTTAAGTTTCCAAAACTTGAACATAAAAATCTTTCCTAAATTTTAAAACTCAAAATCCAAGTCTTTCCTAATTCTACCCCTTTCCAAATCTAAGTTTTCAAATCTTTCCTAAACTCAAACCTTTCCTAATCTTAAGATTTTTTAAAACTCAAACTCTAAAACTTTCTAAATTTCAAATCTTTCCAAATTCAAAACTTTCTTAAGTTAGATCTTTCTAAACTTCCAAACTTTCTAAATTCTAACTCTCCTAAAACTTCAAATCTTGCCAAATCTAAAACTTTCTAAACTCAAAACTTTCTTACTTTCAAAACTTTCCTATTTCAAAAGATTCCAATTTCGAAACTTTCCTATTTCAAAACTTTTCTTAAAATGAAACTTTCTTAATTTAAAACTTTACTAAGTTGAAACTTTTCTAATTTCAAAACTTTCCTAAACCAAAACTTTCCTAAAATGGAACTTTCCTAAAATGACACTTTCCTATTTTGAAACTTTCCTAATTCGAGTCTTTCCTAATTCTAAGTTTCCTAATCTTCTAAATCCAACATTCGAGTCAAATCTTTTCTAAAATCTTTCTAAGACAAGTCCAATCCTTCTTTTCTAAGTTCCTAAATCTAGGTTTCTTAAACCTCCATCTTTCCAAAACATGTCTAAATCTTTCTTCCAAGTCCTAATTTTCCAAGTCAAAGTCTAATCTTTTCAATTCTAAAATTCCAATTTCCAATTTCCAATTTCCAATCTTTTATTCTAAATTCAAATCAAATCCTCTTTCTAATCAAAATCTCTTTCTTCCAATCCAACCTTCTATCTTTTATCGGACTCTTGTCCGAACTACGACTGACCTGATTCCTCCTAAAGGATATGCAGGCAACCCTCATGGGTGCGGTCACAACATTTTTCAAGTTTCTATTTCCACAAAATCTTTCCAAATCTCCAATCTATTTTCAAACTTCCAATTCCAAATTTCTATTTCCAAATCTCAATTTTCAATTTCCAAAACCTTCTTTCCAAATTCAAACTTTTATCTCTTCCTTTTCAAATCAAATCAATTTCTTTCCAAATCTATTTTTCAATTCTCTTTTCTTGCACTTGTATACCATGCATCATGTTAAATTTCTTTTTAAACATTCTTTTTCAAAGTGGATAGGATTGAACATTGGTTAGTTGAAGACTCTCATAGGTGAATCTAGGGTAAATAGACATGTAGGTACTACAAGGGCGGGGTAGGGTGATGGCTTAGTGCGTCTTCCCTACACGTAACCAACCTTCGAACCTAAGATCACTGTTTTCAAAGACAAAAAATGGAGTTATTTTTCAGAAAGGGCTTAAATGCTTTCCAAAGGTTGCCAAACAACTTGTTTTCTTAAAAACCCTCTCTAGAGGAGGTATTTTCAAAATCATTTTCAAAAACCCTAAGTATAGTCTTCGGATTATGCTTAGTTTTTAGGTGACCTAACTCACCTTAATCAAGTTAGGTGACGACTCCAAATCTTTTCTAAAAGCCCTTTATTCAAACCAATTTTCAATTCAAACTTAGTCGCACTCATTCTTCTAGGAGGGTGAGTTCTAACGAGAGAGTACAGTGTGTGTGTATTCCTCGAGCGTGAAAAATCTGGGCGCGATAAACCGTTCTACCATCTCGGGAACTTGGGGTCTCATCCCGGTCAATGGGTTTGAAGGGACTTACCATTCTAAAGAGTTCTCTAAAAAAACATGCTAGACAAGATGGACTTACTACCTTGAGGAATCAACTTTTTTGAAAGGCGTGCGGAATTTAATTGGAATTAGAATTGGACTTGGATGTGAAATTGGATTTGAGATTGAAATGGGGACTTTTCGTCGTCGAAAAGACATGCCCCCTAGAATTGGACCGAATAATGCCCCAAGGGCACTTTGGTCATTTTGCCTCTATTTGGGCCTAATGGGCCCGCATAATGATCGATTGACTGGATTAGGTTTGAAAAGTTGATTTGACTCGAAATATGTCCATATTGACTTGAATACAAGTCTGGACGGACTGGAGACTGCCGAGCAGGGAAAAATAGGGTGCTTATAGCTGCTCCTCTTTTTTTGTCTTTGCTTGTCGAAGATAGAAAATGATAGCATAAGAGTCCTATGTTGATCGTGAGGCGGTCAGACGGACGAATTTTGGAAATTTATGAAAACTAGAGCTTGGAAATGGATATTAGGCCCAAAAGACCTTTGAAATCAAGTCTCGGTGGGAAAAAGGGCAAAACTGCTCGAAATTGGAAACTGGCGCTCAGTGGCACCTTTGTTAAATTTGACTTGGCATCACTACTAGTGGAGCCAGGCTTGGGATCAAAACTAGCAAACTGCTGGTTCGAAATTGTTGTCAGATTTGAAGAGTTTTCAAAAAATCAAGAGCCTATGTGAGGAAATCATCTTGGACATTAAAGGAGTGCTCCCTAGGGATTTTAAAGGATTGCCAGAAGCAGACACCATTACCGTGAAAGTCGCCGGAAGAGGAAATTTGGCCGGAAAACTCCAAGAGGTGAGTTTTTTATTTTATGTTGATTTTGATGTGTAGAATTTCGTTTGAGCCATGTGAACAGTGAAAATTGATATTTTGATATGTTTTGAACACTCTCGTGAAGTTTTATTTGCATTTTGGTGCTTGTTTGATTGAATGTGAGTGATTTTGCGTGATTATGTGAAAGGGGTTTTTGCAGGAATTTGGGGTTTGTCCCTACAACCTTGGGTATTGAGTTTTCTGGCTAGGTTTTTATCCTATATGCCTTAGAAAAATGTGTTTAACAGCCATACGAAATTTCGTGATTTTTTGAAAACTTCATGAATTTTTGATTTTTTTTTTGAAAAATAGAAAAATACTTAGAAAATTAAGAAAATTAAGAAAATTTAGGAAATTGATGAAATTATCAGAGTTCAAAATTTAGAAATGTATTTTAGAAAACATTTGAAATGATTTTGAGAAATTTTATCACAACTATGAAAACCAATGATTTATTGAAACATAAAATAAGTCTTTGAAAAACTTAGAAATTTAAAAAAAAAATGTACGCGGGCGTTGGTGCTATGTGATTGTGATATTGTAGAGTGCATGGTTTGTGTTTTGTGTTGATGTTGTGGGTGTTATAAGGACCATTTTTAAGCGGAACTCTGCTAAAATTTTTTAAAATTAGGGAAAGAGTTGGAAAAGTTTTGGAATAAAATCTTTTTGAAGAAAAAGACAGAAAACCCTTGAGGTTTTAGAAAATTCATTTCGACTCAAAGTTGGAAAATCAAAATGTGTAAGAAATTCATTTTGACTCGAAAGCAGAATTTTAAAAATCAAAATGTGTAGAAAATTCATTTTGACTTAGAAGTAGAATTTTAAAATCAAAATGTGTAGAAAATTCATTTTGACTTAGAAAACAAAAAAAAAATTAGAATTTCATAAAAATTTTGGAACAGGAATTTTTTTATTTTTATCGAAGCCTTGAAAACTTTTTAAGGAAGAATTTTTTGGAAAACCTAGAATATTGATTGGAATAGACACAAGATTAGAAAAGCTTTGAGATGGATTGAAGAACTCTGAGAGTTGATTTTGAAGAATTTTTTATTATGACTCCTAGAATGAATTTTTGAAAAGAAAAACATTTTAGAATTTGATTTTCAAAAATTAATTTTGAACTGTAAGGGAATTTAGAAAGTCTTTTGAAAATAGATTTTGAAAAAGAATCTTTGGAGGAAAAAGTTTTTTGAAATATTTGGAGAAAAAGGTTAAGAATCCCTTTAAGAAGCTGAATTTAAGAAACTTTTTGAGAGTTGAGTTTTAAAAACCTTTTGAATCGGCTAAAGTAAGATCTACTGACAGCTGTGTCATTTTTTTATCTTTGGTTATCAGTATTACTATTTTGTCCTTTTGCTTTTATTTCTTATCTAAATATACCGTATATTAACACCTCTTACCTTGGCTTACTTTTTTAGGATGACAGATGTGGGCTATGACGGTTCTGAGAGGAGACGCCGCTCCAAGAAGGCTTGGACAGATTCTGTCAATAGTTCTAGTCGATCCAGGCGTTGTCGGCTATCTGTAGGACAGGCATCTTCTAGCCAGAGCGGTCGGGGGAGTAAACCACCAGTCGACCCCTTCCCTCTGGTTGAGGAAGCTTTTGAGGCGGAGATAGGTGTTGATGACGAGGTGGCAGCCTTGGTGATTAGGTGACCGGCTACAAGAGGGCCTCTTTTAGACATAGATAGACAGATGCTGATCTTGGTGATCTGGAGATACTGGATATCCCACCACTAGGAGACCTTGCCTATCATCCCAGTATTTACTCGCGACAGCATTTGACCCTCTGCGGGTACACACAGCTTTTAGAGGGGTTGTTCATCTTGTCTTCAGTACTATGCAGTGGGCCGCTCCATCTTACTGGGCTTTCTTGGCTGAGATTGGGTTTGGGGCCTTCATGGGATTACAGGCGAACTGCCTGAACCAACATCTAGTGCTGGCGCTTATTGAGAGATGGCTTGGAGAGATCGAGACTTTTCATTTTGTGGGTTTCGAGTTAAGACCCACTCCATTGGGTTGGGCTATCATCACGGGGCTTTCCTTCGTCGATCGGCGGATCACCTTACAGTCAGTCAGCAAAGCCGATGCATGCATTTTGCTAGACTTGCCCCCTCCCCAGCATTCTGCTTTCCTAGTCTCATGGCTTAGTCGGGATGACAGTACCTTTGCTGTTGAGCCACCATTTACTTGGTGAGACATCATGAGGTGGCAACTTGTTTTGTAAATCATCTTCAGTTGCTTCTGCAACAATAACAAGTCACTCGTGCCTTTTCGGTTGGTGAGTATAGCAGCTAATCTTGGGGCTTTGTCTGAATTGGATTGGGGGTCCTTCTCCTTTGATTGTTTCCTTCAATCGATACAGGTTTAGACTTCCTCTCGTTGGGGTAACATGACCGGTTTCTAACATTTTCTTATCTGGTGGAGCTATGAGTACCTACCTATTCATCACCCTGCAGTCATTGAGGATGACCTTTATGCTTATGCTCTGAGTTGGGCTCGTGATTGGGTAGCCCAGCGATCGGAGATCACTGATTTTGTGACGCTACGGGCGAACCTGGAGTTGATTAAGGCGAGGGACGTGACTTGGCGGCCCTTTATTGGGTCGGTTCACTATGTGACGGTGCGATACTTGGTCGCGTTGTCCTTATCGAAAGCTTCCTTTCTCAGCGATAATTCTTGGGAGTCCTACCTAGGAGATTGACACTGGTACCAGTTTCATGAGGAGTTCAGGTCAGTAGGAGATCCACTAGAGTACATGTTTGGAGCCTTAGTGGAAGGAGTTCCTATTCCTTATCAAGAGCGCCAACCAGGTACTGGTTTCTTGCTTCTTCCAGATACGAACTATGTTGCGCACTTTGGGGCTCATTCTACCGTTGCCTTCACACGATTTGAGGTAGTAGTCGGCGGATATGCTATTGACCAGGAGGTAGTCACCTTGTGGCACCGTGCTAGGGGATACGTGCCCCAGGTTGAGTTTACCGCAGTGAGAGACCAGAGGGACCAGTACCAGATGGAGCGGGATCAGTATCAGGTGGAGATAGCTTCCTTGACAGCTCGGTTAGTCCAGATGGGAGGTGGCAGGGTATATTGTCGTTTCCCTCCTTCTTTTCGCTCTACTGTTGTTTAGTTATTCCTTTACCTTGCTGATTCCGGTTTTGTCTTCTTTGCAGGATGCTGGTGCTTCTAGTTGTTATCCACCTCATTCGGAGCTAGGTTTCAGAGATTTCGATCTAAGGGATATTGATTTTGATCTTTGACAGATGCACCTTGTCGTAGACCCTGATCTTCTTTTGCCCCCATCTTGGAGATGTATTTAGTTTATGTTAGACAACTTTATTTTTGCAAATTTTGCATAGAGATGAATGTTTATGATTTAGATAGTTAAATGTATGAACAGACAGAGATATTTATGGTTTACGGGGATTTGGCCTTTCCTTTGGCTCAACCTTACCTTGCCTGGATGATAGCACTTCGCACCTTTCTCAACCTCTTGACCGCCTCTGATTCTCTATCTTAGGGTTAGTGTATAGGATTATTGGGATTGAAACTCTCAACTCTCGAGATTTTGGCAACAGCTTACCCAACCTTTAGTAAAGCGATAAGCAGCCAGTCTTTCAATCTGAGGAGACTTTGCTTTAGGACCGTAATGTAGGCTAGGTTATGGGGTTTTCAAAACAGCGGGATATACAGGCTCAAATTCGATGTTGCTTTGGTAGGGTTTAGATCTATGCCATCCTTGACTATTTTTTCTAGCAAGGTTAGCATCCTTTTTTTACCTTCGGCAGCGTGTCTAGCTCATTTAGATCAAGCAATCCGTTTTCAATCAGAGTGGACTTCAGTAGGGTTGTAATGTAGGCTATGGTTTTAGGTTTTTGCAAGAAGGGGTAAAGGCTCGAACCTATTGTTTCTACTGGGATTCTTTATCACCTGGGATCACCTTTAATCCTCCTCCTTTCATAGAGGGGGTTGACCTTTCTTGTAACCTTTGACCTTCTAACGGAATTGTCTAAAATTTGCCCCTTGAATTCTGGCCTTTCTATATGCTTTCCAAGATAACACGAACATTCGTTTTTTATTTTTATTTTTATTAGTATTTTTTTGGCTACTCTTTTCCTTTGCTTTTATGAAACGAACAATTCTACAACCCTTTTTTCCTTAGACCTTTTCCTTGACAATTTAATCTAACCCATTATGGGCGGTGATCCCTAGGTTAGGGTTTTCTAAAAAAAAGATAAATGACTCAACGGGTTTGACAAGGGGTTGCTTCTGACTGTATGGGAAATGAAATGAGGGCCTCCATTCACTTTGAACTAGATTGCTTGATCAATAGAGCCCTCAATGCTGCCCTAGCACGATAGAGGATGGATACCATTCCTAGAGTTCTCAATTATTGTCTGCCCCAGTGTGGGGGGCCAGCTTGGATCGGGATTAATGAGGAATATTTTGCTTTTTGCGAGGCACTAGAGGCTAAGCAAAGGAAACATAAACACATTTCTCTCTCTTTTTTATTATTATATATATATATGGGAAAAATGAAAGATGGCTCCTTTTCATCTTGATAGTCTGGCCACATATTGCTTAGCTTCGGTGTCTTGCAAGTGTTGCCTTTGGATAGTTTCCTCACTCATCTTCATCCGCTCTCTTTTTGCAAAAAGTGAATCAATCAGTGAGTGGCTAACCCATGCTATTGTATCCCTCAAGTCAATTCTTCCATAAGATAAACCATACCCTTTGCACAGGAAGTATTCATCATTCACAAGAAGAATATAAGATAACAGCAATGAATAGAAGGACTTAATCATTTTATTATGTTAGTGAAAAGCATATAGTTCTCTTTAAAGGAATAGAAATGCATATATTAATTTAGGGATGAAATGTAAAGGGATAGAAAGAGAATGAGTGAAAACACCCCTCTCTTATACGCTTTTCATGGGGATCCTTCTAATTGGGCCTTGGGATGACACCCACATCCTCGATGCTCCATCCATAGTCACGGCTACCATCCAAGGCACGGGGGGTGACAGCTTCTTCTAGAACTCTGGGCAAGTTGGCCGTGATGGTGCAATTGTTAGCTTCATTGACCTCCTTGATGTCCTTGGCGGTAGATTTTTCTGTAAACAAAATGGCTAACTCGCCTCCTCCCAACTCGAATGGCCTTGTTGGTGCCTTTGGCTCTTCTAGGTCCTAGCCTATGTCCTCATAGTCACACTTGGTTACAGGCTTAGGGTTCTTTAATAAGTCATGTTCAGCCGCGGCATACTTCGGGTGTAAAGACTCAGCGCCTCTCCATCAACAGCCACATTTTTAGCAAGGTCTTCTCTTAGAAGCATTGGCTCCTCAACTCGCCAATCAGAAGAATCCGGCACCTCATTAGGGTTATAGAGATAGATTGGGCATAATGGGAGATTCTCCTCCTAGTGATCCTCTTCATCAGTCTCCCAGTCTTCGATCATAATCACATTTAGTTTGTTTTCATCCGCTATTCCTCTAATATCAAGTTGACAGCATGGTCCGGTAGAGGATTTGCCAGTTGCAAGTTAATGGTCTTATTGTCTATCAGGTCTTGAATTTTGTGCTTGAGAGAGAAGCAGTTTTCGGTGTCATGCCCTTGGCCACTCGAATGGTATTCACAAGTGAGGGTGGCATTGAAGGTTGCAGGTAGAGGGCTTGGCAATAGATGAGCAGGTATGGGCTTCAAGATGTTGTTCTTCAGAAGGTTATGGTAGGCCTCAGTTTGGGCTAAGGTATTAAAGCTATGGATTCGTCGGGCAGGTCTATTAAAGTTAGGTTATGCCCCAGCAGGGCCATAGTTAGGGGTTGGAGCATGCATGGTTAACGTGGGTAAGGGTAGGATAGGGTGTGATTGTAGTCGTAGACGGTGTGGGGGTCGTTGGCCAGGCAAGATGGCAGACACCTCGCTTTTCTTCTTGATTATTCCCCTCATAGTAGCCACGTTCTTAGCTATGTTAGCAGAACTTTCTTTAGTCTTTGCAAAGGGGTCTGTTATCCTCCCTGTTTTAAGACCATTTTTTGTCATCGCTCCTTGCATGATGAGCTTAGAGAAGCTTTTCCCTACGCTTGTGCAGAGCTTCTCGTAGTATATACCTTGGAAAGTATGTATGAATAGTTGCACGTACTCCTTCTCTTCCAATGGGGGATTGACTTGTGCGGATTCGCCTTATTTGGATTCGATGTCTAGGAGGTCACAGAGAAACCTTGTTGATTGATTGCCCCTTGTCTTCTTGACAATCATATCTTCGTGAGAATAGAGGGATTGAGGCCCCTCTTATGGAATGACTTGAAATGCATGTAATGATTCCTTAGGGCTACGTGGGAACCCCTAGGGTTTGGGTAGGTTTCATGCAAGGGAGAGTGGCCTTGGTGTCACTCTTGATGGGTTGATCATGTGCATGAGAATACAGTGACTTGAGTTATTTTAGAACTCTCGTCTTGATATGGAATATTGAATACATGAATATGGATGCAAAGAGCGTAAGGAGAGAGAATGCAATTGAAGTAAATATGCATGCATGAACAGTTAGATATGCATTATAACAGTAAGAGTACAGTCATTATAACAATAGGAATAAACAGGTACAAAGGAAAGTAAAGTGGTCGCCCTTTCCTCCATGGTTTTGGAAAACGGTGTGCGTGTCCTAAATTCGGTAGAGGTTCGGCTATGCATGGTATCTATATGAGCATGAGGTTGAGGGTTTACTAATGCGTCCTAAAAAGGCTTGGCGCCTAGATCTTCAAACCTAAGCCCACTCCCCGAGGTGGTGCCATTATCGGTTGGTGATCTGAGTGGGGGAACCATCAAGAGGCCGTAGGCAAAAAAACTGACACATCATCTTGCCCACAACCAATATACCGTTCTCCCTTCTAACTAGAAGGTACAAATCAAGGTAGAGACTGCAAATATGCAGAATGCAAGTGTATGTGCAGTGCATGTGTGATTTTTAAAAATTGGAGGAAAGGGTCCAACAACTCCCATCCATCCTGTCCAATCCATACATTCATGCACGACAGTTAATATAACATGAAATAAATTTGTGAACAAGGGTCCACCTCCAAAACAAATATGCCACAGCTAGTATGCGGATAACAAACTTAATGCAAGATAATATGAATGGAAATAAATTAGATGTATATTTTTGAAAACAACTTAGAAAATTTGATTTTAGAAATTTTAGAGTGGATAGGATTGGACACATTAATTAAAGACTTTACATTGGTGAAGGGTGAAAAGACATGACAATGGCCTAACCCTCTAAGTGTCCCCAGTGGAGTCACCAACTATCGTACCCTATTTTTTTGCAGCCGAAAAAGACAAGTGAGAAAAACATAGTACTCTCTTGTTAGAACTCATCCTCCTAGAAGGACGAGTGCGACTAGGTTTGAATTGAAAATTAATTTGAATAAAGGCTTTTGGAAAACATTTGGAGTCGCCATCTAACTTGATTAAGGTGAGTTAGGTCACCTAAAAACTAAGCACAATCCGAAGATCACACTTAGGGTTTTTGAAAAAGGTTTTGGAAAACTTCCTTAAGAGAGGGTTTTTAAGAAAACGGATTGTTTGGCAACCTTTGAAAAAATATAAGCCCTTTTTGAAAATAACTCAATTTTAGTCTTTGAAAATAATGATTTAGATTCGGAGGTTGGTTACTTGTAGGGAAGACGTACTAAGCCGTCACCATACTCTGCCCTTGCGGTACCTACATTTTTATTCACCTTAGGTTCACTCATTAGAGTCTTTGATTAATAAGTGTCCAATACTATCCACTTTTGAAAAGAATGTTTAAAAGAATAATGCATGATATGTTAGTGCAAGAAAAAGAGTTTAACTTTAAAAATAGACTTGGAAAAGAGATTTGTGATTTGGAAAGACTTAATTTGAAACTTGAAAGAAGGATTGAAGAATTGGAAATAGATTGAAGATTTGAAAAATAAATTTTAGAATTAGAAACTTGAAATAGATTATAGAATTGGAAACTTGAAAATAGAAACTTGAAAACGGTTATGACCGCACCCATGACGGTTGCCTACATATCCGTTTGTTGGGAATCAGGTCATTCGTAGTTCGAACAGGAGTTTGATTGAAAATAGAAGATTTTGATTGGAAAAAGAAATTGAGTTGGAATTTGGATTGGAAGATTAGAAAATTTGAACTTTGAGTGGAAGATTTGAAAAAATTGGTTTTAGAAAGCTTGGTTTTAGGAAACCTAGACTTAGGAAAGATGGAACTTAGGAAAGACTTGAGGTTTAAGAAAAATTGGACTTGACTTGGAAGGGTTTTAGAAAAGATTTCACTCAAATGTTGGACTTGGAAGATTAGGGAAAGATTGGATTTAGGTAAGGTTCGAATTAGGAAAGTTTCAAAATAGGAAAGTTCCGATTTAGGAAAGTTTCATTTTAGGAAATATTTCGAATTAGGAAAGTTTACAATAGGAAAGGTTTTGAAATTGGAAATTTTTGCATTTAGAAAGTTTTAACTTAAGAAAGTTTCGAATTTAAATTTGACTTAACAAAGTTTTGGATTTGAAAATATTTGAAATTTAGAAAGTTTAGAATTTTAGAAAGATACAAAGTTTGAGTTTTAGAAATACTTAAAATTAGGAAAGGTTTGAGTTTAAGAAAGATTTGAAAATTTAGATTTGGAAAGTTGAAATTTGGAAAGGTGTGAAATTAGGAAAGGTTGGAATTAGGAAGATTAAGTAACTTAAAGTTTAAGGAAAAATTTGAAAGTTTAAGTTTTGGAAACTTAAGGTTAAAGAATATGAGATTAGGAAGGATTGGATTAGGAAATGTTTGGATTAGGAAAGATTGGGATCCATATTTCCTAAAACAAGAGATTGGATTTTATTTCTAAAAGGATGTGATTTGATTTTATTTCAAAAAGCGGAGGATTGGATCTAGTTTCATAAATGGGAGATTGGATTTGGTTTCCTAAAATGGAGGATATGATTTGACATGGAATTGGAAAGATAAAGTTTTGAAAATCCTAGATTTGGAAATCTATGATTTGATGTAAAAAAAATAAAAAAAATAGGTTTTTAGAAATTTATAATTTTGATGTATAAAGGACGTTTTGGAAACCTAGGTTTTGAGGCAAGATAGGAAATCATGTTTTAGGAAAAAAAATTAGGGTTTTCTAATCATGGCTCTAGGGTTTGACTTGGACTTCAAGGAAAGAGATTTTTGAAAAGTAGAACTTTGGAAAGAGTTTCTGGAAAGGAAACTTGAAGAGTGTTTTTTAGAAAGCAAATTTTTCAAAAGAGTTTCTGAGAAGGAATTTGAAAAGAGTTTTTAGGAAAGTAAGTTTTGTGAAGGGAATTTTTAGAAAGCAATTTTGGAAAGGAGATTGGAGAGAATTTTTAGAAAGTATATTAGAGAAGAGATTTTAGAAAGTAGATTTGAAAAGAGATTTTGGAGAATATTCAAAAAGTGGTTTTGGAAAGTAAATTTGAAAAGGAATTTGAATGCGGACTTTTGCAAGCTTCTAAAAATATTTCACTTTTCTAAAACAATTCTAACCATAAGAAGATTAGAACCATTCTAGAATTGTGGTTGTGAAAACAACAAGGATTTGAAAATATGGACCATAATAGTCACTTCAAATGGAATACTTTCCTAAAGCAACCCTAACCATGGAGTGGCTAGAATCACCTTAGGATTGTGGTTTCGAAAACAAGTTTTGAAGAAGAAGATTTGAACACAAGTTTTGAAAACGATTTTGATGCAAGTTTTGAAAACAATTTTCGATGTAAGTTTTGAAAACAAGTTTGAAAACAATTTTTGGAGAGGTGTATGATCATGATATACACAATCCAAGTTGGGGTCATGAACATACAAGGTTAAAGGCTTCACCATATAATCAAGGGGGCCAAACCCACGTGGTCTTCAGTTAGACTAAGAGAAAGTCCCCGACACGGTGATTTCAGTAGCCTAATTCTACATATGAACCGGGGAGTCCCTTGTTTCAAGCATGCAAGAAGGGGGGGGTAGAAGATGGGGATTAAAATAGAAGAAAACCCAAGTGGGTTAGGAGAGAAAAGAGAGAGGGGGGAATTGCGTAAACGTAAATAGGAAGTCTACCTTATGTCTTCTTTGTTTTGCTTGGTTTTGCTTGCTTGCTTTATTTCAGTCTATGAAAGGTTCCAACTTGCAGCACTTTAAATATTCAATGGAGGCTTTGGAGGCTAGTATATGAGTGTATATGAGTGTATGTGGTGTGCTGTCACGGGTACCCAAAAATAAAACTGATACCCAAAAACAATTATGTGGTGTGCTGTCTTACACCACAAATTTCTTTTCGAATGTTGGCCGCCCTTGAAGCTGGAAAATATTTCTCCAAAAATATTTTTTTCATCTTGTTCCATGTGGTAATACTTCCACAGGGTAGATAATAGAGCCAATCCTTAGCCGAATCCTTTAAAGAAAACAGAAAAGCTCTTAATTTAATTTGCTCTTCAGTCACCCCCGTGGGTTTCATACACGTGCATACTACATGAAACTCCTTTAGATGTTTGTGGGGATCTTCACCTGCAATTTCGTAAAAAGTGGGCAAGAGATGTATTAATCCAGATTTTAATTCAAAGTTAGTAGGAACATCTAAAGTAGGGAATGTTATGCATAAGGGTTGTTGATTCAGATCAGGTGCAGCAAGTTCTTTCAAAGTTTGATTTCCAGCCATGACTTCCTCCTCTCCTAAATCAGAATCGCTAGCAAATAGGGAATCAAGAGCTAGATCGTTCTTTACAGAATTTCTCCGAGCTTCCCTTTTTGACCTATGTAAAGTTCTCTTAATTTCTGAATCGCACTGCAAATCACCTTGATTAGAAGATTGAGTTATGCTCATAAACACTCAAGAAAACTCTAACCAACCTTGAAAAACAATTCAAAAAAAAAATCTAGAGTAATGAAATTAATTGAAATATCTTTTTTCTTCGAATGAAATAAAGATTACAAGAAGTACAAAAATTAACTAAAATCACCCTTAGGAACGACGCCAAAATTTGGTGTGCTGTCGTGGGCACCCAAAAATAAAATCGATACCCAAAAACAATTATGTAGTAGTGTGAGTAAGGATCGTTCTCACAAAGAGTGTTTAGTCTAGTTTTATGCCATGTGAACAAGGATTGGGGGGTTTTGGATTTAATAAAAATAATTTTAATAATCACAATTACGAAACAATTCAGATTGAAGTATTGAAATCAATCAGAAGAACAAACCTTGATCTAGGTCAACATCCACCATCGGAATTTACAACTGATCATTGATGCAAACATATCAATTCACACATTGAATATTCATCGTCGAAATTATTTTCCTATCTCTCCTTAGTCATAGTTAATCAGAAATAAGCGATATGATTAACCCTAACTATTAAACAACCTAGGATAAGCACACAAGGTTTAATCTATTATCAGCCTTAAAAATTAGAGAGATCGATGAAACTAAACAACACAAGCACACGTGGTTGTATTTAATTTAGTCGAACACCCTTCCTAAGACATAATAATTCCCAACGCAGTAAATCATGAAATCTCAGTTGCTTCACAAATCAGAGGAATCAAGCAATTGCGGATTTGATATCTAACTCAGCAGTAGATTGTAATGATTAATAAACTAGTAGGCCTCCTAGTGATTAAACAAGACAATCATGAAAATATGCACAGAAGAACATCTGATACTCAAAGCATAAATTGAATAATGAAAATAAATTAGATCTCACAGTTTATTATTAATTCCGAGGTTTCTATCTCCTTGGACCAAGATTCAGAGTTTAGCCACATAGGGCCATGAAAACAACTCAAATAATGACTTGAATAATACAAAAAATGTCAACAACCCTAAAAACAAAATAGTCCTAGCATTTATAGACTTCTGAAAATCTGCAGCTGCGTACGACTGTTCGATCACCTTTGCCACCGTTCGAACGCATCAAACTACCATTTGAATGGTTTGTCGAATGCACTTTGAATGGTAAAACCTGCTCTCTGAATCTTTTGAATGCTCTTCGAACCTGAACTTGACGTGTATCCATTTGACATAGCATTTGAACGCATACTCAACCGTTCGAACACTTTTTGGGACCGTTCGAACGCTTCTTCAAATGCTGCTTCTAATCTCGCGCGAATTCTCCACTTTTAAGCTGGGATCTTCTTATTGGGCATTTCATAGCACCCTAAGTCAAAATATAAGAATAGTGAGTATCTTTAGGTACCAAGTAAGTATCAAAGATTAAACATTAAGGGAGAAAAATATGACATTTGCATTCTCATCAGTATGTATGCTAGGGTTAAGTGTATGGAGGCTAAGGTTTGAAGAACCTAAAGGGAACTAGGGTTTGGATGGACTTCGAGCTCTGTATATCGAAGAGCAGAGTTCTTGGATTGAGTTTGCAAACCTTTTTTAGTGTTGGAGGAGGCTCTGTATTTATAGACAGAAGATTAACCTGGCACCGGTTGTAGTGGCACAAGGCAAAGTTTCCTTCTGGTGCCACTAAGTCCAATTTTTGGCTTGGCGCCACTGCTGGTGGCACTAGCCACTTAGGAAAGTTTTAAGGTTGGCAAACAATGTATTTTCAAAAGATTTAGGACATTTGTACTAGTGACTACCATGCAATTTTTAGCCTGGCTTCACTTGGAGTGACTCCGGAAGGTCCAGGAATGATTTAAAGGGTCGGGAATGGCTCATAGGGCAAGAAAGGGACATGAACCCTTAGAATAGTGTCTCAGAGGTAGTAGACTTGAAAAATGATCTCAAGATTTTGTTGGAGGGGTTGACTAGGCCATTAGGGGCAAAACAGTCAATCGGGCCGAAAAGCTGCTGGGATGAACTAGGAATGTCCCAAAAGAAGACTGGAAGCTTGGAAACATTAGCAAGAATGTTCCAAGAGGTGGCTGATTTGATACCCAAAGCCAGTGCGGTCGGAAGAGGCAACCGGCCTACCAAGGGCAAAATAGTTATTTTACACTAAGGTTGCTGGAACTGGCTCGGAATGACCTAGAAATGTATTGGAAGACCAGGGATACTATCAGAAACATCCCCGAGAGGTTACCGATTTGATATCCAAAGCCGGTTGGTTCTCAGGGCACTCGGATGCCTATGGGCAAAATGGTCATTTTGACCAGAGCATCTCGGAATTGGCCCGAAACTGACTGAAAGGCACTTAAACATGCCGGATCGTCTTTGGGATGACCTTGGAAGGGTGGACTTACCGTTTTGAGGACTTAGGCACTTTATCAAGAAACGTGCCGAAAATGGCCCTAAGGGTAGTTTGGTCATTTTTCACCGGAGTGGGCTAGCAAAAATTGGTGTTGACTTGGGTTTTGAGTGTTTTCGTCACTCTGACGGCAGTCCCATAACATAGGCGTTTGTTGGCAATTCCCAATGTGAGTGTTTTTGCCACTCTGCCGGTTGCGTTGTTTACGAGTACTTCCGTTACTCTAACGGTTCGCGATCATTCTAGAGACTGCCTGATCTTAGGAAGCTGCTAGGTGGACTTATCGCTTGAGAAATCAACTTTCTCGAAAGGCATGCCGAAACGAACATTCTTAATTGGCAGCCTAACAGGCGCCAAAGGTGGACTGTTTTACCATCTCGGGGACTTGGGGTCTCGTCCCGGTTGATAGGTTTGAAGGGATTTACCATTCCGAAGATTTCTCTCAGAAAATGTGCCGGATAGGATGGACTTACCGCCCTGAGGAATCAACTTTCTTGAAAGGCGTGCTGAATTTAATTAAAATTGGAATTGGACTTGAAATTAGATTTGAGATTAAAACGGGGACTTACCATCTTTGAAAAGACATGCCCACTAGAATTGGACTGAACAATGTCCCAAGGGTACTTTGGTCTTTTTGTCTCTATTTGGGCCCAATGGGCCCGTGAAGCGATTGATTGATGGAATTAGGTTTGAAAAGTTTATTTGACTCGAAATATGTCCATCTTGACTTGAATTCAAGTTTGGACGGACTGGAGACTGTTGAGCGGGCAAAAATAGGGTGCTTACAGTTGGGGGTTTACTAAAAAGCTCGGTTCCCGAACTTTCAAACCTCTGGCATCCACCCCCGAAAGGGTGAACTCCATCTTTGGTTGGTGGTTCGAGCAGGGGAACTATCAAGAGACCGTAGGCTGAGAAACTAACACAGCATCCGCCCACAGTCAATATACTATTCCCCCTTCTATCTAGAAGGGTAGTAACTAGGTAGTATATGTAAAATGCAAATGCAAGTGAGCATACTAAATGTGTGCGGAATTTTTGAAAATAGAGGAAAGGACTCAACAACACACATCACATCCTGTTCATTCATCACATACATGGCAATTAATAAGACATGAAATAAAATGTGAACAAAGATCCACTTGCAAAAGAAAAATGCAAAGAGTTAGTAACTTTTCAAAAAACTCAATGCGAGGTAAAATGGATGGTTAATGCAAGAGTATGAATGTAAGCAATGAATGCAAGTGATGGCACTTATTTGAAAATCATTTTGGAAAATAAGATTTGTTTTGGAAACTCAGACAAATTTGAGAAATGGATGAAATTGGACAAAGTAACCAGAGATTCTAGGTGAGTGAAGGGTGAAGAGACATGTTAATGGTCTAACCCTCTAAGTCTCCCTAGTGGAGTCGCCAGCTATCGTGCCTCGATTTTTGACCAAAGTCCTTTCGGCTAGGAAAAAAGCACGGAACTCTATCATTAGAACTCATCCTCCTAGAAGGACGAGTGTGACTAGGTTTGAACTTGAAATTGGTTTGATTAACGGCTTTTTGAAAAAAATAGGAGTCACCACCTAACTTGATTAAGGTGAGTTAGGACATCTAAAACTAAGTATAATTCGAAGATTAAACTTAGGGTTTTTAAAAAAGGTTTTGAAAAACTTCCTCAAGAAAGGGCTTTTACGAAAATAGGTTGTTTGGCAACCTTAGGAAAGTTTTAACTCCATTTTGGTCCTTTGAAAATAACTCCATTTTAGTCCTTTGAAAACAGAAATCTATGGTCCGAGGGTTGGTTACGTGTAGGGAAGATATCCTAAGACATCACCCTACCCCGCCCTTTCGGTACCTACATGTCTAGTCACCCTTTTGTTCATTCACAAGAATAACCAGTTACTATTATCCACTTAACATCTACTTTAGAATTTTTTAGAACGGGGTTTAGTTATTACTTTTTGGATAAATGATGCATGATGCAAGTCTAGAGGAAAAATGTTTAAAAACATGAAAGCTTTGAAGGATTTTTGAGACAAGGATCTTGAATTGACAGAGAGTTTTGGAAGAGGACTGGGATTGGAATTAAAGTTATGACCGTACCATTTTAGGTTGCCTACGTATCTCATTTGGCGAGAATCAGGTCATTCGTAGTTCGGGCAAGAGCCCGATGGAAAATAGGCGCCTTAGGGTCTTTGGAATGTTTTGAAGACACATTGAGGTCTTTGGAAAGTTTTTGAAGACGCTTTGAGGCCTTTGAAAAGTTTTTTAAGATGCTTTGAGGTCTTTGGAAAAAGAGAACTTGTGAGTTTGATTTGAAATCGGATATTGGAGTGTTCTGAAATAGAACTTTAAAACTCTTGAAATGGGATTTTGAAGTATTTTAAAATGTTTTTGGAACAACTCAAGAGAGTTTTGGAAGTGCTTTGAAATAACTCAAGAGGGTTTTGAAGTTTTGTTTTAAAAACCTTGGAAATAGGGTTTTGAAGTGTTTTAATAAATTTGTCTTCGAAAAGCTTTTGAAAGTGGTTTTTAAAAACACCTAGGGCTTTGGAATCCTAATATGGACAACCTTGAAGCGTACTAACCTAGGTTGGGTTAACTTAAAGTTAACTAACTTAGGTTGGATTGACCTAGGATTAACTATCTAGAGTTAAGTTAACTTAGGGTTAATAGGGACCTAGGGTTAATTAACTTGGGTTAGGTTAACCTAGGGTTGGTCAACTAGGGTCAAGTTAACGTAGGGTTGGATTGAACTAGGGTTAACTAACTAGGTTTTAGTTAACATAGGGTTAATTAAGTAGGGTTTAGTTAACCTAGGGTTAATGTGACCTAGGATTAACTAACTTGGGTTAGGTTAACCTAAGGTTGGACAATTAGGGTAAAGTTAACCTAGGGTGGATTAAACTAGGGTTAGTTTGACCTAATGTTGGGAGGTGGTTTTGGAAAGGCAAATCATGTTATGCAAAGGATTTTTGTAAATACCTTTTTGAGGATCATTTTCATGAAAATTTGACTCTAGGCAAGAATATGGTTTACATAGTTGGTGCTTGAAAAACATTCCAAAGAAGGTTTCTTTAAGACCATTATAATCTTTATCTTGAAAAGAGTAGGAATTTTAAAAATCAATACAATAATGACAACTTTTTAGAAAACTATTTTTAATGCGAAAATGAAGAGGATGAACTTTTAATAACCATTTTTGATAAGAAGATTTTGAAAATTATTTTTAAAGGAAACCATTCTAATAAGTTAGGATTCCGATGACCAATATAAAGGGAGACCACTCAATAGAGGGTTCTATGGGGCCATTCCAGCCACTAAACTTGAGGGAATAGAAACCTTGGGAATTAGAGAGTTTGAAAACCATTTTTATGCAAGTTGGAATGCAAGGATGCAAAAATGTGAGTTAGGGGTTAATGAGGAAATTTTCTAAGGCATAATTTTTTAGAGCCTCATTCTAAGCTTCAAGGGACCAACTCTTTGAACCACTTTGAAAATGGCATAGAAATGAGAATAGTGTAAGTCTTGGAAAACATGGTTATAAACATGAAAATAAAGCTAAGCACACAAAACATGAACAAGAAAGCCATATGCAAGGGGGTCATGAACTCATACAAGGCCTTAGACTTAAGCACATAATCAAGGTGCTCGAAGGCCATATCATTAAGATACTTGAACTTGATCTTGGATGGACTTGGAAGGGGCTGGAATGAGGCTTTCTATGGCATGAAGGGCCTTGTAGGTGAGGCGTATGGGTTAGAGTGAGGTGAACAATAACCTAAGTGTTTAGAGAGAGGAGTATATGGTGGGTTTCGAATTTCTGGAGCTATTTGTGCAGAGTTTCGCCACAATTTTCAATTTTGGAATATGCAAAGGGGGAGGCTTGTATTTATAGGCAACCCTGGAGAGACCTGGCGCATGTAGTACATTCACCTGGGCAAAATTTGCCTTGGTGCATGTGCTACATGTGTCAGTATTGTTCCATTGGCAGAATGCCATATGGCACTCATTGTGTTGGCTAAATCTTAACGGCTAAGCAAAGTTTGATCGATCTTATCAAAATCTGGGCACATATAGCATATACTCCACTGCTGGGAGTGTTTGTTTAAACTTTGCCTCGATAATTGTGCCATTTAAGATGGTTTCGGAAGAATCGGTTACATCCATAGTGTTCTCTTAGGGTTTATCGTGAACTTCTGAGTTTTTGAAAAGTCTGAACAATGTTCCAAAGTGTGAGATATCGTGTCGAGAAGTGTGCATGGAGTCACATTTTTGTAGAGAGTCTGTGATATGCTCCGTGGGGGTTTAAAAGTAACTGTTTGTGTGATGTATGATCGAGGCCTTCGGGAAGTGTTCTCTCCGTTTGGACTATACTGATGGAAAGTACTTTGGAAATACTTTTAGGAATTCCCTAATTTACGCATTTCTCAAGTCGTTTGATGGTGTGTTATAATTAGGGAATCGAAAAAAAAAGTCAATATTGGCGGAGTGTTTGCAAGACACTCCAGGAGTTGCTGAAAGTAGCAATTTTTTAGCTATGCGATGAGAAACTTTGGGGAGCGATCTATCTGACCGAGCTGTATTGATGGAAAGACCTATGAACAAGCTTTCGGGAATTCCCTGGTTTACGCATTTCTTAAGTCATTTGATTGTGCGTTATAACCAGGGAATTAGAGAAAAATCAATCTTGGCTGAGCGTCTGCGAAACGCTCTAAGGAACTTTCATTGAGTTTGAGGTGTTTAGTGTCATAAGGTCTTTCTTAGGTTAAATAGGGGTGCATGATAAGACCCACCATTCAATATTCTAGGACCAGTGCAGTTTTTAAGGCGCGTTTGGGTTGCCAGGGGCAAAATGGTCATTTTGATTGAGTTTAGTTGAAAAAGGCTAGGAATGGACTGGAGTGTCATGTTAAGCTTGCCAGGTCATTCAGGGATGATCCCGGAAGAGTTTTTCACTATTTGGTGGGATTTGTGTTGTTCTAGGGCGTCCAGGACTAAAATGGTCATTGTGACCAGAGTTAGCGCGGAATGGGACCAGAGTTTGGATATAATGGCGTGTTAAGTATGCCCAACTGCTTAGTAACACTTTGGAAAGAATGGACTTACCATTTCGAGGGATTTTAAACTTTCTTAAGACGTGCCTAGATGCCCAAGGGGCAAGTTTTGTCGTTTTTCACCCATGTCGGACTAGCAGGCACCAGTGTTAACCTAGGTGTTGGTTCCCGAGACTGCCCAGTCTAAAAAAACTACCTGTATGGTGTTGGTCTTTGAGATTGTTCGGTCTCAGAGAGTTGCCTGCAGGGTGGTGTCAGTTTCTGAGAACACCTGGTCTCAGAAAGCTACCTGCGAGGGTGGTGTTGGTCTCTGAGAACATCTGGTTTTGGAGAACTACCAAATAACGGACATTCTACATTAGCGGGCTAGCAGGCACCAGAAGTGAACCGTTTGGAATTTGATAAGGTGTTGGTCCCCAAGATCGCTCGATCTCGAGAAGCTACTTAGATGGTGTTGGTTTCCTGAGACTACTTGGTCTCGGAAAGCTGTCTGGAATGCTTAGGGGCATGATGGTATTTATGGCTTCAGATGAACCTTATGGGACTGGGAAGCAACTAGTTGACTGGATTGGAGTTTGAAAGACCTTTCTTGGGCTTGCATGCACTGTGATGTTTGAAAACGGGATCCCGTTGGGCCGAAGATTGCCAAGTGGGCAAAAATGGGGTGCTTACAAGGGTGATGAATGAAAAACTGTCTTTGAAACTAAATATGGATGGTATGAGTGGTTGGTTATGCCTTTTGGTCTAACTAATGCACCAAGTATATTCATGAGGTTGATGAATCATTTATTGTGCGTGTTTATAGGCAGATTTGTTGTGGTCTATTTTGATGACATTTTAGTGTATAGCAATAGCTTGGATGAGCATATTGATCATTTGCATTGTGCTCTTAATGTTTTTAGGAAAGAAAAACTATATGCGAATTTAAAGAAATGTTCCTTTTGCATGGACAAAGTTATGTTTCTTGGTTATTTTGTTAGCACGAAAGGAATTGAGGTGGATGTGAAAGAGGTAAAGGCTATCAAGGAATGGCCCACACCTAAGTTAATCATAATGGTAAGAAGTTTTCAAGGTTTGGTTAGTTTTTATCGACAATTCATCAAAGATTTTAGTACACTAGCCGCACCACTCAATGAAATTGTCACAAAATCTACGGGCTTGAAATGGGGTAGTGAGCAAGATTGTGCATTTCATAAGATTAAAGAAAGGTTGGGGGTGCTCCTTTATTAACGTTACCTAATTTTTCTAAAACTTTTGAGATTGAGTGTGATGCCTCAAAAATATGTATTGGAGTTGTTCTGATGCAGGAGAAGCGGCCAATAGCCTATTTTAGTGAAAAGCTAAATGGGGTAGCTTTGAACTACTCGTCATATAACAAGGAGTTTTATGCATTGGTGCGAGCATTGGAGACTTGGCAACATTACCTTTGGACGAAATGATTTGTCATACATACCAAACATGAGTTATTGAAGCACTTGAAAGGATAAGGTAAGTTGAATAGAAGGCATGCTAAGTGGATGGAATTCATTGAGACATTCCCTTACGTAATCAAATATCAACAAGGTAAGGAAAACATTGTGGTTGATGCATTATCAAGAAGGTATGTCTTTGTCTCTACTTTAAATACAAATTTATTAGAATTTGAATATGTTAAGGAATTCTATGCTAAGGATGATGACTTTGCTAGTGTGTATGGAGCATATGAAAAGGCAGCGTTTGGTAAGTTATATAGACTAAATGGGTATTTGTTTAGAGAGAATGGACTTTGTGTGCCTAATAGTTCTATGTGAGAGTTGTGTGTGCGTGAGGCACATGAAGGTGGTTTGATGGGTCATTTTTGTATAAGAAAGACTTTAGACATGTTACATGAACATTTATTTTGGCCAAAGATGAAACGTGATGTGGAGAGAATTTGTACTAAATGCATTACATGTAGGCATACCAAATCTAGAGTCTTACCACATGGATTATACACTCCTTTAACTGTACCTAGTGCGCCTTGAATAGATATTTCTGTGGACTTTGTTTTAGGCTTGCTTAGGTTAAGGAAAGGAATGGATTCAATTTTTGTGGTTGTTGGCAGGTTTTCTAAGATGGTACATTTCATCTCTTGTCATAAAACCGATGATGCAACCTACATTGCTGATTTGTTCTTTTGAGAGATAGTATGACTCCATGGTGTTCCTAGGAGTATTGTATCTGATCATGATGTTAAGTTCCTTAGTTATTTTTGAAAAGTTTTGTGGGAAAAGTTGGGAACTAAATTGTTATTTTCGATTACTTGTCACCCCCAAACAGATGGACAAGCCGAGGTAGTGAATAGAACTTTATCTAGTTTGTTGCGTACTATAATTCAAAAGAACTTGAAAAATTGGGAGGATTGTTTGCCATTAATTGACTTTGCATATAATCAGAGTGTTCATTCTATCATTGATTTTTCACTATTTGAGATTGTTTATGGTTTTAATCCACTGACTCTTTTGGATTTATAGCCTTTTTTAGTTAATGAAAGGACTAGTTTGGATGGTCAAAAGAAGGCTGAGATGGTGAAGAAACTCCAAAAAGTTATGGCAACACATAGAGAAGAAAAATGAGCAATATGCCACCAAAGCCAACATGGGCCGTAGATGAGTCATCTTTGAATTGGGTGATTGGGTTTGGGTGCACATGAGAAAGGAAAGATTTTTAACCCATAGGCGGTCCAAACTACATCCTAGAGGGGATGGTCCATTTCAATTCCTTGAGTGGCTCAATAATAATGCCTACAAGTTAGATCTTCCAGGTGAGTATAACATTAGTGCTACATTTAATGTTTCTGATCTTTCTCTTTTTTATGTAGGTGACGATTCGACGATGAATCCTTTTGAAGAAATAGGAAATGTTGATAATCAATAAGCACCATTAAAGGATCCATTATATGTTCCAGTTGGGCCTACTAGAACTGCAAGATCCAATAAGATCAAAGAAGCAAGTAATGGACTTATTCATAAGATTTGGGTTAATTCTAAAATGAAGCATTTCGAGCTTGGCCTAAAGGAAGATGAAGGCATAATAAATTTAATTCAAGCTATTAATGGGGCTGATTAGTAATTTTTTGACTTGGCTCATTGATTGGCAGATTGTCCATCAATGAGGGGCTGATTTGTAGTCTTTTGAGTAGTCTTTTTAGTAGTTTTTTGACTTGGCTAATTGATTGGCTGATCGCCCATCAATTAGGGGCTGATTTGTTGTGTTTTGAGTAGCCTTTTAACTTAATTAATTGATTGGTTGATTGCCTATCAATTAGGAGCTAATTTGTAGTTCTTTTTTCTCAACCATGTTCTATAAATAATATGCACTCTTTGTAATGAAAGGATATTGAATTGAGATAAATAAAAAAAAATATGAGTGTTATTTCTTCTATTGGTTCTTCAAAGAACTTGTGAATTTATCAAGGATTCTTCCTTGTGGCATTCAAATTTTTATATATTCGATTCGTGATTCCATATAATCATTAGGCCGGGATAAGTTAATCTATACCTTCAGTTCGCATTTCAATTATAAGTGTTGGGTCGGGGTTTTCTTTCAAAATCGGACTTTTAGCTTTCTTAGGCAAGTATTATGATATTGTTATTGGGTCTTAATGTGTGTTGGTTGAGTTTCGTATCAAAAGCCTTATAGAAAGATTTGCATGAATAACAACCATTAGCAATTGGATCAGAAGGTGCATTACGTATAGTAAACATTAAATCCTTTAGACTTTTAGATTCCCATTGAAAAATGTGCCTTCTGAATAATAATTCCCATGTGTCTCTTTCAATATTGAAACATGATCCCACATAAGCATCTTTCTGCTGGAGAGAGCATAATGCTTGGGAAAAGAGATTTTAAGAGGATTGTTGCCTACCCACACATCATGCTAGAAGCTGACCTAATCTCCATAGCCTAATTTAAGATGGAGATTGAATGATAAGATGGAACTTAGAGCATCCCTATTGCTTCCAACAAATAGAATATTAAACTAAATCATAGAAAACTTGCTGTGTTGAGTTACTTTGGGGTACTAGTCCATTAGATTAATATCATACTTTGCACAAACTATCTTCCTCCAAAGAGCCTTCTTTTCTCCACCAAACCTCCACCATCACTTTGTAAGAAGAGAGAAATTCTTGGCCTTCAGGGAAGGAATGCCCAACCCTCCATAAATCCTGCTTGTAGTTATCTTGCTCTAGAGAACACATCTCACTTTCTTCTTTACTTCATTGTCTCCCCATAAGAATTTCCTCTGTAACTCCTCTAGTTCCAAATAGACCTTTTGAGGCATTTTGTAAAGGGAAAGGTAATAGAGAGGGAGGTTTGCTAAGGTTGCTTTGATTAGAGTGATTCTCCCCCCATGGAAAGTTGCTTCCTGTTCCATGTTGATAACATTTTCTTGAAACTTTCCATCACTCCATCCCAAGATTTTATTAGCCTTGAATTGGCTCCTAACTTTAGGCCTAGGTATTTCATAGGAAAGGGAGCACACCTACATTGAAACACTTCTGTCACTTCATTCAAAAAGTAGGATGATGTTAGGTCAATTGGCCATTTGTGCATTGTTTAGATGAGTTAACTGAGATTGATTGTTTTTTAGTATATGTAATTATACTCAAAACAAACTCAAAAGTCAAGGAAACAAAGAAAAATAACCTAGGAGGCGCTCATTTTTCAAAGGCCCTAGGCAACCCCGCTCTAGCGGACCCTAACCCTACTTTAGCAAACTCCATCCCCTCTGTCAAAAATCCTTTCCAATGCACCTCGGTATCAGGCAAACTACACCCCGCTCTACTGGACTCCTTCCTCTCAACCAAATTCACTTCCAGTGCACCTCGCTCTCAGGCGGGCTCTCACCCTGCTCTAGTGGGGTCCGATGTTTCAGCAAATGTTTCTCGACCAGAGTACCCCGCTCTTAAACGGACGCCCACCCGGCTCTAGCGTGGTGCACTCTCCAAGAAAGTCTTGACAAGTTGTACACTCTACGATGTAGACTTGGCAAAAGGTTTTTGATGTAAATGAATGCTTGGCAGAGTGTCAGGCTGCATATATGACCTTGTGCTTCCAAAAAGAGAAGATTTTCTCCATTTCTCCAAGCAACTTGAAGATCTTCTCCATTTTTCCAAGTATCTTCAAGATCTTCTCACTTACAATGCAGTGCAATGATGATTCTATTAAGGGAGTTGTGCTCTACTAGAAGTAAAGATATATCTCTCTCTCTCCTTGATGGCACATAGATATAAAAAGGAGAGTGTTCGTTATCTGAGAAGTGTGTAAGTCTTCCACATTGTCCTCTAAGTGTTTGTAAAAAGTCCTAAGAAGACTCCACTGCACTTCATCCTCCTATTTCAAGAAGCTATGATAGCTTGAAGGAGTTCAAGTCATTGGAAGTATCATTGAGGATTTAATGAAGTGCCAAGTACTCATGAATAAGCTCGTGGAATTGAAGATGTACATGGTGTAGATTCAAGTCTAGTGTTAAGGACTCAAGTGTAAAGGGTTGTAAGCTCTCTTGTACTATTTGTTCATATTATAATGCTTGGTTAGAGTTGGGCTAGGCCTCGTCGTTTTCTCCCGCAAGAGTTTCCTTGCTGAAACTGCTTATATCTTGTCTATTGCTTGTGATGTTCTGTGTGGTTCGATTTAATCTCTCTATTACTTACACTTGCATGAAAAATGAGTAGAGACCTATTTACCCTCGTAGTTTGTAAGCACTCCATTTTTTCTCGCTCAGCAATCTCTGGTCCGACCAAACTCACATTCAAACTGACATAGACACATCTAAGTCCAAACTAGTCTTCTAGAGTTAATCCAATCAATCAATTGCTTCGCAGGGCCCGCCGAGCCTAATAGAGATAAAATGACCAAAATGCCCTTAGGGCATTGCTCAGTCCAATTCCAGTTGGCACGACTTCTTAAAGATGGTAAGTCCATATTTCAACTTTAATTTCAAGCTAGACCATTCAAAATTAATCTGGCACGTCTTTCAAAAAAGTTAATCCTTCAAACGGTAAGTCCCTTCAAATCTGTTGACCAGGACAAAACCCAAGTCTCGAGATGGTAGAACGGTTCACTTTTGGCACCTGCTAGCTCGCTAATGTAAAATGTCTATTATTCGACACGTCTTTCGAAAAAGTTTATCCTTAGGCGGTAAGACCCTCTAGTAGCTTCTTGAGATTAGGCAATCTTCGGAATAAATGCACACCATTAGAGTGACAAAAATGCTCACAAACATCGCAACCGGTGAAGTGGCGAAAGCACTCGCAAATAGGTCGATATTTAGAATTACCAACAAACCGCCTATGTTATGGGACTGAACAGCCTCTTAGCTGTGACACATTTACCTAAGGATGGGATACCTTTGGAAACTAACTCGTCACACACCATCAGAGTGACGAAAATAGTCAAAACCTGGGTCAAAACCAGTGCCTACTAGCCCACTCCAACGAAAAATGACCAAACTGCCCCTTGGGCCCTTTCGACACGCTTTTTGAGAAAGTACCTAAGTCCTTAAAGTGGTAAGTCCACCTTTCCAAGATTATCCTAAAGACAATTTGCCACATCCAAGTGCTTTCCAGTCGGTTCCGGATCAATTTCGAGACCATCCAGTTAAAATGACCATTTTACCCCTAGGCATCCAACTGCCTCTAGGAACCTCACCGGCTCTGGGAATCAAACTAGTAACCTCCCAATGATGCTTCTAATAGTGCTCTCAACCTTTTAATACCTTCTCGAGTCACTTTTAGTCCATTCTGGTGTTTTTTTTATTTAGTTAACTATTTTACCCTTGATGGGCCGGTCGGCTTTTTCAAGTATCTCGGCATTATTTCTTAAGTCTGTTATCTCCGAGACACTCTTTCAAGGGTTCTTTTCCATACTCGGCCTTCTCGATCATTCATGGACCTTCTGAAGTCACTCCTAGGGGAAACAAGCTAAAAATTGCATGGTAGTCATTGGGACACGTGCCCAAATCTTTTACCTTGCATTCCAAGGGTTAAAATATACATTTCTTGCCGCCTTAACAGCTTTCCTAAGTAGCTGGCACCACTAAGAGTGGTACCAAGCCAATAAATGGCCTGGCGCCACTAAGTAGAATTTTTATCCTAGCGCCACTACAACTGGGCACCATGGTTTTTTTGATTGCTTATAAATATAGACCCTTCCCATACGTAAAATAGGTCTGCAAACTCAATTTAGAAACTTTATCTCTCTAAAAACAGAGCCCGAAGTCTCTTCAAACCTTAATTCTCTTAAGTCTCTTCAAGCCCTAGCCTTCATACACTCAAACTCTAACCTGCATACACCTTATACACTCAAACAAAAGCCTCCAAATATCCATTGAAGACTCAAGTGCTGCAACTTCAAAGCTCTCAGAGTTGAAGTCAAGTGAAGCAAATTAAGCAATCAAAACAAGAAGAATATGAGGTTGGTTTTCTATTTACTTTCATGTAATCCCCCCTCTCTCTTCTCCCTCCTAACCCACTTGGGTTCTCTTTTATTTTAATCCCCATTTTTTACCTCCCTTTCTTGCATGCTTGAAACAAGGGACTCCTCAATTCTTGCTTGGAAAGAACTGCTAAAGGTCACCGTGTTAGGAGCTTTCTTCTAGTCCAACCTTTGATGGTGTGGGTTCGGCCCCCTTGATTATGTGGTGAAGCCTAATATTGTATGTTCATGACCCTATTGCATCGTGCATATCATATTCATACATCTATTCAAAGTTGCATTCAAAGTTGCATCAAAGTTGTTTTCAAACTTGCATTTAAAATCTTCTTTTTCAAACTTGTTTTCAAAATCACACTCCTAGATTGATTCTAGCCATTCCATGGTTAGGGTTATTTTAGGAAAGTGATATATTCAATATGACCATTAAGGTCCAAATTGTGGGTGTAAACCCAAAATTATTTTTATCAAAATCACAATCTTAAAATGATTCTAGTCATTCCATGGTTAGGGATGTTTTAGGAAAGTGTTATATTCAATGTGATCATTGTGGTCCATATTTCAAAACCCTATTTGTTTTCAAAATTACAATCTTAGAATAGTTCTAATCTTTTCATGGTTACAATCATTTTAGGAAAGTGAGATATTCATGAGACTTGCAAAAGTCCATATTTAAACCTCTTTTCAAATTGTTTTGCCAATCTACTTCCTAAAAACTCTTTTTAAAAATCTACTTCCTAAAAACTTTTTTTTAAATATCTACTTTTCAAAAACTCTTTGTTTTGGAATCAAAGTCAAACCCTAGAATCCATGATTAGGAAATCCTAATTTCTTTACTAAAATTATGACTTTTTATTTTGCCTCAAATCATAAGTTTCGAAAACTATTTTCTACATCAAATTATAAATTTTCAAAACCTCTTTTCCCACAAAATCATAGATTTTCAAATTCAAGATTTCCAAAACTCAACATTTTCAATTTCATGTCAAATCTAATCTTTTAATTTAGGAAACCAAATCAAATCCTCCAATTTTGGAAACAAAATCAAATCATCTATTTTTGAAAATAAAATTCAATCTTCTACTTTAGGAAATAGAAATCAAATCTTTCCTAATTCAAAGCTTTTCTAATATCAAACCTTTTCAAATCTCAACTTTCTAAATTTCAAATTATCAAATCTTTCATAATCCTAATATTTCCTAATTTCAATCTTAAATTCAAACTTTCAAACCTTTCTCAATTTCAAAACTTCCAAGTGTTCCTAAACTCAATTTTCTAAATTCAAGTTATCAAATCTTTCCAAATTCCAAAACTTTTCTAATTTTGAACTTTCAAATCTTACTTTTAAATTTCAAATCTTTTTAAGTTCAAATATTTCTAAATTTAAAATTTTTCAAATTCAAATCTTTTCAAAATTGACTCTTTTCTAAAATGAAACTTTCTTAATTTGGCACTTTCCTAAAATGAAACTTTTCTATTTTGAAACTTTCCTAATTTGAAACTTTCTAAGATCCAATTTTTCCTAAACCATAACTTTCTAAATTCTTTCAAATCAAATATTCAAGTCAGATATTTTCCAACCATTTCAAGTCAAGTGTTACTAAATCAAATCAAACCGTTTCCAACGTTTTCTAAATCCCATATTTCCTAATTTGAAACTTTGTAAAATCAAACTTTTCAAGTCCAAATTAAACCTTTCCAAGTCAATTGCATGCTTCAACCTTAAATTACCTAAATCCTAGTATACCTAAACCCTAGTTCAACCTTAATCCTAAGTTAGGAAGCTTCAACTCTTTCCAAAGACTTTTCGAAAACTCTTTTTTGCACCAAGATGGTTTTCAAACTTTAATTTAACTCAAGATGTTTTTAAAGTTCAACTCAATCTTTTCCAAATTAAGTCCAAGTTCTTCTTCAAAGTTCAATCTTTTCAAATCAAAATTAATTTCAAATCCTCAAGTACAATTTCAAATCAAAGTCAATTCCAAGTTCAAATTTAAATAGAAGTTCGATTTCAAATCAAAGTTCAATTTCAAATCTTCTATTCAAAGTTCAAATCAAACTCTTTTCAAATAAAACCTTTTCAAGTTAAACTTTTCAAAAACTTCAAAGTCTCTCTTTTCAATCGGACCCCGAGTCCGAACACGACTAACCTGATTCCTAATAAAGGGACACGTAGGTAGCCCTCATGGATGCGGTCACAACCTTTTTTAAATTTCTAATTCCATAACCTTTTTTAAGTTTTCAATTTCCACAATCTTTTTGAAACTTCAAATCTTCTATTCAAAGTTATTTTTAATGGCACCAACTTATAATGACACGACCTCGGGGAGTAGGTTTAGATTTGAAGATTTGAGAACCGAGCCTTCTTAAGAAGCATTAGCAAATCCTCAACCTCATGCTCATGTAGAAACTATGTATAGCTGAACCTCTGTTGGATTTAAGACACACACGTCAATTTTAAAACTGTGGAGGAAAGGACAACTGCTTTACTTTCCTTTATCCTTATCTAATTTATGCTGTTATAATGTTTGTATAACTATTTATGCATACATATTTACTTTTTAATTGCATTCTCTCTCTCTGTAGTCTATGCATACATGCTCATACATTCAATATTTCATTTCAAGACAAGAGTTCCAAAGTAACTCAAGTCACTACATTCTTATGTATATGATCAACCCATAGAGAGTCCCATAGAGAGTGACGCCAAGATCACTTTCCCTTGCATAAAAAATTCCAAAATCCTAAGGGTTTGCACATAACCCTAAGGACTCATGGCATACATTTCAAGTCATTCCATAAAGAGGGCCCCAATCCTTATATGCTTACGGAGATAAGGTTGCCAAGAAGACAAGAGGCAATCAAATAGCAAGGTCCCTCAATGATCTCCTCAACGTCAAACTCAAAGAAGGCAAATCCAAAAACTCAAGAGTAGTTTAGTATCTCAAATGTAAAAGTAGATAGGTGAAAGTCTAAAGGAAAATGTTCTCCTTCCCCCTATTAAGATGTGTTTTAATTTCATTGTATTTAAACTCAAAATTACAATGTACATCTTTATTTTCTATGAATGAATGAATGAATGCACGTTCTCACTTGATGGTAAGGTATCTGCATACAAGGGCAGACCTTTTATCTCTAAAAAGTGAGCTAAATGTATCATGTTTAGTTTCCCTCTCAATAAGAGCCCTAGGGCATGCATTGCATAAAGCTCTCTAAATACCCAAAACTAATTTGTGGCTTGTGTCCTTGTTTTTTTTTTTTCTTGCTTTTTCTTTTGCAGAAACTACACTATAAAAAGTCATCACTGCTTCCAAGAAAGATCGTCATCCTCCTAGAGCCCCCATCATTACTTAACAAATAGCTGTTCTAGTGGCTGCTAATCGTGAGGAGTCATCCTCAGTCTCTTGAGAAGAGGTCAATGAAATGAGAACCAAGATAGATGAGATGTTTAAGCTTGTCCAAGCCATGGCAATAAAAGATGCTTTTTCAGTCCCATCATCATCCATGGTTTCTCCCAAAGACTCCAAACTTGCTAACCCAAGGGTTGTGCTTCAATTTGGCACTATAGGGAAAAACAAGGAGGATTCTAAAGGAGCCCATACTGAAAAAAGGGAAACTATACTACTCTCACTTGCTATAAGAAGAACTTCCCAAGACCCTCTCAGTCTCAAAATTCAAGCGTTGGAAGACTCATTATAAAGCTTCCATGGCCATGACGCCTTTGGGCATACATCCTATATCAAGTTGTGCTTCTTCCCAAACCATCCAAAATCTACCAAGTTCAAAATGCCTGACTTTTAGAAATATGATGGCACCAGTAACCCTATTGCCCACCTTCACGTTTATGCTGGGGCATTAAATGGTCATGAAAACGATCCAAGGCTCCTCATACAATTGTTCCAACATAGTCTCACTGGATCTGCCCCTACAATGGTTCACCCGACTCGACCTAAGGAAGATCACTATTTAGATCAAACTAGTCAATGCATTCGAAGCCCAATATTGTCACAATATAGGTGTCACTTCTGACTGGTGGTCCTTGATGACAATGAGTAAGGGAGAGACAGAAAGCTCCAAGAGCTATGCCCTTAGATGGAAAGAAGCTGCTGCACAAGTCAATCCCCCTTTGGAAGAGAAAGAGTATGTGTAACTGTTCGTACACACTTTCCAAGGCATATACTATGAAAAGCTTTGCACGAGCGTGGGAAAAAGCTTTTCTGAGCTCATCATGCAAGGGGAGATGATAGAGAATGATTTTATGATGAGAAGGATTACAGATCCCTATGCAAAAATCGAAGAAAGTTCTACCAACATAGCCAAAAAGGTGGCTACTGCAAGGGTAGTAATCAAGAAGGATAGTGAGGTGTCTGCCATCTTACCCATTCACCCATCGTAATACTATCCACCAGTTCATTCTCACCCTATCCTACCCATGCTCACTTTAACCATGCCTGCACAAGCACCTAACTTTAGCCCTGCTAGGGCACGACCTAACTTCAATAGGCTGGCCCAATGTATCCGTACCTTCAATACCTTAGCATGCACCCAAACCAAGGCTTACCATAACTTACTAAAGAACAACATACTGAAGTCCACACGAGCTCGTCCATTGCCAAGCCCTCTACCTCCAACCTTTAATGACGCCCTCACTTGCAAGTATCATTCAGGCGGTCAAGGACATGACACCAAAAGTTGTTCTCCCTCAAACACAAAATTCAAGACTTGATACACAATAAGACCATTGACCTATAACCGGTTAATCCTACTTCAACCGCCAATGTAATCACAAATCCTTTGCTGGACCACACAGTTAACTTGATACTAGAGGAAATAAAAGAGGAGGGTGAATTGGATATGATCATGGTCAAAGATTATGATGGGGATTCGGAGACTAACGAGGAGAGCGACTAGGAGGAGGAATTCCCGCCATGCCTGATCTATCTCTATAATCCCAATGAAGTATATGATCCTTTGGACTGGCCGATTGAGAAGCCAATACTTAAGGAAGCCCCTGCCAAAGATATGGTCATTGACAGTTGGAGTGATGAGTTTTGCACCCTAAGTATGTCGTGGCTGAGTGCCACCTATCAGAGAATCCCTGGCCCACGATTGAGTTCAACTACAAAAACATGGGCTAGGAACTAGAAGAGCCAAAAGCACCAAATTGGAAGGAGGCGAGCTAGCCAACCTATTCATTAAAGAATCTAAGAAGGCAATGGAGGACAATAAGAAGATCAATGAAGCTGACAATTGTACTGTCACTCTCAATACACCCAGAGCCATAAAAGTGGCCCCTGCCTGCCTTATTTCCTCCAAGGATCTCAATGATGGATGGAGCATTGAAGATGTGGGCATCAATCCAAAGCCCAATTGAAAAGGATTCTTTTCAAAAGCGTACAAGAGAGGGGTGTTCTCACCCACTTTCTTTCTATCCCTATTACTTTCCATTTATGTTTGCATTTTCATATTTATAAGAACTCTATGTTTTTCATTGCAATAATAAAAATATAGTTTTTTATTCAAAAGCTATTGTCTCATGTTTTTGTAAATGGTGAATGCTTTCTCTGTCTTATAGAGGGCCTGACTTAAAGGATTTGATAGCATAAGTTAACCACTCGCTGAATGATCAACTTTCTAAAAAGAGAAAGGATACAGATGAGTGAGGAAACCACCCAAAAGTAGCACTTACAAGACACCGAAACTAATTGATAAGTAACTAGATTATCAAGTGGAAGAGGAGCCATCTTTCATTTTCCTAACCAAAAAAAATGTATATCCCTTTGCTCAAGCCACTAGCGTCTCGCGGAAAGCGAAAGATTTCTTGTCAACCTCAATCCAAAACCATCCCCCTACACTAGGGTAGACAGATAACTGAGGACTCAATAAAGAATGTCACTCATCCTTGATCTAGCTAAAACAATATGAAGGCTCTATGGATCAAGCAATTTAGTTCAAAATGAAGAAGGGCCCTCGTTTCATTTTTCATATAGTCAAAAGCAACAATTGTCAAACCCGTTGAGCTAGTTATGTTTTTTTCAAGAAAACCCCAACCTAGGGATCACCACCTACGATGGGTTAGAATGAAATACTAAAAGAAAATATGAGAGAAAGGAGTTACAGAAGTATCCACCTCACAAAAAGAAAGAAGAAGGAAAGCAAAAAGAAAGAGCTATCGAGGGGCAAGTTGCCCTAAAAAAAAGGTCATTTCATGTCATCTTGAGGAGCATATAATAAAGGTAAGTGGGGGAGTCTAAAGGTGATCCTAGGCGATAAAGAAGCCCAGTAGAAGCAATAGGTTCGAGCCTTTACCTTTTCTTACAAAACCCTAGAACCATGGCCTATATTACAATCCTATTATAGTCCTCCCCAGTTAAAAAAGGGATTGCTTGATCCAAATAAGCTAGACGTGTTGCCAAGGCTACAGAAGGATGCTAGGGGACAAAACCTTGCCAAAAGAACAACTGAGGATGATATGGATCTAAACCCTACTGATAGCAACATCAAATTTAGGCTTGTATATCCCGTTGATTCAAAACTCCATAACTTAGCCTATATTACGGTTCTAAAACAAAGCCTCCTCAGATTGAAAGACTGGCTACTTATCGCTCTGCTAAAGGTTAGGAAGTCGTTGCCTAAGCTTCCAAAGGTTGAGAGTTCAAGCCAAATGATCCCAGACATTAACCAAAGTAGAAAGTTAGAGTCGATCAAAAAGATGAGTTATGTACAAAATGCTATCATCCAGTCAAGGTAGGGTTGAGCCAAAAGAGAGACTAAACCCCTAAAAAGAAAGAAGTTGTCATTTCAAGGATGCAAAGCTTTACAACACCCCATTCATTTTATTAATTGGTGCATTCCTCACAAGTGCATGCATTTTTATAAAATTTTCGGCATGAGCTTCGTATACATAGGACATAGCTCCCTGTAGAAACAAAAGTCACCAAGACAATTCAATAGCATATCTGAAACATGTAGTAAACATACATCATCAACATTATCCTTGTCCGTGCATCTGTCCATATATCTAGCTATTCAAATCATAGATCTAGCTATATGAATCATAAATATCCATTCTATTTGAAAATTACAAATAAACTGTCTGACAAAAAAATGCATATTTAGGATATGGTGTAAAAGAGAAGCTGGGCCTGCAACAAGGGGCATCCATCAAAGGTCAAAATCAATGTTTGGCTCAAAATTTCTAAAACTTGGCTTAGGAGAAGGTGGCTGACTACTAGAAGCACCAGCATCCTACAAGAAAGGAAGAGCTTGAATCAGTAAAACAGATGAATAACTAAACAACGCTAAAACAAAAAGAGAGAAAGGATAACATACCCCGTTGCCTCCCATTTGAGCCAACTGTGTAGTCAAAGTAGCTACCTCAGTCTGAAACTGGTCTCTCTCCATCTGAACGGATTCCTCTTAATCTGGTACTAGTCCATTTGATCCCTCACAGGAACAAACTCAGCCTGAGGCACATATCCTCCAGCCCGATGCCACAAGTCAACCACATCATGGCCAACGGCATAACTTCCAACCACCACCTCAAACTGAGTGAAGGCGCCTACAAAGTGAGCTCCAAAATGTGTGGTGTAGTCAGTCTCTAGAGAAAGCAAAAAACTAGTACTCGGCTACTGCTCCTAGTACAGAATAGTAACTCCCTCAACCAAAGCTCCAAACGTATACTCAAGGTGGGTCCCCCGCTGATCGAAACTCCTCATGAAACTAGTGCCAATGCCAGTCTCCCATGTAGGACTCCCAAGACTCATCACTGAGAAAAGAAATCCTTGAAAGAGACATCGGAACTAGATATCTGACTGCCTCATAATGAACCGATCCAATAAAGCACTGCCAAGTCACATGAACCGATCCAACATTAGAACTAGATATTTGGTTGCCTCATTAATGTTACATTAGGAGGGGTGTGATTGCATAGGTCACCGTTCTTGTAATCGACACCTTAACAACAATCCCAAGAGACAAATACTAAATAATAAAACATGCAATGGTAAACATAAACCACAAATTAAACTCATTTACATCTCCAACTACAAGATAAACAAACTCCCCAAAGTCTTCTACTATCAACTTACATTAAAAGAAAACATAATACAAACATAAATATCAGTCCTAATATCTCATATAAAACTCGACATGATATTATAGACACCACGATGAAAGATTTCCCAAACCCTGTCATGCGACATCCCAACATAACCATGAAAGCCGCCATGGCTAAGACCAAGACTGCAATGAATCGAACCTCCAAGACTATGTGCGCGTGAGCTAAAAGTCAACATGCTCATGGTAGATAATCAAATTCATAAAGAATAATATATAAATATCTACAATGCATATCCATGAAGGAGGGATAATAATGTAAAGGATGTGTCACTCATATGTGTGTGCAAGTTTAGATAACGTTGGCCAAATATATTGATGACTTGTTATCAAAGAATTATGGCACCCTTAGTTTAGTCCACCGTGACTAAGCCTTGGTTAACCCACCGTGGTTAACTCTCTCCAGTGCAATGCAAAGCATACAAGATGAATGGTATGCAATGCCACCTTATATAAATAATCATCAATGTCTCCATATAACTCCTCATATGAATAAATACCAATTTCACCTTATATATGAATTAACACCACATATGATTTCACCACTACCATGCATAAAGAAGATAAACAATCCATTCAATATGAAAAAGACTATATTATATTCCCACGTATCACCGCACATACACCCAATGAAATTACTCCTTGCTTGACATTGAAGGCTCTTGACCTCTTTTAGCTTCTATCACCACAACCATGTTAGTTTTACAACCACATTGTATAATTCATCAAGAAATGATGAACATAAACCATGATTTATAGTTAACACTCTAACACCAAGTATACACCTTAAACAAATTAATTAGATATAATACAAATGCTAAAGGATAACTCCACCAAACCCCCAATATAATGCAACAATTTATGAATTCTAGGGTTCAACTTAAACTTATACTGTATAAGGTTCAACGTTAAACCTATAATCTGTAAGGAATTAGAGTACAAACTATTATAGGTAGAAAGGTCTATAAGTCTACTTTCCAATGCTTCAAATGATGTATCAATCCAAGTTTTCTATAGTAAGTTATGCTCATTTTACTAAAGAGTGTCAAAAAAGCATTAGAATAGCATCAGATGAGCATCAGGATGACCCGAAGCAATGTTTGGCCTTGAATTCTATCGTCAACAAGGCATCAAAAGAGTGTCAAAACAACCAGAGGTCATTTTTGGCTGTGAGTAAGGCGTCAGAAGAGTGTTAGGACGGCTAGAGCTCATTTTTTACCATGAATTCCATCATCAACAAGGCGTCAAAAGAGCGTCAAGACGACCCAAAACCTTACCAACCACCAACCATAGAGCATGGCTCTCCAACCAAAGGTTTTTCAACTCTAACCCACCCCGACACTTCACATAAACTCACCAAAGACTCCAAAATGCAATACCAAGCTATAAATAAGATCAAGGACAATAAAAAATAGGTTCACCAAAATGATTCAAGGCTTTCACCTTGAAAGCCTTCACCCACCTTCTTCTCCATCACTTTCCTCTAACCCCAATGATATGAAAAACATACTAACATGCAATAATCAATACAAATAACATGAAACCAACAAGAACATGATAAAATCTCATCTCAATTAATGAATACAAGCTTTTCCCCTTGAATTCTCTTCATTTTCCTCTCTTTTCTTTTTCTCTTCTCTTCCTTCCTTTTCTCCCAACCAATTCCCCTATCATGCACGTCTATTATTACATAACCTCCTCTTTTGTCTCTCCTCTCTTGGCAACCAATTTAGATACAAAGGTGTATCTATCTCTAGCACACACCTTACTAGGTTAAGCACACATTTAGGTGTCTCACACACACACACACACACACACACAATGCCTCTTTCTTCACTAATCACCAACTTAACATAATTAATCATGATTAGTTTAATTAAACATGACTAACATAAAATAATCCATGTGATTAATTAAGTTAATTAACCATAGATTTAGCCCATTAATCACCCCTTATTCTTACTTAAAAATATAAAAATCTCACCATAACTCACGCATGTTAAACAAGCACCTCAATTAGTACAAACACCTTATAAAATGCATTGAAATCAAGCTAAGAATGATGTTAAGAGAGTTAGGGTCTTACAACTCTCCGCACCTTAAAGAATTTCATCCCAAAATTCTCCTACCGTGTAAAAATAGATGTGGATACTACTTCTACATCACTTCTTCACTTTCCCATGTGGCTTCCTCTACTGTATGGCTCCTCTAAAGAACTTTCACCAATGATATCACTTTATTCCTAAGGGCTTGCTAACTCCATCGATTGTTGAACCAACACATGAGACAAATCCACTATATACTTCCGCAACATAGACACATGAAAAATATTGTTTAGTTTGGACATCTGTAAATGTAAATCTAACTTGTAAGCTGTCATACCAACTTTCTCCATAATTATATAAGGCCTAATGTATCTCGGATTCAATTTATCTTTCCTCCCAAATATTGACCCCCCTTTCCATGGAGAAACTTTAAGAAATGCCTGATCTCCCACTTTGAACTCAAGTTCACGTCAGCGATTATGGGCATAACTTTTCTATATACTCTGTGGCACCTTCAGATGTTCATGGACTGTTTTGATTTTCTCAGTCATATTTTGGAACATTTCTGGACCCAATAACTATCTTTCACCCACCTCAGTCGAATATATTGAAGTTTGGCATCTGCCACCATACAAAGCCTCAAATGGTGCCATCCCAATGCTAGTTTGATAACTATTATTATAAGAAAATTCCATTAAGGCAATGTAATCACCCCAACTACCTTTGAAATCAAGCATACAGGTTCTCAACATATCCTCCAAAGTTTAAATAGTTCTCTTAGATTGTCCATCTGTTTGAGGATGGAAAGCTGTACTAAACTTCAATGTTATGCCCATAGCTTGCTAAAGACGTGGCCAAAACCTAGAAGTAAACCTTAGATCCCTGTTTGAAACAATAGATACTGGCATTCCATGCAATCTAACAATTTCATTCACATACAATTTTGTACATCTATCAAGTGTATAAGTCTTCTTTACTAAAAGAAAGTGAGCTGACTTAGTCAATCTATTAACAATCACCCAAATAAAACCAAAACCATTAGGAGTTTTTAGAAGTCCCACCATAAAATTCATGGCAATATGTTCCCATTTCCACTGTGGAATTAGGAGAGAATGCAACAAACCTACTGGTCTTTGACGTTCAGCTTTCACCTATTGGCAAGTGAAACACTTTGTCACAAATTCTACAATGTCCTTCTTCATACCTGGCCACTAATAAATTTTTCAATGATCCTTATACATCTTTGTGTTCCTTAGATGCATGGCATATAATGATTGATGTGCCTCTTATAAAATTTTATTCTTCGAAACCGAATTATTAGGTATGCAAAGATAGTTTCCAAACTTCAAAGTACCGTTATCAAGCAGAGAAAAATCTGTGTTTACCTTATCCGTTACTTGTTGACTAATCTTCTTTAATTGTTCTTGACATTCCCAGATTTGATCAAGCGTTAAAAGTCTCACCTGAAAATGAGCTAACATGACATCCATACTTTTTTGTTCAAACTCTACTTCCAACAAAGTCATTTTTGTACATAATTCTGCCCGATAACATCACATACAAGCTAGTCTTCCCATGGATTTCTAACTCAACGCGTCGGCCACAACATTGACTCTTCCTGGATGATAGTAAATCACATATTCATAATCCTTGATTAGTTCCATTCATCTTCTCTGTCTAGGATTCAGATCTTGTTGAATAAATAAATACTTTAAACTTTGAAATAGATTTCACAAGATTCCCCATATAAATAGTGCCTCTAGATTTTTAATGCAAATACTACTACTGCCAACTCCAAATCATGTATAGGATAGTTCCTTTCATGTGGTTTCAATTGTCTAGATGCATAAGCAATTACTTTACCTCGCTACATTAGCACACACCCTAATAGTTTACGGGAAGCATCGCTATACACCATAAAGTCTCCCTTCCCAAAAAGAATTGTTAATAATAGGGTTGTAGTCAATTTGGTCTTCAATTCCTAAAAGCTATACTCACATTTATCCATCCATTCAAACTTTACATCTTTTCGAGTCAATCGCATCAAAGGAATAGCAATAAATGAGAAGCCCTATATAAATCTCTGGTAATAACTTGCTAAACCCAGAAAACTTTTAACTTCTGAAATATTCTTCGGTTGCTACCATTTCATTACAGCTTCTATCTTTTTTAGATCAACATGAATTCCCTCCACAGATATAATATGGCCCAAGAATACTACCTTGTCCACCCAGAACTCACACTTATTGAACTTGGCATATAACTATTTATCCCGTAGAGTTTGCAAAACAATTCTCAAGTGCTTTTCATGTTCCTCTAAATAACGGGAGTATACTAATATATCATCAACAAAGACAATCACAAAAGTATCAAGAAAAGAATGAAATAATTAGTTCATTCGATCCATGAAGATAACAGGTGCATTCGACATTCCAAAAGGCATTACTAAGAATTCATAGTGGCCATAACAAGTACGAAATGCAGTCTTCAGTACATCGCTGTCTTTTACCTTTATCTGATGATACCCAGATCTCAAATCAATCTTTGAAACACTACAACCACTTGCAGTTGGTCAAACAAATTATTAATCCGAGGCAACGGATATTTATTTTTCACGATAACCTGATTCAATTGCCGATAGTCAATACACAATCTTATAGTGCCATCTTTCTTCTTTACAAACAAAACTATTGTTCCCTATGGTGAAACACTCGGTTGAATGAATCCTTTATCTAAAAAGTCGTACAATTGAGTTTTTAACTCTTGCAATTCTAATGGTGCCATTTGATATGGTACAATAGAGATTGGTGTAGTTCTCGGTAATAATTCTATAGAAAATTTCACCTTCCTGTCTGATACTATCCCTAGAAGTTCATTTGGAAAAACATCTAGAAAATCTCGAACTATAGAAATATCAAATAATTTCAATTATGCTCTAGTTATATCAATAACATGTGCAAGATATCCCTCACATCCTTTCTGTAGTAATTTATTTGCTTTCATAGCTGATATCAAACAAGTCGGAACTATATCCCGCTCACCTTGAAATTTAAATTCTGTTTTATTTGGCATTCTGAAAATAACTTCTTTCTTGAAACAATCAATGGAAGTATGATATGAAGAAAACCAATCCATTGCCAAAATCAAATCAAAATCATGGATAGTCAATGGAATCAAATCAATTACCAACTCCTTATCTTCAATTTTCAAGATACAATCTTTATATACCTCCTCCACCAACACCACATCTCCTACTGGGGTAGAAACAAGTAGGGGTTATGAAATTGAATTACATGGTCTATTCAAATGCATACTAAATGCCGTAGAAACAATTGAATGTGTGGAACTTGGATCTATCAGCACATAAGCTTTCTTGTTAGCTACAGATAACATTCCTGTTACCATATTAGGAGTGGCTTGGGCATCTTTTTGTGTCATGGCATAAACTCAAGCTTGAGCATGCAGTTCAAGAGTTGTTGCATGTCCTTTTTATGCCCTTCTAGTTGCTCCTTTACATCCACCCACTACACTTCCTACCGATGAAGCTGCCATAGGCCCTTAAGTGCAATTCCTTGCTATGTGTCCTAGTTGTTCACACTGATAACATTTATCTGTCCATGGCACTGGACAATCTCTAACTATATGTCCCTCAACCCTACACTGATAGCAAATAATTCCCCTAGTGTTGCTAGTTCTCGAACTAATAGGTCTAACTGGCAGTCTCCATGATCCTCTGCCTTTAGGACTCCTTATACCCCTCAAACTACTCGACCTTGCACCTCCCAATCTGGAACTAGCCTGTGCTTGACTTTGTTCCACTATTGTAGTAGCTTCTGAAGACCTGATGTTCCAGCTCCCAAATCAAAGCTCCCCTTCTTAAATTGGTCCCATCTTCCTAATAGTTCATTTACATCCCGTTCCATAATTTTTGCTTTCTTCACCAAGTCAGCATATCTTATCATCTCAAGGGCTAAAATCCGCGATTGAATGTTTAATTCTAACCCCTGTTGAAACCTTCTACATTTTGCATCTTCAGCATGTACTAAGTCAGGTGCAAACTGTGATAAGGCTGTAAACTGCTCCTGATATTTTGATACAACCATCTTCCCTTGCTTTAAAGAGATAAACTCTTGCTCCTTTTGATATCAGTAAATAAGTTGAAAGTACTACTCATTAAATATCTCCACAAATAGTTGCCATGTGGTCGGTGCTCCTTCGGGTTGAGCATTCATCATTCGCCTCCTAGCTTCCCACCAATTTTGCGTGTCACCTTTCAACATAAAAGTAGCCAAAGATAGTTTATGTTTTTTAGTTACTCCCATCACCTAGAAAATAGCTTCTAACTTCTTTAAGCATTCCTCAGCCACTAATGGGTTAGTTGCTCCCATAAACTAGGGTGGATTCAGCTTCATAAATTGCTTATGCAAAGTAGTACTTCGTACCGATCTTGCTATCTGATGCTCCATATATTGTGCCATAAGATTAGCAAGCATTTCCATTGCATTAGGTTGATTCTGAACACGTGGTTCATGCTCTTCCTGCTCCACACCTCTAACTAAAGTCGATGACTCCACATTCTCCATTTTCCTAGGTGAATCTCGCAATGCCATCATTCCTTCTACAACAAATCAGAATAAGTACACAACATATATAACATTTCACACACTCCTTAACAACCTAACCGACTCCAATAACATCCTATGGTTCACTGCAATCCTAAGACACCAATTTCACACCATAGCCTTGGTTATGTACCTTGGATTAAACCATAGCTCTGATACCAAGCTGTCACACCCCCAACCTAAGTAGGCATCATTAATGTCACATTAGGAGGGGTGTGATAGCACAGGTCAGTGTATCTGTAATCGATAACTTAACAACAATCCCAAGAGACAAGTACTAAATAATATAACATGCAATGGTAAACATAAACCCTAAATTAAATTCATTTACATCTCCAACTACAAGATAAACAAACTCCCTAGAGTCTTCCACAATCAACTTGCATTAAAAGAAAACATAATACAAACATAAATCTCAGTCCTAATATCTTATACAAAACCCGATGTGATATTATAGACACCATGGCGAAAGCTTTCCCAAACCCTGCCATGCGACATCTCGACACAACCATAAAAGCCACCAAGTCTAAGACCAAGACTGGAGTGAACCGAACCTCCATTTTTAGCTCACCTGCCAAAACAACCTGTGTGGATGTGAGCTAAAAGTCAATGTGCTTACGGTAGATAATCAAATTCATAAAGAATAATATAGAAACATCTACAATGCATATCCATGAAAGAGAGACAATAATGCAAAGGATGTGTCACCTACATGTATGTGCAAGTTTAGATAACGTTGGCTCAATATATCGATGGCTCGTTATAAGGGAATGCCCACCGTGGCACCCTTAAGCTAGTCTACCATGATAAAGCCTTGGTTAACCCACTTTGGTTAACTCTCTTCAGTGTAATGCAAAGTATACAAGATGAATGGTATGTGAAGCCACCTTATATAAATAATCACCAATGTCTCCACATAAGTCCTCATATGAATAAACACCAATCTCATCTCATATATGAATTTAAACCTCATATGATTTCACCACTACCATACATAAAGAAAATAAATAATCAATGCAATATGAATAAGGCTATCTTATATTCCCATCTGTCACCACACACACACCCAATGAAGTTACTCCTTGGTTGGCGTTGAATGCTCTTGACCTTCTTTAGCTCCTATCACCACAACCATGTTAGTTTCGCAACCACATTGTATAATTCATCAGGAAATAATGAACATAAACTATCATTTATGGATAATACTCCAACACCAAGTATACACCTTAAACAAGTTAATTGGATACAATACAAATGCTAAAGGACAACTCTACCAAACCCCCAATGCAATACAACAATTTATGAATTCTAGGGTTCAACTTTAAACCTATAATCTATGAGGAATTAGAGTACAGACTTTTCATAGACAGAAAGGTCTATAAGTCTACTTTCTAATGCTTCAAACGGTGCATCAATCTGAGTTTTCTATAGCAAGTTATGCTCATTTTACTAAAGAGTATCAAAAGAGCGTGAGAATAGTGTCAGATGTGCATTAGGACGACCCGAAGCAATGTCTGGCTATGAATTCCATCGTCAGTAAGGTGTCAGAAGAGCGTCAGGACAACCAAAGGTCATTTTTCGCCATGAATTCCATTGTCAGGAAGTTGTCAAAAGAGCATCAGGACGACTCGAAACCTTACCAACCACCAACCCTCGAGCATGACTCTCCAACCCAAGGTTTTTCAACTCCAACCCACCCCAACACTTCACCTAAGCTCACTAAAAACTGAAAAATGCAATACCAAGCTAGAAATAAGATCAAGGACAATCAAAAACATGTTCACAAAAATGATTCAAGGCTTTCACCATGAAAGCCCTCACCCACCTTCTCCTCCATCACTTCCCTCTAACCCCAATGATATGAAAAATATACTAACATGCAATAATCAATACAAATAACATGACACCAAAAACAACATGATAAAATCTCACCTCAATTGATGAAGACAAGATGAATACAAGATTTTCCCCTTGAATTCGCTTCTTTTTCCTCTCTTTTCTTTCTCTCTTCTCTTCCTTCCTCTTCTCCCAACCAATGCCCCTATCAAGCACCTCAATTACTACACAACCTCCTCTTTTCTCTCTCCTCTCTTGGCAGCTAATTTGGATACAAAGGTGTATCTATCTCTACAATTGTTACAAGCACATACCTAGGTGTCTCGCACACACACACACCCAACTTCCACCTCCTCCTTCACTAATCACCAACTTACAATAATTAACCATGATTAGTTTAATTAAACATGACTAGCATAAAATAATCCATACGATTAATTAACCTAATTAACCATTGATTAACTCCACCAATCACCCTTTAATCTTACTTAAAAATATGAAAATCTCACCATAACTCACACATGTTAAAACATGTTAGACAAGCACCTCAATTAGTATAAACACCTTATGAAATACATTAAAATCAAGCTAAGAATGAAGTTAAGAGAGTTAGGGTCTCACATTTGGGCAGCATGAAACTTGATAAGAGGTATCGGTGTGTCACGATTGACGTGTGGGAGTTAACGGTATGTCCATCGGAGTCGCAGTTTGATAGTTATGTAAAGTTTTGAAATTTTAAAACTTTGGTTTTTAGAGTTAGGTCAACTTGTCCGTTGGTGTACTGAAATGGGGACGAAGTGTCCGGGGAGCTCAAAATTTGACGGGAGAAACTGGTGTGACACGAGTGATGTGTGGGAGTTGATGGCATGTTAATCGGAGTCCTGTTTCAGAAATTATGTAAAGGTTTGGAATTTCAAAAATATGATTTTTGGAGTTAGGCCAACTAGGCCGTTGGGCTCCCGAAATGGGGAGAAAGGGTTCGGGTAGTGCAAAACTTGACGGGAGGCACCGGTGTGTTACGATTGACGTGCAGGAGTTAACGACATGTCAATCGGAGTCCCAATTTTGAAGTTATACAAAGCTTTTGAATCTCAAAACTTTAACTTTTAAAGCTAGGCCAACTCAGTTGTAGGGGAACCAAAATAGGAGGAAGGGTCCAGGGGGTGCGAAACTTGACAAGAGGCACCATTGTGTTACGATTGACGTGTGGGAGTTAACAGCACATCAATCAAAGTCTCGGTTTGAAAGGTATGCAAGCTTTTGACATTTTAAAACTTAAGTTTTTGGAGTTGATCCAACTCAGCTGTTGGGATACCGAAGTGGGGAGGAAGGGTTTGAAGAGTGCAAAACTTGACGGGAGGCACTAGTGTGTCACGATTGATGTGTGAGAGTTTATGGCATGTCAATCGGAGTCTTAGTTTGCAGGTATGCAAACTTTCAGGAACTCAAAACTTAAGTTTTCGGAGTTAGGCCAACTCGGCCATTGGGGTACCTGTAAGCACCCCATTTTTGCCCTCTTAACAATCTCAGGCTTAATCGGACTCACATTCAAACTGACATAGACACTTCTAAGCCCAAACCAGCTTTCCAGACTCAATTTAGTTATTCAATCACTTCGCGAGTCCACCAGACCCAATAGAGAAAAAATGACCAAAATACCCTTAAAGTATTAGTTGGTCCAATTCTAGTTGGCACGTTTTCATAAAGATGGTAAGTCCCTATTTCAACCTCAATTCCAATTCCAATTCCAATTCTAGTCCAAGTCAAACAAACTCAATCGGGCATGTCTTCCGAGAAAGTTGATCCCTTAGACGGTAAGTCTATCCAGCACGACACGTTTACCGAGAAAGCACAAAATCCCTTAAAATGATAAGTCCCTTCAAACTTATCAATTGGGATGGAAGCCAAGTCCCTGAGATGGTAGAGCGGTTCACTTTGGGCACCTGCTAGCTTACCAATGTAGAATGTCTATTATTCAGCACGTCAATCGAAAAAGTACCTAAGGCCCTGAGATGATAAGACCATTCAATAGCTTCTTGAGATGAGGCAATCTCTAGAATGAACGCAAATCGTCAGAATTATGGAAACACTTACAAACATTGCAACTATCAGAGTGGTAGAAACACTCGCAAACAGGTCCACATTGGAAATTGCCAACAAAACTCCTATGTCACGGGACCGAACAAGCCTCTTGGCCAAGACACGTTTACTGAAAGACTAGATACCGTTGGAAACCAACTAGTCACACATCGTCGGAGTGACCAAAAGACTCAAAACCCGAGTCAACACAAGTGCCTGCTAGCCCATTTTGTGAAAAATGACCAAACTTTCCTTGGGCCCTTCTATCACGCTTCTCAAGAAAGTACCTAAGTTCTCAGAGCGATAATTTCACCCTTCCAAGATTGTCCCAAAGACAATCCAGCATGTTCAAATGCCATGTAGTCAATTTCAGATCAATTCCTAGATGATCCGGTTAAAATGACCATTTTGCCCCTAGGCATCCGATCGCTCCCGGGAACCACACCGGCTCTAGGTATCAAACCGGTTATCCCCTGAGGATACTTTCCATAGTATTCCAAACCTTCTGGCACTTTTTTAGACCATTCCAAGTCTATTTCAGTAAGCCCAATGCACCATTTTGCCCCTATTAGGCTGGTTGCCTTTTCCATCCACACCGGCTCTGGTTATCAAACTGATAATCTCTAGAAACAATCTTCGTAGTGTTTCTGACCTGCCAGTCTTCTAATGGCCACTTCGAGTCCATTCCGGTGTTTTCTCGATTTAAATGACCATTTTGCCCCTAGTAGGCCGATCAACCTTTTCAAATATTCTGGCATTGTTTCTTAAGCCTATTACATCCGGGACACTCTTTCAAGGGTTCCCGTTGATCCCTGGCATTTTGGATCATTCTTGGACTTTTTGTAGTAACTTCTAATGGAGCGAAGCCAAAAATTGCATGATAGTCACTAGGACAGGCGCCTAAATCTTTTGTCTTACGTCCCAAGGGTCAAAAGATACATTTCTTGCCGCCTTAAAACTTGCCCAAGTGGTTGACACCACTACAAGCCAATAAATGGCCTGGCGCAACTCTTAGTGGCGCTATGCTTAAACAAGCACTAGCGCCACTGCAACAAGCGCCAGCTCCGGTTTCAATTACCGATAAATACATACCCTCCCTTACATAAAAAGAGTCTACAAACTCAGTCTAAAAACTCTACCTCTCTAAAAATAGAGCTTGAACTCTCTCAAAACCTTAATTCTCTCAAGCCTCCTCAAACTCTAGCCTTCAAACACTCAAACCCTAGCCTTTATACATCCTATACACTTAAATACAAGCTTCTAAACATCGATTGAAGACCAAGTGATGCACCTTCAAATCTCTCAAAATTTAGGTCCAGTAAAGCAAATAAAACAATCAAAGCAAGAGGAAGATAAGGTAGGCGCTTTCAATTTATTTTATGCAATTCCCTTTCTCTCTTCTCTCTCCTAACCAACTTGGATTCTCTTCTATTTTAATCCCCTTCTTCTACCTCCTCTTCTTGCATGCTTGAAACAAGAGACTCCCCAATTCATGAATAGGAAGGATTGTTGAAGGTCGCCGTGCTAGGGGCTTTCTCCAAGTTTAACCTAAGGTGGTGTGAGTTCGGCCCACTTGATTATGTGGTGAAATCCAAGCCTTTATGTTCACGCCTCTATTGCATTGTGGTTATCATATTCATAAATTGTATTCAAAATTGAATTCAAAGTTGTTTTCAAATTTGCATCAAAGTTCTTTCAAAACTTGCAGTCAAAACCTCCTTCTTTCAAACTTGTTTTTAACATCACACTCCTAGGATGATTCTAGTCATTCTATAGTTAGAATTATTTTAGGAAAGTGTTATATTCAATGTAGTCATCAAGGTCCAAATTTTGAGTGTAAACCTTAAATTATCTTTATCAAAATCACAATTCTAAAGTGATTCTAGCCATTCCATAGTTAGGATTGTTTTAGGAAAATGTTGCATTTAATGTGATCATTATAGTCTATATTTCAAACCCTAATTGTTGTCAAAATCACAACCCTAGAATGATTTTAATCTTTTCATGGTCAGAATCGTTTTAGGAAAGTGAGATATTCAAAAGACTTGCAAAAGTCTACATTCAAACCTTTTGCCAAGTAGTTTTGGAAATATGCTTTCTAAAAACTCTTTTCAAAGATCTACTTTCCAAAAACCATTTGTCTTGGAGTCTAAGTCAAAACCGTAAAATTCATGATTAGGAAACCCTAATTCTTTTTTTAAACTCATGACTTTCTAGTTGTCTTAAATCATAGATTTCCAAAACTCGTCTTTCTGCATAAAATCATAGATTTTCAAATCATAAATTTTCAAAACTTAACCTTTCCAATTTCATGTCGAATCAAATCTTTCAATTTAGGAAACCAAATCAAATCCTCTAATTTTGAAAACAGAATCAAATTAGCTATTTTTGGAAATAAAATTCAATCTTCTACTTTAGGAAATAGAAGTCAAATCTTTTCTAATTTCGAACCTTTCCAAATCCTGAATTTCCAAATTTCAAACTTTCAAACCTTGTTAAAATCAATCCTTTTTAAACGAAAACTTTCCGAAAATGGAACTTTCCTATTTTTGAACTTTCCTAAAATCCAAATTTCTATAATCAAACCTTCCTATTTCAATTGTATGCTTCAACCCTAGGTTATCTAAACCCTAGGAAGCCAAATCCTAGTTCAACCCTAACCCTAAAGTTAGGAAGCTTCAACTCTTTTCTAAAACTCTTTTTTAAACTAAGATGGTTTTCAAACTCCAATTCAAATCAAGATGATTTCAAAATTCAATTCTAACTTTTCAAAATTCAATTCCAAGTTCTATTTCAAAGTTTAATGTCAATTTCAAGTTCAAATTTCAATTTCAAATCAAAGTTTAATTTTTAATCTTCAAATCAAGTTCAACTCAAACCCTTTTCAAGTCTAACTTTTTAAAGGCCCCAAGGTGTCTTTTCAAATCAAACAAGACCTCAAAGTGTTTATTTTCAATCAAACCCCGAGTCCAAACTACGACTCACTTGATTCCCAACAAAAGAATATGTAGGCAACCCTCATGGGTGCAGTCACAACCTTTTTCAAAATTCTAATTCTCTTTGTCAAAATCAATCTCTCTTCAAATTCTTTTCATGCACTTGCATACCATGCATCATATAAAAATAAACATGTAGGTACCGCAAGGGCAAGATAGGGTGATAGCCTAGTGCATTTTCTCTATACGTAACGAACCTCCAAACCTAGAATCAGTGTTTTCAAAGACCAAAAACAGAGTAATTTTTTAAAAAAGGGGTTAAATCTTTTCAAAGGTTGCAAAACAACCTGTTTTTTGAAAAATCCTTTTTTGAGGAAGTTTTCAAAATATTTTTCAAAAATCCTAAGTTTAATCTTCGGATTGCACTTAGTTTTAGGTGACTTAACTCACCTTAACAAAGTTATGTGGTAACTCCAAATCTTTTTCAAAAGCCCTTTTCAAATCAATTTCCTATTCATACCTAGTCGCACTTGTCCTTCTAGGAGGATGAGTTCTAACAAGAGAGTACCGTATTTTTTTCACTTGGGTTTTCTCGAGTGCGAAAAATCAAGGCGCAACAACTAGCAACTCTGCTGGCGACGCTTAGAGGGTGATGCAATTATTATGTCTCTTCACCCTTCAATCATCTAGAATCTTCGATTGATTTGTCCAATTCTGTTCACTTCAAATTCTTCATAATCAAACTTTTTAAAGCTATTTTCAAGAACATGTTATTGCTTCCATTCAATTCATATTCAATCATTCAATCTTGCATTAAGTTTGTCATTAAGGTATTGACTTTGAGTATTTTATTTTGTAGGTAGACCTATGGTCACATTTTATTTTATGTCATATTAACTGCCATGTATGTCATGAATGAATAGGATGGAATGGACGAGATGGATGGGAGTTGTTGGGCCCTTTCCTCTACTTTTCAAAATGTCACACACACTGCACGTGCACTTGCATTTGCAAATTTGCATTATTTCCTGGTTACAACCCTTCTAGTTAAAAAGAGGGACAGTACTTTGGTTATGGGCGGATGCTATGTTAATTTCTTAGCCTACGGCCTCATGGTAGTTCCCCCACTCAGATCACCACCCGATAATGGCACCACCTAGCGGAGTGGGCCTAGGTTTGAAGATTTGAGAACCTAGTCATCTTAGGAAGCATTAATAAACCCTCAACCTCATGCTCATGTAGAAACCATGCATAGCCAAACCTCTACCAAATTTAAGATCTGCACGTCAATTTCAAAACCATGGAGGAAAGGGCAATTGCTTTACTTTCCTTTATCCTTATCTATTCATGCTATTATAATGCTTGTATAAATGCTGATGCATACATATTTACTTTACAGTTGCATTCTCTCTCTCTCTATACTCTCAGCATACGCATACATGCATTCAATACTTCATCTCAAGATGAGAGTTCCAAAAAAAACTTATGTTACTGCATTCTCATGCATATGATAAACCAGAAGAGAGTGACACCAAACTCACTCTCCCTTGCATAAAACTTACCAAAATCCTAGGGGTTTCCCACGTAACCCTAAGGACTCATGGCATACATTTCAAGTCATTCCATTGTCGTGCCCAGATATTTCGCACTCGAGGAATACACACACAGGCAGAAAAAATACTGTACTCTCTTGTTAGAACTCACCCTCCTAAAAGAATGAGTGCGACTAGGTTTGAACTGAAAATAGATTTAAATAAAGGGTTTTTAGAAAAGATTTGGAGTTGCCACCTAACTTGATTAAGGTGAGTTAGGTCACCTAAAAACTAAACATAATCCGGAAACTACACTTGGGCATTTAGAAAACGATTTTGAAAATATCTCCTCAAGAGAGAGTTTTTATGAAAACAGGTTATTTAGCAACCTTTAGAAAATATTAAGCCCTTTTCAGAAAAATAACTCCTTTTGGTCTTTCGAAAACAGTGAGCTAGGTTCGGAGGTTGGTTACATGTAGGCAAGATGCACTAAGCTATCACCCTACCCCGCCCTCGCGGTACTTACATGTCTATTTACCCTAGATTCACCCATGAGAGTCTTCAACTAACAAACGTTCAATCCTATTCACTTTAGAAAACAATTTTGAAAATAATGATGCTTGATATGTAAATGCAATAAAAAAAGAGAGTTGAAAAATAGCTTTTGGACATGGATTTGAAGAGAAATTGATTTGATTTAAAAGAGATTTGAAAAGCTAGATTGGAAATTGAAAAGAGATTTGAAAAGAATTACGGAATTGGAAATTTGAAAAAGTAGTTATGGAATTGAAAATTTGAAAAAGGTTATGGAAATAGAAACTTGAAAAAGGTTGTGGAAATAGAAACTTGAAAAAGGTTGTGACCGCACCCATGAGGGTTGCCTACGTATCCTTTTGGAGGAATCAGGTCAGTCGTAGTTCAGACAAGAGTCCGATTAGAAAATAGAAGGTTGGATTCGAAAAAGAGTTGGAGTTGAAATTCAAATTGGAATTAGAAGAGTAGGAAATTTAGACTTTGATTGGAAGATTTGAAAAGATTGGTTTTGAAAGACTTGGTTTTAGGAAACCTAGACTTAGAAAAAAGAAGAGACTCAGGAAAGATAGGCTTTAGGAAAGACTTGAGACTTAAGAAAACTTTGACTTGGAAGAGTACTAAGAAAATATTAAACTCGAATGTTGGACTTGGAAGATTAGGAAACTTAGAATTAGGAAAGATTCGAATTAGAAAAAGTTCAAATTAGGAAAGTTTCAATTTAGGAAAGTTTTCATTTTAGGTCGAATTAGGAAAGTTTTTGAAATAGGAAAGTTTTGAATTTGGAATGTTTTGAAAATAGGAAAAGTTTAGTTTAAGAAAGGTTTAGAATTTGGAAAGTTTTAACTTAAGAAAGTTTTGAATTAGGAAAGATTTGAAGTTTTAGGAAAGTTTAGAATTTAGAAAGTTTGAAAATTTAGAAAGATTTAACTTTAAAAAGTTTGGAATTTAGAAAGCTTTGGATTTGGAAAGATTTGAAATTTAAGTTTAAGATTTAGAAAGTCTTAGATTTAGAAAACTTTGAAATTAGAAAGTTTAGGATTTAGAAAGTTTTAAAGTTTGAGTTTTAGAAAATCTTGAGGTTAGGAAAGTTTGAGTTTAGGAAAGATTTGAAAACTTAGATTTTGAAAAGTTAAGATTTGGAAAGGGGTAGAATTAGGAAAGGGTTGAATTAGAAAAGATTTGAAAGTTGAATTTTAAGATTTGGGGAAGATTTTTATGTTTAAGTTTTGGAAAGTTAAGATTTAGGAAAGTAGAAGATTTAGGAAGGAGTTGAATTAGGAAAGATTTAGACTAGGAAGAGTTAAGATTCCTATTTCCTAAAACAAGGGATTAAATTTTGTTTCTAAAAAAAAATGTTTGATTTTGTTTCCAAAAATTGAGGATATGATTCAGCTTCTTAAATTGGAGATTGGATTTGGTGTCCTAAGGGATGATTAGATTTGGCATGGATTTGGGAAGGGAAATTTTAGGAACCCTAGATTTGGGAAGACTATAGTTTTGACGTAGAAAATAGGTTTTGGAAATATGTATAGTTTTGATGTAGAAAACAAGAGGTTTTGGAAACCTAGGTTTTAAGGCAAGATTGAAAATTATATTTTTGGGAAGGAAAATTAGGGTTTCTTAATTGTTGGCTCCAAGGCTTAACTTGGACTCTAGGAAAAGGGATTTTTGGAAAGTGGGTTTTTGGAAGGAGAAATTTTTGGAAGGAAATCCTAAAGAGGAGTTTCTAGAAAGTGAATTTGAAAAGAGTTTTAGGAAGGAAGTTTTTGGAAAGTAAAACTTTGAGAAAGTTTTGGAAATAAAATTTTAGAAGAAACTTTTAGGAAAGATATTTTTGGAAAAGAGATTGTTGGAAAGAGTTTTTAGGAAGGAAATTTAGGGAGTGTTTTCTAAGAAGGAAATCTAGAGAATGTTTTTAGAAAGTGAATTTTGAAGAGAGTATTTTGGAAAGGAGTTTAAAAAGGGAAGTTTTGGAAAATAGATTTTTGGAGGAAGCTTTTAGAAAACAATTTTAGAAAGAAGAGCTTTTAGAAAGCACGTTGAAAAATAGGGTTTTAGAAAGAGAGACTTTTGAAAATGGAGTTTTTTGGAAAGTATAAAAACGTCTCACTTTCCTAAAGCGATTCTAATCATAGGAAGGTTAAAACCACCTTAAGAAAGTGGTTTTGAAAACAACATGGAGTCAAAAATATAGACCATGTCGGTTACTTTAAATGTAACACTTTCCTAAAGCAATCCTAGCCATGAAAAGGCTAGAATCATCCTAGGATTGTGATTTTGAAAACAAGTTTTGAAAAAGGAGATTTTGATGCAATTTTGAAAACAAGGTTAATGCAAGCTTTGAAAACGAGTTTGCAAATGATTTTTAGAAGAATACAAGAGGATGATATACACAATGCAAATTGGGATTGTGAACATTCAAGGTTAAGGCTTCACCACATAATCAAGGGGGGCCGAACCTACGTGGTCTCCGGTTAGACTAAAAGAAAGCCCCTGATATGGTGACCCTCCAATAACCTAATCCTACACATGGACTGAGAGTCCCCTTGTTTCAAGCATGCAAAGAAAGGGGGGGGAAAAAGATGGGGGGTTAAAATAGAAGAAAACCTAAGTGGGTTTAGAGAGAGAAGAGAAGGGGGGAAGATGCGTAAATATAAATAAGAAGCCTACCGTATGTCTTGCTTTGCTTTGCTTTGCCTGCCTTGCTTTCTTTGGTCTTCACTTCACTTCAGTCTTGATCTTTGAGGGCTCATCTTCGCTCTTCAAAGCTTGTAGTTGTAGCAGTCCAAGTCTTCAATGGAGGGTTAGAGGCTAGTGTATAAGTGTATAAGGGTGTGTATTAGTGTGTAGGGGGCTAGGGTTTGTGTATGGTGGTTAGGGTTTGGAAAACCTAGGGTTTTGGGAGTGTACGAGCTCTGTATATCGAATATTAGGATTTTTAGATTGAGTTTACGGACCTCCCTCACGCTGGAGGAGGCTCTGTATTTATACACATGAGATAGACCTGGCGCCTGTTGCAGTGACGCAAGGGCAAAATTCCTCTTGGCGCCACTCCAGGCCATTTCTTGGCTTGGCGCCACTACTAGTGGCGCCAGCCAGTTAGGAAAGTTTGTAAGTCAGCAAGCAACGTATCTTTGAAAGATTTGGGCTCCTGTACTAGTGACTACCATGCAATTTTTAGCCTTGCTTCACTAGGAGTGACTTTGGAAAGTCCGGTAATAATTTAAAGAGGCCAGGAGTGACCCGGAGGGCCGAAAAAGGGCAGCAACACTAACAACACTGTCACGGAGGTATTTGACATGAAAGAGGAAAATAGGATGCGTCGGAAGGATTGATCGGGCCATTAGGGGTAAAACGGTCAATCAGGCGGGAAAGCTGTTGAGATGGACTCGGAATGTCTCGGAAGAAGACTCGAAATTTGGAAACATTATTTAGAATGTTTCCAAAGGTTGCTGGTTTGATGTCCAGAGCCGGTGTGGTCGGAAAAGGTGACCAGCCCACCAGGGGCAAAGCGGTCATTTTGCATCGGGTTTGCCGGAATTGACTTGGAATGATCCAGAAAAATAAAGAAAGGTTGAGAACACTATAAGAAGCATTCTCGGGGGGTTACCAGTTTGATAACCAGAGCCGGTGTGGTTCCCGGGGCACTCGGATGCCTAGGAGCAAAATGGTCATCTTGACCGAAAAGTCTCGGAATTGGCCCGAAACTAACTGGAGGGCACCTAATCATGCTAGATCATCCCTGGGATGATCTTGGAAGGGTGGACTTACCATTCTAAGGACTTAGGTGTGTTCTCGAGAAACGTGCCAAAAAATGGCCCTTGGGGCAATTTGGTTATTTTTCATCGAAGTGGGCTAGCAGGCACTGGTGTTGACCTGGGTTTTGAGTGTTTCCGTCAGTCTAACGGCCGTCGCGTGACACAAGGGTTTGTTTGCAATTCCTTATCTAGACTTGTTTGTGAGTATTTCCGCTACTCTGATGGTTACGATGTTTGCGAGTATTTTCACTACTCTGACGATTCGCGATCATTCCCAAGATTGCCTGATCTCAGGAAGCTGCTAAAGGGACTTAGCGCTTGAGAATCAACTTTCTCAAAAGGCATGCCTAAACGGAAATTTCTGCATTGGCGGGCTAGCAGGTGCCAAAGGTGGACCATTCTACCATCTAGGGGACTTGGGGTCTCGTCCTGGTCGACAGGTTTAAAGGGACTTACCGCTTCGAAGAGATTTTCTTTGAAAAACGTGCCAGACCGTGTCGAGGAATCAACTGTCTCAAGAGAGGGATTGGAATTGAAATTGGAATTGGAAAGGGGACTTACCGTCTTTGAAAAGACATGCCTGTTTTGGAATTGGAAAGGGGACTTACGGTCTTCGGAAAGACCCGCCTAAATTGGAATTAGAAAGGGGACTTACCATCCTCGGAAAGACGTGCCTATTTTGGAATTAGAAAGGGGACTTACAGTCTTCGAAAAGACGCCTGATTTGGAATTAGAAATGGGACTTACCGTCTTCGAAAAGACGCACCTGATTGGGTAGATTTACCGTCTCGAGGAATCAACTATCTCGACAGAGGGATTGGAATTGAAATTGGAAAAGGAATTGGAAAGGGGTCTTACTATCTTTGGAAAGATGTGTCTAGTTTAGAATTGGAAAGGGGATTTACCGTCTTTTGGAAAGACGTGCCCGATTTGGGATTAGAAAGGATAATGCCCCTAAGAGTATTTTGGTCATTTTGCTTTTATTTGGGCCCGATGGGCCCACCAAGCGATGAATAGACAGGATTAGACTTAGAGAGTTTATTTCAATTGGAATACGTTCATATTGACTTGAGTACCAGTCTGGACGGACCATAGACTACCGAGCAGTCAAAAATGGGGTGCTTACAGCTGCCCCTCTTTTTCTGTCTTTGACAAGCAAAGACAGAAAATAATAGAGTAAGAGTCTCATGTTGACCGTGAGACAGTCAGAGGGACGAACATTGGGAATTTTTTGACAACAGGGGTTAAAAAATGGATGTTATGCCCAAAAGGCCTTCGAAAATGAGTTTTGGAGGGAAAAAGGGCAAAGTTGCTCAGAATTTGGAAACTGGCGCTACTAGGATTGGCGCCTTTGGCAGAAAAGGCTTGGCACCTCTGCTAGTGGCGCTAGGCTTGGAATTAAAATCAGAAAAATTCTAGTTCGAACGCTTGCGGCATTTGACAAGTTTTTCAAAAAAGTTAAGAGTGTTTGTGGATAAACTGACTTGAACCTTAAAGAAGCACGAGTGATGGCTGGAAGGAGACCACGTCGCCGAAAACGTCACCGGAAGAGAAGATTTCGCTGGAGAACTCCAAAAAGTGAGTTTTTCAAATTTTTATTAATTTTGATGTGTAGAATTTCATTAGACTTGTGTGAATAGTGAAAATTAATGTTTTTATATGTTTTGAACACTATGGTGATGTTGTTTTTACATTTTGGTACTTGTTTGGTTGAATTTCAGTGATTTTACGTGATTATGTGAAGAGGGTTTTCGGCAGGAATAGGGGATTTGTTCCTACAGGCTTGGGCATTGGGTTTTCTAGCAAGATTTTTATGCCATGTGTTTAACAACCATGTGAAGTTTCGTGATTTTTTGAAAGCTTGGTGAATTTTTTATTTTTTTAAAAATAGGAAAATACCTAGAAAATTAAGAAAATGAGAAAACTCAAGAAATTGATGAAATTTTTAGAGTTTAAAATTTTGAAAAATGTAGGAATACTTTAGAAATCATTTGAAAGGATTTTGAGGAATTTTAGGACATTTTTGAAAACCATTGATTTATTGGAAAAATAAAACATGTATTTTGAAAATTTTGAAAAATTGACAAGTGTGCACGGGTGCTGATGTTATGTAATTGTAACATTGAAAAGTGCAAGTTTTGTGTTTTGTGTTGATGTCATGGGTGTTGTAGGGACCATTTTTAAACGGGACTCTGTCGAAATTTTTAGAACTTAGGGAAAGAGTCGAAAAAGGTTTAGAAATAACATCTTTTAGAAGGAAAAAGACAGAAAACCCTCGAGATTTGATTTGAAGTTGGGAAATGAAAAGGTGTAGAAATTTCTTTTTTGACTTATCATCTGAAATCTTTTTATTTATTTATTTATTTTGTTATACTTTTAACTGTCTTTTTTTTATTTATTCACTTTGTTTTATTGCATGTACCATATATTAACACCGTCTACCTTGGCTTACCTTTCTAGGATGGCAAACGCGGGTGATGATGGTTCTGAGAGGAGACAACGCTCGGGAAAGGTGGCTCGAATAGATTCTACCAGTGGCTCCAGTCGTTCTAGGGCTAGCTGACGGTCTACTGGGCAGGCAACGTCTAGTCAGAGTGGTCGGGGGAGTAGGCCACCTGTTGACCCCTTTCCTCTAGTTGAGCAGGCTTTTATAGAGGAGATTGGTGCAAAGGAGGAGGTACCGGGTTTGGGCGACCAGGTCATTGGCTATGGGAGAGCCTCCTCCAGGCACAGGTAGACAGATGTCGATTTGGGAGATTTACAGGTACCGGATGTTCCACCACTCGGGGATCTGGCCTATCACCCCAGCGTATACTCCAGATAGCATTTGCCTCCTCCTCAAGTACACACAGCTTTTAGAGGGGCTGTTCATCAAGTCTTCGTGACTATACAGCGAGCTACCCCATCATATCGTGCCTTCTTAGCGGAGATCGGATTTGGCGCCTTCATGGTATTACAAGCTAACTGCTTGAACCGGCATTTGGTACTGGTGTTGGTTGAGCGGTGGTTTGGAGAGACCGAAACCTTCCATTTTGTTGGCTTTGAGTTAGGCCCCACTCCCTTGGATCGGGCGATCATCACAAGGCTTTCCTTTGTCAGTCGGCGGATCGCCCTGCAGTTAGTTAGTAGGGATGAGGCCTATTTACTATTGGACCTGCCTCCTCCTAAGCGTTCTGCCTTCCCAGTCTCTTGGATCAGTCAGGATGATCGCACCTTTACTGCTGAGCCATCACCTGCTAGGCAGGACATTATGAGACGGCTGCTTGTTTTGTACATCATCTTTAGCTGCTTTTGCAACAACAACAAGTCACTCGTGCCATGTTGGTTGGTGAGTATAGTAGCCAATCTTGGAGTTTTAGCTGAGCTGGACTGGGGGTCCTCCTCTTTTGGCTGCTTCTTTCAGTCGATGTGGGTTCGGACTTCTTCCCGTTGGGGCAGCATGACTAGCTTCTAGCCTTTCCTCGTCTGGTAGAGCTACGAGTACCTTCCTGTTCACTGCCCTACAGTTGTTGAGGATGACTTCTATCCTTGTGCTTTGAGGTGGGCTCGTGACCGGGTAGCCCAACGATCGGAGATTACTGATTTTGTGATGATCCGGGCTAACCTGGAGCTGATTGAGGCGAGGGATGTGACCTGGCGGCCTTTCCTTGGATTAGTTCATTACGAGGCAGTCCGGTACTTGGTCCCATTGTCCTTGTCGAGGGCTGATTTTCTCAGTGATGACACTTGGGAGTCTTATCTCGGAGAGCGACACTGGCGACAGTTTCATGAGGAGTTCCGATCAACAAGGGCTCCGCCGGAGTATATGTTTGGAGCCTTGCTGGTGGGAGTGCCTATCCCCTATCAGGAGCATCAGCCAGGTGCCAAGTTCCTGCTTCCCCCAGACACAGATTACGCTACACACTTTGGGGCTCATTCGGTTGGTGCCTTCACCCGGTTTGAGGTAGTAGTCAGCGAGTACGCTGTTGGTCAGGAGGTGGTTGACTTGTGGCGCCGTACTGGAGGATATGTGCCCTAGGCTGAGTTTACTGCTGTGCGAGACCAGAGAGATCAGTATTAGATGGAGCAGGATTAGTACCAGGCCGAGGCAGCTTCCAGACAGCTTGGTTATCTCAGCTGGGCAGTGGCAAGGTATGTTGTTCTTTCCGTCTTTCTTTCTGCTCTACTGTTGTTTAGTTCTTCTTTCCATGCAGCTGATTTTGGCTCTTCCTTCTTTGTAGGATGCTGGTGCTTCGAGTAGCTATCTCCCTCCTCCGATGCTGGGTTTCGGGGATTTTGATCCAGATGACATCGACTTTGACCTATGACAAATGCCCCTTGTGGAGATTCCGATCTTCTTTTGCCCCTATTCTTGAGATGTATTTGTGTTAGACAGTTTTATTTTGTAAGCTCTGTACAAAGATGGATATTTATGGTATTTAGAAGTATGGATAGGCAAAGACATTTATGATCTTTACAGCTAGGCATATGATTAGATGCATGTGATGGATGATGATGTTATGTATCTCTTACATGAGTTGATATTGGTGACCTCTGTTTCTACATGGTGTTATAGCCTATGCATGTAAAGCTCATGCCGATTTTTTTTTACATTTATTTTTCCTCCTTTTTTAGAAAAAATGTATGCACATATTAGAAATACATTAACTAATAGAATGACAAGGGGTGCTGTTGAACTTGGTATCTTTGGGAATGGTAACTCCTTCCTTTTCAAGGGTCTAACCTCTCCCTGGCTCAACCTTACCTTGATTAGATGATAGCACTTCGCACCTTTGTTAACCTTTTGATTGCCTCTGACTCTATGCCTTGGGGTTAGTGTATATGATTGTTGGGCTGAAACTCTCGACTCTCGGGGTTTTAACAACAACTTTCTCAACCTTCAGCAGAGCGATAAGCGGCTAGTCCTTTCAATCCGAGGAGACTTTGTTTAGGACCGTAATGTAGGCTAGGTTATAGGGTTTTCGAAACGATGGGATATGTAGGCTCAAATTCAATGTTGTTTTCAACAGGGTTTAGATTCGTACCATCCTTGACTTTTTTCAGTAGGGCTAGCATCCCTCCTTAGCTTCGGCAACATATCTAGCTCGTTTAGATCAAGTAATTTGTTTTCAATCGGAGTGGACTTTAGCAGGGTTTTAATGTAGGCCATGGTTTTGGGGTTTTTCAAGAAAGGATAAAGGCTCAAACCTATTGTTTCTACAGGGTTTCTTTGTAACCTAGGATCACCTTTAGATTTCCTCCTTGTTCTTGCTACACACTTCTTAGGGGCAAAAATGACCCTTCTCTTTCAATCCTGCTATATGCCTTTTTTGGGATAAACATGTCTTCCTTCTCTTTCGGCCTTACTTTAAAGATAACTCAATCACGGTTTTCTTTAGGCCTTTCCTTAGAAGGTTTTTTTTTCTTCCTTTTTTTTTCTTGCCCCTTGGCAACTCTTTTCCTTAACTTTGTCATTTCTTTTCTTTTATGAAACGAATAATCTTTCGACCCTTTTTCCTTAGACCTTTTCCTTGGCAGTTCAGTCTAACCTAATGTGGGCGGTGATCCCTAGGTTGGGGTTTTCTTGAAAAAAGGATAAATGGCTCAACGGGTTTGGCAAGGGGTTGCTGTTGACTGTATGGGAAATAAAATGAAGGCCTCTCTTCACTTTGAACTAGATTGCTGGATCTATAGAGCCTTTAATGCTGCTTTAGCACGATAGAGGTGGACACCATTCCTAGAGTTCTCAACTATTTTCTATCCCAGTGTGGGGAGGACAATTGGTGGATCAGGGTTGGCAAAGGAAATTGTCGCTTTCTGCGAGGCACTAGGGGTTAAGCAAAGGGAATGTAAGCATTTATTCTTTAGCATAGGGAAATGAAAGGTGGCTCTCCTTCACTTTGACGATCTGGCTGCACATCGCTTAGCTTCAGTGTCTTGCAAGTGTTGCCTTTGGGTAGTATCCTCACTCATCCTTATCCTCTCTCTCTCTAGAAAGCTGATCATTGAGTGGTTAACTCATGATATCATCCCTTCAAGTCAAATCATTCCATGAGACAGACCATACCCCTTTGCATAGGAAGTAGCTATCATTCCCAAGAGACATATAAGATAACAGTAGAGCATAAAAAGACTTAATCATTCTTTAATATCAATGAAAAGCATATAGTTTTGTTTGACAAAAAAAGAAATGCGAATATTAATTTAAGACGAAAAGGTAAAGGGATAGAAAGAAAGTGGGTGAAAACACCCCTCTCTTGCATGCTTTTGAAGGGAACCCATTTCAGTAAGGATTTGGGACATTGCCCACATCTTCGATACTCTATTCGTGATCAGGGTCTTCAGCCAAGGTGAGACAGGCGAAGGTTTCTTCTAGAGCTCCAAACATGTTGACGGTGATGGTGCAGTTGGTAGCTTCATTGATCTCTTTCTTATTCCTTGCAAGAGGTCCTTCTGTAATAAGATGGCTAGTTCACCTCCTTCTAATTCAAACGGCTCTATCTGTTCTCTTGGCTCTTCTAGCCCCCAGCCCATGTCTTCATAGTTGTACTCAGTTGCGGGCTAAGGGTTTTCCAACAAGTGACTTTTAGCTGCTGCATACACCGGGTGTAGAAACTCATCACCCCATCCATCAGTAGTTATGCTTTCGATATGTTCTTCCATCAGGAATATTGGCTCCTTAATGGGCCAGTTAAAAGCGTCAGACACCTCATCAGGGTTATAGAGATAAATCGGGCATAATAAGAGATCCTCCTCCTAGTTATCTTCTTCATTGGTCTCCCAATCGTCCTCATAACCTTCGGCCTCGAGCTCGTCGAACTCTCCCTCCCCTTCCATTTCTACTAATATCATGTTCACGGTGTGATCCGGCAGAGGGTTAGTGGTCATATTGGGGGTCGGAGTAGGTTGTATCGGCTTTAGATCAATGGTCTTGTTGCCGATCAAGTCTTGAATTTTGTGCCTGAGAGCGAAGTAGCTTTCGGTGTTGTGCCATTGGCCACTTGAATGGTATTCACATGTAATGGCGGCATTAAAGGTTGGGGGTAGAGGGCTTGGCAATGGGCGAGCAAGTATGGGCTTCAGGATATTGTTCTTCAGCAAGTTATGGTAGGCCTCAGTTTGGGTGCAGGCTAAGGTGTCGAAGGTACGGATGCATCGAGCAGATCTATTAAAGTTGGGTCGTGCCCCCGTGGGGCCATAGTTAGGGGTTGGAACAGGCATGGTTAAGGTGGTTAAGGGCAGGACAGGGTGTGATTGTCGTGGCAGATGGTATTGGGGTGGTTGGCTGGGCAGGATGGCAGACACCTCACTTTCCTTCTTGATCGTGCCCCTTGTAATAGCCACCTTCTTGGCTATGTTGGTAGTATACTCTCTAGTCGTAGCGTAGGGGTCCATAATCCTCCCTGTCTTGAAACCGTTTTCTATCATCTCCCCTTGCATGATTAGTTCAGAGAAGCTTTTTCCCACGCTTGTGGAGAGCTTCTCGTAGAATATACCCTAGAAAGTATGTACGAATAGTTGTACGTATTCCTTTTCTTCAAGTAGGGGATTGACTTGTGCAGCAGCCTCCCTCCATCTTAGTGCATATCCTTTAAAGCTTTCCTTCTCACCCTTGCTCATAGTCATTAGGGACCATCAGTCAGAGGTAAGATCAATATTGTGACAATATTAGGCTTTAAATGCATTGACCAACTCGATCCAGGTTGTGATCTTCCTTAGGTCCAGACGAGCAAACCATTGTAGAGCAGACCCTGTGAGGCTGTGTTGGAATAACTGCATGAGGAGCTTCGGATCGTTGTCATGACCACTTAGCACTCCAACATAGAGACGAAGATGAGCGATGGAATTACCAGTACCGTCATACTTCTGGAAGTCAGGCATTTTGAACCTAGCAGGGCTCGGGTGGTCAGGAAAGAAATAGAGCTCATCGTAAGAAGTGAACCCGTAAGTGTCGTGGCCATAGAGACTTCGCAGTGAATCCTCTAGCCCTTGGATTTTCAATTGAGAGGGTCTAGGGGGGCCTTCTTTACGGCAGGTGAAAGTAATATGGTCTCGTCCTCTTCAACACTAATCCCTTTGGCCTCGTCCTTATTCCTCCCCGCATTGTCAGACTGAAGCACGATCCTTGGATTAGCGGGTTTGGGGTCCTTTGGTGAAGTCATGGATGATGATGGGACTACAGTAGTATCTTTCATAGCCATAGTTTGAATGAGTTTGAGCATCTCATCCATCTTGGTTCTCACTTCGTTGACCTCCTCTCGAGAAACTAAAGAGGACTCTTCAGGGTTAGCAGCCATCAATAATGCTCTTTGCCAGGTGATAATGGGATCCCTAGGTGGATGTTGCCCCTTCTTGGGAGCAATATTAACTCAGTACAAGGTGACCTCTATAAATAAAAGGAAGAAAGAAAAAGACAAAAACACAAATTGCAAGTCAATTTTTAGTTTTTTAAAGAGTTTTATCCAATGCATGTCCTAGGGTGCCCCTATTCAGAGGGGAGACTATACATGATGCATTGGCTTACTTTTGGAGATAGGGGATTTGCCCCTGTATGCAGATACCTTATCGTCAAGTGGGAACCTTCAGCCATCCATGCATCCATTCGCAAAAGTAAAAAAAGTATATTGAATTTCGGGTTTAAGCTACAAAAGAATTAAACTACATTTTAACAGTGGGAATGGGGAACATTTTCCTTTGGACTTCCACCTATCTAGTTTTACAAAGGAAAAACCTAAACTACTCTTGAGTCTTCGGATTCGTCTTCGCTTGATTTGATGTCGGGGAGGTCGCTGAGAGACCTTGTTGACCGATTGTCCTTTGTCTTCTTGGCAATCTTATCTCCGTGAGCATAAAGGGATTGGGCCCCCTCTTATAGAATGGATTGGTATACATGCTATGAGTCCTTAGGGTTACATGGGAACCCTTAGAGTTTAGGTAGGTTTAATGCAAGGGAGAGTGACCTTGGTGTCACTCTCTATGGGTTGATCATATGCATAAGGATACAGTAACTTGAGTTACTTAGAACTCTTGTCTTGACATGAGATATTGAATGCATGTACATGGATATGCAAAGAGTATAAGGAGAGAGAATGCAATAGCAAGGTAAACGTGCATGCATGAGCAGTTAGACATGCATTATAACAATATGAATACAGTCAGTATAACAGCAAGAATAGACAGGTATAAATGAAAGTAAGAGCAATCGCCCTTTCCTCCATGGTTTTGGAAAACGGTGCGCGTGTCTTAAATCCAGCAGAGGTTCAGCTATGCATGGTGTCTATATGAGCATGAGGTTGAGGGTTGACTAATGCGTCCTAAAAAGGCTCAGTTCGTGGATCTTCAAACCTAGGCCTACTCCCCGAGGTGGTGCCATGATTGGTTGGTGATTCGAGCAGGGGAACCATCAAGAGGCCGTAGGCGAAGAAAATAACACAACATCTTGCCCATAACCAATATACCGTTCCCTCTTTCTATCTAGAAAGGACATATCAGGGTAAAATACAAATATGTAGAATGCAGGTGCACATGTAATGTGTGTGTGATTTTTGAAAGCGGGAGAAAGAGCCCAACAACTCCCATCCATCCTGTTCATCACATTCATGCATAGGAGTTAATTAAAATTTAAACAAAATGTGTACCTACAAAACAAAGATGCAAAAGTTAATATGTGGATGACAGATTTAATACAAGATAATATGAATAAATGCATGCTTTTTCGAAAACAATTTTGAAAATTTGGTTTTGAAAATTTAAAGTGAATAGGATTGAACCAAGTTAATTGAAGACTCTACATGGGTGACGGGTAAAGAGACATGACTATGGCCTAACCCTCTAAGTGTCCCCAGTGAAGTCGCCATCTGTTACGCCCAAATTTTTCACACTCGAGGAATACACACACAAGCGGGAAAAATACTGTACTCTCTCATTAGAACTCACCCTCCTACAAGAATGAGTGCGACTAGGTTTGAATTGAGAATAGATTTGAATAAAGGGCTTTTAAAAAGATTTGGAGTCGCCACCTAACTTGATTAAGGTGAGTTAGCTCACCTAAAAACTAAGCATAATCCGAAAACTACACTTAGGGTTTTGGAAAACGATTTTGAAAATATCTCCTCAAGAGAGGGTTTTTAAGAAAACAGGTTATTTAGCAACCTTTAGAAAATATTAAGCCCTTTCTAGAAAAATAACTCGTTTTGGTCTTTCGAAAACAACGATCTAGGTTCAGAGGTTGGTTACGTGTAGGGAAGATGAACTAAGCCATCACCCTACCCTGCCCTTGCGGTATCTACATGTCTATTTACCCTAGATTCATCTATGAGAGTCTTCAACTGACAAACGTTTAATCCTATTCACTTTAGAAAATAATTTTGAAAATAATGATGCATGATATGTATATGCAATAGAAAAAGAGAGTTGGAAAATAGATTTTGGACATGGATTTGAAGAGAAATTAATTTGATTTAAAAGAGATTTGAAAAGCTAGATTTTAAATTGAATTGAGATTTCAAAAGAATTATGGAATTGAAAATTTGAAAAAGTAGTTATGGAATTGGAAATTTGAAAAAGGTTGTCGAAATAGAAACTTGAAAAAAGTTGTGGAAATAGAAACTTGAAAAAGGTTGTGACCGCACCCATGAGAGTTGCCTACATATCCTTTTGGAGGAATCAAGTCAGTCGTAGTTCGGACAAGAGTCTGATTAGAAAATAGAAGGTTGGATTCGAAAAAGAGTTGGAGTTGAAATTCGAATTGGAATTAGAAGAGTAGGAAATTTATACTTTGATTGGAAGATTTGAAAAGATTGGTTTTGAATGACTTGGTTTTAGGAAACCTAGACTTAGGAAAGATAGACTTTAGGAAAGACTTGAGACTTAAGAAAGCTTTGACTTGGAAGAGTTCTAAGAAAAGATTGGACTCGAATGTTGGACTTGGAAGATTAGGAAATTTGGAATTAGGAAAGATTCGAATTAGGAAAAGTTCAAATTAGGAAAGTTTCAATTTAGGAAAGTTTTGATTTGGAAAGTTTCGCTTTAGGAAAGTTTTCATTTTAGGTCAAATTAGGAAAGTTTTCGAAATAGGAAAGTTTTAAATTTGGAATGTTTTGAAATAGGGAAGTTTTCAAAATAGGAATGTTTTGAATTTGGAATGTTTTGAAAATAGGAAAAGTTTAGTTTAAGAAAGGTTTAGAATTTGGAAAGTTTCAACTTAAGAAAGTTTTAATTTAGGAAAGATTTGAAGTTTTAGGAAAGTTTAGAATTTAGAAAGTTTGGAAGTTTAGAAAGATTTAACTTAAGAAAGTTTTGAATTTAGAAAGTTTTGGATTTGGAAAGATTTGAAATTTAGAAAGTTTAAGATTTAGAAAGTCTTAGATTTAGAAAACTTTGAATTTAGAAAGTTTAGGATTTAGAAAGTTTTGAAGTTTGAGTTTCTGAAAATCTTGAGGTTAGGAAAGTTTGAGTTTAGGAAAGATTTGAAAACTTAGATTTTGGAAAGTTAATATTTGGAAAGAGGTAGAATTAGGAAAGGGTTGAATTAGGAATGATTTGAAAGTTGAATTGTAAGATTTGCGAAAGATTTTTATGTTCAAGTTTTGGAAAGTTAAGATTTAGGAAAGTAGAAGATTTAGGAAGGAGTTGAATTAGGAAAGATTTAGACTAGGAAGAGTTAAGATTCCTATTTCCTAAAACAAGGGATTTGATTTTGTTTCTAAAAGAGAAGGTTTGATTTTGTTTCCAAAATGGAAGATAGGATCTAGTCTCCTAAATGGGAGATTGGATTTGGTGTCCTAAAGGGATGATTGGATTTGGCATGGATTTGGGAAGGGAAATTTTAGAAATCCTAGATTTGGGAAGACTATAGTTTTGACGTAGAAAATAGGTTTTGGAAATATGTATAGTTTTGATGTAGAAAACAAGAGGTTTTGGAAACCTAGGTTTTAAGGCAAGATTGAAAATTATATTTTTGGGATGGAAAATTAGGGTTTCCTAATTGTTGGCTCTAAGGCTTAACTTGGACTCTAGGAAAAAGGATTTTTGGAAAGTGAGTTTTTGGAAAGAGGGATTTTTGGAAGGAAATCCTAGAGAGGAGTTTCTAGAAAGTGAATTTGAAAAGAGTTTTAGGAAGGAAGTTTTTGAAAAGTAAAACTTTGAGAAAGTTTTGGATATAAAATTTTGGAAGAAGCTTTTAGGAAAGAGTTTTTGGGAAAGAGATTTTTGGAAAAGAGATTGTTGGAAAGAGTTTGTAGGAAGGAAATTTAGGGAGTGTTTTCCAAGAAGGAAATGTAGGGAATGTTTTTAGAAAGTGAATTTTGAAGAGAGTGTTTTGGAAAGGAGTTTAAAAAGGAAAGTTTTGAAAAATAGATTTTTGGAGGAAGCTTTTAGAAAACAATTTTGGAAAGAAGACCTATTAGAAAGTATGTTGAGAAAGAGGGTTTTAGAAAGAGAGAGTTTTGACAAGGGAGTTTTTTGAAAATTATAAAAACGTCTCACTTTCCTAAAGCGATTCTAACCATAAGAAGGTTAGAACCACCTTAAAAAAGTGGTTTTGAAAACAACAAGGAGTTGAAAATATAGACCATATCGGTTACTTTAAATGTAACACTTTCCTAAAGCAATCTTAGCCATGGAAAGGCTAGAATCACCCTAGGATTGTCATTTTGAAAACAAGTTTTGAAAAAGGAGATTTTGATGCAATTTTGAAAATAAGTTTAATGCAAGCTTTGAAAATAAGTTTGAAAACGATTTTTCTAAGAATGCAGGAGGATGATATGCACAATGCAAATTAGGATCGTGAACGTACAAGATTAAGGCTTCACCACATAATTAAGGTGGCTCGTACACATGTGGTCTCCAGTTAGACTAAAAGAAAGCCCCCAACATGGTGACCCTCCAATAACCTAATCCTACACATGGACCGGGAGTCCCCTTGTTTCAAGCATGCAAAGAAAGGGGGGAAAGAGATGGAGGGTTAAAATAGAAAAAAACCCAAGTGGGTTCAGGGAGAGAAGAGAAGGGGGGGAAGATGCGTAAACGTAAATAAGAAGCCTACCGTATGTCTTGCTTTGCTTTGCTTTGCCCGCCTTGCCTTTCTTCGATCTTCACTTCACTTCAGTCTTGATCTTCGAGGGCTCATCTTCAATCTTCAAAGCTTGTAGTTGTAGCAATCAAAGTCTTCAATGGAGGGTTGGAGGCTAGTGTATAAGTGTATAGGGGTGTGTATGAGTGTATAGGGGGCTAGGGTTTGTGTATGGTGGTTAGGGTTTGGAAAACCTAGGGAAGCTAGGGTTTTGGGAGTGTACGAGCTCTGTATATCGAATATTAGGATTTTTAGATTGAGTTTGCGAACCTTCTTCACACTGGAGGAGACTCTGTATTTATAGAGATGGGATAGACGTGGCGCTTGTTGTAGTGGTGCCAAACCAAAATTCCTCTTGGCGCCACCAGGCCATTTCTTGGCTTGGCGCCACTAGCAGTGGTGCCAGCCGGTTAGGAAAGTTTGTGAGTTGGCAAGCAACGTATCTTTGGAAGATTTGGACGCCTGTACTAGTGACTACCATGTAATTTTTAGCCTGACTTCACTAGGAGTGACTCCAAAAAGTCCGGAAATGATTTGAAAGGCCGGGAATGACCCAAAGGGTCGGAAAAGGGCAGCAACACTTAGAATAGTGTCCCAGAGGTATTTGACTTGAAAGATGAAGATATGATGCATCAGAAGGATTGACCGGGCTATTAGGGGCAAAACGGTCAATCAGGCCAGAAAGCTGCCGAGATGGACTCGGAATGTCTCGAAAGAAGACTCAAAATTTGGAAACATTATTTCGAATGTTCCCAAAGGTTGCCGGTTTGATACCCAAAGCCGGTGTGGTCGGAAAAAGTGACCGGCCCACTAGGGGCAAAATGGTCATTTTGCACCGAGTTTGCCGGAACTGACTCGGAATGATCCGAAAAGATAAAGAAAGGTTGAGAACACTATAAGAAGCATTCTCGGGAGGTTACCGGTTTGATAACCAGAGCCGGTGTGGTTCCCAGGGCACTCGGATGCCTAGGAGCAAAATGGTTATCTTGACCGAAAAGTCTCAAAATTGGCCCGAAACTGACTGGAGGGCACCTAATCATGCCAGATCATCCCTAGGACGATCTTGGAAGGGTGGAATTACCATTCTGAAGACTTAGGTGTGTTCTCGAGAAACATGCCAAAAAATGGCCCTAGGGGCAGTTTGGTCATTTTTCACCGAAGTGAGCTAGCAGACACTGGTGTTGACCTGGGTTTTGAGTGTTTCCGCCACTCTGACAGCTGTCGCGTGATACAGGGGTTTGTTGGCAATTCCCTATGTCGACCTATTTGCAAGTATTTCCGCTACTTTGACGGTTGCGATGTTTGCGAGTATTTTCGCTACTCTGACAGTTCGCGATCATTCTCGAGACTGCCTAATCTCGGGAAGCTACTAAAGGGACTTAGTGCCTGAGAATTAGCTTTCTCAAAAGGCGTGCCTAAACGGACATTTCTGCATTGGCAGGCTAGCAGGTGCCAAAGGTGGACCGTTCTATAATCTAGGGGACTCGGGGTCTCGTCCCGGTTGACAGGTTTAAAGGGACTTTCTGCTTCAAAGAGATTTTCTTCGAAAAGCGTGCTGGACCGTCTCGAGGAATCAATTATCTCAAGAGAGGGATTGGAATTGGAATTGGAAAGGGGACTTACCGTCTTCGGAAAGACATTCCTATTTTGGAATAGGATATGAAACTTACCGTCCTCGGAAAGACGTGCCTGTTTTGAAATTAGAAAGGGGACGTACAGTCTTCGGAAAGACGCGCCTAATTTGGAATTAGAAAGGGGACTTACCGTCTTCGGAAAGACCCACCTGATTGGGTAGATTTACCGTCTTGAGGAATCAACTGTCTCGAGAGAGGGATTGGAATTGGAATTGGAAAAGGAATTGGAAAGGGGTCTTACCATCTTCAGAAAGACGTGCCTGGTTTAGAATTGGAAAGTGGACTTACCGTCTTTCGGAAAGACGTACCCGATTTAGGATTAGAAAGGATAATGCCCCTAAGGGCATTTTGGTCATTTTGCTTCTATTTGGGCCCGGTGGGCCCGTGAAACGATGAATAGACAGAATTAGACTTAGAGAGTTTATTTCAATTGGCATACGTCTATGTTGACTTGAGTACCAGTTTGGACGGACCGTAGACTGTCGAGCGGTCAAAAATGGGGTGCTTACATCCATAAAGAGGGGCCTTAATCCCTCTATGCTCATAGATATAAGGTTGCCATGAAGATAAGGGATAACCAAACAGTAAGGTCTCTCAATGACTTCCTCAATATCAAACTCAAAGAAGGAAAATCTAAAGACTCAAGAGTAGTTTAGAATTTCAAATATAAAAGTAGATAGGTGGAAGTCCTGAGAAAAATGTTCCCCTTCTTCCTATTAAAATGTACTTCAATTCTCCTATAATTGAACTCAAAAGCATATTGTACGTTTCCCTTTCTCACAAATGAATGTACCAATAAAAGTATGTTTCCAATCAACAATAAAGTATCTGTATACAGGGATAAATCCTCTATCTCCAAAAAAATGATCTAGATGCATGATGCTTAGCCTCCCTCTCAAAGAGGGGCATCTCTAGGGCATGCATTGCATAAAACTTTCTAAAAATCAAACACTAACTTGTGGCTTCTATCCTTATTTTTCTTTTCTTTCTTTTTTTTTTTCAGAGAGACTTCACCATAGAAAGTCATCATTGCTCTTAAGAAAGATCAGCATCCACCTGGAGACCCAATCATCACCCGACACAAAGCTTTACTAATAGTAGTTAACCCCAATGAGATCACCCCGGTCTCATGAGAAGAAGTCAATGAGATGAAAACTAAGATTGATGAAATTTTCAAGTTAGTCCAAGCCATGGCAATAAAAAATGCTTCCTCAACCTCATCATCATCCCCGACCTTTTACAACAACTCAAAAATTGCAAACCCAAGAATCGTGCTCCAATCTAACATAATAGGGAAAAACAAAGAAGACTCCAAGGGGGACCAACATCGAAGAAGAAGAAACTATACTGCTCGCGCCTGCTGTGAGAAGAGCTCCCCTAGACCCTCTTAGTTTGAAAATCCAAGGGTTGGAAGACTCACTGTGAAGCCTCCATGGCCAGTACACCTTTGGGCTTACCTCCTATGACAAGTTGTGCTTCTTCCCAGATCATCCATAACCGGCCAAGTTCAAAATGCCTGATTTTCAAGAGTACGATGGCATCAGTAACCCTATAGCCCATCTTCGCCTTTATGCTGGGGCATTAAGTGGTCATAGGAATGATCCAAAGCTCCTCATGCAACTATTCCAACATAGTGTCACTGGATCCATCCTACAATGGTTCGCTCGACTCGACCTAAGGAAGATCATAACTTGGATCAAATTGGTTAATACATTCAAGGCCCAATATCATCACAATATAGACCTTACTTCTGACAGATGGTCTTTGATGACAATGAGCAAAGGAGAGAAAGAAAGCTTCAAGAGCTATGTCCTTAGATGGAGAGAAGCAACAGCACAAGTCAATCCTCCTCTAGAAGAAAAAGAGTATATTCAACTGTTCGTACATACTTTTTAAGGCATATACTATGAAAAGCTTTGCACAAGTTTGGGGAAAAGCTTCTCCAAGCTTATAATGCAAGGGAAGATGATAGAGAATGGTCTCAAGATGAGAAGGATTACAGATCCCTATGCAAAAACTGGAGAGAGTTCCGCCAACATAGCTGAGAAAGTGGCTACTGCAAGGAGGGTAATCAAGAAAGAGAGTGAGGTGTCTGCCATCTTGCCCATTCAACCACCACAATACCATCCACAACTCCAGTCACATCCTAGGCCATTCTGACACATCCGTACCTTTGATACCTTAGCCTGGATCCAGACAGAAGCCTACCATAATCTTTTAAAGAACAACATACTGAAACCCATACCGGCCCGTCCATTGCCAAGCCCTTTACCTCCGACCTTCAATGGCACCCTTAATTGCTAATACCATTCAAGAGGTCAAGGGCATGGCATGAAAAGCTGCTTCTCTCTCAAGCACAAATTTCAAGATTTGACAAACAATAAGATCATTAACATAGAACCGGATAACCCTACTCCTGCCCCCAATGTAACCACAAACCCCCTACCGGACCACACTGTCAACCTAGTACTAGAGGAAATAGAATAGAGGGATAGACTTGAGAAAATCTGTAAGCACCCCATTTTTACCCACTCGGCAATCTTCGAACTGACCAAGCTCACGTTCACACATCACATGCATATTTAGACTCTAAGCCCGCCTTTTAAACTTGAATTTAGTCCACCAGTCGCTTCTCAGGCCCGTAGGGCCCACTTGAAGCTAAATGACCGTTTTGCCCTTGGTGGGCCGGTCTCCTTTTTCGACCACACTGGCTCTGGGTATCAAATCGGTAACCTTCCGAGAATGCTTCTTATAGTACTCTCAACCTTTCCTTATCTTTCCGAATCATTCCAAGTCAGTTCCGGCCAACCCGGTACGAAATGACCGTTTTGCCCCTAGTGGGCCGGTCTTCTTTTCCGACCACACTGGCTCTGGGTATCAAACCGGTAACCTTTGGGAACATTCTAAATAATGTTTCCAGATCTCAAGTCTTCTTCCGAGACAGTCCGAGTCTGTCCTGGTAGTTTCCCGATCCGATTGACCGTTTTACCCCTAAAGGCCCGGTCAACCTTTCCGACCCATCTTATCCTCATTTTTCAAGTCAAATACCTTCAGGACACTATTTTAAGTGTTCCTGCTCTTTTCCAGCCTTCCGGGCCATTCTCGGCCTCTTAAAATCATTCTCGGACTTTCCGGAGTCACTCTTAGTGAAGCCAGGCTAAAAATGGCATGGTAGTCACTAGTACAGGCGCCCAAATCTAGTCCAAGATATGTTGCTTGCCGACCTTTAATATTTTCTAAATGGCCTGGCGCCACTTCTAGTGGCGCTAGTGTAAAATTTGGCCTGGTGCCACTGCAATAGGCGCTAGTGTTGTCCAACCTCTATAAATACAGAGCCTCCTCCAACATGAAAAGGGTCCGTAAATTCAACCTAAAAATTATATATTTCGATATACAGAGCTCGAGCATCTCCAAAACCCTAGCTTCCCTAGGTTTTCCAAACCCTAGCCACCATACACAAACCCTAGCCTCATATACACTCCTATACATCCCCATACACTCATACACTAGCCTTCAACCATCCTTTGAACACTTGAAGAGCTGCAATCCAAAGCTTGAAGACAACTCTTGAGGATTGAAGACGAAGATCAAGACAAAGACCGAAGTTCGAAGACAAGCAAGGCGCGCAAAATAAACAAGACATACGGTAGGCTCCCTATTTAAATTTTCGCACTTTCCCCCTCTCTCTTCTCTCTCCTAACCCACTTAGGTTTTCTCTATTTTAATCCCCCATCTCTTTCCCCCCTTTCTTTGCATGCTTGAAATAAGGGGATTCCCGGTCCATGTGTAGAATTGGGCTATTAGAGAGTCACCGTGTCGGGGGCTTTCTTCTAGTTTAACCAAGTTTTTGAAAGCACCCTAGAATTGTGGTTTTGAAAGCAAGTTTTTGAAAAAGAGATTTTGATGCAATTTTGAAAACAAGTTTGAAAACGGTTTCGAAAATGAGTTTGAAAACGAATTTTGGAAGATGCAAGATTATGACATACATAATGCAGTTTGGGGTCGTGAACATACAAGGCTAAGGCTTCACCACATAATCAAGGGGGCCGGACCCACGTGGTCTCTGGTTAGACTAGAAGAAAGCCCTCGACACGGTGACTCTCCAATAGCCCAATCCTACACATGGACCGGGAATCCCCTTGTTTCAAGCATGGAAAGAAAGGGGGGGAAAGAGATGGGGAATTAAAATAGAGAAAACCCAAGTGGGTTAGGAGAGAGAAGAGAGAGGGGGGGAGTGCGAAAATTTAAATAGGGAGCCTACCGTATGTCTTGTTTATTTTGCGCGCCTTGCTTGTCTTCGATCTTTGGTCTTCGGTCTTTATCTTGATCTTCACCTTCAGTCTTCAAGAGTTGTCTTCAAGCCTTGGATTGCAGCTCTTCAAGCCTTCAAAGGATGGTTGAAGGCCAATGTATGAGTGTATAGGGGTGTGTATGAGTGTATAGGAGGCTAGGGTTTGTGTAGGGTGGCTAGGGTTTGGAAAACCTAGGGAAGCTAGAGTTTTTGAGGTGCTCGAGCTCTGTATATCGAATTATATGATTTTTAGGTTGAGTTTACGGATCCTTTTCACATTGGAGGAGGCTCTGTATTTATAGAGGTTGGACAACACTGGCGCCTGTTGCAGTGGCGCCAGGCCAAATTTTACACTGGCGCCACTAGAAGTGGCGCCAGCCATTTAGGAAATATTAAAGGTCGGCAAGCAACGTATCTTTGACTAGATTTGGGCGCCTGTACTAGTGACTACCATGCAATTTTTAGCCTAGCTTCACTAGGAGTGACTCCGGAAAGTCCGGGAATAATTTTAAGAGGTCGGGAATGGCCCGGAAGGTTGGAAAAGAGCAGGAACACTTAAAATAGTGTCCTAAAGGTATTTGACTTGAAAAATGAGGATAAGATGGGTCGGAAAGGTTGACCGGGCCTTTAGGGGTAAAACGGTCAATCGGATCGGGAAACTGCCGGGACAGACTCGGACTGTCCCGGAAGAAGACTTAGGATCTGGAAACATTATTTAGAATGTTCCCAAAGGTTGCCGATTTGATACCCAGAGCCGGTGTGGTCGGAAAAGAAGACTGGCCCACCAGGGGCAAAACGGTCATTTCGTACTGGGTTGGCCGGAACTGACTCAGAATGATCTGGAAAGATAAGGAAAGGTTGAGAGTAGTATAAGAAGTATTCTCGAAAGGTTACCAGTTTGATACCCAGAGCCAGTGTGGTCAAAAAAGGAGACCGGCCCACCAAGGGCAAAACGGTCATTTAGCTTCAAGTGGGCCCGTAGAAGTGACTGGTGGACTAAATTCAAGTTTAAAAGGTGGGCTTAGAGTCTAAATATGCATGTGATGTGTGAACGTGAGCTTGGTCAGTTTGAAGATTGCCGAGCGGGCAAAAATGGGGTGCTTACACTTTTTCCTTCAAAAGTTTATTTTTAAAATTGGTTCAAAGGTTTCCTAAACTTTTTCCTTCAAAAGATTATTTTTCAAAATCAGTTTCAAGGTTTTAAAACTTTTCTTTCAAAAGTTTTATCCAAAGTCTATTTTCAAAATCGGTTCAAAGGTTTCCTAAACTTTTTCTTTCAAAAGATTATTTTTCAAAATCAGTTTCAAGGTTTTAAAACTTTTCTTTCAAAAGTTTTATCCAAAGTCTATTTTCAAAGGTTTTTCTAAAAGTTTTATTCTAAAACTCCCCAAGTTTTTTGGGGTCTTCTCTACCAAAAAGGCCCTATTCTCAAAGGATTTTAAACTTTTTCCTTGAAAAGGTCTTATTCAAAGTCAATTTTCAAAGGTTTCCTAAACTTTTTCCTTTAAAAGTTTATTTTCGAAATCCACCCTCAAAGGTTTTATATCTTTTTCCTTCAAAAAGATTTTATCTTAAAAAAATTTCTAACTCTCCTCTAATTTTAAAAAATTTTAGCAGAATTTCGTTTATAAATGGTCCCTACAATGCCCAAGACTTGATAGAAAAATACAAACCATGCACCCCACAATACCATAATCACATAGCGCTAACATATATAAACCAATTTGTGCACATTCTCAAAATTTTTAAATTTTCAAACATAAGTTTTATTTTCCAAAAATTCAAGGGTCTTCAAAATTATCGTAAATTCTTTCAAAAATACTTCAAATATTTTTTAAAATATTCTCATTTTTTTTTAATATCAAACCCAAACAATTCCATCAATTTCTAAATTTTTTCTATTTTTTGAAAAATAAAAAATTTAATAGAAAATTACAAAAATTCATACGATTGTTTAACACATTTTTCTAAGGCACGTGGTGTAAAAATCTAGCCAAGAAACTCAATACCCAGAGTTGTAGGAGCAAATTCCTCAATTCTTACAGAAACCCTCTTTATTGCCCAAAGGTCCTTCCTTGCAAAACAACATCACCAGAGTGTTCAAATCATATCAAAATATCAATTTTAACTTTTTACTCAACTCAAACAGAGTTCTGCACATCAAAATCAACACAAAACAAAAAAAACTCGGCTCTTAGAGCTTTCTAGCAAAATCTTCTTCTTCGGCAACAATTTCAATGACAGTGACTACTTTCGGTAACTCTCCGGTGTCCCCCAAACTCACTCTTTCAATACCCAAAGGTCCTTCCTTGCGAAAACTAAAAAAAAAGCTCTCAAACTCCCAAAAGCTCGAACAAAATCGTAAGCCTTGAACCACAAGCTTTTCTCATTTTAATTCTTAGGCCTGGTACCACTACTGCCAAGGCATTTTTATGCTTGGAGTGGCGCCAAATTCTGGCCAGTTTGGCCCTTGTGCCTGCCAAAATTTGATTTCAATTGCCCCTTTGGGCCAATTTGCCAATTTCAAGCTCCAGTCTTCAAAAATTTCCAAATTTCATTTCTCTGATCACCTCACGGCCAACGTGAAACCCTTACTTTATCATTTTCTGCCTTTAACAAACAAAGATAAAAAAAATAAAAATAAAAAAACGAGGGGTAGCTATTAACATTCCATTTTTGCCCTCTCGACAATCTCTGGCTCAACCGGACTCATATTCAAACCGACACAGACACTTCTAAGCCCAAACTAGCTTTCTAGACTCAATTTAGTCAATCAATCACTTTGCAGGCTCACCAGGCCCAATAGAGGTAAAATGACCAAAATACCCTTAGAGTATTAGTTTGTCCATTTCTAGTTTGCACGTCTTCTTAAAGACGGTAAGTCCTTATTTCAACCTCAATTCAAATTCCAATTCCAGTCTAAGTCAATCAAACTTAATCCAGCACATCTTTCGAGAAAATTCATCCCTCACACGGTAAGCCCATCTAGCACGGCACTTTTATCAAGAAAGCATAAAATCCCTTGGAACAATAAGTCCCTTCAAACTTGTCGACTGGGATAGAACCCAAGTCCTCAACATGATAGAACGGTTCACTTATGGCGCATGCTAACCCGCCAATGTAGAATGTCCATTATCCGGCACATTGATCGGAAAAGTACCTAAGGCCCCAATACGATAAGACCATTCAGCAACTTTCCGAGATTAGGCAGTCTCTAGAATGAACGCACACCGTCAAAGTGATGAAAACACTCACAAATATTACAACCATCATAATGGCGAAAACACTCGCAAATAGGTCAACTTTGGGAATTATTAACAAAACCCCTATATCATGGGACCGAACATGCCTCTTGGCCGTGACACGTCTACTAAAGGATGGGATACCTTTGGAAACCAAATCATCATACACTGTCAAAGTGACAGAAACACTCAAAATCCAGGTCAACAATAATGCCTACTAGCCTAATTTGGTAAAAAATGACCAAACTGCCCCTTAGACCCTTCTTACATGCTTCTCGAGAAGGTACCTAAGTCCTTAGAGTGGTAAGTCCACCCTTCCAAGATTGTCCCAAAGATAACCCGGCATGTTCAAGTGCCCTCTAGTCGGTTCCGGATCAATTCCGAGATCATCCAATCAAAATGACCATTTTGCCCATAGGCATCCGATCGCTTCTAGGAACCACACCGGCTCTAGGTATCAAACCGGTTACCTCTTGAGGAAACTTCTCATAGTATTCATAACCTTCTAGCATCTTTTTGGACCATTCTGAGTCTATTTTGGTAAGCCCGATGCAAAATAATCATTTTGCCCCTGGTAGGCTAGTCGCCTCTTCCAACCACATCGGTTTTGGGTATCAAACTCGTAAGCTCTTGAAACATTCTTCATAGTGTTTCCAACCTACCAGTCTTCTCACTGGTCTTTCCGGGTCCATTCTAGTGTTTTCCCAGTTCAAATGTCCATTTTCCCTTGTTGGGTCAGTCAACCTTTACAAATATTTCGGTATTGTTTCTTAAGCTCGTTACCTCCGGAACACTCTTTCAAGGGTTCTCATCCATCCCTGGCCTTCCAGTTCATTCCTAAACTTTTTAAAGTCACTTCTAGTGGAGCCAAGCCAAAAGATACATTTCTTATCCCCTTAAAACTTGCCTAAGTAGCTAGCGCCATTAGTAGTGCCGCCAAGCCAATAAATGGCCTGGCACCACTCCTAGTGGCACCAAGCTTAAAAGAGCACTGGTGCCACTATAACAAGCGCCAGTTTCTATTTCAATTGCATATAAATACAAACCCTCCCCCTGTGTAAAAAGGGTCTGCAAACTCAATCCAAAAACTCTGTCTCTCTTAAAACAGAGCTCGAATTTTTTCAAACCCTAATTCTCTCAAGCCTCCTCATACCTTTGCCTTCATACACTCAAACCCTAGCCTCTATACATCCTATACACTCAAATACAATCTTCTAAACATCCATTGAAGACCAACTGCTGTATCTTCAAAGCTCTCAAAATTCAAGTAAACTAAAGCAAATAAAGCAATCAAAGCAAGAGGAAAATAAGGTAGGCTTTTAATTTAGTTTATGCAATTCCCCTTCTCTCTCCCCTCTCCTAACCCACTTAGGTTCTCTTCTATTTTAATCTCCATCTTCTACTTTATTACGCCCCATTTTTTCACACACGAGAAAATACAAGGGAGAAAAACACAGTACTCTCTCATTAAAACTCATCCTCCTAGAATGACAAGTGCGACTAGGTTTGAATGAAAAATTGATTTGAATAAGGACTTTTGGAAAAGATTAGGAGTTGCCACCTAACTTTGTTAAGGTGAGTTAGGTCACCTAAAACTAGGATTTTTGAAAAGGTTTTGGAAAACTTTCTCAAGAGAGGGTTTTTGGAGAAAACAAGTTGTTTGGGAACCTTTGAAAAGTTTAAGCGCTTTTTGAAAAAATAACTCCATTTTTGGTCTTTGAAAATAGTGAGTCTAGGTTCAAAGGTTAGTTACGTATAGAGAAGATGCGCAAGGCTATCACTCTATCTCGCCCTTGTGGTGCATATGTCTAATTAGGCTAGGTTCACCCATTTTAGAATCTTTGATTATCCAATATCTAATTATATCTACTTTGAAAAGAATTTTAGAAGAGAGATTTGAGATTATGGATGACATATGAGTGAAAGAAAAGATTTTATTTTAAAGAGAGGATTTGAAGTTTGAAAGAGGTTGTGGAATTGGAAACTTGAAAATAGTGGTGGAATTGAAAATTTGAAAAAGGTTATGGAATTGAAAATTTGAAAAAGGTTGTGGAATTGGAAACTTGAAAAAGGCTATGACCGGACCTATTAGGGTTACCTAGGTGTCCCTTTGTTGACAATCAGGTCAGTTGTAATTTGAACTCAAGGTCTTATTAAAAATTGACATCTTGAGGTCTTTGGAAAGTTTGACTTGAAAATGTTTGATTTGGAACTTTCATTGGAGGATTTGAAATTAAACTTAGATTTGAAATCGAACTTAGAATTGACTTCAATTTGAAATTAAATTTGAGGATTTGAAATTGAGCTTTGATTTGAAATTGAACTTGAGGATTAGAACTTAGACTTGTTTTGAAAAGTTTGAGTTGAGTTTTGAAATCATCTTGACTTAGACTAAAGTTCAAAAACCATCTTGGGTTAGAAAAGAGTTTAGAAAAGAATTGAAGCCTCCTAATTTAAGGGTTAGGGTTGAGCTAGGATTTTGACATATTAGGACCTAGGTAACCTAGGGTTGAAGCATGCAATTGAAATAAGAAGGTTTGATTTTAGAAAGTTGGATTTTAGGAAATTTTCGAGTTAGGAAAATTCCAACATAGGAAAGTTTTGAATTAAGAAAGTTCCCAATTAGGAAAGTTCCGAATTATGAAAGTTTCACTTTTAAGGAAGAGTTGATTTTGAAAAGATTTAAATTTGAAAAATTTTGAATTTAGAAAGATTTGAAATTTTGAAAGACTTGAAAGTTTGAAATTAAGAAAGGTTTGAAAGTTTGGATTTAAGAAAAGATTAAAATTAGGAAAGATTTGATAGTTTGAAATTTAGAAAGTTGAAATTTGGAAAGGTTTGAAATTAGGAAGGATTGGAATTAGGAAATATTTTATTTCTATTTTCTGAAGTTGAAGATTGGATTTTATTTCCAAAAATAGATGATTTGATTTTGTTTCTAAAATTGGAGGATTTGATTTAGTTTTCTAAATTAGAAGATTTGATTTGATATGAAATTAGAAATGTTGAGTTTTCAAAATCTTGAATTTGGAGATCTATGATTTGGTAGGAAAAGAGGTTTTAGAAATTTATTATTTGCTATAGAAAATAGGAATTCATGATTTCAAGAAAGAAATTAAGGTTTCCTAACCATGGATTCTAGGGCTTGACTTGGAATTCAAGACAGAGTTTTTGGAAAGTAGATCTTTGTAAAAAGTTTTTAGGAAGTAGATTTGCAAAGCTACTTGGAAAGAGATTTGAATATGGACTTTTGTAAGTCTCTTGAATATCTCACTTTCCTAAAATGATTCTAACCATGAAAAGATTAGAACCATTCTAGGGTTGTGATTTTGACAACAACTAAGGTTTGAAATATGGACTAGAATGATCACAATAAATATAACACTTTCATAAAACAACCCTAACCATTGAACGGCTAGAATTATCTTAATAATGTGGTTTTGATAAAAACAATTTAGGGTTTGAACCCAAAATCTAGACCTTGATGGTGACGTTAAATATAATGCTTTCTTAAAATAACCCTAACCATGGAATGGCTAGAATCATCCTAGAAGTGTGATTTTGAAAACATGTTTGAAAGAATGAGATTTTGAACACAAGTTTTGAAAGAGAACATTGATGCAAGTTTGAAAACAACTTTGAATGCAACGTATGAACATGATAACCACAATGCAATAGGGTCGTGAACATACAAGGCTAGGCTTCATTATATAATCAAGGGGGCCGAACCCACACCGTCTGAGGTCGAACTTGAAGAAAGCTCCCAGCACGGTGACCTTCAACAATTCTTCCTATACATGAATCAGGAAGTCCCTTATTTCAAGTATGCAAGAAGATGAGGTAGAAGATGGGAATTAAAATAGAGAAAAATCCAAGTGGGTTAGGAGAGAGAAGAGAGAGGGGGATTGCATAAAAGTAAATAGAAAACCAACCTTGACTTCTTCTTACTTTGTTTGCTTTACTTGACTTGAACTTTGAGAACATTGAAGATGCAGCACTTTGATCTTCAATGAATGCTTGGAGGCTTGTGTTTGAGAATATATAGGCTAGGGTTTGAGTGTATGAAGGTTATGGTTTGAGGAGGCTTGAGAGAATTGGGGTTTTGGGAGAATTTAAGCTCTATTTTTAGCGTGGCAGAGTTTCTAGACTAAGTTTGCTGACCATTTTTACACAGGAGGAGGGTTTGTATTTATAGGCAATTGAAACAGGAACTGGCACTTGTTGCAGTGACATCAATACAATTTTAACCCTAACACTAGGCCATTTATTGGCTTGGCACCACTAGTAGTGGTGCCAGCCACTTAGGAAAGTTTTAAGGCGGTAAGAAACGTATATTTTGACCCTTAGGATGTAAGGCAAAAGATTTGGGTGCCTGTCCTAGTAATTACCACACAATTTTTGGCTTGGCTCCATTAAGAGTGACTTCGAAAGATCCGGGAGTGATTCAGAAGGCCGAGGATAGGTAGGAACCTTTGACAGAGTGTCTCGGAGGTAACGTACTTAAGAAATAATACCAGAATATTTGAAAAGGCCAACAGACCCATCAGGGGTAAAACAGTCATTTGAACCAAAAAAATACCAGAATGGATCTGAAGTGACTCGTGAGGAGACTGGAATGTTAGAAACACTATCAAGAGTGGTCCAAAGGGTTGCCAGTTTGATACCCAAAGTCAATGTGGTTGAAAAAGGCGACCGACCTATTAGAAGCAAAACGATCATTTTTTACTAGGCTTGTCGGAATAGACTCAGAATGATTCGGAAAGGCATTGGAAGGTTAGGAATACTATTAGAAGCATTCTCGAGAGGTAACCGATTTGATACCCAGAGCGGGTGTGGTTCCCAAAGGCGATTAGATGCTTAGGGGCAAACTGGTTATGTTGACTTGATGCTCTCGGAATCGTTTCGGAAGCGACTGGAAGGCACTTGAACATGCCGGATTGTCTTTGGGACAATCTTGGAAAGGTGGACTTACTACTCTAAGAACTTAGGTACTTTCTCAAGAAGCGTGCCAAAAGGGCCTAAGGGGCAGTTTGGTTATTTTTCACCGAAGTGGGCTAGCTGGCACAAGTGTTGACCTGGGTTTTGAGTGTTTTTGTCACTCTGACAGTGTGTTACAAATTGGTTTCCAAAGGTATTTTGTCCTTTGGTAAATATGTCACAACCAAGAGGCGTGTTCGGTCCCATGACATTGGGGTTTTATTGGCAATTCCCAATGTCAACCTATTTATGAGTGTTTCTGCCACTCTAACGGTTGCAATGCTTGTGAGTGTTTCCGTCACTTTGATGGTGTGCGTTCATTCTGGAGATTGCCTAATCTCGAGAAATTGCTAGATGGTCTTATCGTTTAAGAGATCAACTTTCTCAAAAAACGTGCCAAATTGCTGACATTCTACATTGACAGGCTAGCAGGTGCCAGGAGTGAACCGCTCTACTATCTCAGGGACTTGGGTTCAATCTTAGTCGACAGGTTTGAAGTGACTTATTATTTCGAGAAGTTTTCTCAATAAACGTGTCGGACTGGATAGACTTATAATAAGAGGGATCAACTTTTTCAATAGACATGCCGAATTGAGCTCGACTGTTCTGGATTGGAATTGAAGTTGGAATATGGACTCACAGTCTTTCGGAAGACGTGCTAATTGGAATTAGACCAAACAATACCACAAGTGCATTTTTGTCATTTTGCCTCTATTAGGCCCGACGGGTCCATAAAGCAATTGATTGACTAGATTGAGTCTAGAAAATTAGTTTAGACTTGAATGTGTCTGTGTCAGTTTGAATGTCTGGTTAGGTTGGAGATTGTTGAGCAGGCAAAAATAGAGTACTTATAGCTACCCCTCTTTTTCTATCTTTGCTTGTCGAAGGCAGAAAATAATAAAGTAAGGGTCTTATGTTGACTGCGAGGCAATTGGAGGGATGAAATTTTAAAAAATTTTGAAGACTGGAGCTTGAAAATGGCAGATTGGCCCAAAGGGGCATTTGGAGTTGGATTTTGGCAGGCAAAAGGGCCAAACTAGCCAAAATTTGACTTTAGCAACACTAGCAGTGGTGCCAAGCCTGAGAATTAAAACCAGAGAATCTTCTAGTTCGAGGCTTATGATTTTGTTTGAATTTTTGAGAGTTTCAGAGCTTTTTCTAGGTTTTTGCAAGGAGGAATCCTTGGGCATTGAAGGAGTGAGTTTAGGGGACCTCGAAGAGTTGTCAAATGTAGTCACTATTATCGGAGTTGTTGCCGGAAAGGATGATTTTGTCGTAGAACTCCAAGAGATGAGTTTTTTTATTTTGTTTTGATTTTAATGTGTAGAACTCTATTTGAGTTGTGTAAATAGCCAAATTGATGTTTTAACATGTTTTGGACACTCTGACGACGTTGTTTTTGCGTTTTGATGCTTGCTTTATTGAGTTTGAGTAGTTTTGCATGTTCATGTAAAGAAGATTTCTACAGGAATTGAAAATTTACTCCTACATCTTTGGGTATTGAGTTTTTTGGCTAGATTTTTGCACCATGTGCCTTAGAAAAATTTGTTGAACAACCGTATGAAGTTTTGTGATTTTTTGAAAACTATTTAAATTTTTTATTTTTTGAGAAATAGAAAAAATGCTTGAAAAATAAAAAAAAAAATTGAGAAAGTGATGGAATTGTCTGAGTTTCATATGAGAACATTTTAGAAAATATTTGAAGTAGTTTTGAGAGATCCTATGACAATTTTCAAAACTATTAGATTTTTTTAAAATAGAACATGTGTTTAAAAATTTAAAAATTCTAAGAATGTGCACAAATTGTTTTGTGTGTTAGTGCTACGTGATTGTGATGCTGTGGGTCGCACGGTTTGTATTTTGTTTTCATTTCTTGGGCTTTGTAGGGACCATTTATAAATGAGACTTTGTCAAAAATTTTTGAAATTAGAAAAAAGTTAGAAAATTTTTAAAATAAAATCTCTTTGAAGGAAAAAGGTATAAAATCTTTGAAGGTGAGGGTTTTTTTGGTAGAGAAGACCCTGAGAAACTTGGAGGGGTCTTAGAATAAAACTTTTTAAAAGAAAAAATTTAAGAAAATGTTTGAAAAGGAATTTTGAATAAAACTTTTGAAGGAAATGTCTTAAAACCGTAAAATTGATTTTGAAAAATAAACCTTTGAAGGAGAAAGTTTAAGAAACTTTTGAAAATGGATTTTGAATTTAGAAACTTCGAAATTGATAAAATCTTTGGAATGAAGAGTTTTGAGGATTGAAACCTTGAAAAACTTTAAGGATTTATTCTGAACTAGACTTTTTGACGAAAGAAGTTTTAGAAAACCATAAACTTGATAGGAATAAAAACCTTTTGAAGAAGAGGTTTAGAAAAGTTTTGAGATGGATTTTGACTGAAACCTTTGAGATTTGATTTTGAAAATGACTTTAAGCCTTGATTCTGAAATAGCTTTTAGAAGGAAAAATTAAGGAACCTTAGAATTAATTTTGAAAATAAACTTTTGAAGGAAAAAATTTAAGAAACTCGACGATTAATAAAATAGACTTTGAAAATAAACTTTTGAAGGAAAAAGTTTAAGAAACCTTTTGAGAATGACTAGAATAAACTCTACTGATGTAAGCACCCTATTTTTGCCCGCTCAGCAGTCTCCAATCTGTCCAGACTTGAGTTCAAGTTAATACAAACATATTCCAATTTAAATCAGTTTTCCAAACTTAAACTAGTCAATCCAATTTCAAGTCCAATTCCAATTCCAATTAAATTTGGCATGCCTTTCGAGAAAGTTGGTTCCTCAAGGTGTTAAGACCATCCAGGCTTACACGTTTTTTGAGAGAACTCTTCAGAACGGTAAGTCTCGTCAAACCTGTCAACCGGGACAAGACCCCAAGTCCTCGAAAAGGTAGAACGGTCCACCTTTGGCGCTTACTAGCCCGCCAATGAAGAATGTCCGTTTCAGCACGCCTTTCGAGAAATTTGATTCCTCAGGCGCTAAGTCTACCTAGCAACTTCCCGAGATTAGATAGTACTTAGAATGATCACGACCCATTAGAGTAATGAAAATACTAGTAAATATCGCGACTGTTAGAGTGGCAGAAACACTCGTAAACAGGTTGACATTGGGAATTGCAAACAAACCCCTATGTCATAGGATCACCGTTAGAGTAACGGAAACGCTCAAAACTCAGGTCAACACCAGTGTCTGCTAGCTCACCCCGGTGAAAAATGACCAAACTGCCCCTTGGGCCATTTCTGGCACGTTTTTTAATAAAGTACCTAAGTCTTCAGATCGGTAAGTCCACCCTTCCAAGATTATCCTAAAGACAATCTGGCATGATTAAGTACCTTCTAGTCGGGTTTAGGCTAATTCCAAGACCTTCCAGTAGCGATGACCATTTTGCCCCTAAGCATTCAGGTGCCCCGGGAACTACACCAACTCTGGATATCAAACCGGTAACCTCCTGGGGATTCTTTTGATATTATCCCCGAATTTTCATTACCTTGTCAGATCATTCCGAGTCAGTTCTGGCAAACTTGATGCAAAATAACCATTTTGCCCCTAATGGGCCAGTCTTCTTTTCTAATCACACCGGCTCTAGGTATCAAACCGGTAACCTCATGGGACATTCTAAGTGATGTTTCCAAGTCCCTAGTCTTCTTTTGGGACATTCCAAGTCTATCTCGGTTGTATTTTGATCCAATTGACCGTTTTGACCTTAATGACCTGTCATCATTTTTCAAGTCTACTACCCCCTGGGATACTATTCTAAGGGTTCTTGTCCCTTTTCGGCCCTCTGGATCATTCCCGGCTCTTTAAATCATTTCTGAACCTTCCGGAGTCACTCCTAGTAAAGTTAAGCTAAAAATTGCATGGTAGTCACTAGTACAGGCGCCCAAATCTTCTAAAGATACGTTGCTTGCCGACCTTAAACATTTCCTAAAGGGCTAGTGCCACAAGTAGTGGCGCCAAGCCAAAAAATGGCCTAGCGCCACTCCTAGTGGTGCCAGTGTAATTTTTGGCTTGGCGTCACTGCAACAGGTGCCAATACACTCCTCTGTCTATAAATATAAAGCCTCTTCCAGCATGAAAAGGGTCTACAAACTCAATCCAAAAACTCTATTTTTCGATACACAGAGCTCGCAGCCTCTCCACCCTAGCCTTCTTTAGGTTTTCCAAACCTTAGCTCCCATACACTAAACCCTAATATACATACACTCTCATACACCCCTATACACTCATTTACTAGCCTCTATTGAAGACTTGAAGTGCTGCAACTCTGAAACTCCTAAAGATCAAGGCAAGCTCTCGAAGACCAACACAAAGCAAGCGAAGATCGAAGTAAAGAAAACAAGCATAACCATGCAAAATAAAAGAAGACACAAGGTAGGTTTCCTATTTACATTTACACAATTCCCCCCTCTCTCTTCTCTCTCCTAACCCACTTGGGTTTTCTTCTATTTTAATCCCCCATGTTCTACCCCCACCTTTTTGCATAATTGAAACAAGGGACTCCCCGGTCCATGTGTAGGATTAGGCTATTGAAGGTCACCGTGTTGAGGGCTTTCTTTTAGTCTAACCGTAAACCACGTGGATTCAGCTCCCTTGATTATGTGGTGAAGCTTTTAACCTTGTATGTTCACGACCCCAACTTGTATTGTGCATATCATGGTTATGCATCTCTCCAAAATTTGTTTTCAAACTTATTTTCAATACTTGCATTAAAATTTTCTTCTTCAAAACTTATTTTCAAAATCACAATTCTAGGATGATTCTAGCCTTTCCATGGTTAGGGTTGCTTTAGAAAAGTGTTACATTTAAAGTGACCAATATGGTCCATATTTTCAAATCCTTGTTATTTTCAAAACCACAATCCTAGAATGGTTTTAAGCTTCTTATGGATAGAATTGTTTTAGAAAAGTGAGATACTTTTTCAAACTTGCAAAGGTTCACCTTCAAATAATCTCCAAAATCTCTTTTTAAACTCACTTTCTAAAATCTCTTTTCCTAAAATCTCTTTTCTAGCATGCTTTTTAAACACTCTCTTCAATCTCTTTTTCAAAGCAGCTTTCTAAAAATTACTTTCTAAAAACTTCCTTCAAAAATTTATTTTCCAAAACTTCTTTTTAAACTCATTTCCAAAAAGCTCTCTTCAAAATTCACTTTCTAGAAACGTTCCTTAAGTTTCCTTCCTAAAAAAACTCTCTTCAAAAATTCCTTTCCTAAAAAGCTTTCTTTTTAAAACCTTTCCTTCCTAGAAACTCTCTCCAAAGTTCTACTTTCCAAAAATCTCTTTCCTTGAAATCTAAGTCTAACCCTAGAGCCATGATTAGGAAATCTTAATTTACTTTCCTAAAACATGATTTCCTATCTTCCCTTAAAACCTAGGTTTCCAAAATCTCCTTTTCTACATCAAAATCATATATTTCCAAATTCTATTTTCAACATCAAAATCATATGTTTCCAAAACCTATTTTCTATACTAAAATTTAGGATTTCCAAAACTTCATCTTTCCAATTCCATGTCAAATCAAATCCTCCGTTTTAGGACACTAGATCCAAGCCTTCATTTTTTGGAAATGAAATGAAATCACCTCTTTTTAGAAACAAAATCCAATCATTTGTTTTAGAAAATAGAAATCCAAATCTTTCCTAATTTCAACCTTTCCAAATTTCAACTTTTCAAATTCTAAGTTTTCAAATCTTTCTTAAATTCAAACCTTTCCTAATTTCAAGTATTTCTAAAATTAAATCTTCGAATCCTTCTAAAATTCTAAACTTTCTTAAATTTCAAATATTTGCAAATCCAAATCTTTCTTAAATTCAAACCTTTCCTAATTTCAAGTATTTCTAAAACTCAATCTTCAAATCCTTCTAAAATTCTAAACTTTCTTAAATTTCAAATATTTCCAAATCCAAATCTTTCTTAAATTCAAACATTTCCTAATTTCAAGTATTTCTAAAACTCAATCTTCAAATCCTTCTAAAATTCTAAACTTTCTTAAATTTCAAATCTTTCCAAATCCAAAACTTTCTAAATTCAAAACTTTTTAAAGTCAAAACTTTCTAAATTAAAAACTTTCTAAAGTCAAAACTTTCTAAATTTTAAACTTTCTAAATTCAAAACTTTCCAATTTCAAAACCTTTCCTATTTTAAACTTTCCTAATTCGAAACTTTCCTAAAGTGAAGCTTTCTAAAATGGAACTTTTCTATTTTGAAACTTTCCTAAATCCGAGATTTCCAAATTCAATCTTTCCTAGATTCCAACTTTCCATGTTTTCTAAATCAAACTTTTCAATCAAATCTTTCTTAAACCTTAAGTCTTTTCTAAATCCTATCTTTCTTAAATCTAGGTTTCCTAAATCTTAATCTTTCCAAAACAAGTTCAAATCCTTCTTTGAAGTTCTATATTTCCAAATCAAAGTCCAATTTTTTCAATTCCAAATTCCAAATTCCAATCTTCTATTCCAAGTTCCAAATCAAATTCTTTGTCAAATCAAACCTTTTATTTTTTATCGGACTCTTGTCCGAATTATGACTGACCTGATTCCTCAAAAGGGATACGTAGCCAACCCTCATGGGTGCGGTCATAACTTCTTTTAAATCTCCAATTCCATAACCTTTTTCAAACTTCCAATTTCATAACTTTCCTTAAACTTCCAATTCTATAATCTATTTCAAGTTTCTAATTCCAAAATCTACTTTCAAATCCTTGTTTCCAATTTTCAGAACTCTCTTTCGAAAATCAAATCTATCTTTTCTAAAACCTATTTTCTATTTTCAAATCATGTCTTCTTTTCAAATCCATTTCAATTTCAAATCAAGTTCTTTTCAAATCTACTTTCAAAATCAAATCAAATTCTTGCACTTGCATATCATGCATCATGTCAAACTTCTTTTTCAAAATTCTTTTCTAAAGTGGATAGTTTTGGACAATTGTTAATCAAAGACTCTAATGAGTGATTCTAGGGTAAATAGACATGTAGGTACCGCAAGGGCGGGGTAGGGTGATGGCCTAGTGCGTCTTCCCTACACATAACCAACCTCGGAACCTAGATCTCTATTTTCAAAGACCAAATGGAGTTATTTTAAAAACAAATATTTCCAAAGGTTGCCAAACAACCTATTTTCTTAAAAATCCTCTCTTGAGGAAGTTTTCAAAAAAAATTTTCAAAAACCCTAATTGTAATATTTGGATTGTGCTTAGTTTTAGGTGACCTAACTCACCTTAATCAAGTTAGGTGACGACTCCAAATGTTTTCCAAAAGCCCTTTATCAAATCAATTTTCAATTCAAACCTAGTTGCACTCAATCTTCTAGGAGGATGAGTTCTAACGAGAGAGTACAGTATTTTTCTCGCTTGTGTGTGTATTCCTCGAGTGCGAAAAGTCTGAGCGCGACAACTGGCGACTCCACTGGGGACACTTAGAGGGTTAGACCGTAGTCATGTCTCTTCACCCTTCACCCATGTAGAGTCTTCAATTAACTTGTCCAATTCTATCCACTTTCAATTTTCAAAATCAAATTTTCAAAGTTGTTTTCAAAAAAAAAAACCATCCATTTAACTCCATTCACATTATCTTGCATTAAATTTGTCATCCGTATACTAACTCTTGTATCTTTGTTTTATAGGTGGGTTTTTTGTTTACAATATTATTTTATTAACTGCTATGCATGAATGTGATGAATAGGATGGATGGGAGTTGTTGGGCTCTTTTCTTTGCTTTCAAAAATCACACACACTGCACGTGCACTTGCATTTTGCATACTTGCTTTCTTTACCCTAATATGTCCCTTCTATTTAGAAGGGGGAACGATATATTGGTTGTGGGCAAGATGCTGTGTTAGTTTGTTCACCTACGGCCTCTTGATGGTTCCCACGCTCGGATCACCAATCGATCATGGCACCCCCTCGAGGAGTGGGCCTAGGTTTGAAGATCTGGAAACCGAGCCTTTTTAGGACACATTAGTAAACCCTTAACCTCATGCTCATATAGATAGCATGCATAGTCAAACCTCTGCCGGATTTAGGACACACACATTGTTTTCCAAAACCATGGAGGAAAGGGCAACCGCTTTTACTTTCCATACCTGTTTATTCCTGTTGTTGTAATGACTGTACTCTTATTGTTATAATGCCTGTCTAACTATTCATCCATGCATATTTACTTCAATTGCGTTCTCTTTCTCTTTACTCTACGTATCCATGTTCATACATTCCATATTCCATGTCAAGACAAGAGTTCTAAAGTAACTCAAGTCATTGCATCTGCATGCATATGATCAACCCAAAGAGAGTGACACTAAGGTTACTCTCCCTTGCATTATACCTACCCAAACCCTAAGGGTACTCATGTAACCCTAAGGACTCATTGCATGTATTTCAAGTCATCCCATAAGAGCGGCCCCAATCCCTCTCTGCTCATGGAGATAGGGTTGCCAAGAAGATAAGGGGCAATCAGTTAACAAGGTCTCTCAACGACCTCCTCGACATCAAATCCAAAAAAGGCGAATCTGAATACTCAAGAGTAGTTTAGGATTTCATATGTAAAACTAGATAGGTGGAAGCCCAAAGGAAAATGTTCCCCTTCCCCCACTAAAATGTCCTTTGATTCGTTATATTGTAAGCCTCGAAGTTCAATGTGTCTCCTTATCTTCCATAAACAAATGATGAACGCATGTTTCTAATCAATGGTAAGGTACTTACATATAGGGGCAAGTCCCTTATCTCCAAAAGTGAGCCAATATATCATGATTAGTTTCCCTCTCGAGTAAGGGCATCCTTAAAGCATGCATTGCATAAAGATTTGTCAAAACAAGACACTAACTATTTCCTTTTGCTGATTTTAGGTTCCTCTCCTCGTCCCTCGTCATTACAGGCCGAAAGCTAAGGAACACTCATAGAGTCACTCACACTCGACGCCTTAACTCTAATACTGGAGGAAGCAAGAGGACTCATATGTAGGATGACTAAAATGGAGGGCATGCTCTTTTCACTCTTGTCGTATGCAGGAACTACAACCCATGAGCAAGTAGAGTCCTAGCAAGCCCGAACCCATAAGGGAAGAAAAAGGATGAAGAAGGAAGACCAAGACTATACCCCAACCATTGCTTACCAACGACCTCCCCAGGCCAAGGGCCTTGTTCTGACATCTTTTAAGCCGACCTCTAACCAAACCCCTGGATTATATAATCTCTCCTATGGATACCAACCCAACCCATTTAGCTTTGACACCAAAAATCATCCCACTTTGAAACATGGAACCCAAAGCCCCTTCAATTCCCAAACCATCAGCCCGATTATGACCACACCAGAACTCATTTCCCAATCTTCAAAAATATCTGCAACACTTCCTTAGCCTAGATGAACAAGAGGGAAAAAACGAACATTTACTAAACTCGCTTGTTCACAGACCACGGCCTATTTTTGTCTCCTAGCGGCCAGATATCTGAAACCTATACCTACTTGACCCTGGCCCAATCCTCTGCCTCATTACTTTGAATCCGTAGCAAGCTGTGAATACCATTCAAGCGGGCAAGGACATGACACTGAAGATTGTTTAACCCTCAAATATAAAATTCAAGACTTGATAGATAACAAGATCATCGGCTTATGACTGGTGAACCCTCCTCTGAATGCCACTGCAAACCCTCTATCAGACCACACTATCAATGTCATTACGGAGTTTGGTAATGACAAGGTTTGGTTTGCCATATGCCAATAGATATATTACGAGGATGGGGAAGAAATGGAATGGGAAGATGTGGAACAGTGTAATGCCTGGTCATGGTGTAACCTCGATGAAGTGTCAGTCCCCAAAGATGAACTTGTGGATGAATTTACCAAGAAGGTTGACCAGGAGCCATTCAAACCCAGTGATAGGAACCCGCCGCTATGCATGCCTGAGGAACGCCGAGCTCGAGTCAAGTCTATTAAGCTGAAAGAAGACAAGCCACCCAACTGGTTTGTTGAAGAAATTGAGGAGCTAGCAGAGGAAGGCAAAAGGGTCAAGGAAGCTGACAATTGCATTATCGCAGCCAATTCACTTAGAGCTCTAGGAGAAACCTTTACCTGTCTTGCCGTGGTCAAGGATCCCAACCATGAATGGAGCATCGAGGATATGGGCATCATCCCGGAACCTAACTAGATGGTTTCTCGTTCAAAGGCGTACAAGAGAGGGGTATTCTCACTCCCTTTCTTTCTATCTCATCGATTTTCTGTCCTTAAGTTAAATGCTTGCACTTTTTTTCTAAAAGAACTTAATTTTTTTCATTAAATAGCAAAATATCAGTTTATGTTATTATCTTACATTGCTGTTATCTTATTTTCTCTTGTGAATGGTGAATGTATCCTATGCAAAGGGCATGGTTACCTTATGGAATGATCTCACTTGAAGGGGTGATAGCATGAGTTAACCACTCGCCAAATGATCAGCTTTTTGAAGAGAGAGAGGATAAGGATGAGTGAGAAAACCATCCAAAGGCAACACCTGTAAGACACCAAAGCTAAGCGATGTGTGCCCAGACTATCAAGATGAAGAGGAGCCATCTTTCATTTTCCCACATATAAAAAAAGTGTTTATATTCCCTTTACTTAGCCCCTAGTGCCTCGTAGTAAGCGAAATATTTCTTGTCAACCCCGATCTAAGACCACCCCCTACACTGGGGCAAACAATAGTCGAGAACTCTAGGAATGATATCCATCCTATATTGTGTTAGGGCAACATTGAAGGCTCTATGGATCAAGCAATCTAGTTCGAAGTGAAGAGAGGCCCTCATTTCATTTCCTATACAGTTAGAAGCAACCCCTTTGCAAAACCCGTTGAGCCTATTATGTTTTTTGAGAAAACCCCAACCTGGGGATCACCACCCAGAATAGGTTAGATTGAATTGTTAAGAAAAATGTCTAAGGAAAAAAGGGTTGTAGAATTGTTCGTTTCATAAAAGGACAGAAAATCAATGAAAAGGAAAAAGAAAAGCAAAGGAAAATAATTGTCAATGGGCAAGAGGCCAAAAAAAATAAAAAATAAAAATCTAAGAAAAGGCCTGAAGGAAGCCATGATTGCGCTATCTTGAAAAGCATAATAGAAAGGCCAAAAGAGAAGAGAGTCATGTTTATCTCAAAAAGCATATAGAAAGGTTAAAAGAAAGGAGTCATTTTCACCCTGAGAAGTATGTAGTAAAAGTAAGAAGGAAATTTAAAGGTGATCCCAGGTGATAAAAAAAAAAAAAGCCCAATAGAAACAATAGGTTCGAGCCTTTACCCTTTCTTGCAAAACCCCGAAACCATGGCCTACAATACAACCCTACTGGAGTCTACTCCGATTGAAAACGGATTGCTTGATCTAAATGAGCCGGATGCATTGCAGAAGCTAAAGAAGAATGCTAACCCTGTTAAAAAAATTTTTTAAAAATGGTCAAGGATGGCTTGGATCTAAACCCTGCTGAAAGCAACATCGAATTTGAGCATGTATATCCCGTTGTTTCGAAAACCCCATAACCTAGCCTACATTACGATCCTAAAGCAAAGTCTCCTCAGATTGAAAGATTGGTCACTTATTGCTCTGTTCAAGGTTAGGTAAGCTGTTGCCGAAGCCCCGAGAGTCGAGAGTTTCAGCCCTAATAATCTTATACACTAACCCCGAGATAGAGAATCGAAGGCGGGTAAAAGGTTGAGAAAGGTATGAAGTGCTATCATCTAAAGTAAGGTTGAGCCAAAGTAGAGGCCAGGCTCCTGAAAAGGAAGGAGTTACCATTTCAAAGATATTGAGTTTGGATAGCACCCCTTGTCATTCCATTAACTAGAACATTTCTAATATATGCATGCATCTTCATAAATAATAAATAAATAAATAAAATTGGCATGAGCTTCACAAACATAGGACATAACTCCCTGTAGAAACAAAAGTCACCAATACAATTTAATATCATCTTATGTAATAAATAAAAATCATAATCATCCCTGCACATTCATCTAATCATATACTTATCTGTGTAAACCATAAATATCTTTGCATGTCCATGCATCAATACATACATCTAACCATCTAAAACATCCATTTCTGTGCAAAATTTACAAAAATAAAACTGTCTAACATGAACTAAACACATCTTCAGGATAAGGGCAAAAGAAGATCCAGATCTATGACAAGGGGCATCCATCAAAGATCAAAATCAATATCCTTCGAATCGAAACCTCCAAAACCCAGCACTGGAGGAGGTGGATAATTACTAGAAGCACCAGCATCCTACAAAGAAGACAAAATTGAAATCATCAAGGTAAATGAATAACTAAACCATAGTAGAGCAAAAAGAAGAATGAGGGAAGAACAACATATGCCACCACCTCCCATCTGGGCTAACCGGGCCGTTAAGGAGGCCACCTCTGCCTGGTACTGATCCCGCTCCATCTGGTACTAGTCCCTTTGGTCTCTCACTACAATAAACTCAGCCTGGAGCACGTACCCCGCAACATGATGCCACAAGTCAACCACTTCCTGGCCAACAGCATATCCACAGACTACTACCTCAAATCGAGTGAAGGCACCATCAGAATGAGTCCCAAGGTGTGCAGCATAGTCCGTATCTGGAGGAAACAAGAACCTGGCACCCGGCTGGCACTCCTGATAGGGAATAGGAACTCCCTCCACCAAAGCTCCAAACATGTACTCTGACAGATCTCCTACTGATTAGAACTCCTCATGAAATTGGCGCCAATGCCGGTCTCCTAGCTAGGACTTTCAAGAATCATTGCTGAGAAAGAAAGCCCTCGATAAGGATAACGGGACCAAGTACCACACCGTCTCATAATGAATTGATCCAATGAAGGGCCGGCAAGTCACATCCCTCGTCTCAATGAGCTCTAGGTTTGCCCAAAGTGTCACAAAATCAGTGATCTTCGATCGCTGGGCTACTCGGTCACGAGCCCACCTCAAAGCACGAGGATAAAGGTCATCCTCGATAATTGTAGGGTGACGAACATGCAGGTACACGTAGCTACATTGTCGCACCTAGATTTTTTGCACTCGAGGAATACACACACAAGCGAAAAAAAATACTGTACTCTCTCGTTAGAACTCATTCTCCTAGAAAGATGAGTGCAACTAGGTTTGAATTGAAAATTGACTTGAAAAAGCGCTTTTGAAAAACATTTGGAGTCGCCACCTAACTTGATTTAGGTGAGTTAGGTCACCTAAAAACTAAGCACAATCTGAATATTACACTTAGGGTATTTAAAAAAGGTTTTTTTGAAAATACTTCCTCAAGAAAGAGTTTTTTAAGAAAATAGGTTGTTTGATAACCTTTAGAAAATATTTAAGCCCTTTTTTTTAAAATAACTCCATTTGGTCTTTGAAAACAGTGATTTAGGTTCGGAGGTTGGTTACGTGTAGGAAATACGCACTAAGCCATCACCCTACCCCGCCCTTGCGGTATCTACATGTCTATTCATCCTAGGTTCACTCATTAGAGTCTTCGATTAATACATGTTCAATAACTATCCACTTTTGAAAAGAATTTTAAAACGAAATTAACATGATGCATGATATGCAAGTGCAATAGAAAGATTTGATTTTGAAAATAGATTTGAAAAGGAGAATTAAAGTTTGAAATTGAAAAGAAAGTTTTGGAAATTGAAATTGAGAATTGAAAATAGACTTTTGGAATTTGAAGTTTGAAAATAGTTATAGAATTAGAGATTTGAAAAAAAAGTTATGGAATTGGAGATTTGAAAAAGGTTATGACCGCACTCATGAGGGTTGCCTACGTATCCCTTTCGAGGAATCAGGTCAGTCGTAGTTCGGACAAGAGTCCGATTGAAAATAAAAGATTTAATTTGAAAAAGAGATTTTGATTTGAAAAAGGGTTTGATTTGAACTTAGAACAGAAGATTGGAATTTGGAATTGAAAAGATTAGACTTTGATTTGGAAAGATAGAACTTGGAAGAAAGATTTGGACTTGTTTTGGAAAGATTGAGATTTAGGAAATATTCAAATTAGGAAAGTTTCATTTTAGGAAAGATTTCGAATTAGAAAAGTAGGAAATGTTTTGAAATTGAAAATTTTTGAATTTAGAAAGTTTTAACCTAGGAAATTTTCAAATTTAGAAAGTTTTGGATTTGGAAAGATTTGAATTTAGAAAGTTTTGGATTTAGAAAGATTTGAAGTTTGAGTTTTAGAAATACTTGAAATTAGGAAAGGTTTGAGTTTAAGAAAGATTTGAAAATTTAGATTTGGAAAGTTGAAATTAAGAAAGGTATGGAATTAGGAAAGGTTGGAATTAGGAAAGATTTGGTAGCTTAAAGTTTAAGGAAATATTTAAAAGTTTAGGTTTTGAAACTTAAGGTTTAGGAAGGTATGAGATTAGGAAGAATTTGAATTTAGGAAAGATTTGGATTTTGTTTCTAAGAAAGAGATGATTTGGTTTTGTTTTCAAAAACGGAAGATTGGATCTAGTTTCCTAAATGTGGAGATTGGATTTGACATGGAATTGGAAAGATGAAGTTTTGAAAATCTTAGATTTTGGGGTAGAAAATAGGATTTGAAAATATATGATTTTGATGTAAAAAATAGGATTTAGTAACCTAAAGTTTGATGTAGAAAAGGAAATGGGAAATTAGGGTTTCCTAATCATGGTTCTAGGGCTTGACTTGGACTCTAAGGTAAAGAGTTTTGGAAAGTAGAACTTTTTGGGAAGGAAGATTTTTAGAAGGAGATCTTAACAAAGAGTTTTTAGAAAGTAAACTTGAAAAGAATTTTGGAAAGGAGACTTTGGAAAGTAAAACTTTAAGAAAGTTTTTGGAAAGAAGGCTTTTTGGAAAGAGAACTTTTTAGGAAAGGGATTTGAAAAGAAGCTTTAGAAAGCAGATTTTTCGAGAGAGCTTTTGGGAAGGAGTTTGAAAAGAGTTTTTAGAAAGTGAGTTTTGTGAAGTGAATTTTTGGAAAGCAATTTTTAGAAAACAATTTTGGAAAGGAGATTGGAGAGAGTTTTTAGAAAGTATATTGGAGAGGAGATTTAGAAAGTAGATGTGAAAAGAGATTTTGGAAAGAGCTTTTTAGAAAAAGCTTGAAAAGGGATTTTAGAAAAAGAGATTTTTAGAAAGTATGTTCAGAAAGAGAGATTTTGGAGAGGATTTGAATATAGACTTTTTCAAACCTTAAAAATTATCTCACTTTCCTAAAACGATTCTAACCATAAGAAGGTTAGAACCCTTTTAGGATTATGGTTTTGAAAACAACAAAGATTTAAAAATATGGACCATATCAGTCACCTTAAATATAACACTTTTCTAAAGCAACCCTAACCATGGAAAGGCTAGAATCACCTTAGGATTGTGATTTTGAAAAATAAGTTTTAAAAAATAAGATTTAATGTAAGTTTTGAAAACGGTTTCGATGCAAGTTTTGAAAACAAGTTTGAAAATGTTTGGAGAGATGCATGATCATGATATGCACAATATAAGTTGGAGTCGTGAACATACAAGGTTAAATGCTTCACCACATAATCAAGGGGACTAAACCCACGTGGTCTCCGGTTAGACTAAAAGAATGCCCCCAACACGATGACCTTCAATAGCCTAATCTTACACATGGACCTGGGAGTTTAGGGTTTGGAGAGGCTTTGGGCCCTGTAAATCGAAGAGGAGGGTTTTTAGGCTGAGTTTGTGGATCCTTTTCACGTTGGAGGAGGCTCTGTATTTATAGACAGAGGATTGACCTGGCGCTTATTGCAGTGGCGCTAGGCAAAATTTCCTTCTAGTGGCGCCAAGACAAATTTTGGCTTGGCACCACTTCTAGTGGCACCAGCCACTTAGGAAAGTTTTAAGGGCGGTAAGCAACGTATCTTCAAAAGATTTGGTCGCTTATACTAGTGACTGCCATGCAATTTTTAGTCTGGCTTCATTAGGAGTAACTCTAGAAGGTTCGGGAATGATTTAAAGGGCCGGGAATGGCTCGGAAGGCCTGAAAGGGACAAGAACCCTTAGAATAATTTCTTGGGGGTAGTAGACTTGAAGAATGATGTCAAGATGTGTCGGAGGGGTTGATCGAGCCATTAGCGGCAAAACGGTCAATCAGATCGAAAAACTATCGAGATGGACTCGGAATATCCCGAAAGAAGACTCGTGGTTTGAAAACATTAGCTAGAATGTTCTAGGAGGTTACCGGTTTGATACTTAGAGCTGGTGTGGTTGGAAAAGGCGACCGGCCCACCAAAGGCAAAACGATCATTTTGCATTGGGCTTGCTGGAACTGACTCGGAATGATCCAAAAATGTATCAAAAAGCCAGGGATACTATCATAAGCATTCTCAAAAGGTTACCGATTTGATACCCAGAGCTGGTGTGGTTCCCAGGGCGCTCGAATGCCTAGGGGCAAAATGGTCATCTTGACCGGAGAGTCTCGGAATCGGCCCGAAACTGACTGGAAGGCACCTAATCATGCTGGATTGTCTTTAGGACAATCTGGGAAGGGTGGACTTACCACTTTGAGGACTTAGGTACTTTCTCAAGAAACGTGCTAAAAATGGTCGTAGGGGCAGTTTGATCATTTTTCACCGGAGTGGGCTAGCAGGCACTGGTGTTGACCTGGGTTTTGAGTGTTTCTGTCACTCTGACGGGTGTCCCGTGATATAAGGGTTTGTTCGCAATTCCTAATGTCGACCTATTTACGAGTGTTTCTGCCACTCTAATGGTTGCGATGTTTACAAGTACTTTTGTTACTCTAACGGTTCGCGATCATTCTAGAGACTGCCTGATCTTGGGAAGCTGCTTGGTGGATTTATCGCCTGAGAAATCAACTTTCTCGGAACGCGTGTCAAAACGGATATTTCTTCATTAGCGGGCTAGCATACGCCAAAGGTGGACCGCTCTACCATCTTGGGGACTTGGGGAATCGTCCCGGTCAACAGGTTTGAAGGGACTTACCGTTCTGAAGAGTTCTATTGGAAAATGTGCCAGACAGGATGGACTTACTGCCTTGAGGAATCAACTTTGTCAAAAAGAGTGCCAGATTTAATTTGAATTGGAATTGGAATTGGACTGGAATTGGATTAAAAATGGGACTTACAGTCTTCGAGAAGACGTGCCCACTGGAATTGGACCGAATAGTGCCCCAAGGGTACTTTGGTCATTTTGCCTCTATTGGGCCCAATGGGCCTGTGAAGCGATTGATTGACTGGATTATGTCTAAAAAACTGATATGAACTAGAATATGTCCATAGTGACTTGAATACAAGTCTGGACGGACTAGAGATTGCCGAGCAAGAAAAAATGGGGTGCTTACATCCACCAGACAAGAAAAGGCCAGAAACTAGTCATGTTGCCCTAACGAGAGGAAGTCCAGACCCGCATCAATTGAAGGAAGTAGTCAAATGAGAAGGACCCCCAATCTAGCTTAGACAAAGCCTTGAGATCAGCTACTATATTCACCAACCAAAAAGGCATGAGCGACTTGTTGTTGTTGCAGAAGCAGTTGAAGATAATGTACAAAACAAGTTGCCGCCGCATGATGTCTCGCCGAGCAGGTGGTGGCTCAATAACAAAAGTACGGTCATCCCGACTAAGCTAGGAAACTGTGAAGGCAGAACGCTCAGGAGGGGGTACGTCCAATAAAATGTATATGTCGGCTTCACTAATTGACTGCAAGGTGATTTGTCGATCGATGAAGGAAAGCCCCGTGATGATAGCCCAATCCAAAGGAGTGGGTCCTAACTCGAAGCCAACAAAATGGAAGGTCCCCGTCTCTCTGAACCACCTCTTTATAAGTGCCAGCACCAGATGTCGGTTCAGGCGGTTAGCTTGTAATCCCATGAAAGCTCCAAACCCGATCTCTGCCAAGAAAGCCCGTTAGGATGGAACGGCCCGCTGTATGGTCACAAACACCTGATGGACGGCCCCTCTGAAGGCTGTGTGAACGCGTGGAGGAGGCAGGTGTTGTTTAGAATACACACTGGGATAATAAGCTAGATCCCCCAGCGGTGGAATGTTGAGAACCTCCAAGTCGTCCAAATCAGCATCCGTCTATCTATGTCTACAGGAGGCCCTCCCGTAACTAGTCACCTGATCACCAACACCAGGTACCTCCTCCTCTACGCCAATCTCCTCTCAAAAGCCTGCTCAACCAGAGGGAAAGGGTCTACTGGAGGTCTACTCCCCCATCCACTCCAACTAGAAGACACCCGTCCAGCAGATCACTGACTACCCTTAGAGCGGATGGCGCTGCTAACGGAATCCGTCCGGGCCGCCTTCCCAGAACGGCGCCTCCTCTCAAAACCATCATCGCCTGCGTCCGTGATGAGAATGCAAATGTCATATTTTTTGCTCTTAATGTTTAATCTTTTATACTTAGCTGGTGCTTAAATATACTCATTATTCTTATGTTTTGATTTAGGGTGCGATGGAACGCCAAGGAAGAGGATCCTAGATTAAAAGGGATGAATTTGTGCAAAAATGGAAGCAGCATTCAAAGGAGCATTCGAACGGTCCCAAGAGGCGTTCGAATGGTAGCATATGCGTTCGAACAGTACGTCAAACGGATTCACATCAATTTCAGGTTCGAACAGCGTTCGAAATATACAAAGAGCAATTTTACCATTCGAAGTGCGTTTGACGTATCATTCGAACGGTCGTCCGATGCGTTCGAACGGTAGTAAGGGCGCTCAATTGGTTGTGCACAGCTGCAGAATTTTAGAAGCCTATTAAAGCTGGGACTGTTTTGTTTTTAGGGTTGTTGGCATTTTTCATATTATTCTAGGTTATTCTTTGAGTTGTTTTCACGGCCCTGCGTGGCCAAATTTTGAATCTTGGTTGAAGAAAGCAGAAGCCTCGGAATTAATAATAAACTGTGAGATCTAATTTGTTTTCATTATTCAATTTGTGCTTTGAGTATCAGATGTTCTTCTGTGCCTATTTTCATGATTGTCTTGTTTAATCGCTAAGAGGCCTACTAGTTTATTAATCATTGCAATCTACTGCTAGATTAGATACCAAATCTATAATTGTTTAATTCCTCTGATTTTTGAAGCAACTGATATATAATGATTGCTGCGTTAGGAATTATTAGATTTTAGGAAGGATGTTCAACTAAATTAAATGCAACCGCTTGTGCTTGTGTTGTTTAATTTTATCGATCTCTCTGATTCTTAAGGCTGCTACTAGATTAAACCTTGAGTGCTTATCCTGAATTGTTTAATAGTTAGGGTTAATGAGATCGCTTGTTTCTAATTAACTATGACTAAGGAGAGATAGGAAAATAATTCCAACGGTGAATATTCAACGTGTGAATTGATATGCTTGCATCGATGATCAGTTGTAAAATTCCGATGGTGGATGTTGACTTAGGCCAAGGTTTGTTCTTTTGATTGATTTCAATACTTTAATCTGCGTTGTTTCTTAGTTATTATTAAAATAGTTTTCATTATATCCAAAACCCCCCAATCCTGGTTCACATAGCATAAAACTAGGCTAGACACTCTCTGTGGGAACGATCCTTACTCTCACTACTACATATTTGTTTTTGGAGTATAGGTTATATTTTTGGGTACCCAGGATAGCACACCAAATTTTGGCACCGTTGCTGGGGAGTGATTCTAGTTAATTTGGCTACTTCTTGTGATATTTATTTCATCCAACAAAATAAAAATAAAAAAAAAATTATTTTAATTATTTTCATTACTATAGATTTTTTCCTTAATTTTTTTTTCAGGGTTGGCTAGAGTTTCCTTGAGTGTTTATGAGTGTAACTCAATCTTCTAATCAAGGTGATTTATAGTGCGATCCAGAAATAGAGAGAACTTTACACAGGTCAAGAAGGAAAGCTTAGAGAAATTCTGTAGAGAACAATCCAGCTCTTGATTCCCTATTCGCTAGCGATTCTGATTTAGGAGAGGAGGAAGTCATGGCTGGAAATCAAACTTTGAAAGAGCTTGCTACCCCTGATCTGAATCAACAACTCTTATGCATAACATTCCCTACTTTAGATGTTCATACTGATTTTGAATTAAAATCTGAACTAATACATCTCTTGCCCACTTTTCATGGCCTTGCAGGTGAAGATCCCCACAAACATCTAAAGGAGTTTCATGTAGTATGCACGAGTATGAAACCCACGAGGGTGACTGAAGAGCAAATTAAATTAAGAGCTTTTCTATTTTCTTTGAAGGATTGACTCTATTATCTACCCTCCAAAAGTATTACCACATAGAACGAGATGAAAAGATTATTTTTGGAGAAATATTTCCCAGCTTCAAGGGTGGCCAATATTCGAAAAGAAATTTGTTGTGTAAGACAGCATAACGGAGAGTCCCTACACGAATACTGGAAGCGTTTCAAGAAATTATGTGCAAGCTGCCCCCATCATCAAATTAGTGAGCAACTTCTTATTCAGTATTTCTATGAGGGTCTTTTGCCCACTGATAGAAGCATGATTGATGCTGCTAGTGGAGGAGCTTTAGTGGATAAAACTCCCGATGCCGCGGGAAATCTGATTACAAATATGGTGGCCAATTCTCAACAATTTGGCACTAGACTGAACCATTCACCTAAGCATGTCAATGAGGTAAATATTTCCTCCATTAAACAACAAATTGCGAGTTTAACTTCTCTTGTTCGTCAAATGGCTGTAGGTAATATGCAAACGGCGAAGGCTTGTGGGATTTGTTTAGTAGCAGGGCATCCAACCGATATGTGTCTAACTCTTCAAGAAGAGCCCATTGAGCAAGTGAATGCAGCAGATGGTTTCCCTAGCCAACCGCAAAGAAAGTATGATCCATATTCAAGCACGTATAACATGGGATGGAGGGATCACCCCAATCTTAGCTATGGGAATCCACAAGTAAATCAGCCCGTGATTTAAAACTACACAAGTTACCAGCAATATAAGCAACCATACCCCTTAGACAACAATCGGGCCAAACTTCTAATTCTGGTATGTCTTTAGAAGATATTGTTAAGTCTCTTGCCACTAATACTTTGCAATTTCAACAAGAGACAAAACAATTTCAACAAGAGATGAGGGCCAGTATTCAAAGTCTGGATAATTAGATGAGCCAGATGGCAACCGCAGTTAGTTAACTAAAAGCCCAAAGTTTGGGAAAATTACACTCTCAGACGGTAGTAAATCCAAGAGAAAATGTAAGTGCAATCGTCTTGAGAAGTGATAAAGAGGTTGAGATTCCAGTAAAGGCAGCCCCTGTATTGTCGAACCAAGAAAATGAGAAAAATGTCATAGCAGACGAGAACATTCCTAATGACGATAACGTACCTAAGAGTAAATTTTTGCCTCTTTTTTATTATAAACCTGTACCTCCTTTTCCTCAGGCTTTAGCAGAATATAGAAAAGATGAGCAAAATAAAGATTTATATGAGACTTTTCGTAGATAGGAGTTAAATATTCCACTTTTAGATGCTATTAAGCAAGTACCTCGTTATGCTAAACTCCTTAAAGAATTGTGTACAATTAAGAAGAAACAAAAACTTAAAGGATGTGAGACGGTGAGAGTAGGGGAGAATGTTTCTGTAGTTATTCAAAGACAACTCCCTACGAAGCGCAAGGATCCAGGTATGTTTACTATCCCTTATACGATAGGTAACACTAGATTTGAGAATGCGATGATCGATTTAGGAGCTTCTATTACTGTTATGCCATATTCTTATATACTTCTTTGAAACTTGGACCTTTGAATAAAACTAGTGTTGTGATTCAATTGGCTAATAGATCTAATGCCTATCCTAAGGGTGTAGTTGAGGATGTTCTTGTATAAGTTAATGATCTGGTTTTCTCTGCTGATTTTTATGTGTTTGATATGGAAAATGGTGACCAAAACGCCCCTATTTTGTTAGAAAGACCATTCTTAAAGACATGTAAGACTAAGATGGATGTTCATAGTGGCACACTTACCATGGAATTTGATAGTGAAATTGTTAAGTTTAATATTTATGATGCCATGAAATACCCTTGTGATGATAATCTTGTTTATTCTATTGATGTGATTGATTCTTTAGCATAGGAAGTTTTTGAACTTGATGGACAAGATGTATTGGAAGTTGCCATCAGTAAGCATCTTAAGGAAGAGAATGGAGAGTTAACATTGAGTACTAATTTGCAAGAAACTGTTGCAGCATTGAATGATTTTTCGAAGTTACAATAGTCAGGTAACCTACCTTATGTTGTATTACTAGTTTCTAACAAGAGGCCGTTACGCTTTGTTTTGCAAGCCCCTACTCTAGATTTGAAGCCTTTCCCTAGTCACCTCAAGTACGTGTTCCTTAGAGCCGGAGGAACGTTACTAGTGATCATCTCCTGTAAACTTTGTGAGTTATAAGAAGAAAACTTGTGCAAGTCCTAAAGGAGCATAAGACGGCTATTGGTTGGTCAATGCAGATATTAAAGGAATTAGCCTGTCTACATGCATGCATCGTATCTTACTTGAAGAGGGAGCAAAACCTTCCTATCAACTGCAAAAAAGATTGAACCTACCCATAATGGAAGTAGTAAAGAAGGAGATCCTTAAACTTCTTAAAGTTGGAATGATTTATCCTATTTCAGATAGCAATTGGGTTAGCCCGGTTCAAGTGGTTCCTAAAAAGACTGGAATAACTGTTGTGAAAAATCAGAATGATTAGTTAGTTCCTACCTGTGTTCAGAATGAGTGGGGGGTTTATATAAATTATAGAAAATTAAATATTGTAACCCGTAAGGACCACTTTCCTTTACCTTTTATTGATCAAATGCTTGAAAGGTTAGCTGGTCATTTTTACTATTGTTTGCTTGATGATTTTTCAGGTTATTTTCATATTACAATTGCGCCAGGGGACTAAGAAAATACAACTTTTACATGCCCATTTAGAACTTCTGCATATCATCGCATGCCCTTCGACCTTTGCAACACCCCTGCCACTTTTCAAAGGTGTATGGTTAGCATATTTTCATATTATATTGAGCATATCATAGAAGTTTTTATGGATGATTTCACAGTTTATAGAAACTCATTTGATAATTGTTTGTATGACCTTACACTTGTTCTTCAAAGATGCATGAAAACTAACCTCGTGTTAAACTCTGAAAAAGATCATTTTATGGTTGAACAAGGTATAGTGTTAGGTCATGTTGTTTCATCTAGGGGAATTGAGGTAGACAAAGCTAAAGTTCACATTATTCAATCTTTACCTTATCCCACTAGTTTGCGGGAAGTTTGTTCTTTTCTTAAATATGCAGGTTTTTATCGAAGATTCATCAAGGACTTCTCCAAAATAGCAGCACCCCTATTCAAGTTGCTACAAAAGGATGTGGTTTTTGAGTTCAATGAAGTATGTAAAAAGGTGTTTGATAAGCTGAAGGAATTGTTGACTTCAACCCCAGTAATCCAACCCCCTGACTGGAGCATTCCTTTCGAGATAATATGCGACGCAAGTGATTATGCAGTAGGCACTGTCTTAGGTCAAAGAATTGGAAAAGCGTCTCATGCCATTTATTATGCTTCCAGAACTTCGAATGATGCTCAGAGAAATTATACTACTGCTGAAAAAGTACTTTTTACTGTTGTTTTGCTTTAGAAAAGTTTCGATCTTATTTACTTGGTACTAAAGTCATTGTTTACTCTAATCATGCAGCTCTTCATTATTTGATGACGAAGAAAGAGGCAGAACCAAGATTAATTCGATGGATACTTCTCTTGAGTGAGTTTGATTTGGAAATCAAAGATAAAAGAGGAACAGAAAATCGTGTCGCCGATCATTTAAGTCGTTTAGCTCATGTCGAGGACGAACTTCATTTGTAGGAAACATTTCCTAACGAGCAATTATTCTCCACAAGTGTGACATTACCTTGGTATGCAAATATTGTAAATTATTTGGTTACTAGCATACTACCTACTGGTTTGTCTAAGGCTCAAAGAGATAAGATCAAGAGTGATGCCAAATACTATGTGAGAGATGACCCATACTTATGGAAGCATTGTGTGGATCAAGTGATCAGAAGGTGCATTCCTAAAAATGAAATCATTTCTATTCTAACCTTTTGTCATTCTTATGCTTGTGGAGGTCACTTTGGAGCCAAGAGAACGGCGAGAAAAGTGCTAGAATGTGGTTTTTATTGGCCATTTCTATTTCGAGATTCATATTCTTTTTGTAAGTCATGCGATCCTTGTCAAAAGACAAGTAATATATCCCAAAGAAATGAGATGCCACAAACTCTCATACTATTTTGTGAAATTTTTTATGTTTGGGGTATCAATTTCATAGGACCGTTCCCTGTATCTTTTAGTTATGTTTATATCTTGCTTGTTGTTGATTATGTCTTGAAATTGGTGGAAGCTAAAGCCACCAGGACTGATGATTTTAAAGTTATTACAGATTTTATCAAATCTAACATATTCGCCAGGTTTGAAATTCCAAGAGCTCTAATAAGTGATCGAGGCACTCACTTTTGCAATCGAATTGTGGTAACCTTACTGAGAAAGTACCATGTGATGCACAAGGTGTCGACTTCATATTATCCACAAACTAGTGGACAAGCGAAAGTGTCAAATCAAGAGATCAAGTCCATCATTGAAAAGACGGTCAATCTAAGTAGAAAATATTGGAGTTTGCACTTAAATGATGCTGTGTGGGCATACAGGATTGCATATAAAACGCCCATTGGTATGTCACCTTATCAATTGGTATTTGGAAAACCGTGCCACCTTCTAGTTGAGCTAGAACACAAAGCTTACTACTATCAAGAGTTTTAACATGAAGATGGATAAAAATGGAGAACATAGGAAATTGCAACTCCAAGAGTTAGAGGAAATTTGCAATGATGCCTATGAGAGTGCAAAGGATTTACAAGAAAAAGACGAAGGCTTTTCATAACAAGATAATTTCTATGAAGGAGTTTAGAGTTGGTCAGAAAGTCCTTCTATAATAGTCACGGCCTCATTTATTTTCGGGTAAGTTGCGTTCTCGTTGGACTAGACCTTTTGTCGTTACTAATGTTTTTCCTCATAGTGCAGTTGAAATTCAAAGCTTAGCTACTTCCAAAGTGTTCAAGGTGCATGGCCATCAACTTAAGCATTTCTATGAAGGTTTCCAAGTCGAGAATGTGGAGAAACTGGACCTTGATGATCCGATTTATACTGATTAAAGAAGGAAACATTGAGTCCAGCCCACGACAATAAACAAAGGCGTTGCTTGGGAGGCAACCCAAGGGAAGTTCATTTTTCTTTTCTTATTTTTGAATTTATATATTGGTTATCTCTGCCCTTTCTGTGCATTTTACTTTACATTGGGGACAATGTAAGTTTTAAGTATGGGGGAGGGGATTTAGGTAGTGTTTTTGTGTTTTAATGAAATTTGGGAAAAAAATAATAACAAGATTCAATTAAACTTGAAGAATTTATAACATGATTGAATAAGTAATCTTCCAACTTAGAATTAATTACTCTAGTTATTTTATTTGAGATTGGAGTGACTGAATTTGGTAAACAAAAGCTGGTGAGATTTTAAACCTTTAGACTGACACATCCATATCAGTCACTATTTTCTTTCATATGAGATATTCTTCCATGGATTTGTTTATCTAGAACTTGTCTTGGTTCTCTTCGAGGTCATATTGACACATGTATGCATGAACATGATTAAGGCTATCTTTGTTATAAACTACATGAGCCAAATAGCCTACCTTGTAATTATTTTTTCCCTTTGTGAACCCCTTTGAGCTTTATATGTTGTTCTTTTCGTTATTGTGAACCTACATTACAAGCTTTAAACCCAAAAAATAATGTCTTTACCCAAGCCGTAGAGCTAGTGGAGCATTGTTCATAATTATGATATGTATAGGTGCGCGAGAAATAACTGTGGGGGGTTTGGAATTATGGTAGGGCTATGGTTGGTGAAAAGGAACATGTTTTCACTCTCAATTCGTGAGTTCCATTGTTGATGTAATTTGAAACAAAAATAAAGAAAATAAAGAAAACAAAAGAAAAAAAGAAGAAGGGAAGTGATGGAAAAAATTGCTTTTAATGTTACAAACTGTCCATGTTCGTAATCCTTCCTATGATTCTAAGGAATTGGTCTGTTTATACGGGATATATACAAGACAAGAGCTGTTGAATGGAGTGATTAGTTTTACATGTCTTATATATTTGAACTTGAGTTGATTCATTTATACTTCACTAGTTTCGATGGCTTTTGAGCTACATTCCCAAATATTTCCCACCTTAATCCTAAACCCCGTTATAACCCTTGAAAAGTCCTTATGATTCGTGTTATATATGTGATCTTAGTGGTGCAGAATGAGAAGATATGCAAGCCTATGGTCGATCATTTCCATTGGAATGAATTTGAGCGATACACATACCCTTTAAATACATGAGAGTCGAGTGTTTGTTTTCGTGGGGGTCTACATATTCAGTTTACTCCATCTTCGAGTGGAATGCTTGCTAAGTGATTGTGAGTTGTTTAAGAATGTTGTTCATGATATGTTATGAGTTTTGAAGAGTTTGGTTGTTCTTTATTACAACTTTGATATATTGGGAAAGTGAGTTTGAGTTTTGCCTAAGAATGAGCAAAAGTTAAGTGTGGGAGAATTTGATGAGAATGCAAATGTCATATTTTTCTCCCTTAATGTTTAATTTTCTATACTTAGTTGGTGCCTAAATATACTCACTATTCTTATGGTTTTATTTAAGGTGCGATGGAACGCCAAGGAAGAGGATCCTAGCTTAAAACGGATGAATTCATGCTAAAATAGAAGCAGCGTTCGAATGATCCCAAGAGGTGTTCGAACAGTGGCATATGCATTCGAACGATACGTCAAAAGGATTCACGTCAATTTAATGTTCGAAGAGCGTTCGAAATATACAGAGAGCAATTTTACCGTTCAAAGTGCGTTCGACGTACCGTTCAAACAGTGGTCCGATGCGTTCAAACGGTAGTAAGGGCGTTCGAACGGTTGTGCACAGCTACAAAATTTTAGAAGCTTATAAAAGCTAGGACTGTTTTATTTTTAGGATTGTTGGCGTTTTCCCTATTATTCTAGGTTATTCTTTGAGTTGTTTTCATGGCCCTGCGTGGCTAAACTTTGAATCTTGGTCGAAGGAAATAGAAGCCTCGGAATTAATAATAAACTGTGAGATCTAATTTATTTTTATTATTCGATTTATATTTTGAGTATCAGATGTTCTTCTGTGTCTATTTTCATCATTGTCTTGTTTAATCGTTATGAGGCCTACTAGTTTATTAATCATTGCAATCTACTGCTAGATTAGATATTAAATCCGTAATTGTTTGATTCCTCTGATTTGTGAAGCAAATGAGATTTAATAATTGCTACGTTAGGAATTATTAGATTTTAGGAAGGACGTTCGACTAAATTAAAACAACCGCTTATGTTTATGTTGTTTAGTTTCATCGATCTCTCTAATTTTTAAGGTTGCTACTAAATTAAACCTTGAGTGCTTATCTTGGGTTGTTTAATAGTTAGGGTTAATGAGATCGCTTGTTTCTAATTAACTATGACCAAGGAGAGATAGGAAAATAATTTTGATGGTGAATATTCAACGTGTGAATTGATATGTTTGCATCGATGATCAGTTGTAAAATTCCGATGGTAGATGTTGACTTAGACCAATGTTTATTCTTTTGATTGATTTCAATACTTTAATCTGAGTTATTTCTTAGTTATTATTAAAATAGTTTTCATTATATCCAAAACCCTCCAATCCTGGTTCACATAGCATAAAACTAGGCTAGACACTCTCTGTGGGAAAGATCCTTACTCGCATTACCACATATTTGTTTTTGAAGTATAGGTTTTATTTTTGGGTGCCCGTGACAGCACACCAGTCCGCCATGCTGAAGATCAAGATAAGAATATCAACATCAGGTAAGCATAACTCGAAAAAGTAAAAGAGATAAGAAGTAAGAAAAAGTATAAAGGGGGCAATAAAAAAATAATATAAATGAATAATAAAAAAAAAGTTAAAAAGATTTCAAATAATAAATCAAAACGAATTTCTTACACATTTTGATTTTAAAATTCCAATTCCGAGTCAAAATGAATTTCCTATACATTTTGATTTTTCAAATCCAAGTCAAAATAAATTTCCTACACATTTTGATTTTAAAATTCCAGTTTCAGTTTAAAATGAATTTTCTATACATTTGGTCTTCAAAGGTTTTCAAATTTCAGGACAAAAAGAATTCTCTACACGTTTTGTCTAAATTTCCAAAATGATTTCCAATTCAAAATCTAGCTTTCAAATCTCAAAAGTTTCTAATCAAAATCTATCCTAGGCTCTTTCCATTCCAATCAAAGTTTTCCAAAACTTTTTTCCTCTAAAAGGTTTTCTTCTCAATTCCTAAATTTTCAACCTTCTAAAATTCTTGTCAAAGCCCAAAGTTTCCAAAGTTAAAATCCATGCTTAGTCAAATTTCTATTTTCAAAATTCTTCCTAAGTTTTTTCTCAGATAATTTTAAAGGTCCCGCCCTCAATGGTTTTATATTTTTTTCCTTCAAAAAGATTTTATTCCAAAATTTTTTCCAACCCTTTTTCTGAATTTCTAAAAATTTCGGCAGAGTTTCATTTAAGTCCCTATAACACCTACAACATCAACACAAAATACAAACCATGCACCGCACAACGTCACAATCACATAACATCAACACCCACGTACACTTTTCAAATTCTCAGATTTTTCAAAAAAAAAAACTTGTTTTCTTTTTCAATAAATCAATGGTTTTTAAAGTTGTACTAAAATTTTTAAGAATCATTTCAAATATTTCCTAAAATATTTTCAAATTTTTCTAAATTTTAAACTCTAATAATTTCATCAATTTCTTAAATTTTCTTAATTTTTCAAGTATTTTTCTATTTTTCAAAAAAATAAAAAATTAACTGAGTTTTTAAAAAATTATGAAACTTCACACGGCTGTTAAACATATATTTTCTAAGCTACATAGTATAGAAATCTGACAAAAAAAAACTCAATACTCAAAGCTGTAGGGATAAACTCTCAATTCTTGTAGAAACCCCCTTCGCATAATCATGCAAAATCACTCATATTCAACCAAACAAGTACCAAAATGCAAAAATAACTTCACCAAAGTGTTCAAACGTATCAAAACATTAGTTTTCGCTATTCACATGATTCAAACAGAATTCTACACATCAAAATCAACATAAAATAAAAAGCTCACCTCTTGAAGTTCTCCAGCGACTTTTCCGGTGACGCTGTCTACTTCCGGCAATCCTTCGTGGTCCCGAGGGAGCACTCCTTCATTGTCCAAGTCGATATCCTCACAAAGACTCTCATTTTTTTCGAAAACTCTTCCAATCCCGCAAGTGTTCGAACTAGAAAATTTTCTAGTTTTGTTCCTAAGCCTGGTGCCACTAAGGCTATTTTAAACCAGGCGCCACTAGTAGTGGTGCTAGTGTCAAATTCCAGGCAGTTTGGTTATTTTTCCAGCCAAAACTTGTTTTCAAAGACCTTTTGGGCCCGATATCCGTTTCCAAACTCCAATTTTCAGAAATTTTCAAAGTTCGTCCCTCCGACCGCCTCACGGTCATCATAAGACTCTTACTCTATCGTTTTTTGCCCACTCGGCAGTCTCCAGTGCGTCCAGACTTGAGTTCAAGTTAATATGGGCATATTCCAATTTAAATTAGTTTTTCAAACTTAAATTAGTCAATTCATTGTTTCGCGGGCCTGCCGGGCCCAAATAGAGGCAAAATGACCAAAATGCCGTTGGGGGCATTATTCGGTCTAATTCCAATGGGCATGTCTTTTTGAAGACGGTAAGTCCCTGTTTTAATTTCAAATCCAATTCCAATTCCAATTAAATTTGGCATGCCTTTCAAGAAAGTTGATTCCTCAAGATGGTAAAACCATCCAGTCTGGCATGTTTTTCGAGAGAACTCTTCAAAACAGGAAGTCCCATCAAACCTGTCTACCGAGACGAGACCCAAGTCCCCAAGATGGTAAAATGGTCCACCTTTGGCGCTTACTAGCTCGCCAATGAAGAATGTCCATTTCGGCACACCTTTTGAGAAAGTTGATTCCTTAGACGTTAAGTCCACCTAGCAGTTTCCTGAGATCAGACAGTTTTTGGAATAATCGGGACCCGTTAGAGTAATGAAAATACTCGTAAACATCGCAACCATTAGAGTGGTCGAAACACTCGTAAACAGGTTGACATTGGGAATTATCAACAAACCCCTATGTCATGGGACCGCCGTCAAAGTGACGAAAACACTCAAAACCCAAGTCAACACCAGTGCTTGCTAGCCCACCCAAGTGAAAAATGACCAAACTGTCCCTAGGGCCATTTCCGGCACGTTTCTTGAGAAAGTACCTAAGTCCTTGGAACTGTAAGTCCACCCTTCCAAGATTGTCTTAAAGACAATCTGGCATGATTAGGTGCCTTCCAGTCGGTTTCGAGCCAATTCCGAGACCTTCCGGTCAAGATGACCATTTTACCCCTAGGCATCTAGGCGCCCCGAGAACCACACCGGCTTTGGGTATTAGACTGGTAACCTCCAGGGGATGCTTTTGATAGTATCCTTAGATTTCCATTACCTTTTCAGATCATTTCGAGTCAGTTCCGACAAACGTGATGTAAAATGACCGTTTTGCCCCTAATAGGTCAGTCGCCTTTTCTAACCACACCGGCTCTGGATATCAAACCGATAACCTCCTGGGACATTTGAAATGATGTTTCCAAGTCCCTAGTCTTCTTCTGGGATATTCCAAGTCTATCCCAATATTTTTCGGTCTAATTGACCGTTTTGTCCCTAATAGCCCGGTCAACCTTTCCAACACATCCTGTCATCATTTTTCAAGTCTATTACCCCTGGGACACTATTCTAAGGGTTCCTATCCCTTTCCAACCCTCCGGGCCATTCTCGGCTCTTTAAATCATTTCCAAACCTTCCAAAGTCACTCCTAGTGAAGCCAAACTAAACATTGCACAGTAGTCATTAATATAGGCGCCCAAATCTTTTGAAGATACGTTGCTTGCCAACCTTAAACATTGTCTAAATGGCTGGCACCAAAAAATGGCCTGATGCCACTCCTAGTGGCGCCAGTGTAATTTTTGGCCTAGCACCACTACAGCAGGTGCCAGTGCACTCCTTTGTCTATAATGTCTTCACTTGTCAAAGATAAAAAATGATAAAGTAAGAGTCCTATGTTGACTGTGAGGCAGTTAGAGGGACGGACTTTGGAAATTTTCTAAAACGAGAGGTTGGAAATGGATATTGGGCCCAAAAGGCCTTTGGAATCGAGTTTTAGCAGGAAAAAGGCAAGATTGCCCGGAATTTGACTCTGGCGGCACTAGCAGTGATGCCTTTGCTAGAATTGGCTTGTAGTGGCACCAGGCTCGGGATCAAAACCAGACACATTTCTAGTTCGAATACTTGCAGGATTTGAAGGATTTTCGCAAAATCGAGAGGCATTGTGAGGAAACCGACTTGGACATTGCAACAGTGCTTCAAAGGGACCATGAGGGATTGCCGGAAGTAGACACCGTCACTGGAAAAGTCGCCGGAAGAGAAGGTTTCGTCGGAGAACATGAAGAGGTGAGTTTTAGATTTTATGTTGATTACGGTGTGTAGAATTCCGTTTGAGCCATGTGAACAGTGAAAATTGATATTTTGATATATTTTGAACATTATGGTGAAGTTATTTTTACAATTTGGTGCTTATTTGATTGAATTTGAGTGATTTTATGTGTTTATGTAAAAGTGATTTATGCAGGAGTTGGGGGTTTCTCCCTACAGCTTTGGGCATTGAGTTTCTCGGCTAGATTTTCATACAGTGTGCTTTAGAAAAAATGTGTTTAACAGCCGTGTGAAGTTTCGTAATTTTTTTGAGAACTTTTTGAATTTTTTATTTTTTGAAAAATAAAAAAATACTCAAAAATTTGAAAAAATAGAGAAAATAGAGAAATTATTAGTGTTCAATGTTTAGAAAAAGTTGGGAATATTTTGAAAAACATTTGAAATTATTTTGAGAAATTTTAGGACAACTTTGAAAACCATTTGTCGCGCCCTGGTTTTTAGGTGTCCAAGGTCCTTTCGGTTCGGAGATCCTAAAGCACGGAACTCTGTCATTAGAACTCGTCCCCCTAGAAGGACAAGTGCGACTAGGTTTGAGAATTGATTTGACTAAGGGCTTTTGAGAAAAATAGGAGTCGCCACCTAACTTGATAAAGGTGAGTTAGGGCACCCAAAACTAAGTGTTAACTTCAAGATTAAACTTAGAGTTTTGTGAAAAAGGTTTTTGAAAACTCCCTCAAGAGAGGGTTTTTAGAAAAATAGGTTGTTTGACAACCTTTTGGAATGTTTAAGCCCTTTTTGAAAATAACTCCATTTCGGTCTTTCGAAAGCAGAAATCTAAGGTTCGGGGGTTGGTTACGTGTAGGGAAGATATCCTAAGATCATCACCCTACCCTGCCCTTTCGGTACCTACATGTCTAATCACCATTTTGTTCACTCACTAGAATAACAGGTTACCATTGTCCACTTAATATCCACTTTAGAATTTTGAAAACGGGGTTTAGTCATCACTTTTCGGATGGACGATGCATAATGCAAGTTTTTGGAAAAAGTTTGAAAATAATGGAGATTTTGAAAGAGTTTGGAATAGAAATTTTGAATTGATTGGAGTTTTTGAAAAAGGGATTGGGGTTGAAATAAAAGTTATGACGGCACCATTTTAGGTTGCCTACGTATCTCATTTGGCGAGAATCAGGTCATTCGTAGTTCGGGCAATAGCCCGATAGATAATAGGCGCATTAGGGCCTTAGGAAGGTTTGAAGACACTTTGGGTCTTTGAAAGAGTTTAAGACACTTTCAGGTCTTTGGAAAAGTTTAAGACACTTTGAGGTCTTTAGAAGTTTTGACTTGAAATTGGAAGTGAAGTATTTTGTAAATGCTTTTGGATTGACTCTAAGGGAGTTTTGGAAAAATGCTTTGGCATGACTCAAGAGAACTTGAAAGTACTTTTGAAGTCTTGTTTTGAAATCCAAGGAGGCATGACTTTAGAATGTTTTGATGAACTAGTTTTTTAAAGTAGTTTTTGAAAATGGCTAAGTGTTTGGAACCCTAACATGGACAACTTTAGAACTTGTTCTTGATTTGTCACTCGTCCTTGGAATCCCTAACCATAAGAGGGCTAGGGACGCCTTAGGTTTGTGACCTTTTGAAAACGTTTTTGGAAATGCCTTAAAGATGGAGTGTAGGAACATTAGAAGAGTGTATGGAGTTGGGTTTTTGAAGTCATGGGGGTAGGAGGTTTTGGAGGAATAGGTTATGAGGATAATTTGAAAGTTTGAATGATCATTTGAAAAAAGGTTCAAGAGTTGGAACCTTGAAGTGTATTAACCTTGGTTGGGTTAGCCTAGGGTTAGGGGGAACCCAAGGTTAACTAACTTAGGTTTGGTTGACCTAAGGTTAAGAAGACTTAGGGTTAACTAACCAGGGTTAAGTTAACCTAAGGTGAGGTAACTAGGGTCAAGTCAACCTAGGGTTGGATAACTAGGGTCAAGTTAACCGAGGGTTAAGCAACTAGGGTCAAGTTAACCTAGGGTTGGATAACTAGGGTCAAGTTAACCTAGGGTTAAGTAACTAGGGTCAAGTCAACCTAGGGTTGGATAACTAGGGTCAAGTTAACCTAGGGTTGGATTGGAGAATGGTTTTGAAAGTTGTTTTGATGCATTCTTGGAAAGAGTTTTGAAAACAAAACATGATATGCAATGGACTTTGGTTGGCAATCTTTTTGAAGATCATCTCCATGAAAATTTTGACTCTAGCCAAGAGTATGGTTTATATGGTTGGTGGTTGGAGACCATTCCAAGAAAAGTTTTCTCATAGCCATTATAACCTTTATCTTGACAAGAGTGGGGGTTTCAAAGATCAACATAGTGATGGCAATTTTTGAAAAATTATTTTTGATGCAAAGATGGAAAGAATGCATTTTTGAAAATCATCTTTTGAAAATGATTTTGAAAATCACTTTTCAAGGGAACCATTCCATCAAGAGAGGGTTCATATGGCCAAACAAAAAGGAGACCACTCAAGAGAGGGTTCCATGGGGGCCATTCCTACCACTACACTTAAAAGAATGGAAATCTTGAAAATTAGAGAATTAGAAAGCAACCCTTGTGCAAATTAAAATGTCATGACACCAAAATGAAAGTTAGGGAATTAGTAGGGGGTCTTCTAAAGCATAATTCCTAAAATCCCATCCTACACTTCAAGGGGCCAACTCTTGAAACAATTTTTGAAAGAAATATAGAGCTTGGAAATGGCATGAAAATAAGAGCAATGTAAGCATTGTAGAGCATGACAATAAGCATAAAATGTAGCCAAGCATGCAAAACATGATCAAAATAGTGATATGCAAAGGGTCATGATTACATACAAGGCTTTTAGGCTACACCACATAAACAAGGGGCTCTTAAGCCATACCATCTTAAAGTTAGGCTAGTGAAAGGTCCCCCTACATGGTGGCTCTCACTTGCTTTCCTCTAGGCATGATCTAAGAGCCCTCTTGGCTCAAGCATGCAAGAATGGGGGGTTGTAGATGGGGATTAAAATAGAGAATAGCCTAAGTAGGCTAGGAGGGAGAAGAGAAGAGTGGGGGAAGACACAAATGTAAAAGGGATACCACCTTTTGCTTTCAACACACTTGTAGTCTTCAATGGATGTCTTGATTGGAGCTTGAATGACTTCAAGAGGGCTTAAGGGGCTGGAATGGAGTGTTTAATGGTGTATAAGGCTATGTAGGTGAAGTGTATAAGCTTGAGGGAGGAGTAGAATCTGGCCTAAGTGTTGGAGGGGAGGAATATATGTAGAGATTCGAGTTTCTGGAGTGATTTCAGCAGAGTTTCGTATCAATTTTTTGGACCTGGAATATGCAAGGGGCGAGGCCTCTATTTATAGGCAATCTGGAACAGACCATGTGCATGTGCTACATGCGCATGGACAAACTTTGGCCGTTGCCAGAATAACACGTGGCACCCTATGTACTGGTTAAATCTCAACCGTTGATCGAAAGTCAGTCGATCTGAACAAAATTTGAGTGCATGTAGCATACGCTCCATCACCGAGAAGATTCGCCCAAACTTTGCCCCAATAATTGGGTCAATCGGGAAGGTTCCTGGGAAATCGGTCGCACTGGAGATGTTTTCCTAGTGCTTCTGATGAACTTTCATGTTTTCAAAAAGTTTGAATTATGTTTGGAGGTGAGTGATATCACCTTAGGAAGCGCGCCAAAAAGGACACTTTTGTGGAGCGTTTGTGATACGCTCCGTGTGTGTTCGAAAGTAGTTGTTTTCATTTGATGTGTGTCGAGGCCTTCGAGAAGCGATCTATTTGATCGGACCGTTCCGATGGAAAGTACTCTGGAAATACTTTCTAGAATTCCTAAATTTACGCATTTCTCCAGTCATTGACGGTGCATTTTCATTAGGGAATCGAAGAAAAAGTCAACCTTGGCGGAGCGTCTGCGAGATGCTCCAGGGGTTGCTGAAAGTCATAGTTTGCACACCGTACGATGGAGGGCTTTGGGGAGCTATCTATTCGATCGAACCGTATTGATGGAAAGATCTATGGACGAGCTTTCGAGAATTTCCTGATTTACGCATTTCTCAAGTCGGTTGACGGTGCGTTATAACTAGGGAATCGAGGGAAAAGACAATTTAGGCGGAGCGTCTACAAGACGCTCCAGGGAACTTTTATCGCATCGTGTGAGCTTAGTGTCGTAGGGTATTCCTTGGGTTAAACAGGGATGTGTGGTGGAACCCTTCGCTCGAAATCCCAAGGCCGATGCTGTTTCGGGGCATTTTTGGGCTTTCAGGGGCAAAACGGTCATTTTGACCAGGGTTGGCTGGAAATGGTCAGGAATGGTCTAGTATATTGTGTTAGGCGCGTAGGGCTGTTCACGGATGGTTTTGAGAGAGTCTTTCCCTGTTCAGTAGGGTTTGTGCCGTGCAGAGTCGTTTAGGGGCAAAATGGTTATTTTGACCAGAGTGAGCCGGAATAGGACCAGATTTGGACCAAATGGTGTGCAAGGGATGCCTAATGGTTTGACAACATTGTGGAAGGATAGGCTTATCGTTTTGAGGGATTTTGAACTTTCCCAAAACGTGCATGGAGGCCCAAGGGGCAGGTTTGGTCATTTTTCACCGAGTCGGGCTAACAGGCGCCGGTGTTGACCTAGGTGTTGGTTTCCGAGACCGCCCAGTCTTGGAAAACTACCTGTGCAATGTTGGTCTCCAAGAACGCCCGTTCTTAGAGAGCTACTTGTTGGGGTGGTGTTAGTTCTTGAGAACGCCTGGTCCTAGAAAGCTACCTAGAAGTGTGGTGTTAGTCTCCGAGAACGCCAAGTCTAGGAGAACTACCAAATGATGGACATTCTACGTTGGCAGGCTAGCAGGCGCCAGAAGTGAACCATTTGGAATTTGATGAGGTGTTGGTCCCCAAGATCGCCCGATCTCGGGAAGCTACCTGGATGGCGCTGGTTTCCGGGACTGCCCAGTCCGAAAAACTGCTTGGAATAATGGTGCTTAAGGCTCCAACAAATCTTTGTGGACCCGAGAAGCGACCAGTTGGTTGGATTGGAGATTGAAAGGCCCGTCTTGAGCCGGCTTGTGTTGTAAAGTTTGGAAAACTTAGCCCGGTCAGGCCGGAGATTGCCGAGTGGGAAAAAATGGGGTGCTTACACCATTGATTTGTTAAAAAATAAAACAAGTCTTTTGAAAATTTGAAAAATGTGCGCGGGTGTTGGTGCTATGTGATTGTGATGCTGTGAAGTATACAATTTGTGTTTTGTGTTGATGTTGTGAGCGTGGTAGGGGCTGTTTGTAAGCAAAACTCTACCGAAATTTTTAGAAATTAGGAAAGAGTTAAAAAAGTTTTAGAATGAAATACTTTTGAAGGAAAAAGCCAAAAAAAACCCTTGAGATTTTAGAAAACTCGTTTTGACTCGAAGTTGAAAAATCAAAATGTGTAGGAAATTCATTTTGACGTGGAAGCGGGGTTTTTAAATCAAAATATGTAGAAAATTCATTTTGACCTATCATTTGAAATCTTTTTATTATTTTTTTATACTTTTTTTATTTTTATTTTCATTATTTATTTATTATTTTTATTTATATATCTTGCTCCAGATGAGCAGGATATCTTTCGCCAGTCCTTTGGTCGGATGGCCTCGCTCCTGTTAGTGCAGCTTATTCCAGGGTTCATGGAGGTAGTGATTTCTTTTTGGCAGCCTAATTTGTCTCTTTTTTGCTTTGGAGAGTGCGAGCTTACTCCTACTCCTCACGAGTATGATTTTCTCCTTGGTTTTTGAGATGACTCCGTCGACATTGTAAGACCCATCTTTCCTGACGGTTGTATTACAGTTATCTCATTCCAGCTTGGACTCCGATGCGCGGTTCTTTCGTCTTCCTTTTTGTGCCAGTTTCCTTACGTTCCAGCGGAGTTCCTTTTTTCTTGCTTTTAGTTTGCAACGAGCATGCCATCCCATTCAGGTGATTGGCATACTTCCCAGGACTGGTTTGTTTCCCGTATAGTTACTCTAGCCCTGCTCTTTCTGAACTACTTGGTGTTCCCACGAGGAGATGATTTAGTTGACTGTCGATTATGTGCACTGCTTGCCCGGATTCGCAAGGGGCACTCCTATGCTCCCATGGTTGTGGGGGAGACTTTTGTAAGCCTTACCAGATTCTAGCAGGCTGTTGACGCTCATTTTCGGGAATGCGTTGCGCTATTCTAGCTTTGGACAATTGGGCATTTATTTGTTACTCCTTTATTCCAACACACATGGTATCCTAAGCTTGAACATATACACTCGTTGGTGAGATCTCAAAGAGCTATGGCAGATGAGGGGAGGTTTTTGCGGACCATTGCAACTTGGGTTGACTGCCTTCGGAGCATGAGGTCGGGCATGGTCAACTGGTATTCAGGGCTAGTTGGTAGGTACTGCTTAAGAGTTCGGCCTTCTAAGGGAGCATTCGTGCCCTTGGCAGCCTTACGGGGCATTGCCCCTTTCTTTGGGATTCGAGTTCTGCGACAGCTTGGTAGGAGTCAGAATATCCCTTATCTGGCATCTGCGGCTGAGTTTACTCTTGTCTTTGGGGTGTCGATCCCGAGAGCGTTGGTGGAGAGAGTTATGGATACATGGAGATCTTTGCTTCCTCACGTAGACGATGAAGGTCCATTCTCTGTCATGCCCCTTGAGACTGATGCCTATCACTATTGGCTTCGACGCTACGTGTTAGGCCTAAGCAGCCTTGGGGACCTACTTTTTAAGACTACTTTACCTCCCGTAGGGTACACCGACTTCTTGATAGCTATGATTGTTTAGGGGCATCGTCACAGGGGCAGAACCGACGACTAATACGGGTATTGTATGATCGGTTGAGCGAAAGATGTTGAGGTAGCTTCCCTGGAGATGCAGCTAGCCGCAGCCAGATCGACACATGATAGCTCACCCTTGAGTACTGCGAGGGGACGTAGGCAGCCACGAGGTGTTTTAGACAGTTCTACTCGAGCAAAGGATGATGTTGCGGATACTCAGTCTTTGCAAGAGGCTGTGGAGTCCCTTACCCGGGAGAGAGATATGCTTCTGGCCAGATACACAGACTACGGGCAGGGCCAGCTTGGGTCGTTGACAGCTGGTACTTCTTCGAGCACTCCTCTTACAATTGGCTAGCTCGTTGATCCCTGCTTTGTCGACTCCTCTTCTAATGATGATGGGGAGCAATATATTTTTGCCCGTCGCTCCTAGATTTATTGATTCCTGCATTCATAGAAAGATAGACTTCATTTTAGTATTGTATACCTTTTTGCCTTATAAGCTTATAGCCTTCTATACTTTTGGTATGCTTTTCCTGTATGGTTAGTATAAAAAAAAAAAATTGAATGAAAGCCATAGTTGAGTGAAAAATTACTCCTTTTGGTTTGATACTCTGACTATCTTATTGTTCCGTGAAGGAGACCCCTGCTTCTTCTTTTGCCCCTATCCTCGAGATGTATTCATGTTAGACAGTTTTATTTTATAAATTTTGTATAAAGATGGATGTTGATGATTTAGATAGTTAAATGCATGAACAGGTAGAGATATTTATGATTTTTATAGCTAAATACATGATCAGATGAATGTGCATGGATGATGATGTTGCATATTTACTACATGAGTTGATATTAAACTATGTTGGTGACTTATGTTTCTATCGGGAGTTATGTCCTATGTATGCAAAGCTCTTACCGATTTTTTTTTTTATGAAAATGTATGCACATATTAGAAATATATTAGTTAACGGAATGACAAGGGGTGCTGTCAAACTTAGTATCCTTGGAATGGTAACTCCTTCCTTTTCGGGGCCTAGCCTCTCCTTTGGCTCAACCTTACCTTGACTGGATAATAGCACTTTCTACCTTTCTAAACCTTTTGATCGCCTCTGATTCTCTACCTTGGGGTTAGTGTATAGGATTACTGGGGTTGAAACTCTCAACTCTTGGGGCTTTGGCAACAGCTTACCTGGTCTTCAACAAAGCGATAAGTGGCCAATCTTTCAATTTGAGGAGACTTTGCTTGAGGACCGTAATCTAGGCTAGGTTATAGGATTTTCAAAACAACGGGATATGTAGGCTTAAATTCGATGTTACTTTCAGCAGGGTTTAGATCCATACCATCTTTAACTATTTTTCCTAGTAGGGTTAGCATCCTTCTTTAGCTTCGACAGCTTGTCTAGCTCATTTAGATTAAGCAATCTGTTTTCAATCAGAGTAGACTTCAATAGGGTTGTAATGTAGCTCATGGTTTCAGGGTTTTCCAAGAAAGGGGTAAAGGCTCGAACCTATTGTTTCTACTGAGCTGCTTTGTAACCTAGGACCACCTTTAAATTTCTTCCTTACTCTTACTATATGCTGTAAGCACCCCATTTTTTACCGCTCGTTAGTCTACAGTCCGTTCAAACTTGTATTCAAGTCAATATGGACATATTCCCAATCTAAATCAACCTTCCAAGTCTAATCTCATCAATCAAACCGCTTTGCGGGCTCGCCGGGCCCAAATAAAAGCAAAATGACCAAAATACCCTTGGGGGCATTGTTCGGTCCAATTCCAGTAGGCATGTCTTCTTGAAGACGGTAAGTCCCCTTTCCAATTCCAATTCCATTGCCAATTCCAATTCTAATTTTAATTTCAATTAAATTCGGCGCACCTTTCGAGAAAGTTGATTCCTCAAGACGGTAAGACCATCCAATCTGGCACGTTTCCAAGTAAACTCTTAAAGAACGATAAGTCCCTTCAAACCCGTCGACCGAGACGAGACCCCAAGTCCCCTAGACGATAGAATGGTCCACCTTTAGCCCTGCTAGCCCGTTAATACAAAAATGTCCGTTTCAACACGCCTTTTGAGAAAGTTGATTCCTTAGGCGTTAAGTCCATTTAGCAGCTTCTGGGATCAGGCAATCTCAGGAATGATCGCGAACCGTCAAAGTAGCGGAAGTACTCGTAAACAGGTCGATATAGGAAATTGCCAACAAACCCCTATATCACTGGACCGCTGTTAGAGTGACGGAAACACTCAAAACCTAAGTCAACATCGGCGCCTACTAGCCCATTTCGGTGAAAAATGACCAAACTGCCCCTAGGGCCATTTCTGGCACGTTTCTCGAGAAAGTACCTAAGTCCTCAGAACGATAAGTCCACCTTTTCAAGATTGTCTTAAAGGAAATCCAGTATGATTAGGTGCCTTCTAGTCTGTTTCGCACCAATTCTAAGACTTTCTAGTCAAGATGATCATTTTGCCCCTAGGCATCCGAACGCCCCGAGGACCGCACCGGCTCTGGGTATCAAACCGGTAACCACCCAAGATTGCTTTTTATCGTATTCTCGGCCTTTTACTATCTTTCCAGATCATTCCGAGTAAGTTCCGGCAAACCTGGTGTGAAATGACCGTTTTGCCCCTGGTGGGTCGGTTGCTTTTTCCGACCACACCGGCTCTGGGTATCAAACCAGTAGCCTTGGGAAATATTCTAAATAATATTTCCAAATCTCGAGTCTTCTTCCAGGACATTCTGAGTCTCTCCTGGCAGCTTTTTGGCCTGGTTGACCGTTTTGCCCCTAATGGCCTGATAAACCCTTCCAACAAATCTTATCATCCTTTCTAAAGTTCATTAACCCCTTGGGACCCTATTCTAAGGGTTCCTATCCCTTTTCGGCTTTTCGGGCCATTCCCAGTCCTTTAAATCCTTTCCGGACCTTCCGGAACCACTCCTAGTGAAGTCAAGCTAAAAATTGCATGGTAGTTACTAGTATAGGCGCCCAAATCTTCTAAAGATACGTTGCTTGCCAACCTTAAAATTTTCTTAAGTAGCTAGCGCCACCAGAAGGTTTTTTGGCTTGGCGCCACTGCAACAGGCGCCATGTCATTCCTCTCTCTATAGATACAGAGCCTCCTCCAGCGTGAAAAAATGTCTGAAAACTCAATCTAAAAACCCTACTTTTCGATACACAGAGCTCGTAGCCTCCCAAAACCTAAGTCTCCTTTAGGTTCTCTAAACCCTAGCCTCCTATACACTCATACACACTCTCATACACTCATACACTAGCCTCCAAAGCCTCTATTGAAGACTTGAAGTGCTGCAACTTCGAAGCTCCTGAAGATCAAGACAAAGACTGAAGCAAAGACCGAAGCAAAGCAAGAAAAACAAAGCGCGCAAAACAAAGCAAAATAAACAAGACACAAGGTAGACTTTCTATTTAAGTTTGCACATCTTCCCCCTTTCTTCTCTCTTTGAACCCACTTGGGTTTTCTTCTATTTTAATCTCCCATCTTCTTCCTCCCCCCCCCCCCCCTTCTTGCATGCTTGAAACAAGGGATTTCCCGGTCCATGTGTAGGATTAGGCTATTGGAGGGTCACCATGTCAGGGGCTTTCTTTTAGTCTAACCGGAGATCACGTGGGTTCAACCCCCTTGATTATGTGGTAAAGCTTTTAACCTTATATGTTCACGTCCCCAACTTGTATTGTGCATATCATGATCTGGCATTTTTTCAAAACTCATTTTCAAACTCGTTTTCAAAAGCTTGCATCAAAATTGTTTTCAAAACTTGCATCAAAATTTTCTTTTTCAAAACCACAATCCTAAGGTGGTTCTAGCCTTTCCATGGCTAGTGTTGCTTTAGAAAAATGTTACATTTAAAGTGACCAATCCGGTCCATTTTTTTAAATCCTCGTTTTCAAAACTACTATCTTAAAGCGGTTCTAACCTTCTTATGGTTAGAATCGCTTTAAGAAAGTGAGGTATTTTATATTCTTTCCAAAAAACTCTCGTTTCAATTCTCTCCTTCTAAAAATCTCTTTTCCAACATACTTTCTAAAAACTCTCTCCAATGTCCTTTCCAAAATTGTTTTCAAAAACTCCCTTCAAAAATCTATTTTTTAAAACTTTTTTTGAAACTCCTTTCCAAAACACTCTCCTCAAACTTCACTTTCTAAAAACGCTCCTTAAGTTTCCTTCCTAAACAACTCTTTTCAAAAATCTCTTTCCCAAATCTCTTTCTAAAAACTCTTTTCAAAATTCACTTTCTAAAAACTCTTTTTTAGGATCTCTTTCCAAAAATCTCCCTTTCTAAAAACTCACTTTCTGAAAATCTCTTTTTTTAGAGCCCAAGTCAGGCCTTAGAGCCAACAATTAGGAAACCCTAATTTACTTTCTTAAAAACATGATTTTCAATCTTGCCTTAAAATCTAGGTTTCCAAAATCTCCTTTTTTATATCTAAACCATAAGTTTTCAAAACCCCTTTTCTACGTCAAAACTATAGTCTTCCAAATCCAGGGTTTCTAAACATCATCTTTCCAAATCCAATCTTTCCGTTTAGGAAACTAGATACAATCCTTCGTTTTTTGGAAATAAAATCAAATCACTTTTTTAGAAATAAAATCCAATCCCTTGTTTTAGGAAATACGAATCTCAATCCTTCCAACTCCAAATCTTTCCTAATCTCATACTTTCCTAAACCTTAAGATTCCAAAACTCAAATTCAAATCTTTCTAAAATTCTAAACTTTTCTAAACTTCAAATCTTTCCAAATCTAAAACTTTCTTACTTTAAAAACTTTCCTATTTCAAAACGTTCCAAATTTAAAACTTTCCAATTTTAAAACTTTCTTAAAATGAAACATTTCCTATTTTAAAACCTTTCTTAAAATGAAACTTTCTTAATCCAAAACTTTCCTAAATTGAAACTTTCCTAAAATGACACTTTCCTATTTTGAAACTTTCCTAAATCAAAACTTTCCTAATTCGAATCCTTCCTAAATCTAATCTTTCCTAATCTTCCAAGTTCAACATTCGAGTCAAATCTTTCCTAAGTTTCAAGTCTTTCTTAAGTCTAGGTTTCCTAAAACCAAGCTTTCCAAAATCAAATCTTTTCAAATCTTCCAATCAAAGTTCAATCTCTCAATCTTCCAATCCAAATTCCAATTCAATTTCTTTTTTCAATCAAATCTTCTATTTTCTATCGGACTCTTGTTCGAACTACGACTAACCTGATTTCTCAAAAAGGATACGTAGGCAACACTCATAGGTGCGGTCACAACCTTTTTGAAGCTTCTATTTCCACAACTTCTTTCAAATCTCCGATTCCCTGATCTACTTCAAACTTCCAATTCCAAAAATATATTTTCAAATCTCTTTCAAAATCAAATCTATCTTTTCAAATTCCTTTTTTAAAATCAAATCAATTTCTTTTCAAATCTATTTCCAAATCTATTTTTCAACTCTCTTTTTCTTGCACATACATATCATGCATCATGTCTTTTTAAACATTCTTTTTCTAAAGTAAATAGGATTGGACATTTGTTAGTTGAAGACTCTCATAGGTGAATCTAGGGTGAATAGACATGTAGGTACCGCAAGGGCGGGGTAGGGTGATGGCTTAGTGCATCTTCCCTATACATAACCAACCTCCGAACTTAGATCACTGTTTTTGATAGACCAAAACGGAGTTATTTTTCTAAAAATGGCTTAAAATTTTTTCAAAGGTTGCCAAATAACCTGTTTTCTTAAAAACCCTATCTTGAGGAAGTATTTTCAAAATCATTTTAAAAAACCCTAAATATGATCCTCGGATTGTGCTTAGTTTTTAGGTGACCTAACTCACCTTAATCAAGTTAGGTGGTGACTCCAAACTTTTTCCAAAAGCCCTTTATTCAAATTAAGTATTCAATTCAAACCTAGTTGCACTCATTCTTCTAGGAGGATGAGTTCTAACAAGATATTACAATATTTTTCCCGCTTGTGTGTGTATTCCTCGAGTGAAAAAAATCTGGGCGCGACTTATATTTCTCAGGGTGAAAATGACTGTTTTCTTTCAACCTTTTCTATATGCTTTTTGAGATAAACATGACTTTCTTCTCTTTCGCCTTTCTTATTATACTTTTCAAGAATGCTTAATCATGGTTTTCTTCAGGCCTTTCCTTAGATTTTTTTTTTTTTGCGACCTCTTGCCCCTTGGCAATTCTTTTCCTTCGCTTTTTTCCTTTTTATCTCTTTTCTTTCCTTTTATGAAACGAATAATTCTACAACCCTTTTTTCCTTAGACCTTCTCTTTAGCAGTTCAATCTAACCCAATGTGGGCGGTGATCCCTAGGTTGCGGTTTTCTCGAAAAAGATAAATGACTTAACAGGTTTGGCAAGGGGTTGCTTCTGACTGTATGGGAAATGAAATGAGGGCCTCTCTTCACTTTGAACTAGATTGCTTGATCCATAGAGCCTCCAACGCTACCTTCGCACGATAGAAGATGGATACCATTCTTAGAGTTCTCAATTATTGTCTGCCCCAGTGTGGGGAGACTATCTTAGATCAAGGTTTGACAAGGAATATTTCACTCGTGGCGAGGCACTAGGGGCTAAGCAAAGGGAATATAAACACATTTGTTTTTATATGGGAAAATAAAAGATGGCTCCTCTTAATTTTGATAATCTAGCCACTCATCACCTAGCTTCAGTGTCTTGCAAGTGTTGCCTTTGGGTAGTTTCCTCACTCGTCCCTATCCTAACTCTCTTTGGAAAGCTAATCATTTGGCGAGTGGTTAACTCATGCTATCATCCCTTCAAATCATTCCATAAGATAACCATGCCCATTGTATAGGAAGTTGTCACCATTCACAAGAGAAAATAAGATAACAGCAATGAATAAAAAGACTTAACCATTTTATTATGTCAGTGAAAACAATATAGTTCTGTTTTAAAGAAATAGAAATGCAAATATTAATTTAAGAACAAAACGTAAAGGGATAAAAAGAAAGTGAGTGAAAACACCCCTCTCTTGTACGCTTTTGATGGGAAAGTCCTTTTTCTTTAGTATAGCTCTGGGACGATGCCCACATCTTTAAAGCTCTGCTTGCTACTTGTTTCTGGGCAGATGACTGGACTCCCATGAGAATAGTTGAGGTTGATGCACTTGTCGATTTCTTCCTCCTTTATTGATGCAGACACAACCATGCGTCCCCTGAGATCTGTAACTACCTCATGGTGTTTCCTCCCTTTCTTAGCTCCTCTGTCTTCGCATCTAGCCTCCTCTTCTTCTTTGTTTGCCCCAAATGGATAGGTCCATTTACTTTCTTCTAGTTGAACCGACTTAACCCAGGCCCTAGGTTTCTCGCTTTTGTGTACGGCCGTGTTCTACTGTCCCTCAAGTGTGCATAGTGGTGGGTTCTTATCACTGAGTTTAAATGGCTTTGGGTCAACCTTCTTGGCAAATTCATCTACGAGTTCATCTTTGGGGACTAGCATTTTATCGAGGTTGCACCATGACTAAGCATGACACGGTTTCTCATCTCCCCATTTCGTTTCCTCCCCATACTCGTAATTTATCTCTTGGCATACGGTGAACCAGACCTTGTCGTTACCAAACTTTGTGATGACGTTGACGGTGGTTTGACAGAGGGTCCGTAGTGGCATTCGAAGGAGGATTCATTGGTCGTAAACCGATGATCTTGTTATCTATCAGGTCTTGAATTTTATGCTTAAGGATCCAACAGTCATCAATATCATGTCCTTGGCTACCCTAATGGAATTTACAGTGTGCTTTTGGGTTAAAATGGGGTGGCAGAGAATTAGGCTGAGGTAGAGGGGGTATAGGTTTCAAATATCCCATGGCTAGGAGACCGAAGTAAGCTGTGGTTTGCGTGCAAGTGAGTTTAGTGAAAACTCAATCCTTTGGTCTCATTCACCTAGGTGTCCTAGATGCCCTGGGAGGTCGAGGATCAAGTTTTGGTGTAATGACTAGTGGGTCGGTGGTTTAGCAGTTGAAAGGGTTTCGGGTTTTACGTTTTAAAGTAGGATAATTTTCAGGATTAGCGCCAAATGAATGGGACTAGTACTCATAGGATAGATTATAGGTTTCAGGTGCTTGGTTAAAGGTCGGCTTGACGGGTGCCGTAATGCGGCAGTCGGCCTGGACAGGTTGTTGGTATACAATGGTCGAGGCACCGTCTTGGTCTTCCTTTTTTATCCTTTTCATTCCTCATAGGTTTGGGCTTGCGAGGACTTTGCTTGCTCGTGGGTTGTGGTTCCTGCATGCAATAAGAGTGAGGAGAGCAAGCCTTCCATTTTAGTCATCCTATGTTTGAGTCCTCTTGCTTCCGCTAGTATTAGAGTTAAGGCGTCGAGTATGAGTGACTCCGTGAGTATTCCTTAGCTTTCGGTCTGTAACTATGGGGGACAAGGAAAGGAACTTACGACCAGTAAAAGGAAAAATTCAGTGTCTTATTTTGACAAATTTTTATACAATGCATGCTTTAAGGATGTCCCTACTTGAGAGGAAAACTAAATATGATAAATTTGGCTCACTTCTTGGAGATAGGGGGTTTACCTTTGTATACAGATACCTTACTGTTTGAGTGGGAACATGCGTTCATTCAAAAAATGAGGAAATATATTAGACTTTCGGAGCCTAAATACAATAGAATCAAAATACATTTTAATGGGGGGAGGGGAAACATATTTCTTTGGACTTCCACCTATCTAATTTTACATATGAAACCCTAAGCTACTCTTGAGTCTTCGGATTCACCTTCTTCGGACTCGATGACGAGGAGGTCGCTGAGAAACCTTGATTGATTGCCCCTTGTCTTCTTGGCATCCCTATCTCCATGAGCATAGAGGGATTAGGGCCCCTCTTATGGAATGAATTGATGTGCATGCCATAATTCCTTAGGCTTAGGTGGGAACCCTTAGGGTTTGGGTAGGTTTAATGTAAGGAAGAGTAACCTCGGTGTCACCCTTAATGGGTTGACCATATGCATGAGAATGTAGTGACTTGAGTTACTCTGGAACTCTCGTCTTGACATGGAATATGAAATGCATGAGTATAGATGCAAAGAGTATAAGGAGAGAGAATGCAATGGTAAAATAAACATATATGCATGAGCAGTTAGACAAGCATTATAATAGTAAGAATACAGTTATTATAACAACAAGAATACACAGGTATAAAGGAAAGTAAAAGCAGTCACCCTTTCCTCCATGGTTTTGAAAACGGTGTGCGTGTCTTAAATTCGGCAGAGGCTCGGCTATGCATGGTGTCTATAGGAGCATGAGGTTGAAGGTTTACTAATGCATCCTAAAAAGGCTCGGTTCCAGAATATTCAAACCTAGGCCCACTCCCCGAGGTGGTGCCATGATCGGTTGGTGATCCGAGCCAGAGAACCATCAAGAGATCATAGATGAAGAAACTGACACAGCATCTTGCCCACAACCAATATACCGTTCCCCCTTCTAACTAGAAGGGACAGATCAGGGTAAAGAATGCAAGTATACAAAATGCAAGTGCATGTATTTGTGCAGTGTATGTGTGATTTTTAAAAGCGAAGGAAAGAACCCAACAACTCCCATCCATCCTGTTCATCACATTCATTCATGTATAACAGTTAATAAAATATAAACAAAAAGCCCACCTACAAAACAAAGATGTGAGAGTTAGTATATGGATGGCAAACTTAATATGAATGGAAATAAATGCTTGTTTTTTGAAAACAACTTTGAAAATTTGGTTTTAAAATTGAAGTGGATAAAATTGGACAAGTTAATTGGAGACTTTACATGGGTGAAGGGTGAAGAGAGATGACTACGGCCTAACCCTCTAAGTGTCCCCACTAAAGTCGCCAGCTATCGTACCCAGATTTTTCGTATTCGAGGAATACACACACAGGCGGAAAAAATATTATACTCTCTCGTTAGAACTCATCTTCCTAGAAGAATGAGTGCAACTAGATTTGAATTGAAAATTAATTTTAGTAAAGGGCTTTTGGAAAACAATTCGGAGTCGCCATCTAACTTGATTAAAGTGAGTTAGGTCACCTAAAAACTAAGCACAATCCGAAGACTACACTTAGGGTTTTTAAAAATGATTTTGAAAATACCTCCTCAAGAGAGGGTTTTTAGAAAAATAGTTTATTTAGCTACCTTTAGAAAATATTAAAGCCCTTTTTTGAAAATAACTCCATTTGGTCTTTGAAAACAGTGATCTAGATTTGAAGGTTAGTTACATGTAGGAAAGACGTACTAAGCCATCACCCTACCCCACCCTTACTGTACCTACATATCTATTCACCCTAGATTCACCCATCAAAGTCTTCGATTAATAAATGTCCAAAACTATCTACTTTTAGGAAAGAATCTTCAGAAAGAAATTTACATAATGCATGATATGCAAGAAAAGAAAAGACTTTGATTTTGAAAATAGAAAAGAAGAATTGAAGAGACTTGATTCGATTTTAGAAATAGACTTGATTTGAAATTGGAATGGATTTGAAAAGATAGAATTGATTTTGGAAAGAAAGTTTTAGAAATTGAAAATAGAGATTTGAAAGTAGATTTTCGGAATTGGAAGTTTAAAGAAAGTTATGACCGCACCCATAAGGGTTACTTACGTATCCCTTTTGGGAAATCAAGTCAGTTGTAGCTTAGACAAGAGTCTGATTGAAAATAGAAGATTTTGATTGGAAGAAAGAAATTTTGATTTGGAATTCAAATTGGAAGATTAGGAAATAAGGATTAAACTTAGACCTAGAATTGTACATAAAAGAGGATTTGAGCCTTGGAAGAAAACTTGGACAAGATTTGGAAAGATAGAGTTTTAGAAAACCTAGACTTAAGAAAGATAGGATTTAGGAAAGACTTGGGGCTTAAGAAAGATTTGACTTCAATGTTAGACTTGAAAGATTTGGAAAAGATTGGATTTAAGAAAGGTTCAAATTAGGAAAGTTTGAAAATAGGAAAGTTATGTTTTAGGAAACCTTCATTTTAGGAAAGTGTCATTTTAGGAAAGTTTTGAAATAGGAAAGGTTTCGATTTAGGAAAGATTTAAAATTCGAAAAGTCTAGAATTTAGAAAGTTCTAACTTAAGCAAGTTTCGAATTTAGAAAGTTTTGACTTAAGAAAGTTTTGAATTTGGAAAGATTGAAAATTTAGAAAGTTTGGGATTTGAAAGATTTAAAATTTGAATTTTAGAACTACTTGAGATTAGGAAAGATTTGAGTTTAGGAAAGATTTTGAAAATTTAGATTTGGGAAGTTAAAATTTGAAAAAGTACGGAATTAAAAAAGGTTGAAATTAGGAAAGATTAAGAAGTTTAAAATTAAGGAAAGATTTGAAAGTTTAAGTTTTAGAGACTTAAGGTTTAGGAAGATATGAGATTAGAAAGGATTCGAATTAGGAAAGATTTGGATTTCGTTTCTAAGAAAGAGATTATTTGATTTTGTTTCTAAAAACGGAGGATTGGATCTAGTTTTCTAAATGAGAGATTGGATTTGGTTTCCTAAAGGGAAGACTTAATTTGGTATGGAGTTGGAAAGATGAAGTTTTGGAAATCCTAGATTTTGGGAAAAAAATAGGTTTTGAAAATATATGATCTTGATGTAAAAATGGAGGTTTTGGAAACCTAGGTTTTAAGGCAATATTGAAAATCATGTTCTAGGAAAGAAAAATTAGGGTTTCCTAATCGTTGGCTCTAGGGTTTGACTTGGACTCCAAGGAAAGATATTTTGGAAAGTGAATTTTATGGAAAAGAAGATTTTTGGGAGGAAATCTTAGAAAGGAGTTTTTAAGAAGTGATTTTGAAATGGGGTTTTTAGAAAGTGATTTTGAAAAGAGAGTTTTTAGGAAAGAGATTTTTAAAAAGAAGTTTTTAAGAAAGAGATTTCTTGAAGAGAATTTTAAAAAGCAATTTTAGAAAGGAGATTGGAGAGAGATTTTAGAAAGTAGATGTAAAAAGAGATTTTGGAGAGGATTTAAAAAGATGTTTTGGAAAGTAAGTTTAGAAGGAGATTTTTTTAGAAGGATTTGAATATGAACTTTTGCAAGCCTCTAAAAAATCACTTTCCTAAAACCATTCTAACCATAAGAAGATTAAAACCCTTTTAGGATTGTGGTTTGAAAACAACAATTATTTGAAAATATGGACCATATTGGTCACTTTAAATGTAACACTTTCCTAAGGCAACCCAGACTATGGGAAGGCTAGAATCACCTTAGGATTGTGATTTTGAAAATAAGTTTTGAAGAAAAAAATTTTAGTGCAAGTTTTGAAAACGGTTTTGATACAAGTTTTGAAAACAAGTTTAAAAACGAATTTTAGAGAGAAGCAAGATCATGATATGCACAATGCAAATTGGGGTAGTGAACATACAAGGTTAAAGGTTTTACCACATAATCAAGGGAGCCGAACCCACGTGGACACCGGTTAGACTAAGAGAAAGGCCCCAACACGGTGACTTTTAATAGCCTACTCCTACACATAGACCGTGAAATCTCTTGTTTCAAGCATGCAAGAAAAGGGGGAAGAAGATGGGGATTAAAATAGAAGAAAACCCAAGTGGGTTAGGAGAGAGAAGAGAGAGGGGGAAATTTGCGTAAATGTAAATAGAGAGCCTACCTTGTATCTTCTTTATTCACTTAGTTTTGCACGCCTTGCTTTTCTTGCTTTGCTTCGGTCTTTGCCTTGATCTTCGAGAGCTTGTTCTAATCTCCCAAAGCTTTGGAGTTACAGTGCTTCGAGTCTTCAATGAAGGCTTTGGAGGCTAGTGTAGAAGTATATAAGGGTGTATGTGAGTGTATAAGAGCTAGGGTTTATGTATGAAAGCTAGGGTTTTGGAAAACCTAAAGAAGACTAGGGTTTGAGGAGCCTACGAGCTTTGTATATCAAAGAGGAGAGCTTTTACATTGAGTTTGCTGACCCCTTTCATGCTGGAGGAGGCTTTGTATTTATAGACAAAGGAATGACATGGCGTTTGTTGCAATGGCGCCCGGCGAAATATTAGCGCCAGGCCATTTTTTGGCTTATAGTGGCACAGCCAATTAGGAAATGTTTAAGGTCGGCAAGCAATGTATCTTTAGAAGATTTGGGCGCCTGTATTAGTGATTACCATGCAATCACTAGCAGTGACTCCAGAAGATCCGAAAATGGCCTAGAAGGCTGGAAAGGGACAAGAACCCTTAGAATAGTGTCTCGAGGGTAGTAAACTTGAAAAATGATGACAGAATGTGTTGAAAGGGTTGACCGGGCTATCAGGGCCAAAATAGTCAATCAAACTAGAAAGCTATCAGGATGGACTCGGAATATCCTGGAAGAGGACTCGAGGTTCGGAAACATTGCTTGGAATGTCCCAGGAGGTTACCGGTTTGATACCTAGAGCCGGTGTGGTTGAAAAAGACGATCGGCCCATCAGGGGCAAAACAGACATTTTGCACCGAATTTGCTAGAACTGACTCGGAATGATTTGAAAAGGTAATGGAAGTCTGGGGATACTATCAAAAGCATCCCCAGGAGGTTACCGGTTTGATACGCAGAGCCGGTGTGGTTCTCGGCATGCTTGAATGCCTAGGGGCAAAATGGTCATCTTGACTAGAATGTCTCGAAATTGGCCCGAAATTGACTAGAAGGCACCTAATCATGCCGGATTGTCTTTAAGATCTTGGGAAGGTGGACTTAGGTATGTGCCAAAATGGCCCTAGGGGCAGTTTGATCATTTTTCACCGGAGTGGGCTAGCAAGCACTAGTGTTGAACTGGGTTTTGAGTGTTTTCGTCACTTTGACGGCGATCCCATGATATAGGGGTTTGTTGGCAATTCCTTATATCGACCTATTTGCGAGTGTTTCTGCCACTCTAACGATTGCGATGTTTACGAGTATTTTCGTTCTCTAACAGGTCCCGATCATTCTAGAGACTGTCTGATCTCGTGAAGTTGCTAGGTGGACTTAGTGCCTAAGGAATTAACTTTCTCAGAAGGCGTGCCGAAATGGACATTTCTTCATTGGTGGACTAACAGGTGCCAAAGGTGGACCGTTTTACTATCTCGGGGACTTGGAGTCTCGTCCCGGTCGATGGGTTTGAAGGGACTTACCGTTCCAAAGAGTTCACTCAAAAACGTCTTAGACAGGATGGACTTACTATCATGAGGAATCAACTTTCACGAAAGGTGTGCCAGATTTAATTAGAATTGGACTGGAATTGGATTGAAAAAGGGGACTTACCGTCTTCAAGAAGACGTGCCTACTTGAATTGGACCGAATAATGCCTCCAAGGACATTTTCATCATTTTGCCTCTATTTGGGTCCAATGGGCCCGTGAAGCAATTGATTGACAAGATTTAGACTTGAAAAATTAATTTAGATTGGAATATGTCCATATTGACTTAAATATAAGTCTGGACAAATTAGAGACTGTCGAGCGGGCAAAAACGGGGTGTTTACAGATGGCAGACACTGCTGATGATGGTTTCGACCAGAGACGTCAATCCTACAAGGGGGTGCGCATAGATTCCGTTGGTAGTTCCAGTCAGTCTAGATGCAGTCGTAGATCAGCGAGCAAGACTTCTTCCAGTCAGAGCGGGAGAGGGAGTATGCCTCTAATTGAACCTTTTCCACCAGTTGAGTCCGTCTTTGAGGGAGAAATAGATGTTGAGGATAAGGCCCTAGGCTTGGGAGACTATGTGACTAGTTACAGTAGAGCCTCTACTAGGCAGAGACAGATATATGCAGATTTGGGGGATCTAGAGGTACCAGACATTCCTCCATTGGGGGGCTTAGCCTATCATCTCAGTGTATATTCTTAGCAACACTTGCCCCCACCCTGTGTACATACATAATTTGGAGGGGCCGTCCACCAGGCTTTCAGTACTATGTAGCGGGTTGTTCCATCCGCCAGGCTTTCCCTAAAAGTGACATAACTATTTAACATTGTTCCTAAATATTTATAATCTTATCATGATATTGGTCTATCTTGATGATCAATAGAACAAATGGAAATCGCAAAATCGATATGTCCAGGAGAGTTGCTAACTTGGGAAGATATTATGAAGATAAAGTACTCTTGCAATGTGGTGTTAGGGATTTATACTAAAAGACATGTTTTGTGCAATGAATAATTACTTCATTTTAACGAGAATATGTGTGAGCAATATTTGCCTAGCATTATTTATTTAATGATTATGCATATGTGCCTCTTATTCTATATAGTAGATGATCCGATATGTAGAGTACAACTTATACACGGAATATTAGATCATCGCTTCTTATGGAATATAAGTTTATAGTTCACAATTTTAGATGAAACTGGGCACACTATCAGTAGAACTGTAACACAAGATTTTAATATGTTTGTCTTGCCTATAGTTCCACTCCTTATACTAGTATACTTTGTGTATATTGAACATGACCATGTTTAAGTAATTGTTTTTATACTAACTATATAAAACAATTAATACCTTATGATTATTATGAGTATTTATACTTTTAATCCTAATATAATTACTAGATACGTGCATGTATTATTTATTATTTTAATTTACAAAAAAGTAAAATTCTTTATAGGTCAATGTAAGCACCCCATTTTTGACCGCTCGGCAGTCTACACTCCGTCCAGACTTGTTTTCAAGTCATTTTGGGCATATTCCAATCGAAACCAATCCTTTAGGTCCAAATTCCGTCTTTCCTTCGCTTCGCGGGCCTGTCAGGCCCAAATAGAGGCAAAATGACCAAAAATGCCCTTAGGGGGCATTGACCTTTTCTTTCCAATTCCAATCCCTTTCTCGAGACAGTTTATTCCTCGAGACGGTCTGAGTAGCGAAAATACTCACAAAACCGTTAGAGTAGCGAAAGTACTCACAAAACCGTTAGAGTAGCGGAAGTACTCACAAAACCGTTAAAGTAGCGGAAATACTCACAACCCCGTTAGAGTGGCGGAAACACTCAAAACCTAGGCACGTCCCTTTGGAGACGGTAAGACCCCTTTCCAATCCCACTCTCGAGACAGTTTATTCCTCGAGACGGTTCCAATCTAGGCACGTCTCTTCGAAGACGGTAAGACCCCTTTCCAATCCCTCTCTCGAGACAGTTTATTCCTTGAGACTGTCCGAGTAGCAAAACTACTCACAAAGCTGTTAGAGTAGCGGAAGTACTCGCAAAGCCGTTAAAGTAGCGGAAATACTCACAAAACCGTTAGAGTGGCGGAAACACTCATAAAACTGTTAGAGTAGCGGAAATACTCACAAAACCGTTAGAGTAGCGAAAGTACTCGCCAAGCCGTTAGAGTAGCGGAAATACTCACAAAACCGTTAGAGTAGAGGAAATACTCACAGGACCATCCGAGTAGCGAAAATACTCACAAATCATCAACCCGTCCGAGTAGCGGAAATACTCACAAATCATCAACCCCGTCCGAGTAGCGGAAATACTCACATATCATCAACCCCGTCCGAGTAGCGGAAATACTCACACCGTTAGAGTGACAGAAACACTCAAAACCTAGGTCAACACCAATGGCTGTTAGCCCACTTCGGTGAAAAATGACCAAATTACCCTTAGGACCTTTTTCGAGACTTTTCGGTCGAGATGACTATTTTGCCCCTACGCATCCGGATGCCCCGGGAACCACACCGGCTCTGGGTATCAAACCGGTAATGACCCGAGAATACTTTTTATAGTGTTCTCAACCTTCCTTTACCTTTCCGGACCATTCTGAGTCAGTTTCGGCGAACCCGGTACAAAATGACCGTTTTGCCCCTAGAGGGCCAGTCTCCTTCTTCGACCACATCGGCTTTGGGTATCAAACCAGTAATGACCCGAGAATACTTTTTATAGTGTTCTCAACCTCCCTTTACCTTTCTAGATCATTCCGAATCAGTTCCGGCAAACCCGGTACAAAATGACCGTTTCTTAAAGTGGTTCTAGTCCTCTTATGGCTAGAATTGTTTTAAGAAAGTGAGATGTTTTTTACACCTTCTAAACTCTCTCTTTTCAAAAATCTCTTCCTAAAAATCTGTTTTTCAACATACTTTCCCAAAACTCTCATTTTTCAAAATTGTTTTCAAAAACTCCCTTCCAAAATCTATTTTTCAAAACTATCTTTTTCAACTCCTCTCCAAAATCTTTTCCTCAAAATTCACTTTCTAAAATCACTCCCTAGATTCACTTTCCTAAAAAAATCTCTCCTAAAAATCTTTCCAAAAACTCTCTTTTCTAAAATTTTCCTTCTAGAAATTCCCCTCTAGGTTTTCCTTCCTAAACCTTCGTTTTCAAAAACGCACTTTCTAAAAATCCCTTTTCCTTAGAGCCCAAGTCAAGCCCTATAACCCACAATTAGGAAACCCCAAATTTTCTTCCCAAAAACATGATTTTCAAACTTTGCCCCAAACCTAGGTTTCCAAAACCCCATGTTTTCACATAAAAAATATACATGTTTCCAAAACCTTTTTTTCTACGTCAAAACTACAATTTTTCAAACTTAGGGTTTCTAGAGTCCCCCTTTCCAAATCCTTGTCAAATCCTATCTTCTCTTTAAGAAACCAAATCCAACCCCTTCCAAATCCAAATATTTCCTAATTCAAATCCTTCCTAAATCTTAAGCTTCCTAAACTTGAACATAAAAATCTTTCCTAAATTTTAAAACTCAACTTTCAAATCTTTCCTAATTCAACCCTTTCCTAATTCAACCCCTTTTCCAAATCTTAACTTTCTAAATTCAAGCTTTTAAACCTTTCCTAAACTCAAGCCTTTCCTAATTTCAAGACTTTCTAAAATTCAAACTCTAAAACTTTCTAAATCCTAAACTTTCTAAATTTCAAATCTTTCCAAATTCTAAACTTTATAAATTTCAAACCTTCTTAAGTTAAATCTTTCTAAACCTAAAAACTTTCTAAACTCTAAACTTTCTTAAACTTCAAATCTTTCTAAATCTAAGACTTTTCGAAACTCAAAACTTTCTTAATTTAAGACTTTCTTAAGTTGAAACTTTCTTAATTCAAACATTTCCTAAACCGAAGACTTTTCTTTTTCAAAACTTTCCAATTTTCAAAACTTTCCAAATTCAAAACTTCCCTTTTTCAAAACATTTCTAAATTCAAAAATTTCCAATTTTCAAAACTTTCCAAATTTTCAAAACTTTTCAATTTTCAAACTTTCTTAAATTCAAAACTTTCCTAAAGTGAAAACTTTCCTAAACCTAAAACTTTCCTAAATTCAAAACTTTCCTAAAGTTGAAACATTCCAAATTCAAAGCTTTCCTAAGTTGAAACTTTTCTAATTTCAAAACTTTCCTAAATCGAACCTTTCCTAATTCAAACATTTCCTAAATCCAATCTTTCCTAATCTCCTAAACCTTCCAAGTCAAGTCAAATTTTTCCTAAGTCTCTTCTCTTTCCTAAGTCTAGATTTCCTAAACCTTCATCTTTCTAAAACAAGTCCAAATCTATCTTTTCAAATCAAAATCCAATCTTCTCAATTTCAATTTTCAATCTCCTCTTCCAATTTCAAATCAAATTCGATTTTCAATTCAATCTCTCAATCTTCCAATCCAATCTCTCTCTTCAAATCAATCCCTTTTCAATCGGACTCTTGTCCGAACTACGACTGACCTGATTCCCCCAAAGGGATACGTAGGCAACCTTCATAGGTGCAGTCACAACATTTTTCAAACTTTCAATTCCACCCTCATGGGTGTGGTTTTCAAAATCTTTTCAAATCTCAAATTCCAATCTACTTTCAAACTTCTAATTTCAAATTTCTATTTCCAAATTTTCAAAATTTCCAATTTCAATTCCATCATTTCAAATCTATTTTCAAATCAAAGCAATCTCTTTTTAAATCTATTTTTCAATTCTTTTCTATTGCTTGCATATCACGCATCATATTTTTCAAACATTATTTTTCTAAAAGTGAATAGGGTTGAACCATTAGTTAATTAAAGACTCTCATAGGTGAATTTAGGATAGATTGACATATAGGTACCGAAAGGGCGGGGTAGGGTGATAGCTTAGTGCGTCTTCCCTACACGTAACCAGCCTCCGAACCTAAGATCACTGTTTTCGAAAGACCAAAAGGAGTTGTTTTTCTAAAAAAGGGCCAAATGTTTTCCAAAGGTTGCCAAACAACCTGTTTTCTTTAAAAACCCTCTCTCGAGGAGATATTTTCAAATTGTTTTCCAAAACCCTAAGTGTAGTCTTCGGATTATTCTTAGTTTTTAGGTGACCTAACTCACCTTAATCAAGTTAGGTGGCGACTCCAAATGTTTTTCAAAAGCCCTTTATTTAAACCTGTTTTCAATTCAAACCTAGTCGCACTCATTCTTCTAGGAGGGTGAGTTCTAACGAGGGAGTACAACATTTTTCCTGCTTAGGTGAGTATTCCTCGAGTGCGAAAAATCTGGGCGCGACAGCTAGCGACTCCGCTGGGGACACTTAGAGGGTTGGGCCGTAGTCATGTCTCTTTACCCTTCACCCATGTAGAGTCTTCAATTAACTTGGTTCAGTCCTATTCACTTTAAATCTTCAAAACCAAATTTTTAAAACTGTTTTCAAAAAACATGCATTTATTCATATTATCTTGTATTATGTTTGTCATCCACATACTGACACTTGCATCTTTGATTTGTAGGTGCGCTTTTGTTTAAATTTCATTAACTGCTTTACATGAATGTAATGTACAGGATGAATGGGAGTCGTTGGGCCCTTTCCTCCACTTTTAAGAATCACACACACACTGCATGTGCACTTGCATTCTGCATACTTGCATACCCTGATATGTCCTTTCTAGTTAGAAAGGGGGAACGGTATATTGGTTGTGGGCAAGATGTTGTGTCAGTTTCTTCGCCTACGGCCTCTTGATGGTTCCCCCGCTCGGATCACCAACCAATCATGGCACCACCTCGGGGAGTGGGCCTAGGTTTGAAGATCCAGGGACCGAGCCTTTTTAGGACGCATTAGTCAACCCTCAACCTCATACTCATATAGACACCATGCATAGCCGAACCTCTGCCGGATTTAGGACACGAGCATCTTTTTCAAAATCACGGAGGAAAGGGCGACTGCTCTTACTTTCATTTATACTTGTCTATTCCTGCTGTTATAATGCTTGTATTTATACTGTTATAATGCTTATCTAACTGTTCATGCATGCATGTTTACTTCAATTGTACATTCTCTCCTTATACTTTTTGCATATTCATGTTCATGCATTCAATATCCCACGTCAAGACAAGAGTTCCAAGTAACTCAAGTCACTGCATTCTCATGCATATGATCAACCCGTTGAGAGTGACACCAAAGTTACTCTCCCTTGCATTAAACCTACCCAAACCCTAAGGGTTCCCGCGTAACCCTAAGGACTCATTGCATGCATCTCAATTCATTCCATAAGAGGGGCCCCAATCCCTCTATGCTCACGGAGATAGGGTTGCCAAGAAGACAAGGGGCAATCAATCAACAAGGTCTCTCAGCGACCTCCTCGACATCAAATCCAACGAAGGCGAATCCGAAGACTCAAGAGTAGTTTAGGGTCTCCCTTTGTAAAAGTAGATAGGTGGAAGTCCAAAGGAAAAGTTCCCCCCTCCCCCTATTAAAATGTATTCCAATTCTTTTGTATCTTAAACCCAAAATTTAATGTACTTCTTTATTTTTATGAATGAATGCATGAATGGCTGAAGATTCCTACTCGACAGTAAAGTATCTGCATACAGGGGCAAATCCCCTATCTCCAAGAGTGAGCCAATGCATCATGTATAGTCTCCCCTCTAAGTAAGGGCACCTCTAAGACATGCATTGTATAAAAATTTTCAAATCAAGACACTAACTTCTCTTTTATTTCTTGTCTTCTATCTGCCCCCTCCTCATCTCCAAGCACTAAGAGAACCGAAGATAGAAGCAAGACAAGAAGGGGGTTTCCTCAACCATCTATTTATGATTATCCTACTGCTCACATGTTCACTTTTATTATGTTCATACACCCATATCCATTCCAAGACAAGAGTTCCAAGAAACTCAAGTCATTTCATTTTCATGCATTTAATCAACCGTAGAGAGAAAGGAGCAATCCAATCTTATGTTAATCAAACCTACCAAAACTCCTAAGGGTTCTTAAACCCTAAGGATTCATGGCATGCATAGAACCATATCTCGAGAAAGGCCCAAATCTCTCTCAGTCCATGGAGGTGGGATTGCCCAAATAAAGAAACATCAACCGGCCCACGCCGAAGAGGTATTGTATTGCATAATAGGGGCAAAACCCTGCCTCCAAAATGGACTTGTCATCATGCCTAGATTCCCTCAAAGAAGGGACCTCCATAGGACATGCATCGCATAAAACTTCCAACTTCACATACTGACTGCATTTTCTTTTTCTTTTTCTTTTTGTAGGTCAAAGAGCACGACTGAATTCATGGAATCCCTCCAGCACCTCATCAGATTCAAACTCATGGAAGGATAAACCTAGTTGTTAGAAAATACCAAACCTACATGAAAGAGCAAGAAGAACTGGCCGTCCACCTACAAGACATTACCTCCACGACATGTCGCAACAATCACAATCCAAGCAGAGGAGGACTTCAAGTAGAGGAGGACTTCACTAGATGCGAAGTCTTGTCAAACCCGTGCATCGCAACAACACATACTCTAACTTCCAAATGCATGAAAAATATCGTGAACTCACCCTCCATTGATACGCCTGTTGAATGAAGCACCAAGAGGTTGATGTAGTCCCAAAACCCTATTAAGGATTCTCACCAAAAGGCCCACAAGAAAAGGGAGGTTTTCATAAAATTCATCTGTTTCCCTTTTGTCTGTCTATTTTCTTGCATATCTTATTTAAATAAACACACATGCCGTGCATTCATGATTTGAAATGAAAAAGATGAAGTTTCCAGTTTATCCCCTTTTGTCTCATACTCTTGTGGAGGATTGTTGCGTTTAAGGATTCTTTCCCATTTAGTGATGACTCGACTTGAAGAATGGGATAGCATAGGCCACCTGTTTAAAAGGGGTTAAAACCTTCGAGAGACAAAGAGAGAATGAGAGATAGGAGGAAGACAGTCTCAATAGAGAAGTGCAGAGTTTATTGAAAAAGGCGACACTTGCGTGATATCCTGGCTAAGCGATGGGCAGCCGAGTCCCTAAAATGACGAGAAGCCATTGTTCTACTTATCCCAAATAAACACTACCTTTTGCTCAACCCACTAGAGCCGTGCAAAATTTCTTTTCAGATATCCCCAAACCTATAACCATCCCCCACATTGGGGTGAGCATAGAATAGTTGATTTGATAGAACATGTAGGGTTTCATTGACAGAAACACATCATCCCTAGGAGTAATGTCTAAATTTTGTACAAAGGCTTTATGGACTAAGCAATTCAATTTGAAATGATTAGATGCCCTCAATTCTACTACCATACACAAAAATAATCCTTTTGCTTAACCCATTAGTGCCTCACAGAAAGCAGAAGATTCTTCTTGTCAACCCCGATCCGAAACCATTCCCCCACACTGGGGCAGTCAAACAGCAAAAGATCTGGCAGAGAACGTCATCGACCATCAAGCTGAAGTAACATGAAGGCTCTATGGATCAAGCAATCTTATTCAAAATGAAGAGAGGCCACCATTTCATTTCCCATATAGTCAAAAGAAACCCCTTGCCAAACCTGTTGAGCCATCTATCCTTTTCCCGAAAAAACCCAACCTAGGGATCACCGTCCACATTGGGTAGATTAAACCACCAACGAAAAGGTCTAAAGAAAAAGGATCGAAGAATTAGTCGTTCCATAAAAGAAAGGAAAGGACAAGGTAAAGAAAGGGAGTTGCCAAGGGGCAAGAGGCCAAAAAAAAAAAAAAAAATCTATCTAAAGAAAGGCCTGAAGAAAACCATGATTGAGTCATCTTCAAAAGCACAATAAGAAAATCAAATGATAAGGGAGTCATGTTTCCCTCAAAAAGCACATGGAAAGGGTGAAAGAAAAGAGTCGTTTTCACCGTGAGAAATATATGGTCAAAAGCAAGAAGGAAATCTAAAGGTGATCCTAGGTTACAAAGAAACCCAGTAGAAGAAATAGGTGTGAGCCTTTACCCTTTCTGGTTAAACCCTAACCTATGGCCTATATTACAACCCTACTAAAGTCCACTCTGATTGAGAAGGATTGCTTGATCTAAATAAGCCAAATATGTTTCTGAAGCTAGAAGAGGATATCAGGGGATGAAACCCCAATGGAAGACCAACTGAGGATGGTGCGGATCTAACCCTACAGGAAGCAACATCAAATTTGAGCTTACATATCCCGTTCATTCATAAACCCCTTAACCTAGCCTATGTTACGGTCCAAATTAAAGTCCTCTCTGATCAAAGAGAATTGCTTAGTCCAAATAGGCCTGAACAATACTAAGACAAGTAGGGTGAGAAAGTAGAATTGAAAGAGAATGCAAGGGGCAATCTCATGCTCCAAGATGTGCTCAGATGGTTTCGGTTTTAACAACCCACTAAAAGAGGATCTTTGAGCCTAAATATTCCTTCGTTTCTTACAACCCTTAAACCCAGCCTGCATTACGGTCCTAAAAGAAGTCTTCTCGGATTGAGGGTTTAGCCGTTTATCGCTCTGCAAAGGGCATGCGAGTTGTCGCTCGAGCCATGGAGGCATTTTAGATATCTAAAAGAGAAACCCAAGTGAGATCAGAAAAACCCCAAACCGTATCCCTGTAGAAAGTAGGGATAAGATATCAAACCAAAGGGTCTAGATCCCTAGAGAATAGTGTAAATGCTATCACACCCCAATGAGAATGGGATAAAACTAAATGGGGCAGAATCCTGGAAAGGAACAAAATCCTGAGAGTATGGGCCCAAGGGGCAATCCTGGGACATTGTTTGTAAATAGCTTGTATACATGTAGTACTGATGCATTCGTGACATGTATAGCCTGTAAATACATTTAGATTCCTGTGTAGTTTGTATCTATTCATGCATTCAACTGCACTCCTGTATGAACTTGTTCATTTGTAAGGAAGTAGGTCATGCATTTAATTCAATTTTTACATAAATTTGTGCATTTGTCACAAAAAAAGGGACATTGCATTCAATTCCATTCATGTATGCGCATTATCCAAAAGTATAACATGCATTCAAATCTAATTCTGTGTGAACCTGTGCATTCATAAAAAGGTAGGACACACATTCAATTCATAAAAAAAAAGTATGACACATATTCACCCCGTACCGGGGCATTCTTAAACTGTTTTGTACAAAACTCACTCTATGTCTTTCTCTTTCTCTCAAATTGGAAATAGGGAACAAAGAAAAACATAAAAAGGAGCTAAAGCCACCCCTCAGATATCTCCAGTACCAGCTCACACCTCAGAAAGCTCAGATTTCCGGGACCAACAAGAAACAGAGAATGGGGCAATGACCCGCCCTCGACCTCCCCAATCAAACGACTTTGAAAGAGAGGTAGTGAATAAGTGTCTGATCACCCAAAGCTGGAATGATAAAGCACATCCCCAACAATGAGCATCGCCCCCCCCTGAGGTCTGTCCCACAACCATAGGAGCATATGGGTGCCCCTTATGAATCCTGGCAAGCAGTACAAGTAATTGGTAGTCAACCACGTCATTCCCTTGGGGAGAAACACCCAGAATCTTAAGAAGAGCAAAGTTGGGGCCACCATGTGAGAGATTGACCAATCTTGAGAAGTATGTCAATCCCCTATCCATCGCAAACTCAAAATGAGAGAAACAAGAACTTCATTGGGACATAAGGAAACTGGGGCCATGGATCAGAAGAAAAAGGTTGCAAAATGGAGCCTAAGTTGAAAAGCAACAATCGTGATGCAGCCATCAGGAAAAGTAGGTCCCATAATGTCAGTTGAACCATCCCGAAGACCTAGGAGGAAGCCATACTTATGGGGAGTAGGGGCAAGCTCACATTCCCCAAAATGGAAGAAAGACAGGTCAGGCAGGAACCACTGTCAGAAAGCAAGCTACACCAACAGGAGAGAAGCCATGCAACCAAAGGACCAGCAAAAATGTCTTGCTCATCTGAAGGATGCCCGTCATACCAAACCCGTAGTTGGCTCAAAATAGCGTCGGCCATCCGAAAAGTCAAAAGTGGAAAACCTCGATGTCCATCTCATCCTCGAGCGTTGGCTCAACTGGAGGGAAGGGGTCGACTGGAGGCCTACTCCCCCCTCCCACCCTGGCTAGAAGGTGCTCGATTGGCAGAATGCTGACTATCCCTAGAGCAGCTGGAGTTGTCGACAAGAATCTGTTCGGGCCATCTTCCCGAAGTAGTGACTCTTTTCAGAACCCTCATCACCTGCGTCTGCCATCCTGAAAAGGTAAGCCAAGGTAAGTGATGTTAATATACTATCCATGCAGTTTAAATAACAATAAAATAAAACAAACAAATAACACAAAACAAATAAAAGATTTTGAATAACAAATCAAAAACAAAATTTTCACACATCTTGATTTTCCAACTCCAAATCACGTCTCAAGGGTTCTCTGCCTTTTCCCTTCAAAAAGATTTTATTTCTAAAATTTTAACCAACTCTTTTCATAATTTCTAAAAATTTTGGCAGAGTCCCGTTTAAAAATGGCCCCTACAACGCCCATGACATCAACACAAAACACGAAATATGCACCTTCCAACGCTACAATCACATGACAATGGCATCCGTGCACACTTTCCAATTTTTCAAAATTTTCAAAACTCATGTTTTATTTTTCAAAAAAATCAATGGTTTTCAAAAGGCTTCCAAAATTTTTCAAAATCACCTCAAATGTTTTCAAAATATTCCTACATTTTTTCAAATTTCAAACTTCAAAAATTTTGTCAATTTCTGGAATTTTCTAATTTTTCCTAATTTTCTAAATATTTTTCTAATTTTCAAAAAATAAAAAATTCACCGAGTTTTCAAAAAATCACGAAACTTCATACGGTTGTTAAACACATTTTTCTAAGGCACATTGCACAAAAACATAGCCAAAAAACCTAATACCCATGCTTATAGGAACAACTTTCCTATTCTTGCAGAAAACCCTCTTCGCATAATCATGAAAAATACTCAAATTCAATCAAACAAGCATCAAAATACAAAAATAACATCACCAAAGTGTTCAAAATATATCAAAACATCAATTTCCACTATTCACATGATTCAAACGAAGTTCTACACATCAAAATCAACAAAATTTGAAAACTCACCTTTTGGAAGTTCTCTAGCGAAATCTTCTCTTCCGGCCACTTTTCCGGCGACGTGGACTCCCTCCGGCAATCACCCGTGGTCCCCAAGGAATGCTTCTTCAAGGTTTAAGTCGGTTTCCACTTGAAAACTCTCGGATTCTCCAAAAACTCTGCAAATCCCGTGGGTGTTCGAACCAGAAATTTTCTAGTTTTAACTTTAAGCCTGGCGCCACTAGCAGAGGCGCCAGTTTCTTTTTGCTAAAGGCACCACTGCTAGTGTCGCCAGTTCTAAATTCTGGGCAGTTTTGCCCTTTTTCCCGCCAAAACTTGTTTTCGAAGGCCTTTTTGGCCTGTTATCCGTTTTCGACCCCCGTTGTCGAAGGATTTCCAGTGTCCATTCCTCTGACTGCCTCGCGGTCAACATGGGACTCTTACTCTTATCGTTTTCTGTCTTTGACAAGCAAAGACAAAAAAAGAGGGGCAGCTGTAAGCACCCCATTTTTGACCGCTCGGCAGTCTACACTCCGTCCAGTCTTGTTTTCAAGTCATTTTGGGCATATTCCAATCGAAACCAATCCTCTAGGTCCAAATTCCGTCTTTCCTTCGCTTCGCGGGCCTGTCAGGCCCAAATAGAGGCAAAATGACCAAAAATGCCCTTAGGGGGCATTGACCTTTCCTTTCCAATTCCCCCTCTCTCGAGACAGTTTATTCCTCGAGACGGTCTGAGTAGCGAAAATACTCACAAAACCGTTAGAGTAGCGGAAGTACTCACAAAACCGTTAGAGTAGCGGAAATACTCACAACCCCGTTAGAGTGGCGGAAACACTCAAAACCCAGGCACGTCCCTTTGGAGACGGTAAGACCCCTTTCCAATCCCACTCTCCAGACAGTTTATTCCTCGAGACGGTTCCAATCCAGGCACGTCTCTTCGGAGACAGTAAGACCCCTTTCCAATCCCTCTCTCGAGACAGTTTATTCCTCGAGACGGTCCGAGTAGCAAAACTACTCACAAAGCCGTTAAAGTAGCGAAAGTACTCGCAAAGCCGTTAGAGTAGCGGAAATACTCACAAAACCGTTAGAGTGGCGGAAACACTCATAAAACCGTTAGAGTAGCGGAAATACTCACAAAACCGTTAGAGTAGCGGAAGTACTCGCCAAGCCGTTAGAGTAGTAGAAATACTCACAAAACCGTTAGAGTAGCGGAAATACTCATAGAATCGTCCGAGTAGCAAAAATACTCACAAATGATCAACCCCGTCCGAGTAGCGGAAATACTCACAAATCATCAACCCCGTCCGAGTAGCGGAAATACTCACACCGTTAGAGTGACGGAAACACTCAAAACCTAGGTCAACACCAGTGGCTGTTAGCCCACTTCGGTGAAAAATGACCAAATTACCCTTAGGACCGTTTTCGAGACTTTTCGGTCGAGATGACCATTTTGTCCCTAGGCATCCGGATGCCTTGGGAACCACACCGGCTCTGGGTATCAAACCGGTAATGACCCGAGAATACTTTTTATAGTGTTCTCAACCTTCCTTTATCTTTCCGGACCATTCCGAGTCAGTTCCGACGAACCCTGTACAAAATGACCGTTTTGCCCTTGGAGGGCCGGTCTCCTTCTTTGACCACACCGGCTTTGGGTATCAAACCGGTAATGACCCGAGAATACTTTATATAGTGTTCTCAACCTCCCTTTACCTTTCTGGATCGTTCCGAGTCAGTTCCGGCAAACTTGGTACAAAATGACCGTTTTGCCCCTAGTGGGCCGGTCTTCTTTTCCGACCACGCCGGCTTTGGGAATCAAACTGGAAACCTCTGGGAACATTCTAAATAATGTTTCCAGATCCCAAGTCTTGTTTCGGGACAGTCCGAGTCTGTCCCGGCAGTTTTCTGGTCCGGTTAACCGTTTTGCCCCTAAAGGCTCAATCGACCTTTCCGACACATCTTATCTTCATTTTTCAAGTCAAATATCTCCAGGACACTATTTTAAGTGTTCCTGCTCCTTTCCGGCCTTCCGGGTCATCCCCGGCTCCTTCAAATCATTTCCGGACTTTCCAGAGTCACTCCTAGTGAAGCCAGGCTAAAGTTTACATGGTAGTCACTAGTACAGGCGCCCAAATCTAGTCAAAGATACGTTGCTTGCCGACCTTAATTGTTTCTTAAATGGCTGGCGCTACTAGTAGTGGCGCCAAGCCAAAAAATGGCCTGGCGCCACTACTAGTGGCGCCAGTGTTTAATTTGGCCTGGCGCCACTGCAACAGGCGCCAGGTTTGTCTTCCCTCTATAAATACAGAGCCTCATTCAACGTGAAAGGGGTCTGAAAACTTAACCTTAGAATATCATTTTTCGATATACAGAGCTCGAGCACCTCCTAAACCCTAGCCTCCCTAGGCTTTCCAAACCCTAGCCATCATACACAAACCCTAGCCTCCTATACACTTACACACTCCCCCATATATTCATACACTAGCCTTCAACCATCTTTTGAAGACTGGAGGAGCTGCAACCCGAAGCTTGAAGATAACTCTTGAAGATGAAAGACGAAGATCAAGACCGAAGACCGAAGACTGCACGGCGCGCAAAATAAACAAGATACAAGGTAGGCTCCCTCTTTAATTTTCCGTACTTCCCCCCTCTCTTCTCTCTCCAACCCACTTGGGTTTTCTCTATTTTAATCCCCCATCTCTTTCCCCCTCTTTCTTTGCATGCTTGAAACAAGGGGATTCCCGGTCCATGTGTAGGATTGGACTATTGGAGAGTCACCGTGTCGGGGGCTTTCTTCTAGTCTAACCAAAGACCACTTGGGTCCGGCCCCCTTGATTATGTGGTGAAGCCTTAGCCTTGTATGTTCACGACCCCCAAATTGCATTGTGCATATCATAGTTTTGCATCTTCCAAAAACCGTTTTCAAAGTTGTTTTTCAAAACGTTTTCAAACTTGTTTTCAAAATTGCATCAAAATCTCTTTTTCAAAAACTAGTTTTCAAAACCACAATTCTAGGGTGATTCTAGCCTTTCCATGGCTAGGGTTGCTTTAAGAAAGTGTTATATTAAAAGTGGCCTTTTGGTCTATATTTTCAAACCTTGTTTTCAAAACCACTTTCTTAAAGTGGTTCTAGTCCTCTTATGGCTAGAATTGTTTTAAGAAAGTGAGATGTTTTTTACACCTTCTAAACTCTCTCTTTTCAAAAATCTCTTCCTAAAAATCTGTTTTTCAACATACTTTCCTAAAACTCTCCTTTTTCAAAATTGTTTTCAAAAACTCCCTTCCAAAATCTATTTTTCAAAACTATCTTTTTCAACTCCTCTCCAAAATCTTTTCCTCAAAATTCACTTTCTAAAATCACTCCCTAGATTCACTTTCCTAAAAAAACCTCTCCTAAAAATCTTTCCAAAAACTCTCTTTTCTAAAATCTTCCTTCTAGAAATTCCCCTCTAGGTTTTCCTTCCAAAACCTTCGTTTCCAAAACGCACTTTCTAAAAATCCCTTTTCCTTAGAGCCCAAGTCAAGCCCTATAACCCACAATTAGGAAACCCCAAATTTTCTTTCCAAAAACATGATTTTCGAACTTTGCCCCAAACCTAGGTTTCCAAAACCCCATGTTTTCACATCAAAAATATACATGTTTCCAAAACCTTTTTTTCTACGTCAAAACTACAATTTTTCAAACCTAGGGTTTCTAGAGTCCCCCTTTCCAAATCCTTGTCAAATCCTATCTTCTCTTTAAGAAACCAAATCCAACCCCTTCCAAATCCAAATATTTCCTAATTCAAATCCTTCCTAAATCTTAAGCTTCCTAAACTTGAACATAAAAATCTTTCCTAAATTTTAAAACTCAACTTTCAAATCTTTCCTAATTCAACCCTTTCCTAATTCAACCCCTTTTCCAAATCTTAACTTTCTAAATTCAAGCTTTTAAACCTTTCCTAAACTCAAGCCTTTCCTAATTTCAAGACTTTCTAAAATTCAAACTCTAAAACTTTCTAAATCCTAAACTTTTTAAATTTCAAATCTTTCCAAATTCTAAACTTTATAAATTTCAAACCTTCTTAAGTTAAATCTTTCTAAACCTAAAAACTTTCTAAACTCTAAACTTTCTTAAACTTCAAAATCTTTCCAAATCTAAGACTTTTCGAAACTCAAAACTTTCTTAATTTTAAACTTTCTTAAGTTGAAACTTTTTTAATTCAAACATTTCCTAAACCGAAGACTTTTCTTTTTCAAAACTTTCCAATTTTCAAAACTTTCCAAATTCAAAACTTCCCTTTTTCAAAACATTTCTAAATTCAAAACTTTCCAATTTTCAAAACTTTCCAAATTTTCAAAACTTTCCAATTTTCAAACTTTCTTAAATTCAAAACTTTCCTAAAGTGAAAACTTTCCTAAACCTAAAACTTTCCTAAATTCAAAACTTTCTTAATTCAAAACGTTCCTAGAGTTGAAACATTCCAAATTCAAAGCTTTCCTAAGTTGAAACTTTCCTAATTTCAAAACTTTCCTAAATCGAACCTTTCCTAATTCAAACATTTCCTAAATCCAATCTTTCCTAATCTCCTAAACCTTCCAAGTCAAGTCAAATCTTTCCTAAGTCTCTTCTCTTTCCTAAGTCTAGGTTTCCTAAACCTTCATCTTTCTAAAACAAGTCCAAATCTATCTTTTCAAATCAAAATCCAATCTTCTCAATTTCAATTTTCAATCTCCTCTTCCAATTTCAAATCAAATTCGATTTTCAATTCAATCTCTCAATCTTCCAATCCAATCTCTCTCTTCAAATCAATCCCTTTTCAATCGGACTCTTGTCCGAACTACGACTGACCTGATTCCCCCAAAGAGATACGTAGGCAACCTTCATAGGTGCGGTCACAACATTTTTCAAACTTTCAATTCCACCCTCATGGGTGTGGTTTTCAAAATCTTTTCAAATCTCAAATTCCAATCTACTTTCAAACTTCCAATTTCAAATTTCTATTTCCAAATTTTCAAAATTTCCAATTTCAATTCCATCTTTTCAAATCTATTTTCAAATCAAAGCAATCTCTTTTTAAATCTATTTTTCAATTCTTTTCTATTGCTTGCATATCACGCATCATATTTTTCAAACATTGTTTTTCTAAAAGTGAATTGGGTTGAACCATTAGTTAATTAAAGACTCTCATAGGTGAATTTAGGGTAGATTGACATGTAGGTATCGAAAGGGCGGGGTAGGGTGATAGCTTAGTGCGTCTTCCCTACACGTAACTAGCCTCCGAACCTAAGATCACTGTTTTCGAAAGACCAAAAGGAGTTGTTTTTCTAAAAAAGGGCCAAATGTTTTCCAAAGGTTGCCAAACAACCTATTTTCTTTAAAAACCCTCTCTCGAGGAGATAGTTTCAAATTGTTTTCCAAAACCCTAAGTGTAGTCTTCGGATTATTCTTAGTTTTTAGGTGACCTAACTCATCTTAATCAAGTTAGGTGGCAACTCCAAATCTTTTTCAAAAGCCCTTTATTTAAACCTGTTTTCAATTCAAACCTAGTCGCACTCATTCTTCTAGGAGGGTGAGTTCTAACGAGAGAGTACAACATTTTTTCCGCTTGGGTGAGTATTTCTCGAGTGCAAAAAATCTGGGCGCGACAGTCATTAAACTCAATGAGTTGGGCGATAACATTACGTGTATGAGAATATTAATTATTGATGGAATCTACGTCCCTTTGTAGGGATTGATGATAGCCCCTTAAGATAACTTATAAGTTTTGATTATATCAAACCGTGTACGTGGACTATGAATCCAATATATCAAATAAGTTAAGTGGAAGGTCTTAAGGAATTAAATTAGTCTATTAAATTTAATTGTCAGTAACTTAATTTAATAGACGAGTATATATAATTTTAATGTGGGAAAATAAATAAGCATTTAATAATATGAAGTTCGAAATATAATTCATAGTATGACAGGGAGTGCAATCATAATTCTATAGTAGTATAAATTATAATTTACATAAATATGGATTAATCCTGGTTGGATTATGAATCTTTATTTGTGTAAAAGGCCATTGTCATACTAATCTTATAGTCCCTACTGTAACCTTTATATATATGCGCTCTAAGAGCAGCTAGAGTTACAAATTAATATAATCTTAGATACACATTCTTGTGAGATATAGAAACCTTAATAGTTGTGAGCCCACTGTCTCTGAAGTAAGGTGTGTATGAGAAAGACATCAAAAGTTCAAAAATCGAGTTTAAGGAGTTGATTCATGCTTGTTGTTAGAGATCAAAGAAAAGGGATTTTGAAATTTATACCTGCAATTCAAAATCAAAATAGAGAGATCTTGAAAGTATGATATTAATTACGTAGATTAGTTTATGCTAAATAGATTAAATGTTTTTTGGTATTATGCATATGTACTATAGCCGAATGCGAGAAAAATTATGCAATCCCCAACATCTGGCACGTGAAGCTTTAAGGTTAACATCACCCGCTCAAGGGGCATTTAGAGAAGCCATAACAAACTTCATATATGCTGGTTTTACCATTCCTAAGGGAAGGAAGGTGTGTGATAATTAATTATTACAATAGCTTTATAATGCTAAAACAAATTTCTTGCAAAATCAATAGAATTGATTAGACTCACAGCAAATTTCTTGCAGACATTTTGGACAGTGCATACAACACAGAGGAACCCTAAGTACTTTCCCAACCCAGAAAAGTTTGATCCGTCAAGATTTGAAGGAAGCGGGCTTGCACCATACACATTCATACCCTTTGGAGGAGGACCTCGAATGTGTCCTATAAAAGAGTATACATGAATAGAGGTGCTCGTTCTCATGCATGACGTGTTAGATTTATAATAACGCATATGCAAATTAAGAACATCAATATACAAAGAATGTGAAAACATACCCGTTTATGCTTGTATCATTCCTCATTGAAATCCAAAAAAAGAAGAGTCAATATTCTATAATAGAGGCTATGTCTTCTTCTTTGTCACCAAAACTATATGACAACTCTCAATGAAAAAAATTGTGTATCATTAGAAAGATATGGGACCTAACCATATATATGTAACCTAGCCACATTAGGTCCTTCCATAAAAGGCTCTTAATGAGCTCAATATTGGCTTACACTTAAACGTCCAACCGCATTGTCTCTATTAGTTGCACAAGCTCAACTTAAAAGATTACTACAATATATGGTCTTATCGTGTGCGTCTCAATCCCAAACTTGAATCCAACCTGCTTTATTAAAATAATATATCAATTAATGTAAGCTTAATTTACAAAAAGTTCTAACATAATGTAGTTACGAGATTCAAATTGAAAAAAGCTATTCCAAATGAAAAGGTAGTGTACCATGCATCCCCCATTCCAATGAGTGGTGTTCCTGTTCGCCTCCAGCCTCATGAAAAATAAATCTCCTATAGCTTTGTTACTTGATCGTGTTCGTGGAGTTCTTTTCATTTGTTCTAGTTTGCCTCACGCATAATATGTATGCATGCACCTATTATGAACTTGAAATAAGTGACAAATCATTTGTGAGTTGGGACCTTTTGTACTATCGTTGAAATGGTAAGTGATAAATTACTTCATAATCTGGCACTAGTTTTACATGAACTTACAGCCCAATATGCGGTGTTCTATATGAATCCCACTACTGTTTCAAATTCATTTTTGTACCATCAAGTAGGTAGAATGAGTTTGACCTCCTTCCTTTGTGGCCTCGCTATGGAGAGTGTAGAAATGTTTAGGGGCGCTGAAATATGCGTTTTTGTACCATCAGCCCAATATGCATTTTTTTGTGGCGTTTTAGAAAACGCTGTTAAATATTTCACATACCACAATGCTTTATCAAACGCCGGATCAGATGTCTTTATGCGACGTCATTCTAGTGCTCGATGACATGCCAGTGACCTGAGTATTTTTTAAAAGGTTTGGAAAAATATATGGGAATTATAAATTGATAGCAAAAGTCAATCTGTAAAACCAGATCCGACTCTCTCACTCACTGACTCAGCCTCTTAGCAAAAATAACTCTCACTCGCTCTTAGTTTCTTACTCAGCTCTAAAACAACCCAGATTCACACAAATCCTAGATCTGGCGTATCCTTTGTCCATCCCAAAATTTCCAAATCTCCTGAATATGTATGCATGAAGCTTCAAAAACACATAAATTTGAGATCTACGAAAGCGTATAGCTAAGAATCTGGTGCAGCGTTGACAACCTTTTGCCCTCCCTGACTCCCTTACTATTGATGAAGAATCTGATGACAATGAAAAGGTTGACGATGACTCGGTAGTTGGCTCTTACAAGCCCTAAACCTTTTACAAATCTAGAGTTTCAAGTACTTACAGTTCTTAAAAAAAATTATGAATCAGTGACTCTGGTTGCTTTGGAGATCCATGTAATTGGGAAAAAAATTTAAATCGATATAGAAACTAAGGTGTTTGATTTAATTCCACTTACAAATCATGTGTTTTAACGTTTCTGATTTTGAAGGGATACACGATGATTAGTTTTATAAGATTGCTAAGTGGTTCGTGTTCATATCCAGCTTTTGGAATTGATGAGGATTTTGAATTTTCTGATTAATCAACATATATATATATATGCAAGCACTAATCAGTGGGAAAACTGCATGCAGTGCCTTGGAAATGCAATGCAAAGTTGTAGAGCAACGTTATTCCCGAGTTAGGGAACCTTGAACATGTCTGTGTAAGTGCGAAGTATGACAACCTCACAAGTCACATCTAGTATATGAATTTGTCCCCTGCTTTTCTCAATAGAGCCTTAAAACATCATCCTATTTATTGCTATCACTTTCCCTAGTGTTCATTCGTACTAAAAATTCATCAATTATGCATATAATTATAATTTATTTTTCAATCTTAAACATTCTCACAGAAAGAAGTCTTCCCTTTTACTCTAGATACTTGTGCTAATCTAATAGGACCAAAGGGCATCTTATTCAGTTGTATCATATGCTTTAAACATTTTTCTTTTTCCCCACTTGTTTAGGTGACCTTATTTTAATTTTGACCACTATCATTCCTACTGTAGTTTCTGGATTTTGTAATAATTCCAGCTTTATGACTCTCATCTTCATGTTATCTTCCCTATATAATTGAATTGGTTGGTGTGTGGGTGTAATGTATAAGGAACTCTACATGAACAACTTGGTGAGCATAATACAAGATGAACTTGGAGGACTAAAGAGCTTTGTGAGCTTGGATCTTTACCACGATAAACCTCACTAGGCATGTCCCTCTATCCTCATTTTTCTGTAAGCATTTACTCCCGTAGCATCTATGTATTGATTTTCTATGCATGATCAGATTTTGTCCCAAAATGGGTATGATACAATATATGAATCATCCATTCAAAAATGTAACTTTGAACTTGGCTAATTTGGCCATGGCACTTGTGGTGTAGGAACAGAGAAGAAAGACTCATGGATAAAAGTTGGATAGATTGGCCTCAGTTGTATTCGAGATATATACAAGGAGTTAAGGAATTTGTTAAGGTTGTGCATGAAATTAATTCCAAGTCGAATGAAATCACATTTCCATGCAAGGAGTGTAAAAATGTTAAATTAGTAGAGAAAGATCTACTAGGTGAACATTTGATGATTTAGGGTTTTCTTCCAAGTTACACTAGTTGGATATTTCATAAGGAATATTTACCATCCTTAGTTCCTAGTAATGACAATAATGGGCTAAGTGATTCAAGTGAGGATGATGAAATGCAGGAAATGTTATATGATGCATTGGAATTCCCCCACCAAGCTCGATTCACCTTGCATGTGATGATAAAGAAGGTTCTAGTAGTAAAGAAGGTCCGGATGAGGAAACTGAAAAAATTGAAGAAGGTTGAAAGAGAGTTGTATCTAGGGTGTCAGAATTTTTCAAGCTACTATTTAAGCTCATGAACCTACTATTAAAGCTCAGCAAACACAGGTGGAGCATTTGGAGTCTCAATTGCAGGCTATGGCTGGGCCTATCGCACCAACTACTGCACCCTAAGAACCATTGCATACTTGACATATATTAACTTACTGCTTAAAGGTTCTTCACATCTTGAAATATATCTGATCTTAATTTTTAAGTTCATATATTAACTTGTTATGATAGGATCTGGATGCATCTAGTACTGCGGAATGGGGTCAATCAACCCCACGTCCATAGCAACAATCCCAAGCCTTCACTTCATCATTTGATCCACAGCCAGTGTCACATCCACATCGACAATCACATGTATTTGCCTCATCCTCGCTCCTTAGTCAATGCCACATCCAGAACAACAATTCCATGTTTTAGCCTCATCGGTTAGTCACCATCTTTTAATCGCAAGAGGTGAGTAAATAATTAATTAATGCCATTGACAATATAAAATCTTATTAAAATGACTTGTTCTTATTATTTGAGCATGTTGCTACCATCCTCACAAAAACAAAGAGAGAGAAAAAAATTTACATGAAAATGAAACCAATCGCTACGTATATATTTATATGTGTATGTGTGTATACTGCTAAAGAAATGGAGAGGATCAGGATTGGGTGACCTGGGGAAGGGGGGGATTTTTTTGGTCAAAGCTAGAGGATTGGCTATGGTTGTTGTTGGAATTAGTGGCCCATATTCATGATACTAAGTCTGGAAAGCAATGGACCTCATGGGCAGAACGGAGCGTAGCAAGAGGAGAGTGAGCACATCGAGCAGAGCAGAGGGTTAGAATATTAGATTGGGGGTAGTCCCCACAGTATGATATGGGTATTTTAGAGATTTTGCCATTATATCCATAATTAGGGTTCATAAATAATAAGAGAACCCCGCTACCGCTATGAAAATAGGTAGTCATGCTGACTACTAAACTACGATAAATCCTTCTGTACTGTACTTTTTATTCCTTCTTATTGTTTGGCATATCTTATAAAAGAGATTTCTATGCAACAAGTGGTATCAGAGCTGCAGACTGCGATGGCAATGAATGCTGCAGACTGCGATGGCAATGAATGTTTCAATTGCTAAATATGAAGTAGTGAAGTTCAATGGCCCTCGTAACTTCAGGCTACGGCGGAGACAATTGAAGGATATGCTTGTTCAATAAGGTTTAGTGAAGGCATTGTATGGAAAGAAACTAGAGAAAACGTCCGATGATGATTGGGAATAACTCGAGATGAAAGTCATGAGTACCATTCGGCTTTGTCTTGCTAATGAGGTTCTATATCAAGTCATGGAAGAAGAGTCATCGGTTGGTATCAAGGCAACACTGGAGAGCAGATATATATACAAATCCTTGATGAATTAACTATTTCTAAAGTAAAAACTATATGGGTTAAAGATGGCAAAGGGTTTAGATCTAGTTCAATAGATGAATTTGTTTAACCAGACACTCAGTAATTTATTAGGAATCGATGAGAAGTTTGATGAAGAAGACAAGGCACTAATGCTTTTAGTTTCTTTTCCAGTTTCGTACTAGCACTTTGTTACAACCTTACTATATGGTAAAGAAACCCTCGAAACAAAGAAGGTTATTGCAGCTCTCTTGGTGTACAATAAGCGGAAATAGAATGTTGTTGAAAGTTCTCAAGGGGAAGGGCTCGTGGTAAATAGTAGTCATGATCGTGGACAAGGCATAGAAATGGGTTGATCTTTTAGCAGAAACAACAAATCACAATCAAGAAACCAAAAAGACATCAAGTGTCATGAAAAAGATCATTTGAAGAAGGACTGTCCAAAGTGGAAAAAGGGGAAAGGCAATGAAAAGAAGAAAAAGAAACCATCCAACACTATGAATGTGGCTATAGAGAATTCTAATTATAAGGATGGTGACATGCTTTCAATTTCATTCAATTCAGACCATTTTTTGGATTCATGGATTCTGAATTTTGCATGTTCCTATCACATATCTCCTAACCGACAGCTTAGTTAATTGTGGTTCTGTTGTAATAAGCAATGATGCATCTTTTTGGGTTATTGGAATAGGCATAATTAAGATTAAAATGTTTGATGGTGTGGTGAGAACACTAAGTGATGTAAGACTTGTTCCAGATTTAAGAAAGAAACTTATTTCTTTGGGAACCTTAGACTCTAATGGTTTTGGATATAAATCTGAAGGTGGATTTTTAAAGGTAATCAAAGGTACTATGTTTGTTATAAAGGGTCAGAAAGTTTAGGGTAATATCTACAAGCTTTGGCATATGCGGTTATGGCATATGAGTGAGAGAGGAATAAGAGGAACTTGTTGAAAAGGTTCAATCTTGTAAATTAGATTTTTTCAAATTTTGTGTTCTTGAAAAACAGTACAGGGTTTGATTTAAGTCTGCTGTGCATAAAACAGAGGAATTCTAGACTATGTGCATTTAGATGTTTGAGGGCCAATCAGAGTAGCTTCAATGGGTGGATCAATTTACTTTTTGACTTTTATTGATGACTGTGCTAGAAAAGTTCAGACTTACTTCATGTAGAACAGACTTACTTCATGTAGAACAAGTTAGAAACTTTTTCGAAGTTTAAATTTTGGAAAGCAAAAGTGGAGAACCACATTGAAAGACAAATTAAGTGCCTCAAAACAGATAATGGTACTGAATACAAGGACACAACATTCTTGAAGCTTTGCGAGGAGCATGGTATCATAAGACACTTCATAGTAAGGAAGACACTATAGCAGAACGGAGTGGTAAAAAGGAGGAACATAACTATTGTAGAAAGGGCAAGATGTTTGAGATTAAATATTGGGCTTCCAAATAGTTTTTGGGCAAAGGTAGTTAACATTGCATGCTACATCATCAACAGATCACCAAGGGCAGCATTGGATTTAAAAGTAGTAGAGAAAATATGGTCAAGTAAATAAATTGATTACTCTTTAATGAAAATATTTGGTTATTCTGCTTATGTTTATGTTTCTAGTGATGAGAGGTCAAAGCTCGATCCAAAATCTAAAAGGTGTGTCTTTCTTAGGTACAAGAAATGTGTAAAGGGGTACAAGCTTTGGGATCTAGAAGCCAAGAAGGTGGTAATTAGTAGAGATATGGTATTTGATGAGTTTGCTATATTAAAGGCACTACAGGATGATTAGAAATCTTAGGCAATAGACACCAACAGTGATAAGCAAGTGATACTAGTGAAGACAGATAGTTTGGATCTGGAGAATATTCATACACAAGCTGAGTCGGATCAACAACATCAGAGTATAGCTACATATAGACCCACACGCAATACTAAACCACAATCATGTATGGTTTTAAGAATCTTATTTCTTATGCATTGATTACTAGTCGTAGGGATCTTTCAACTTTTCAAAATGCAGTTCATAGTACAGAAATAGGTAGATGGATGGAGGCCATGATGGAATAGTTAGAGTCTTTGTATAAGAATAACACTTGGGAGTTGGTGGAACTTCCTAAGGGAAAGAAGGCGATCAGTGATTGTAAGCACCCCATTTTTGACCGCTCGGTAGTCTACACTCCGTCCAGACTTGTTTTCAAGTCACTGTGAGCGTATTCCAACCGAAACCAACTCTCTAAGTCCAAATCCCGTGTGTCCATCGCTTCACGGGCCCGTTAGGCCCAAATAGAGGCAAAATGACCAAAATGCCCTTAGGGGCATCGTCCTTTCCTTTTCGACTCTAATCCCTCTCTTAGGACCGTTTATTCCTTGAGACGGTTCCAAATCAGGCACGTCTTTTCGGAGTCGGTAAGTCCCCTTTCCAATCCTTCTTTCGAGACAGTTTATTCCTCGAGACGGTTCCAATCCAGGCACGTCTTTTCGAAGGCGGTAAGACCCCTTTCCAATCCCTCTCTTGAGACAGTTTATTCCTTGAGATGATTCGAGTAGCGAAAATACTCGTAAATATCACAACCGTTAGAGTAGGGGAAATACTCACAAATAGGTCGATATAGGGAATTGCCAACAAACCCCTGTGTCACGACGACCGCCGTCAGAGTGACAGAAACACTCAAAACCCAGGTTAACACCAGTGTCTGTTAGCCCACTTCGGTAAAAAATGACCAAACTGCCCTTTGGACCTTTTTCGAGACTTTTCGGTCAAGATGACCATTTTGCCCCTAGGCATCCGAATGCCCTGGGAACCACACCGGCTCTGAGTATCAAACCGGTAACCCTCTAGATTACTTCTTATAGTATTCTCAACCTTCCTTTACCTTTCCGGATCATTTCGAGTCAGTTCCGGCCAACCCGATACAAAATGACCGTTTTGCCCTTGGTGGGCCGATCTCCTTTTTCGACCGCACCGGCTCTGGGTATCAAACCGGTAACCTTCTAAAACTGCTTTTTATAGTATTCTCAAGCTTCCTTTATCTTTCCAAATCATTTCGAGTCAGTTCCGGCAAACCCGATACAAAAATGACCGTTTTGCCCCCGGTGGGCCGATCTCCTTTTCTGACCACGCCGGCTCTGGGAATCAAACCGGCAACCTCTGGGAACATTCTGAATAATGTTTCCAGATCCCAAGTCTTCTTCCGGGACAGTCTGAGTTTGTCCCGGCAGTTTCCCGGTCCAATTGACCGTTTTGCCCCTAAAGGCCCGGTCAACTTTTCCGACCCATCTTATCCTCATTTCTCAAGTCAAATACCTCCAGGACACTATTTTAAGTGTTCCTACTCTTTTTCGGCCTTCTGGGTCTTTCCTGGCAACTTTAAATCATTCCCGGACTTTCCGGAGCCACTCCTAATGAAGCCAGGCTAAAAATTGCATGGTAGCCACTAGTACAAGCGCCCAAATCTAGTCAAAGATACGTTGCTTGCCGACCTTAAATATTTCCTAAATGGCTGGCGCCACTAGTAGTGGCGCCAAGCCAAAAATTGGCCTTACGCCACTCTTGGTGGCGCTAGTGTAAATTTTGGCCTGGCGCTACTGCAACAGGCGCCAGTGATGTCCAACTTCTATAAATACAGAGCCTCCTCCAACGTGAAAAGGATCCATCAACTCAGTCTAAAAATCATATAATTCGACATACAGAGCTCGAACACTCCCTAAACCCTAGCCTCCTTAGGTTTTCCAAACCCTAGCCACCATACACAAACCCTAGTCTCATATACACTCATACACTAACCTTCAACCCTCCTTCGAAGACTTGAAGAGCTGCAATCTAAAGCTTGAAGACAACTCTTGAAGATTGAAGACGAAAATCAAGACGAAGACCGAAAACCGAAGGCAAGCAAGGCGCACAAAATAAACAAGACATACGGTAAGCTTTCTCTTTAAATTTCCACACTTCCTCCTCTCTCTTCTCTCTGCTAACCCACTTACATTTTTTCTATTTTAATCCCCTATCTCTTTTTCCCCCTTTCTTTACATGCTTGAAACAAGGGGATTCCCGATCCATGTGTAGGATTAGACTATCGGAGGGTCACCGTGTCGGGGGCTTTCTTTTAGGCTAACCAGAGACCACGTGGGTTCGGCCCCCTTGATTATATGGTGAAGCCTTAGCCTTGTATGTTAACGACCCCAAATTTGCATTGTGCATATCATGATCTTGCATCTTCCAAAAATCGTTTTCAAAGTTGTTTTCAAAATCGTTTTCAAACTCGTTTTCAAAATTGCATCAAAATTCCTTTTTCAAAAACTTGTTTTCAAAATCACAATCCTAGGGTGATTCTAGCTTTTCCGTGGCTAGGATTGCTTTAGGAAAGTGTTACATTAAAAGCGACCAATATGGTCCATATTTTCAAATCTTGTTGTTTTCAAAACCGCTTTCTTAAAGTGGTTTTAACCTTCTTATGGTTAGAATCGCTTCAGGAAAGTGAGATGTTTTTATACTTTCCAAAAAGCTCTCTTTTCAAAAATCCCTTCCTAAAAATCTCTTTCTCAACATACTTCCCAAAAATTCTTCTTTCCAAAATTGCTTTCAAAAACTCTTTCCAAAAATCTATTTTTCAAAACCTCCTTTTTCAACTCCTTTCCAAAACGCACTCTTCAAAGTCCACTATCCAAAAATATTCACTAGTTCTCTTTCCTAGAAAAACTCTCCCCAAAAATCTTTTCAAAAACTCTCTTTCCAAAATCTTCCCTCTAGAAACTCCTCTCTAGGATTTCCTTCCAAAATCTTTGTTTCCAAAAAACACACTTTCCAAATCCTTTTTCCTTAGAGCCCAAGTCAAGCCCTAGAACCCACCATTTGGAAACCCTAATTTTCAAACACTTTCCAAAAAACATGATTTTCAAACTTTGCCCCAAATCTAGGTTTCCAAAATCTCTTGTTTTTACATTCAAACTATACATGTTTCCAAAACCTATTTTTTACGTCAAAGCTATAGCCTTCCAAATCTAGGGTTTCTAAAACCTCCCTTTCCAAATCCTTGTCAATTCCAATCTTCCCTTTAGGAAACCAAATCAAATCCTCCTATTTAGGAAACCAAATCCAATCCTCCGTTTTTTGGAAACAAAATCAAACCTTCTCTTTTAGAAACAAATCCAATCTTTCCTAGTTCAACCCTTTCCTAATTCTACCCCTTTCCAAATCTTAACTTTTCAAACCTAAGTTTTCAAACTTTTCCTAAACTTAAACCTTTGCTAATCCTAAGATTTTCCAAAACTCTAAAACTTTCTAAATCCTAAACTTTCTAAATTTCAAATCTTTTCAAATTCGATGTTTTCCAAATCTCAAAACTTTCTAAACTTGAAACTTTCTTATTTTCAACATTTTCTTGTTTTCAAATCTTTCCAAATTTCAAAACTTTCCAAATTTAAAACTTTCCTGATTCAAAACATTTCTAAATTCAATACTTTCCTATTTCAAAACCTTTCTTAAAACGAAACTTTCCAATTTTCAAAACTTTCCTATTTCAAAAACTTTCCTAATTTCAAAACTTTCCAAAAATAAAACTTTCCTAATTTCGAAACTTTCCAAAAATGAAACTTTCCTAATTCGAAACTTTCCTAAATCAGACCTTTCCTAATTCAAATATTTTCTAAATCCAATATTTCCTAATCTCCTAAACCTTCCAAGTCAAGTCGAATCTTTCCTAAGTTTCTTCCCTTTCCTAAGTCTAGGTTTCTTAAACCTTCTCTTTCCAAAACAAGTCCAAATCTATCTTTTCAAATCAAAGTCCAATTTTTTCCAAAATTTCAAATTCCAATCTCCTCTTCTAATTTCAAATCAAATTCAATTTTCAATTCAATCTCTTTCTTCCAATCAAACATTCTATTTTCAATCGGACTCTGGTCCGAATTACGACTGACCTGATTCCTCCAAAAGGATACGTAGGCAACCCTCATGGGTGCGGTCACAACTTCTTTCAAATTTCAAATTCCTCCATATTTTCCAAATTTCAAATTCCAAAATCTTTCCAAATCTCCAATCTATTTTCAAATCTCTACTTTCAATTTCTAGAACTTTTCAAATCTATCCGATTTCAAATCAAATCAATTTCTTTTCAAATTTATTTCCAAATCTATTCTTCAACTCTATCTTATTTTGCACTTGCATATCATGCATCATGTTAGTTTTTTTTCAAGCATTGTTTTCCAAGGTGGATAGGATTGAACTATAGTTGGTTGAAGACTCTCATAGATGAATCTAAGGTAGATTGACATGTAGGTATCAAAAGGGCGGGGTAGGGTGATAGCTTAGTGCGTCGTCCCTATACGTAACCAACCTCCGAACCTAGGATCACTGTTTTCAAAGGCCAAAACGGAGTTATTTTTCAAAAAGGGCTAAATGTTTTTCAAAGGTTGCCAAACAACCTATTTTTCTTAAAATCCCTCTCTTGAGGAGATATTTTCAAAATCTTTTTCCAAAACCCTAAGTGTAATTTTTGGATTATGTTTAGTTTTTAGGTGTCCAAACTCACCTTAATCAAGTTATGTAGCAACTCCAAATCTTTTCCAAAAGCCTTTTATTCAAATCAGATTTTCAATTCAAACCTAGTCGCACTCATTCTTCTAGAAGAGTGAGTTCTGACGAGAGAATACATCATTTTTCTCACTTGTGTGTGTATTCCTCGAGTGCGAAAAATCTGGGCGCGAAGCTGGCGACTCCTGTCACACCCCACTTAAGGATGAGACCGGCCGTGAGCCACGAGTCTTGACTCATGGAACATGAAAGCCTAATCGCCTAATAGATACAAATATTCTATTGAAAATATAAATGTCTAAGTTAATATTCCAAAAAAAAAAAAAATAGTATGAATAAACCACCAATAAATCAATCATATTTAGGATTAACAACTCTAACAAAATAACTATCAAGTTAGAGATTACATGATCTCAAAACAAATCATCCATTAAATGAATAGTAAATCAACCAAATAAATTCTCAAATTCATAATCTAACTCTAAAGACAGCGGAACAAAAATAGACACAAGTCCTAAGGAGGTCAACAACAAAAGGGGTCCCGGCTTCCAGAGTCCAACTCTACTGACGTCCGCGCTCACCTGAAATATTATAAGGAGTGTGAGCTCACAGCCCAGCTCGTGAATGGTTTGCCTCAAAAATAATAACAATAAATTTAAAAATCATAGTTTATGACCAAAATAAATTTCATGAAGATGATCCCGATGCCAATCAATTCACTTATAAGAATATTCTTTTAAATCTGCATAACTCGATGCAAAACAATATCTCAATGAATAACTTTTCATCATAAAAAAAAAATCACATTATCACAATGGTGATAACAAATAAATCAATGGATAATCATATAGGAGAACCAGTTAAAGAATAATGTGACATGTGCCGAATAATATCTCATGGGTAATATACCCGTTGGATCCAACATCGTACTTAGAGTCACCTAGCCTGGCTTCTAGGTTTATTCCCTAAGCCGATCCGGTTAAGATCACCACGAATTTCACGGGCTTGTTCCTACAATCGTTGAGAACTAGGGTCACCACGATTTTCACGGGCCTGTTCCCTAGCTGCCAGAGTCACCCCACTTAAAGGGCCTGTTCCCTGGACTTCACCTGGTCCCAATGTCCATAAACAAAAGGGTTTTCACCATTAAATAATTCTCAAACCATGCTCATGCATTTTCTCAAAATAACTAAAGAATAATTCTCAATGCAATATAAAAGAAAAAAAAAATTAACATTTCTCATAATTCAAACTAAGCTTTATTCTTCAAATAAAATATACCTCATGATTTATAAAACATGTTTTTGAAGTCAATTCTGCATGGGAGTTTGTAATTTTATACTAGCAAGACAAAACCACTCACCTTATGCCCTTAAATAATTTCTAAACACGTGCACGGATGATCCACAATCAGCCTGATACAATGGAATAAAAAAAATAAATTAATTAATTAATTAATATTATTCTCAATTCTTAATCATCCACTTAATCCTAAATTCTTAGTACTTGAATCAATACTAAAATAGTCCAAACTCCTACATACAGATTGATATTCAGGGAAATACAACCTGTACCAAAACTTATGTGAAACTAAACCCAACACTTTTGACATAACAAAACTGACCCAGTTGTACCTAAATTTGTAACACAGGATAACTGCCCCTAATGTCATCTTCTTCACCAAGTTCATTGGAGAGAACGTTCTCTCCAACGTTTTCGTTTCGTTTTGTTTTTATTTTATTTTATTTTTCTTTTCCCTTTTCCCTTATCTTCCTTTTTCACTATCATGGTAAAACCAGTGAACTTCCTGGTCACTATCTCTCTTTATAAGTAACAGACCCAATAGTTTTCTCTCTCCACAAACTAGAACTCCAAAACCCGCTAAACTCACAAAATTTAATCCATTTAATTTCCAAATACAAACCCACTCTTAAACTTTCAATGTACGGTAAACACAAAATTGAGGTTATCATGAACTCCAATCTATATTGTTCATCCAAATATATGATCCCAAAATGTTATCTTAATGAACTCCACCGTTTCATGGACGTACAAAGCTATATGTATATTCAAAGCCTTTGAATCAAAACTCAAGCTTACAATAATACTGATTTCTTAAATAAATAAAAATGACATCGAATAGGCGTTCCATCCTTACCTTCAAAATCAGATTTTGCTCTAGTCTCCCTGCAACCGAGTTATTCTTCTCTCTCTCTCTCTCTCTCTCTCTCTCTCTCCCTCTCTCTCTCTATGCGGCAGTTTTTAATATCACTTGTTCAAGGCACATAGTAAACCCTAATACAATATCCTCTAAAGAGATACTAACCCAACTGACTCCAATAAATTCGCTTAATAAAATTTATATTCTACACTCAAGCCCATGAGACCTCAATCAGTAAACCAGTAACAAAAGATTGGTGACATGTGGCTTACTCGTGTCCCCAAAGTTCACAATAAGATTATGAATATTACCACAGAAGATATCCAACCCAAGTTCATGTATGCTTCCTATCACATTCAATCAAATCGCACCATCCCAAAGCTAGAATTAACTCCCAAATAATTGTATGGCCCAAAACATTCTAATTTAATTTACTAAATCCAACTAACTAAATAACTCATATTTATTGCTAAAATTTTATTAAATAACATTCATAATTGTAAACAAATGTAGGAAAATAATAGAAATTAAATTCTAGGTCATAACAACTCCGCTGGGGAACACTTAAAGGGTTAGCCCGTAGTCATGTCTCTTTACCCTTTACCCATGTAGAGTCTTCAATTAACTTGGTTCAATCCTGTTCACTTTAAATTTTCAAAACTAAATTTGCAAAATTGTTTTCAAAAAAACATGCATTCATTCATATTATCTTGTATTATGTTTGTCATCCACATACTAACACTTGCATCTTTGTTTTGTAGGTACACATTTTGTTTAAATTTTATTAACTACTTACATGAATGTGATGTACAGGATGAATGGGAGTTGTTGGGCCTTTTCCTCTACTTTTAAAAATCACACACACACTGCATGTGCACTTGTATTCTGCATACTTGCATTGTTACCCTGATATGTCCTTTCTAGTTAGAAAGGGGGAACGGTATATTGGTTGTGGGCAAGATGTTGTGCCAGTTTCTTCGCATACGGCCTCTTAATGGTTCCCCCGCTCGGATCACCAACCGATCATGGCACCACCTTAGGGAGTGGGCCTAGGTTTGAAGATCCGGGAACCAAGCCTTTTTAGGACACATTAGTCAACCCTCAACCTCATACTCATATAGACACCATGCATAGCTGAACCTCTGCTGGATTTAAGACACGAGCACCGTTTTCAAAATCACGGAGGAAAGGGCGACTGCTCTTACTTTCATTTATACCTGTCTATTCCTGCTGTTATATTGACTGTATTCATACTGTTATAATGCATATTTAACTGCTCATGCATGCACATTTATCTTGCTATTATATTTCTATCTCCTTATACTATTTGTGTAAGCACCCCATTTTTGACCGCTCGGCAGTCTACACTCCGTCCAGACTTGTGTTTAAGTCATTGTGGGCATATTCCAATCAAAACAACTTTTTAAGTCCAAATCCTGCCTGTCCATTGCCTCGCGGGCCTGCCAGGCCCAAATAGAGAAAAAATGACCAAAATGCCCTTAGGGGCATTGTCCTTTCCTTTCCGATTCCAATCCCACTCTCGAGACAGTTTATTTCTCGAGACGGTTCCAATCGAGGCACGTCTCTTCGAAGACGATAAGTTCCCTTTCCAATCCCTCTCTCGAGACAGTTTATTCCTCGAGACGGTTCCAATCCAGGCACGTCTTTTCGAAGACGATAAGTCCTCTTTCCAATCCCTCTCTCGAGACAATTTATTCCTCGAGACGGTTCCAATCCAGGCACGTATTTTCGAAGATGATAAGTCCCCTTTCCAATCCCACTCTCGAGACAGTTTATTCCTCGAGACAGTTCCAACCCAGGCACGTCTTTTCGAAGACGGTAAGATCCCTTTCTAATCCCTCTCTCGAGACAGTTTATTCCTCGAGACAGTTCCAACTAAGGCACGTCTCTTCGGAACAATAAGTCCCCTTTTCAATGCCTCTCTCGAGACATTTTATTCCTCGAGACGGTCCGAGTAGCGAAACTACTCACAAAACCGTTAGAGTAGCGGAAATACTCACAAATAGGTCGATATAGGGAATTGCCAACAAACCCCTGTGTCACGACGACCACCGTTAGAGTGGCAGAAACACTCAAAACCCAGGTCAACACCAGTGTCTGTTAGCCCACTTCGGTGAAAAATGACCAAACTGGCTTTTGGACCTTTTCCGAGACTTTCCGGTCAAGATGGCCATTTTGCCCCTAAGCATCCGAATGCCCCGGGAACCACACCGGCTCTGGGTATCAAACTGGTAACCCTCTGAGATTGCTTTTTACAGTACACTCAACCTTCCTTTATCTTTCCGAATCATTCCGAGTTAGTTCCGGCCAACCCGGTACAAAATGACCGTTTTGCCCCTGGTGGACCGGTCTCCTTTTTCGACCACACCGGCTCTGGGTATCAAACCGGTAACCTCCTGAGACTACTTTTTATAGTGTTCTCAACCTCCTTTTACCTTTCTGGATCATTCCGAGTCAGTTCCGGCCAACCAGGTGCGAAATGACCGTTTTGCCCCTAGTGGGCCGGTCTCCTTTTCCGACCACGCCGGTTCTGGAAATCAAACCGTCGACCTCTGGGAACATTCTGAATAATGTTTTCAGATCCCAAGTCTTCTTCCGGGACAGTCCGAGTTTGTCCCGGCAGTTTCCCGGTCCGATTGACCGTTTTGCCCCTAAAGGCCCGGTCAACCTTTCCGACACATCTTATCCTCACTTTTCAAGTCAAATACCTCCAGGACACTATTTTAAGTGTTTCTGCTCCTTTCCGACCTTCCGGGTCATTCCCGGCTCCTTCAAATCATTCCCGGACTTTCCGGAGCCACTCCTAGTGAAGCCAGGCTAAAAATTGCATGGTGGTCACTAGTACAGGCGCCCAAATCTAGTCAAAGATACATTGCTTGCCGACCTTAAACATTTCCTAAATGGCTGGCGCCACTAGTAGTGGCGCCAAGCCAATAATTGGCCTGGTGCCACTCCTAATGGCGCCAGTGTAAACTTTGGCCTGGCGCCACTACAACAGGCGCTAGTGTTGTCCAACCTCTATAAATACAGAGCCTAATTCAACGTGAAAAGGATCCACAAATTCAACCTAAAAATCATATAATTCGATATACAAAGCTCGAGCACCTCCCTAAACCCTAGCCTCCTTAGGTTTTTCAAACCCTAGCCTCCTATACACTCATACACATCCCCATACATTCCTACACTAACCTTCAACCCTTCTTCGAAGACTTGAAGAGTTGTAATCTGAAGTTTGAAGCTTGAAGACAACTCTTGAAGATTGAAGACGAAGATCAAGAAGAAGACAGAAGATCGAAGAAAGCAAGGCGAGCAAAATAACAAGACATACGGTAGGCTCCCTATTTTAATTTCCGCACTTCCCCCCTCTCTCTTCTCTCTCCTAACCCACTTAGGTTTTCTCTATTTTAATCCCCCATCTCTTTCCCCCCCTTTCTTTGCATGCTTGAAACAAGGGGATTCCCGGTCCATGTGTAGGATTAGGCTATTGGAGAGTCACCGTGTCGGGGGCTTTCTTCTAGTCTAAGCAGAGACCACATGGGTCCGGCCCCCTTGATTATGTGGTGAAGCCTTAACCTTGTATGTTCACGACCCCAAAATTGCATTGTGCATATCATAATCTTGCATCTTCCAAAAACCGTTTTCAAAGTTGTTTTCAAAATTGTTTTCAAACTTGTTCTCAAAATTTCATCAAAATCTCTTTTTCAAAAACTTGTTTTCAAAACCACAATCCTAGGGTGATTCTAGCCTTTCCATGGCTAGGGTTGCTTTAGGAAAGTGTTACATTAAAAGTGACCTTTTTGGTCTATATTTTCAAATCTTATTAGTTTTCAAAACCACTTTCTTAAAGTGGTTCTAGCCTTCTTATGACTAGAATCGCTTTAGGAAAGTGAGACGTTTTCATACATTCCAAAAACTTTCTTTTCAAATCTCTTCCTAAAAAACCTCTTTTAATATACTTTCCTAAAACTCTCCTCTCCAAAGTTGTTTTCAAAAACTCCCTTCCAAAATCTATTTTTTAAAACTCCCTTTTTCAACTCCTTTCCAAAATCCTCTTCCCAAAATCCACTTTCTAAAAACGTTCCCCAAAAATCTTTCCAAAAACTCTCTTCAACAATCTTCAACCAAAAACCTTCCTAGAAAAACTCTCTCCAAAAATCTTTCCAAAAACTCTCTTTCCAAAATCTTCCTTCTAGAAATTCTCCTCTAGGATTTTTCTTCTAAAATCTACGTTTCTAAAAACACACTTTCCAAAAACACCTCCCTAGGTTTTCCTTCTAGAAAACCTTCGTTTTCAAAAAACGCACTTTCCAAAAATCCCTCTTTCCAAAAAATGCGCTTTCCAAAAACTCTTTCCTTAGAGCCCAAATCAAGCCCTAGAACTCACAATTAGGAAACCCTAATTTTCTTTCCTAAAACATGGTTTTCAAACTTTGCCCCAAACCTAGGTTTCCAAAACCCCTTGTTTTCACGTCCAAACGATACACGTTTCCAAAACCTCTTTTCTACGTCAAAACTATAATTTTTCAAAACTAGGGTTTCTAGAATCTCCCTTTCCAAATCCTTGCCAAATCCTATTTTCCCTTTAGAAAACCAAATCAAATCTTCCCGTTTAGGAAACTAGATCCAATCCTCCGTTTTTTGAAACAAAATCAAACCTTCTCTTTTAGAAACAAAATCTAATCCCTTCCTAATCCAAACCTTTCTTAATTCAACTCTCTCCTAATTTCCTACCTTCCTAAACCATAAATTTTCCTAAAACTTCAAAATTTTTCCTCAAACATTAAGCTTTCAAATCTTTCCTAATTCTACCCCTTTCCAAATCTTGACTTTCCAAGTCCAAGTTTTCAAATCTTTGCTAAACTCAAACCTTTATTAATCTCAAAACTTTCCAAATCCTAAACTTTCTAAATTTCGAATCTTTCCAAATTCAAAGATTCCTAAATTCAAAACTTTCTTAAGTTAAATCTTTCTAAACTTCCAAACTTTCTAAATTCCAAACTTTCCAAAACTTTAACATCTTTCCAAATCTAAGACTTTGCTAAACTCAAAATTTTCTTAATTCAAACATTTCTTAAATTGGAAACTTTCCTTTTTCAAACCTTTCCTAAAACGAAACTTTCCAATTTTCAAAACTTCCCTATTTCAAAACTTTCCCAATTCTAAACTTTCCAATTTTCAAAACTTTCCTAATTTGGGAACTTTCCTAATTTGAAAACCTTTCCTATTTCAAAAACTTTTTAAATTCGAAACTTTCTTAATTCAAAACTTTCCTAAGTTGAAACATTCCAAATTCAAAGCTTTTCTAAGTTGAAACTTTCCTAATTCGAAACTTTCCTAAATCGAAGCTTTCCTAATTCAAACATTTCCTAAATCCAATCTTTCCTAATCTCCTAAATCTTCCAAGTCGAGTCAAACCTTTCCTAAGCCTAGGTTTCCTAAAGTCTTTCCAAAATCAATCTTTCCAAAGCAAGTCTAATCTTCTCAATTTCAATTTCCAATCTCCTCTTCTAATCTCAAATCAAATCCAATTTTCAATTCAATCTCATTCTTCCAATCCAATCTCTCTCTTCAAGTCAATCTCTTTTCAATCGGACTCCGGTCCGAACTACGACTGACCTGATTCCCCCAAAGGGATACGTAGGCAGCCTTCATAAGTGTGGTCACAACACTTTTCAAACTTTCAATTCCACCCTCATGGGTGCGGTCTCCCTATTTTCAAATCTCAAATTCCAATTTATTTTCAAAATCCCAATTTCAAAATTTCTACTTTCAAATTTCTATTTCCAAATTTTCAAACTTTCCAATTTCAATTCCATCTCTTCAAATCTATTTTCAAATCAAATCAATTTCAAATTAATCTCTTTCCAAATCTATTTTTCAATTCTCTTAACTTGCATTTGCATATCATGCATCATGATAATTTATAAACATTGTTTTTCAAAGTGGGTAGGATTGAACCATTAGTTAGTCGAAGACTCTCATAGGTGAATCTAGGGTAGATTGACATGTAGGTACCGAAAGGGCGGGGTAGGGTGATAGCTTAGTGCGTCTTCCCTACACGTAACCAACCTCCGAACCTAGAATCACTGTTTTCAAAGACCAAAACGGAGTTATTTCTAAAAAGGGCTAAATGTTTTCCAAAGGTTGCCAAACAACTTGTTTTTCTTAAAAACCCTCTCTTGAGGTGATATTTTCAAAATCGTTTTCCAAAAACCCTAAGTGTAGTCTTCGGATTATTCTTAGTTTTTAGGTGACCTAACTCCCCTTAATCAAGTTAGGTGGCGACTCCAAATCTTTTCTAAAAGCCCTTTATTCAAATCAGATTTTCAATTCAAACCTAGTCGCACTCATTCTTTTAGGAGGGTGAGTTCTAACGAGAGAGTACAGTGTTTTTCCTACTTGTGTGAGTATTCCTCGAGTGCGAAAAATCTAAGCGCGACACTTTGCATACCCATGTTCATGCATTCAATATTCCATGTCAAGACAAGAGTTCCAAATAACTCAAGTCACTGCATTCTCATGCATATGATCAACCCATTGAGAGTGATACCAAAGTCACTCTCTCTTGTATTAAACCTACCTAAACCCTATGGGTTCACGCGTAACCCTAAGGACTCATTGCATGCATCTCAATTCATTCCATAAGAGGGGCCCCAATCCCTCTATACTCATAGAGATAGGGTTGCCAAGAAGACAAGGGGCAACCAATCAACAAGGTCTCTCAGCGACCTCCTCGACATCAAATCCAAGGAAGGCGAATCCGAAGACTCAAGAGTAGTTTAGGGTTTCCCTTTGTAAAAGTAGATAGGTGGAAGTCCAAAGGAAAATGTTCCCCCTCCCCATATTAAAATGTATTTCAATTCTTTTGTATCTCAAACCCAAAATTTAATGTACTTCTTTATTTTTGTGAATGAATGAATGTATGACTGAAGGTTCCTACCTGACGGTAAGGTTTCTGCATACAGGGGCAAACACCCTATCTCCAAAAGTGAGCCAATACATTATGGCTAGTTTCCCTCCTAAAGAGGGGCACCTTACAGCATGCATTGAATAAAGACTTGTCAAGGTCAAACACTGACTCTTTCCTTTTGTTGGTTTTAGGTACCTTCCTTCATTCCCTAGTCTTACAAGCATGGAATTGCTTACTCTTGATACCTTAACTCAATTACTAGCAGAGGTAAGAGGCGTCAAGCATAAGATGACCGAAATGGAAGGCATGCTTTCTTCACTCTTATCCCATGTAACCCATGAGCAAGTAGAGCCTTCGCAGACCCAAACCTATGATGGATGGAAAAGGATGAAGAAGGAAGACCATGCCGCCACCATTACTTACCAACGACCTCCCCAGGCCGAGCGCCTTGCTCGAATGCCTTCCAAACCAACCCCTAACCAAACACAAGGATTATATAACCTCTCTTTCGGATATCATCCCAACCCTTTTGGCCCTGCCACTGAAAATTGTCCCATTTTAAAACATAGAACCCGAAGCCCTTTCAATTCCCGAACCATCAACCCAGCTGTGACCTCACCAAAACTTGGTCCCCAATCATCAAAAACGTCAGCAACACCTCCTCGGCCTAGGCAAACAAGTGGGAAAACGCGGATGCTTACTAAACTCGCATGCTCACAGACCGCGGCTTATTTTGGCCTCTTAGCAGCTGGATATCTGAAACCTATACCTGCCCGACCCTAGCCCAATCCTCTGCCTCATTACTTCAGATCTGCAGCAAGCTGTAAGTATCATTCGGATAGCCTAGGACATGACACCAAAGATTGTTTGACCCTCAAGCATAAGATTCAAGACCTGATAGATAACAAGATAATTGGGGTACGACTAGTAAATCCTTCTCCAAGCAGCCCTACAAATCCTTCGCTGGACCGCACCGTCAACATCATTACGAGGTTTGGAAACAACAAGGTTTGTTTTGCTGCATGCCAAGGGATATACTACAAGGATGGGGAGGAGGTGGAATGCGACGATACGGAACAGAGTCGTACTCGGTTACGATGCAACCCTGATAAAATGCCGACCCCCAAGGACCTACTCGCATATGAATCTGTGAAGAAAATTGACCAGGAGTTATCCAAACTAGGTAATAAAAATCTCGCATTGTGTACACTCGAAGAGCATCAAGCCCCAATTGGAGGCCAGAGCAAGAAACCTCGGGCATGACCTATCGAGCTGGATGAATATGAGTCGCCCGAATGGTTTGTTAGAGATACTCTGGGACAACCAAATGAAGGCAAGACAATCAAGAAAGCTGACTATTGCATCACCACCGCCAACTCGCTTGGAACTTCGAGAGAAGCATGTACCTATCCTGCCTTGGCTGAAAATCTCAACCGTGGATGGAATGCAGACGAGGGCACAGGCCCAAGACCTTACTAAAAAGGGGTTCCTTGCATAAGCGTACAAGAGAGGGGTGTTTTCACCCACTTTCTTTCTATCCCTTTCACTTTCTATCTTTAAATTAATGTTTACATTTTCTTATTGCTTAAGAACTTGATGCGTTTCGTAAAAATAATAATAATAATCGAATGACAGTTTTTTTTCCATTGTTGTTGTCTTGTCTTCCCTGGGGAATAGTGACTACTTTCTACGCGAGGGGCATAGTTTATCTTATGGAATGATCCAACTTGAAGAGATGATAGCATGAGTTAACCACTCACCAAATGATTAGCTTTCCAGAGAGAGAGGACAAAGATGAGTGAGGATACTACCCAAAGGCGACACTTGCAAGACTCTGAAGCTAGACGATGTGTGGCTAGTTTATCAAAATGAAGAGGAGCTATCTTTCACTTCCCCACATATGAATAAAAGCAATGAATCACTAAATAAATAAACAAATGTGCTTATATTCCCTTTGCTTAACCCCTAGAGCCTCGCAACAAGCAAAAATTTTCTTTGTCAACCCTTATCCAAGACTATCCTCCCCATATTGGGGCAGAAAATAGTTGAGAACTCTAGGAGTGATGTCCACCTCTATCATGCTAGGATAGTGTTGAAAACTCTATGGATCAAGCAATCTAATTCAAAGTGAAGAGAAGCCCTCATTTCATTTCCATACAGTCAAAAGCAACCCCTTGCCAAACCCGTTGAGCCACTTATCCTTTCTTAACAAAACCCCAACCTAGGGATCACCGCCCACACTGGGTATATTGAACTACCAAGGAAAAGGTTTAAGGGAAAAGGGTTAAAGAATTGTTTCGTTTCATAAAAGAACATAAAAGAAATAGAAAGAAAAAGCAAAGGAAAGGAGTTACCAAGGGGCAAGAGGCCAAAAAAAAAAAAAAGAACTTTAATGAAAGGCGTGAAGAAAATCATGATTGAGTCATCTACAAAAGCGTGATAAGAAGGTCAAATGAGAAGAAAGTCATGTCTATCTCAAAAAGGTATATAGAAAGGGTGAAAGAACTGGGTCATTTTCACCCTGAGAAGTATATGGTCGAAAACAAGGAGGAAATTTAAAGGTGATCCTAGGTTACAAGGAAACCCAGTAAACAATAGGTTTGAGCCTTTACTCTTTTCTTGCAAAACCCCGAAACCATGGCCTACATCACAACCCTATTAAAGTCCCCTCTGATTGAAAACAGATTGCTTGATCTAAATGCGCTAGATATGCTGCCATAGCTAAAAAAAGGATGCTAATCCTACTGAAAAGTAGTTAAGGATGGTATGGATTTAAGCCCTATTGAAAACAACATCAAATTTGAGCCTACATATCCCGTTGTTTTTAAAACCCCCATAACCTAGCCTACATTATGGTTCTAAACAAAGTCTTCTCGAATTGAAATGACTGGCCACTTATCGCTCTGCCAAAGGTCAGGCAAGCTGTTGCTAAAACCCCGAGAGTCGAGAGTCTCAGCCCAATAACCCTATACACTAACCTTAAGACAGAGAATGGGAGGCGATCAAAAGGCTGAGAAATGTGTGAAATGCTATCATCCAATCAAGGTAGGGTTGAGCCAGAAGAGAGGCTAACATCCCCGAAGAGGAGGGAGTTACCATTTCCAGGACTACAAGTCTAACAGCACCCAGTGTCACTCTATAAACATATTTCTAACCTGTGCATATGTTAAAAAAAAAAATCAATCAACATGGGCTTCACACACATAGGATATGACTCCCTGTAGAAATAAAAGTCATCAACATCAACTCATGTGATAGATATCTAACATCATCATACATCACATGCAACTGGTCATATACTTAGCATAAAGGATTGTAAAAGTCTTTGTCTATCCATGCATCTAAGTACCATAAATATCCATTTTTATACAAAATATCAGAATAAAACTGTCTAACATAAATATAACTCAGGGACAAGGGTCAAAAGAGGGTCAGAGTCTCTACAAGGGGCATCTATCACAGGTCGAAGTCGATGTCATCTAGATCAAAATCCCCGAAACCCGGCATCGGAGGAGGGGGATAACTACTCAAAGCACCACCATCCTGCAGGGAAGACAGAACCGAAATCAGCTGCATATAAAAGAAACTAAGCAACAGCAGAGCAAGAAGGAGCAAAGAAAGAATAACATACCCCCCCACCACCCATCTGAGATAACCGAGCCGTCAGGGAAGCTACCTTGGCCTGGTACTGATCCTACTCCATCTAGTACTGATCTCTCTGGTCTCTTATAGCAGTAAACTCAGCCTGGGGCACATATCCTCCAGCTCGGCGCCACAAGTCAACCACCTTCTGGCCAACAACGTACCCGCCGACCACCACCTCAAACCGGGTGAAGGCACCGACAAAATGAGCCCCAAAGTGCGCAGCATAATCTATATCCGAAGGAAGCAAGAACTCAGCTCCTGGCTGACACTCCTGATAAGGGATAGGCACTCCCGCCACCAAGGCCCCAAACATATACTCTGGCGGAGCTCCTGCTGATCAGAACTCCTCATGAAACTGCCGCCAGTGTCGCTCTCCAAGATAAGACTCCCAAGTGTCATCACTAAGAAAGGCAGCTCTCGACAGGGACAACGGGACCAAGTACCGGACTATCTCATAATGGACTGATCCAATGAAGGGCTGCCAAGTCACATCCCTCGCCTCAATCAGCTCCAGGTTAGCCCGGAGCGTCACGAAGTCAGTAATCTCTGATCGCTGGGCTACCCGGTCACGAGCCCACCTCAAAGCGCGAGGATAGAAATCATCCTCAACAACTGCAGGGTGACGAACAGGAAGGTACTTGTAGCTCCACCAGACGAGGAAGTGCCAAAATCTAGTCATGCTGCCCCAACGAGAAGAAGTCCGAACCCACATCAATCGAAGAAAGTAGCCAAAGGAAAAGGACCCGCAGTCCAGCTTAGATAAGGCTCCAAGATCAGCTACTATACTCACCAAACGACACGGCACAAGTGACTTGTTGTTGTTGCAGAAGCAGCTAAAGATGATGTACAACACAAGTCGCCGTCTCATGATATCCCGCCTGGCAGGCGATGGCTCAGTAGCAAAAGTACGGTCATCCTGACTGATCCACGAGACTGGGAAGGCAGAACGCTCAGGAGGAGGCAAGTCTAACAGCAAACAGGCCTCGTCCCTACTGACTGGATACAGGGTGATCCGTCGGCCGACAAAGGAGAGCCCTGTAATAATCGCCCAATCCAAAGGAGTAGGACCTAACTCGAAGCCGACAAAATGGAAGGTCCTAGTCTCCCGAACCACCTCTCAACAAGTGCCAGTACCAAATGCCGGTTCAGGCGGTTAGCCTACAATCCCATAAATCCGATCTCTGCCAAGAAGGCAGGATATGATGGGGCCGCCCGCTGCATGGTCACAAAAACCTAATGAACAGCCCCTCTAAAAGCTGTACATACCCGCAAAGGCGGTAAATACTGTCTAGAATACACGCTGGGGTGATAGGCAAGATCACCGAGTGGTGGGACGTCTGGTATCTGCAAATCTCTCAAGTCGGCATCCGGCTGCCTATGCTTGGAAGAAGCTCTCCCATAACCGGTCACTTGATCCCCGGGGCCCGGTGTCGCGCCCAGATTTTTCGCACTCGAGAAATACTCACCTAAGCAGGAAAAATGCTATACTCTCTCGTTAGAACTCACCCTCCTAAAAGAATGAGTACGACTAGGTTTGAATTGAAAAATTGATTTGAATAAAGGACTTTTGAAAAAGATTCAGAGTCGCCACCTAACTTGATTAAGGTGAGTTAGGTCACCTAAAAACTAAGAATAATCTGAAGACTACACTTAGGGTTTTTGAAAAAGGTTTTGAAAATATCTCCTCAATAGAGGGTTTTTAAGAAAAACAGGTTGTTTGGCAACCTTTGGAAAACATTTAGCCCTTTTTGAAAAATAACTCCATTTGGTCTTTGAAATCAGTGATCTAGGTTCGGAGGTTGGTTATGTGTAGGGAAGACGCACTAAGTTATCACCCTACCTCGTCCTTTCTGTACCTACATGTCAATCTACCCTAGATTCACCTATGAAAGTCTTTAACTAACTAATGGTTCAATCCTACCCACTTTAGAAAAACAATGTTTGAATAGAAACTAACATGATGCATGGTATGCAAGTGTAAGGAAAGAGACTTGAAAAATAGATTTGACAAGAGATTTCAAGAGATAGAATTGAAACTAAAAAGTTTGAAAATCTGGAAGTAGAAATTTGGAAATAGAAAGTTTGAAAGTAGATGGGAATTTGAGATTTGAAAAGATTTTAAAAACCGCACCCATGAGGGTGGAATTGAAAGTTTAAAAAGTATTGTGACCGCACCTATGAAGGTTGCCTACGTATCCCTTTGGGGCAATCAGGTCAGTCGTAGTTTGGACCAGAGTCCGATTGAAAACAGAAGGTTTGATTTGAAAAGAGATTGAATTGGAAGAAAGAGATTGAATTGAAAATTGGATTTGATTTGAGATTAGAAGATGAGATTGGAAATTGGAATTGAGAAGATTGGACTTGCTTTGGAAAGATTGATTTTGGAAAGACTTGGTTTTGGAAAGATGGAGGTTTAGAAAACCTAGACTTAGGAAAGATAGGAGACCTAGGAAAGACTTGAGATTAAGAAAGATTGGATTGGAATGTTGGATTTGGAAGATTTGGAAAGATTGGATTTTAGGAAATATTCGAATTAGGAAAGGTCCGATTTAGGAAAGTTTCGAATTAGGAAAGTTTCATTTTTGAAAAGTTTTGAATTTTGAATTTTTCAACTTTAGGGAAGTTTTGAAAATAGGGAAGTTTCGTTTTAGGAAAGGTTTGAAAAAGGAAAGTTTTCAATTTAGGAAATGTTTGAATTAAAAAAGTTTCAACTTAAGAAAGTCTCGCATTAAGAAAGTTTTGAGTTTAGGAAAGTTTTAGATTTGAAAAGATTTTGAAGTTTTGGAAAGTTTAGAATTTGGAAAGATTTAGGTTTAGAAAGATTTAACTTGAGAAAGTTTCAAATTTAGAAAATTTTGAATTTGGAAAGATTTGAAATTTAGAAAGTTTAAGATTTAGAAAGTTTTAGAGTTTTAGAAAATCTTGAAATTAGGGAAAGTTTGAGTTTAAGAAAGGTTTGAAAACTTAGATTTGAAAAGAAGGTAAAATTAGGAAAGGGTTGAATTTTAGAATTTTAGGAAAGATTTGAAAGTTGAGTTTTAAAACTTAGGAAAGATTTTTATGTTCAAGTTTTGCAAACTTAAGATTTAGGAAAGTAAAAGTTTAGGAAGGATTTGAATTAGGAAAGATTTAAAGTTTAGGTTTAGGAAACTTATGGTTTAGGAAGGTAGAAATTAGGAAGGAGTTAAATTAAGAAAAGTTTGGATTAGGAAGGGATTGGATTTGGTTTCTAAATGGGAAGGTTTGATTTTGTTTCCAAAAACGGAGGATTGGATTTGGTTTCCTAAAGGGAAGATAGGATTTGGCAAGGATTTGGAAAGAGAGATTCTAGAAACCCTAGTTTTGAAAGTGTGAAATTTTAACGTAGAAAAGAGGTTTTGGAAACATGTGTAGTTTGGATGTGAAAACAAGAGGTTTTGGAAACCTAGGTTTGGGGCAAAGTTTGAAAACCATGTTTTCGGAAAGAAAATTAGGGTTTCCTAATTGTGAGTTCTAGGGCTTGATTTGGGCTCTAAGAAAAGAGTTTTTGGAAAGCGCGTTTTTGGAGACGAAGATTTTCTAGAAGGGAATCCTAGGGAGGAGTTTTTGGAAAGTGAATTTAAAGAGGGAGTTTTTGGAAAAAGATTTCAAAGAGAACGAGTTTTTGAAAGTGTGTTTTTAGAAACGTGTTTTTTGGAAGGAAAATCCTAAAGGGGAATTTCTAGAAGGGAGATTTTGGAAAATAGAGTTTTTGGAAAGATTTTTTGAGAGCGTTTTAGAAAGTGAATTTTTAGGAGAGAGAGTTTTGGAAAGGAGTTGAAAAAGGGGGTTTTGAAAAATAGATTTTGGAGGGGAGTTTTTGAAAACAATTTTGGAGAGGAGAGTTTTAGGGAAGTATGTTGAAAAAGAGATTTTTAGGAAGGAAGACTTTTTGAAAAGAGAGTTTTTAGAAAGTATGAAAACGTCTCATTTTCCTAAAGCGATTCTAGCCATAAGAAGGCTAGAACCACTTTAAGAAAGTGGTTTTGGAAAACAATAAGATTTGAAAACATAGACCAAAAAGGTCACTTTTAATGTACCACTTTCCTAAAGCAACCCTAGCCATGGAAAGGCTAGAATCACCCTAGAATTGTGGTTTTGAAAACAAGTTTTTGAAAAAGAGATTTCGATGCAATTTTGAAAACAAGTTTCAAAACAGTTTTGAAAACGAGTTTGAAAACGAATTTTGGAAGATGCAAGACTATGATATGCACAATGCAATTTGGGGTCATGAACATACAAGGCTAAGGCTTCACCACATAATCAAGGGGGCCGGACCCACGTGGTCTTTGGTTAGACTAAAAGAAAGCCCCCGACACGGTGACTCTCCAATAGTCCAATCCTACACATGGACTGGGAATCCCCTTGTTTCAAGCATGCAAAGAAAGGGGGGGAAAGAGATGGGGGATTAAAATAGAGAAAACCCAAGTGGGTTAGGAGAGAGAAGAGAGAGGGGGGAAGTGCAGAAATTTAAATAGGGAACCTACCGTATGTCTTGTTTATTTTGCGCGTCGTGCAGTCTTCGGTCTTCGGTCTTTGTCTTGATCTTCATCTTCAATCTTCAAGAGTTGTCTTTGAGCTTTAAATGGCAGCTCTTCAAGTCTTTGAAGGAGGGTTGAAGGCTAGTGTATGAGTGTATAGGAGGCTAGGGTTTAGTGTAAGGTGGCTAGGGTTTGGGAAACCTAAGGAAACTAGGGTTTTGGAGGTGCTCGAGCTCTGTATATCGAAATATATGATTTTTAGGTTAAGTTTGCAGACCCTTTTCACGTTGAATGAGGCTCTGTATTTATAGAGGTTAGACAAACCTGGCGCCTGTTGCAGTGGCGCCAGGGCAAAATTGCTCTTGGCGCCACTTAGGAAACTTTATAAGTCGGCAAGTAACGTATCTTTGACTAGATTTGGGCGCCTGTACTAGTGACAACCATGCAATTTTTAGCCTGGCTTCACTAGGAGTGACTCCGGAAAGTCCGGGAATGATTTGGAGGATCCAGGAATGACCCGGAAGGCCAGAAAGGAGCAGGAACACTTAAAATAGTGTCCTGGAGGTATTTGACTTGAAAAGTGAGGATAAAATGTGTCGGAAAGGTTGACCGGGCCCTTAGGGGCAAAACGGTTAATCGGACCGAGAAACTGCCGGGACAGACTCGGATTGTCCCGAAAGAAGACTTGGGATCTGAAAACATTATTGAGAATGTTCCCAGAGGTTGCCGGTTTGATTTCCAGAGCTGGCGTGGACGGAAAAAGAGACCGGCCCACCATGGGCAAAACGGTCATTTTGTACCGGGTTTGCCGGAACTGACTCAGAATGATCCGGAAAGGTAAAGGAAGGTTGAGAACACTATAAAAAGTAGTCTCAGGAGGTTACCGGTTTGATACCCAGAGCTGGTGTGGTCCAAAAAGGAGACCGGCCCACTAAGGGCAAAACGGTCATTTTGTACCGGGTTGGCCGGAACTGACTCGGAATGATCCGGAAAGGTAAAGGAAGGTTGAGAATACTATAAAAAGTATTCTCGGGACATTACCGGTTTGATACCCAGAGCGGTGTGGTTCCCGGGGCATTCGGATGTCTAGGGGCAAAATGGTCATCTTGACCGGAAAGTCTCGGAAAAGGTCCAAAGGATAGTTTGGTCATTTTTCACCAAAGTGGGTTAACAAACACTGGTGTTGACCTGGGTTTTGAGTGTTTCTGCCACTCTAACGACGGTCGTCGTGACACAGGGATTTGTTGCCAATTCCCTATATCGACCTATTTGTAAGTATTTCCGCTACTCTAACGGTTTTGGAAGTAGTTTTGCTACTCAGACCGTCTCGAGGAATAAACTGTCTCGAGAAAGGGATTGAAAAGGGGTCTTACCGTCTCCGAAGAGACGTGCCTGGATTAGAACCGTCTCGAGGAATAAACTGTCTCGAGAGTAGGATTGGAAAGGGGTCTTACCATCTCCGAGGAGACGTGCCTGGATTGGAACCATCTCGAGGAATAAAATTTCTCGAGAGTGGGCTGGAAAGGGGTCTTATCGTCTCCGAAGAGACGTGCCTGGATTGGAACCGTCTCGAGGAATAAACTGTCTTGAGAGTGGGTTGGAAAGGGGTCTTATCGTCTCCGAAGAGACATGCCTGGATTGGAACCGTCTCGAGAAATAAACTGTCTCGAGAGTGGGGTTGGAAAGGGGTCTTACCATCTCCGAAGAGACGTGCCTGGATTGGAACTGTCTCGAGGAATAAACTGTCTCGAGAGTGGGGTTGGAAAGGGGTCTTACCATCTCCGAAGAGACGTGCCTGGATTGGAACCGTCTCAAGGAATAAACTGTCTCGAGAGTGGGATTGGAAAGGGGTCTTACCGTCTCCGAAGAGACGTGCCTGGAGTGGAACTGTCTCGAGGAATAAACTGTCTTAAGAGTGGGATTGGAAAGGGGTCTTACCGTCTCCAAAGAGACGTGCTTGGATTGGAACCGTCTCGAGGAATAAATTATCTCGAGAGTGGGATTGGAAAGGGGTCTTACCGCCTCCGAAGAGACGTGCCTGGATTGGAACCATCTCGAGGAATAAACTATCTCGAGAGTAGGATTGGAAAGGAAAGGACAATGCCCCTAAGGGCATTTTGGTCATTTTGCCTCTATTTGGGCTTGACAGGCCCGCGAAGCGATGGAAAGATGAAATTGGGACCTAGAGAATTGGTTTCGACAGGAATATGCCCACAATGACTTGAAAACAAGTCTAGACGGAGTGTAGACTGCCGAGCGGTCAAAAATGGGGTGCTTACACCCAGTACCTCCTCCTCAGCATCAATCTCCTCAGCAAAAGCCTGCTCAATCGGAGGAAAAGGGTCGACAGATAGCCTACTCCCCTACCCACTCTGACTGGATGAAGATCGTCCGGTAGATCGTCGACTACATTTAGATCGACTAGAGCCGCCAATAGAATCTGTCCAGGCCGCTCTCCCCGAGCGGCGTCTCCTCTCAGAACCGTCATCACCCGAGTTTGCCATCCTGAAAAGGTAAGCCAAGGTAAAGTGATGTTAATATATCATCCATGCAATTCAAATAATAGTAGAATAAAATAAACAACTAACACAAACAAAACGAATAAAGGATTTCGAATAACAAATCAAAAACAAAATTTCTACACATCTTGGTTTTCTAATTTTTAAATTACATCTCAAGGGTTCTCTACCTTTTTCCTTTAAAAAGATTTTATTTCTAAAAACTTTTTCTAACTCTTTTCCTAATTTCTAAAAATTTTAGCAGAGTCCCGTTTAAAAATGGTCCCTACAACACCCATGACATGCACACAAAACACAAAACGTGCACTTTCCAACATAACAATCACATAACAACGGCTCTCATGCACAGTTTTCAATTTTTTGAAATTTTCAAGACACATGTTTTATTTTTCAAATAAATCAATGGTTTTCGAAAGTCGCTCGAAATTTTTCAAAATCACCTCAAATGTTTTCTAAAATATTTCAATATTTTTCCAAATTTCAAAGTTTAAAATTTTTATCAATTTCTTCAGTTTTCTCACTTTTCTAAATTTTCTAAGTATTTTCTTATTTTTCAAAAAATAAAAAATTCACCGAGTTTTCAAAAAATCATGAAACTTCATACGATTGTTAAACACATTTTTCTAAGGCACATTGCACAAAAATTCAGCCAGAAAACCCAATGCCCAAGTTTGTAGGAACAAATTCACTATTCCTACAGAAAACCCTCTTCACATATTCATATATAATCACTCAAATTCAATCAAAGAAGCACCAAAATGCAAAAATAACATTACCATCATGTTCAAAACACATCAAAACATCAAGTTCCACTATTCACACGATTCAAACGAAGTTCTACACATCAAAATCAACAAAATTGGAAAACTCACTTTTTGGAAGTTCTTCGGCGAAATCTTCTCTTCTGGAAACATTTCCGGCAACGTGGTCTCCTTTCGGCAATCACCCGTGGTCTCCAAGAAGTGCCCCTTCAAGGTTCAAGTCAATTTTCACGTGAAGTCTCTTTAATTTGCGAAAACTCTCTAAAATCCCCTAAGCATTCGAATCAGAATTTTCTGGTTCTAACTTCAAACCTAGAGCCACTAGCAGAGGCACCAGGCATTTTCTGCCAAAGGCGCCACTACTAGTGGCACCAGTTGCAAAATTTAGGCAGTTTTGCCATTTTTCCAACCAAAACTCATTTTCGAAGTCCTTTTTGGCCCGTTATCTGTTTTGAACCCCCGTTGTCGAAAGATTTCCAATGTCCGTCCCTCCGACTGCCTCGCTATCAACATGGGACTCTTACCCTTATCGTTTTCTGTCTTTGACAAGCAAAGACAGAAAAAGAGGGGCAGTTGTAAGCATCCCATTTTGACCGCTCGGCAGTCTACACTCCGTCCAGACTTGTTTTCAAGTCACTGTGAGCGTATTCCAACCGAAACCAACTCTCTAAGTCCAAATCCCGTGTGTCCATCACTTCGCGGGCCCGTCAAGCCCAAATAGAGGCAAAATGACCAAAATGCCCTTTGGGGCATCGTCCTTTCCTTTCCGACTCTAATCCCACTCTTGAGACAGTTTATTCCTCGAGACGGTAAATCTATTCCAATCAAGCATGTCTTTTCGAAGACGGTAAGTCCCATTTCCAACCCCTCTCTCGAGACAATTTATTCCTCGAGACGGTTCCAATTCAGGCACGTCTTTTCAAAGACGGTAAGACCCCTTTCCAATCCTCTCTCGAGACAGTTTATTCCTCAAGACAATTCCAATTCAGGCACGTCTTTTCAAAGATGGTAAGACCCCTTTCCAATCCCTCTCTCGGGACAGTTTATTCCTCAAGATGGTTCCAAATCAGGCACGTCTTTTCGGAGACAGTAAGTCCCCTTTCCAATCCCTCTTTCGAGACAGTTTATTTCTCGAGACGGTTCCAATCCAGGCACGTCTTTTCGAAGGCAATAAGACCCCTTTCCAATCCCTCTCTCGAGACAGTTTATTCCTCGAGATGGTCCGAGTAGCAAAAATACTCGTAAATATCACAACCGTTAGAGTAGCGGAAATACTCACAAATAGGTCGATATAGGGAATTGCCAACAAACCCCTATTTCACGATGACCGCCGTCAGAGTGATGGAAACACTCAAAACCTAGGTTAACACCAGTGTCTGTTAGCCCACTTCGGTGAAAAATGACCAAACTGCCCTTTGGACCTTTTCCGAGACTTTTTGGTCAAGATGACCATTTTGCCCCTAGGCATTCGAATGCCCCAAGAACCACACCGGCTCTGAGTATCAAACCGGTAACCCTCTAGATTACTTCTTATCATATTCTCAACCTTCCTTTACCTTTCCGGATCATTTCGAGTCAGTTCCGGCCAACCCGATACAAAATGACTGTTTTGCCCCTGGTGGGCCGGTCTCCTTTTTCGACCGCACCAGCTTTGGGTATCAAACCGGTAACCTTCTGAGACTGCTTTTTATAGTATTCTCAATCTTCCTTTATCTTTCCGAAACATTCCGAATCAGTTCCAGCAAACCCGGTACAAAAATTATCATTTTGCCCCTGGTGGGCCGGTCTCCTTTTTCGACCATGCCGGCTCTGGGAATCAAAATTGCAACCTTTGGGAACATTCTGAATAATGTTTTCAGATCCCAATTCTTCTTCCAGGACAGTCCGAGTTTGTCCCGGCAGTTTCCCGATTTGATTGACCGTTTTGCCCTTAAAGGCCCGGTCAACCTTTCCGACCCATCTTATCCTCATTTCTCAAGTCAAATACCTCCAGGACACTATTTTAAGTGTTCCTGCTCTTTTTCAGCTTTTCGGGTCATTCCCGGCTCCTTTAAATCATTCCCAAACTTTTCGGAGTCACTCCTAATGAAGCTAGACTAAAAATTGCATGGTAGTCACTAGTATAGGCGCCCAAATCTAGTCAAGGATACGTTGTTTGCCGACCTTAAGTATTTCCTAAATGGCTGGCGCCACTAGTAGTGGCGCCAAGCCAAAAATTGGCCTTACGCCACTCCTAGTGGCGCCAGTGTAAATTTTGGCCTAGCGCCACTGCAACAGGCGCCAGTGTTGTCCAACCTCTATGAATACAGAGCCTCCTCCAACGTGAAAAGGATCCGTCAACTCAGTCTAAAAATCATATAATTCGATATACAAAGCTCGAACACTCCCTAAACCCTAGCCTCCTTAGGTCTTCCAAACCCTAGCCACCATACACAAACCCTAGTCTCATATACACTCATACACACCCCCATACATTCATACACTAACCTTCAACCCTCCTTCGAAGACTTAAAGAGCTGCAATCTAAAGCTTGAAGACAACTCTTGAAAATTGAAGACGAAGATCAAGACGAAGACCAAAGACCGAAGACAAGCAAGGCGCACAAAATAAACAAGACATACGGTCGGCTTTCTTTTTAAATTTTCGCACTTCCCCCTCTCTCTTCTCTCTCCTAACCCACTTAGGTTTTCTCTATTTTAATCCCCCATCTCTTTTCCCCCCTTTCTTTGCATGCTTGAAATAAGGGGATTCCCGGTCCATGTGTAGGATTAGATTATTGGAGGGTCACCGTGTCGGGGGCTTTCCTCTAACCGGAGACCACGTGGGTTCGGGCCCCTTGATTATGTGGTGAAGCCTTAGCCTTGTATGTTCACGACCCCAAATTTGCATTGTGCATATCATGATCTTGCATCTTCCAAAAATCATTTTTAAAGTTGTTTTCAAAATCGTTTTCAAACTCGTTTTCAAAATTGCATCAAAATTCCTTTTTCAAAAACTTGTTTTCAAAATCACAATCCTAGGGTGATTCTAGCCTTTTCATGGCTAGGATTGCTTTAGGAAACTGTTACATTATAAGCGACCAATATGGTCCATATTTTTAAATCTTCTTGTTTTCAAAACCGCTTTCTTAAAGTGGTTCTAGCCTTCTTATGGTTAGAATCGCTTTAGGAAAGTGAGATGTTTTTATACTTTTCAAAAAGCTCTCTTTTCAAAAACCCCTTCCTAGAAATCTCTTTTTCAACATACTTCCCAAAAATTCTTCTTTCCAAAATTGCTTTCAAAAACTCTTTCCAAAAATCTATTTTTCAAAACCTCCTTTTTCAACTCCTTTCCAAAACGCACTCTTCAAAGTCCACTTTCCAAAAACATTCACTAGTTCTCTTTCCTAGAAAAACTCTCCCCAAAAATCTTTCCAAAAACTCTCTTTCCAAAATCTTCCCTCTAGAAACTCCTCTCTAGGATTTCCTTCCAAAATCTTTGCTTCCAAAAAACACACTTTCCAAATCTTTTTTCCTTAAAGCCCAAGTCAAGCCCTAGAACCCACCATTAGGAAACCCTAATTTTCTTTCCAAAAACATGATTTTCAAACTTTGCCCCAAACCTAGGTTTCCAAAACCTCTTGTTTTTTCATTCAAACTATACATGTTTCCAAAACCTATTTTTTACGTCAAAACTATAGCCTTCCAAATCTAGGGTTTCTAAAACCTCCCTTTCCAAATCCTTCTCAATTCCAATCTTCCCTTTAGGAAACCAAATCAAATCCTCCCGTTTAGGAAACCAAATCCAATCCTCCGTTTTTTGGAAACAAAATCTAATCTTCTATTTAGAAACAAAATTCAATCTTTCCTAATTCAACCCTTTCCTAATTCTACCCCTTTCCAAATCTTAACTTTTCAAACCTAAGTTTTTAAACTTTTCCTAAACTCAAACCTTTCCTAATCTCAAGATTCTCCAAAACTCTAAAACTTTCTAAATCCTAAACTTTTTAAATTTCAAATTTTTTCAAATTCGAAGTTTTCCAAATCTCAAAACTTTCTAAACTTGAAACTTTCTTATTTTCAACATTTCCTTGTTTTCAAATCTTTCAAAACTTTCTAATTTCAAAACTTTTCAAATTTAAAACTTTCCTAATTCAAAACATTTCTAAATTCAGTACTTTCCTATTTCAAAGCCTTTCTTAAAACCAAACTTTTCAATTTTCAAAACTTCCCTATTTAAAAAACTTTCCTAATTTTGAAACTTTTCAAAAATGAAACTTTCCTAATTTCGAAACTTTCCAAAAATGAAACTTTCCTAATTCGAAACTTTCCTAAATCAGACCTTTCCTAATTCAAACATTTCCTAAATCCAATCTTTCCTAATCTCCTAAACCTTCCAAGTCAAGTCGAATCTTTCCTAAGTTTCTTTCCTTTCCTAAGTCTAGGTTTCTTAAACCTTCTCTTTCCAAAACAAGTCCAAATCTATCTTTTCAAATCAAAGTCCAATCTTTTCCAAAATTTCAAATTCCAATCTCCTCTTCTAATTTCAAATCAAATTCAATTTTCAATTCAATCTCTTTCTTCCAATCAAACATTTTATTTTCAATCGAACTCTGGTTCGAACTACGACTGGCCTGATTCCTCCAAATGGATACGTAGACAACCCTCATGGGTGCGGTCACAACTTCTTTCAAATTTCAAATTCCTCCATATTTTCCAAATTTCAAATTCCAAAATCTTTCCAAATCTCCAATCTATTTTCAAATTTCCAATTTCAAATTTCTATTTTCAAATCTCTACTTTCAATTTCCAAAACTTTTCAAATCTATCCGATTTCAAATCTCTTTCAAATCAAATCAATTTCTTTTCAAATTTATTTCCAAATCTATTTTTCAACTCTCTCTTATTTGGCACTTGCGTATCATACATCATGTTAGTTTTTTTTCAAGCATTGTTTTCCAAGGTGGATAGGATTGAACTATATTTGGTTGAAGACTCTCATAGGTGAATCTGGGGTAGATTGACATGTAGGTACCGAAATGGCAGGGTAGGGTGATAACTTAGTGCGTCTTTCCTATACGTAACCAACCTCCGAACCTAGGATCACTGTTTTCAAAGGCCAAAACGGAGTTATTTTTCAAAAAGAGCTAAATGTTTTTCAAAGGTTGCCAAACAACCTATTTTTCTTAAAAACCCTCTCTTGAGGAGATATTTTCAAAATCTTTTTCTAAAACCCTAAGTGTAGTTTTCGGATTATGCTTAGTTTTTAGGTGTCCTAACTCACCTTAATCAAGTCAGGTGGCGACTCCAAATCTTTTCCAAAAGCCTTTTATTCAAATCAAATTTTCAATTCAAACCTAATCGCACTCATTCTTCTAGGAGAGTGAGTTCTAACAAGAGAGTACAACATTTTTTCCACTTGTGTGTGTATTCCTCGAGTGCGAAAAATCTGAGCGCGACAGTGATCCCTCCAAAAATGTGACGAAAGACTCTGCAATTGGACAGTCGCGATATAGTAGTTAACTCAGTGAAGTCCGAGGTCGATCCACAAGGAGACAGTTTGGCACAATAGTAAAAGATGATGAAACTCTCTAGGATCACTCCAATTGTAACCAAAAGAAAAGAACAAATCTTTGTTTGTTGAATTGGTGAATTAATTTAAAATAATGAAAGTAGAATAAACTAATGAGTTTTAATGATAAAAGGGATCTTGGCAGCAGTTGATCCAATTGATTAGTGTTCAAGTGTCTTTTCCAAGGAAATTATTATCTCGATTCAACATCAACGACATTGCTATTGAATCAGAGGATTTTGACTATAAAAATAATTTAAGATTCCATTCAATTCCCTTAGAGTATGAAAAACAGGTTCTAGGGTCTATATCAAGGGTTCAAGCAATATTCATCCCAAGTCAAGCTTGTGTATGAATATTCAAGAATATAATCATAAACTCTTAATTTCAAAAGAAATTGAGAAGAAGGGAATGAATCTTGGGTTTCAAAAGGTTAAAACATGTAAGTACAATATTACTTTGAAGGATTCACCAATAACCAATAAATCTTCATAACTTATGCTAAGGAGAAATTTTGCTACTCATGAACATCGTAGAACACATAAAAATTGTATTGAAAGAATAGTAGTAATTGAAATAACACAAATCTTGAAGTATTAAATCTATAATCAATTACAATCTAATGTTCTTCTATGAAAAAGCTCTAAAAAAACCTAAAAATCGTAGCTCTAACTAACTATACATCATTAGGACTCCTTGCCCCTCAAAAAGACATGAATCCTAACCCTAATGGGAATATGTTCCACGTCAGGCTGTTCGAACAGGTTGAGAGTGTCGTCCAAAGAGGCAGGGCTTATGGGCCATCCAGACGAGTTGGGAATGCCAGTCGGACGAGTAGTGGCTTTTGAAGGCTACTTTTCTCCTTTTCTTGCACTAACTCCTTTCGGTTTTCTTTTTACTCCATTTTCATCCAGAACTTTGTACAAGTAAACAAACAAACATTAATACATATATTCAATTAACTTATCAAAGAACTAACTAATATAATGCTAACAAATACAAATTAAAGGTGTAAGAGTACACTTTTATAGTATAATCAATCGGTTGTAAATGGATATACAAGAAAAATGAAGCAATCTTGAAAAAAGAAGGTGTAAGATACAAGGCTTGGTTAGTAAAAAAGGGATACTCATAGAGGAAGGAAGTTGATTATCATGATGTCTTCTCTCATGTCATTAGACACACATCTATTGACCCAAGGGTTGATCTCCATCGCTGATAGATAATTTTGATGATAACAAAATCTAGTCATTATAAAATCTAGTCATTATAAACTAATGTGTTTAACTTGAGTGTGCAACTTAGTATGATAAAACTTGTTCAGATTTATGGGCAATCATGAACTGTGGAGTACCATAGAAGATCTTGTCAACACCTTATACGAGTGCCGACACTATTAATGGCACGTGTGAAGTCTGTGACAAAAATAATATCTGCAGCACCTCAATCAAAGTGATGACACCTACAGAAGAAGGATTTTGGCTTGGATATACTTGTGATTAATAACATCCATGGCCAGTGAAGACCCTTCATCCCCATATTCATATCAATTCATTAAAAGCATCATGAAGCTTGAGAAAGTTGTCCTTAAAGCATTATCAAGAAGATGAGTATATCAAAGATTGCCGACACTGTAGAAGATTGGTGGCACCCGATAGTTTGACAGAGTAAAAGTTTTCACTAGCATAAGCAGTTTGTTGACTTCTAAACAGTTTGATGAACAAAGGGCTACCAAAGGATAAAAATGCTTAAGAAATTCAGAAATCTATTAAGAAGATCAGTAGAGCTCAGAAATATTCACACCATCGAAGACTGATTAACAAAAGGAATAAAAGACTATCTGTGGATAGCAACAGCAACTGTAGCAGAGAACTAGATTGCTGACACTAACCAAGATTGCTGACAATCTTGACACAGAGCAAAATGACAAAAGAACCAGGGAGACAGATTGGCAACACAAGATAAAGATTACTGACAATCTTGTGGAAGAACAAACGGTAAAAGAAGTAGAAAGATAGAGTGGCAGCACGAGATAAAGATTACTGACAATCTTGTTGAAGAGCAACGTCAAAAAAAATAGCAAGCCAAGATTGGTGATACTAATGAAACGATTGTTGACAATCTCGGTAAATAGTCACAGTGAAAGAAAGGATGAAGCTAGATTAACAACACCAATAGAAGATTGCTGACAATCTTGGTAGGCAACGGGAATTCGCTCCAACGGTCAGATTTTTTAATCTGTCTTAGCTGCCCGCGCATTTAATGCATCTCTAATGGCGCTAATGGCTATCTCTTGTAAGAGACTATAAATATATGAGTTCAAACTCATTTATGGGCTAGAGACAAGGATCTTAAAGTGCAAAACTTCAAAAGCCCTAAATATTCCTCACTACTCTGCAACTGCCATTAACCGAGAGGAACCATTGAGCTATAACTTTCATTATCTTCACTTCTAAGAGTGATACTCATTATATTGCAAACTCATTACTTTCGAAAAGATTGTTGTAAACCTTAAGAGTTTGAGTGTAGCTTAGGTAACACACTTGTAAAATTGAGAGCTTGGATTCAAGCTTCTTGATTCCACTCTAAAAAGTGTAATCTTAGTCCTCTAATTAGTTGTTTGTTAACCCCAGTATGGGTATTAGAATAGGTTTTTAGCAATAAATTGATATAAAGTGATTTTTTTTCTATATATTGTAGGTTTTTGGTGATAAAATGGCAAAAAAGGGCTTAAAGTGAAGCAGCCCGTCCGGACGGTACGTTCGGACGGTCTTAGCCGTTCAGACGGTGAGTTTGGATGGTGAAGGCATTCAGACGGACGAAAGAGTGTCCAAACGCTACGATGAAAATTAGAGTTCCAGAGTCGAGTTTTTCTGTTCGAAGCCATTACAAAGTCGTGTTTTTCCGTTCAAAGGAAAAACAGAGTCGTGATTTTGCGTCTGAAGACCGTCCAAATGGTGAAATAACCGTCCGAATGGTTACTTCACTATCCGGATGGTTTGTTCAGATGCTTATCAGACGGCTGTCGAATGCACTTCGGACGGGGAGCGCAAATTTGCCTTACAACCCAACATTCGAAGGAAAAATATGCTATGTTTATTTTAGGGTTTGGGCAACCGAGTATAGGGAGAGAAAAAGGAAAAAAGTTGTATTTTGGGATAGATTTACTTTATATTGCTGTATTTAGGATTTTGGGAAGGTTTTAGTTAGATTTATAGTATTGTTTTGTTGTAATCCTTCACATTCTCTCAACTTCAATATATATCTTTTTGATTTATAGTTTAAATGTTGTATTTACACTTTGGCAAGCTTTCAACCATGGAATCAACAAGTTAACTTCATTGTTTGGGGACAAATGTGAAGATCTTCCAAGGAAAGTATAGGAAATAAAAGGAGAGTTCTAAATCTCATTGAATATCTATTTTGTATCTATTCTCTAATTATTTTGGAATTGATTGTTGTACAAATCTTAGATCTATAATCATAGTTAGTAATATGTGATTTATTTCTAAAGAACCCATTAAAGATGATAAAATTCAATTCCAAATTAATTAGAGATCCCTAAATTTTCAAAGCTAAATTCTCCAAATCAAGAGTCCGTTGGACAATTCTTGATTTGAGTTAACCCAAACTCTCCCTTTCAAATTTTGTGCTATAATTGGTAGATTGAAGCATTTCCACCCAAACCACCTTTTTAATCAATTTAAATGCCTACATGTTTTCATTTGAGCTTTCGTTAGATCAAAATTAATTTAGTTATAATTGTTGTTATTGTAGTAGAATTCTCATGTTTGTCAAATTGCTCTAGCCAGAGTCAGTTAGTGTCTTTAATTTCATTTTCAATTAATTGCCTAGTTGTTAGCAAAACAAATCCATAAACACCAAAAGATTTTCAGTCAATTTTAGTTACCATAGCCATCAATTCCGTCCTTGGCTAGCAACTTTAATTTGCATAGTTTTCTAAACCTTGCTCGTTTTTATCGCTAGATTGATACAAGTCCCATGGGAGAACATGATAGTGGGGATACCCCCACTTAAATTACAACCACTTCTATCACGGTGAGCGAGAAGAGTGAAGTCACTTCTCAGTGGTAAGGATTTGGTGTAAATTCTTGAATGTAATAGTGAGCTGGACACTTGAAGAAATTAGTAACTGTGTAAGGAGAATATTACATAGTGGAATACCTTCAAGGGGATCAAAGAAGAGAGCACGTAGGCAAGGATTAAGCCGAACCTCTATAATCTCTTGTTCTCTGCTTAGTGATGAATGTGTGTATGCTAACTGTTGAATGTTTGTGCATGCTACAATCTTAAGTTGCATCAGCATTACTTATTTGGTGTCACCATCTAAGTAGAAATTTATTTTTGTTTATACTGAAGTGCCACAATAATTTTAAAAGAACCCAATTCACCCTCCCTCCTTGAACATTCTTTGAGCTAACAATTGGTATCAGAGCCTAATACTCACATATAAAGGCTTTACATCCTTGAGTAAGATTTATGGCCAACATTGGTGGAACCTCTCTTGTAGAAGGTCAGTCCACAAACTGACCTCTCTTGTTAATGGTACAAACTATAATTACTAGAAAAATATAATGAAGATTTATGTTCAATTTGTGGATTATGAATTGTGGATAATCATTATAAATGGACTTAGAATTCCCACTAAAAAGGATTGAATCTGTTGAGGTGGCCAAACCTAAAGATGAATGGAATACTGATGATTTTAGAATTATGCAAGCTAATGTTAAGGCTATGAATGTGTTGTATTGTGCACTAGAATCTATTGAGTTTAATAGAATTTCAACCTATGACACTGCTAAAGAGATTTGGAATAGGTTAGAAGTCACTCATGAAGGTACAAATCAGGTAAAGAATCTAAAATTAATCTTCATCTGCATAACTATGAAATGTTTAAGATGAAAATTGAGGAATCTATTACCAAAATGTTTACCCGATTTATTGACATTATAAATATATTGAAATCCCTTGGAAAGATTTATTCTAACATTGAATAGGTAAGAAAGATACTCAAATCCTTGCCTCGAAGTTAGGAAGATATGGTGACAGCAATAGAGGAGGCTAAGAATCTGAATACTCTGCCTCTAGAAAAACTGTTGGGGTCACTTATGACCTACAAGCTAACTCAAAAGCAAAACACACAAGATGATGATAAGAAGAAGAAAATGTCAATTGCCTTCAAATCTACCTCAAATGAACCAGACAACGATGAAGAAAAAAAATGGGGATTTAGCTCTCATCACTAGAAAGTTTAAAAAGTTCATGAGAAAGAAATGGAGGAAAGGCAAAAATTTTGAAGCTAAGGAAGATTCAAGCAAAAGAGACTCTACCATAATCTGTTTTGAATGCAAGAAACCTGGACATATCAAATCTAAATGTTCTCAACTCAAGAAGAGAGAAAAAAAAAAAAAAAAAAAGGAGCAAGGAAGCTACAGTTATGGCAGCAACTTTGAGGAGCAGTGAAGAGTCGAGCTCAGACGATGAATCTGAAACTGAAGAGATAGCTAACCTCTGCTTGATGGCCTAGGAAGAAGATGAAAATGAGGTATCTACTTCTGACTTTACTCTAGATGAACTTCAAGATGTTTTTTATGATTTGATGGATGAATTCAAAAAATCAGGAGCCAAAAACTGTTTTCTAAAGAAAATGATTTCTACCTTGACTAAGGAAAATGAAACCTTAGTTTTTGAAAATAAGTCTTTAAAAAAGAAAATCAGAGACCAAGAAAACACTCTTGAAAATTTTGTGAAGAGAAGAGAAAACCTTGATTCAATCCTAGGAAATCAGAAATACACCTTTGATAGAGGAGGAATTGGTTTTAATCCTTTTGTTAAAAAGAAGTCATACAAAAACTTTTTTGCCCAACCTAATGCTTCTAAAAACAGATGGTTTTATTGTCAAAAGATTGGTTACTGTGTCAGTCAGTGTTTTTTAAGAAGAACTTCTAAAACTAATGATAAAATGAAGTGGAAACCAAAGAAGATTGCTGACACTAACCCTGCAAGACCCAACATAAAGTGGGTACCAAAAATCAAAACTTAAAATCTACTCTGTACAGGTTTGTTTAAAGTCTCAACTGAAGAAAGAAATGTGGTATTTGAATAGTGATTGTTCAAGGCATATGACAGGGGATAAAAGACACTTCTCTTCTCTTTCACTCAAAGATGGAGGAATGGTAACTTTTGGTGACAATGGTAAGGGCAAGATTATTGGAATTGGCAGCATTGGTAAAAATTCCTCAACCTTGATTGAAAATGTCCTTTTAGTTAAAGGTTTTTAACACAATCTATTAGGTATTAGTCAGCTATATGACAAAGGCTTCAAAGTGATTTTTGAATCTTCAAAATGTTCAATAGTTAATGCTTTCAATTGTTATATTGTTCTAACAGGAATAAGACAAGGAAACATATATGTTTTTAACCTGAATAATCTATCTGCATCCACTCTAACATGTCTATCTGCTGTAAATAAACTTGATACTTGGTTATGGCATAGAAGATTAGTACACACCAGTATGAGCACAATTTCTAAAGTTGTAAAACATGACATGGCTGTTGGTTTGCCTAGATCAAGTTTGAAAAAGATAGAATGTGTGATGCATGTCAAAAGGGTAAACAGATCAGAGAGTCCTTCAAATTAAAAACAGAGATTTCAACCACAAGACCTCTTCAAATGCTACATATGGATTTATTTGGACCAACCAAAACACTTAGCCTTGGAGGGAAACAATATGCTTTTGTGATTATGGATGATTATTCTAGATATACTTTGACTTACTTTCTTATTCACAAAGATGAAACTATCACTACAAGAAAAAACACGTTTAGTAACAAATAAAATAGTCACTGAATGTTATTTTTTAGTTGCCAATATGAATTCGCGACTAAGGTGGCGACTAAATTATTTAGTGGCCTATTAGAGGTTACTAAATGTTATGACAACTAAGTTTTGGTTAGTCGCTGATATGTGATCAATGGCGACTAAACGTGGTGACTAAATTGGTAGTCGCCAAAAGGTAATTAGTCGCCAAAAGATGTCATACAGCAACCATTGACGTTAGTCGCGAAACTCCCATAGTTGCCAATACTTAGTCGGCGGTGACTACACTTTGCAACTAATTATTACTCGCTATAGCTAATTGTTTGCCAAAGTCATCTTATAGTGACCAATATAAGTAGTTACAAATCTCTCGATCATAAGGACTTTCACAACCAAAATATGTTAGTAGCCAAAGAATTAGTTGCTCATTTATTAAGAAGACATTAGAGACGACCATTATTAACCGAAACCTATACGAATCACAATCGATCAATTCTAACTTAACAAGTACACAGAGCTTCATATAAAGAAGCTATATACTTAATTTCAATCAAAAAATCAGTGCCAACATCCACAAAACTATATCCACCTATATAAACAATAAAATTCTAAAATGCATGTAAATTAATCCAACCAAGTCTAATATTCACAATCGGAAACCTTTATAATTCATAAGTACGAACTAGCCTAAAATAACATATGCAATTAGCCGTAATATTAACATCTAAAATCTTCGTCCAACCAAAACTTCGTCCCATAAAATCTTCGTCCATAATGGCAATCAGCAATCTGTAAAAGAATAAACACAAAAAACAAAAGATTTCCTTAGTAACAGTCCTAAAATAGAAATTGTAATGTGATTACAAAAGACTTACAAAATTTGAACTTGATGTAGGCAGAACAAAAAAAGTGAATAACAATTGTGTCTCATTCATTATCCAACAGTCAATTTGATTTTGAGCAGAAGTGAGAGGCAATTTGATTTTGTTACAAATTTAGTGACTTCCCAATTGTTTTCTCTAGATGATCAACCACAAATCATAATAATATCCTAGACCGAACTCAGAGGAGTTTTATTACACAGACTTGGTAGAGGTTCCTAGAGTGGGCATCAGTGTTGAATCATCTAACCAGCTAAACATGAATTAGATAAGTACAAACCATTTTGGCAAACATATTATTTTCGACTGCATAATTAAAGAGAGTTGGAGTGGCAAGACATGGACCCATACCAAATTCCTTGACTATTTCCACATGCCTTCATCTGCTGCATCATCAAACGTTGAAGTTCGTCGAATTTTTTTTGTAGTTCATCGCGGCTCCTCTTCTCGTCCTCTCTCTCTCTTTGTTGCTATTTCCGCTCCTGTTCTCGCTCCTCCCACTCTGTAGCTCGCTCCTCCTTCTCTCTTTCCCGTTCCTCATAAAGTATATGTAATTCAGATGCAAGTGTGTTTAGCTTTTGATTTGAATGAGATTCATTATCATAGCCCGAGGACGGCTTCGGACCTACCCCAAACCCAAGGATGTACCTTTTTCTCTTACCAAGCGCTTTCCTTAAGATTTCTTCCAGTGTTATACGTATGCCGAATGCCTTAGCATCATCACGAGTTTTCACCATCTCTTCCTGTCAAAAAAGAAACAAAGGTTATAAATTAGTTACCATTTTTTGACAATACTAATAGTCGAGCTAGTATTGTACAAGAGTGTATAAGCCTTAAATATATACGTATTGCCTCTCGCATTCTAGGTGCAGCCACTCTTTTGTCTTTTTTAACTGATGTCCATCCTTAAAATAATCAATAAAATCTAGCATTTCTTCATCTGTGGCCCGTGGCTGCAAAGTCAATCAACTACATAAGTCATTTACTTATATTGAAAAGATGAGTTATATACCTTAAAAAATACAAAACTTATAGTGTGCTTTACATAGCATCAACAATCACCTTTTTGGTCATCATAGCAGCAAATGATCTTGATCCCAAGGAATGGCCATACGACAACTTTTTCTTATTCTTTCTACTAGCTTTTGACCGTTTCTATAACAAAAAAAATATAAACTTAAACTTTAAACTGAATTAATCACAATTCATTACAATTTTAAACTGAAATTAAATGGTGGTAAACATACCCTAAATGTTTTACTCTTAAATACATGATCAATCATGTACTTCCAATCATCCACCTTCACCCCCCTGTATGGTTCATTGTATGGATCAACCATAGCTTTTTTTTACTTGCGATAATGCTTACTCATCTTGCCTTTCCAATTTTTATACAAAAGATTAGCCCTCTTATTTGTCAAAGCAAGGACTACAGGTTTGTTCTCATCTGAATTCTCGTCAGTAGTGATGCAAAATTTGTCCTACCACAATGCCATATACATATATAAATGTAGTTGTGTTCATGGCAGTTGAAGACAGAGAGGTCAAAACAGTGCATCTATAACAGATTGGGGATCCCGCGATGGCGCGCTAATAGCACAGTGAGGTTTTTTCACAGGACGAAGGACCGGGAGATCGTGCGATAGACCTCGCCATTGCACGCTCTGACGGATTACCTGGCCTAGTGAAGAAAACAAAACTACAAATGTTTCATAAGAGACATCACAAGAACTCTCTCTCTCTCTTTTCTCACCATTGTGTCTAGGACAGGTTAAAGGGGTCAAAATTTAACACCCGTACATTAACATATAAAGCATATGACTCTCTTTTTGAATCTAATACATTAACATATGACTCTCTTTTTGAATTACATTTACTGCATATAATGCATGGACAATAACTTAATTAAGGTAGGCTATAACATTTGTTTGATCATCCCTAATCACAATTGTCCCATTTGAAATATGTTGGATCCAGGAAGTACTATACCAACTACATCCCAACAAACATAAACACAATACTATAGTCATCCAATACGTCATATCCACATGCACAATTTTAAACCGGTATTGGCAAACAACTTAAATATTAAATAATGGCGTGACCAAGTTTAATATGCAAATCCAATTCTCAAGGCAACACCATACCATGAGGAGGCCTGATAATCCAAATTGCCATTTAAACTATATTCATATAGTGGATCATGTTGGAACTAGAATTGAGAATATGATGGTAGGAGAAAGAAAAGGAATCAAGGCAGCAATAACTTTTCAGTCAACAATTGTGTCCAATTATTCCAATGGACATATCTTTCTAATGTATCCCTTCTTTTATTCTTTAAGAAATAATTTTAAAATACTAGAAAGTTTTGTATTGAAAAACTAAAGCAAATTTGTTTTGAAAATTTTTTAACAATTCACATGTCAAAAACTAATTTTTTTTTTTTAGGTAAATTAATGACACAAGAAGAAATCAATACCTTCCTTAAAATCAAATTTTTACCTGAATTGGTAGAAGTATTTCAAGAAGACCAAACTTCCATAATAACCTCAACGAAGCTTCTGCAAAACCATAACCACTACCCCACCCTGACACACCACCACAACCATTGGCCCCCACATCAACAATCACCTCTCCCAGCCACTACCCCACCCTCCACCCTCACCCAATAACATCAACCCCTCTCCAATATTCCCCAAAAAAATTTCAAAAGAAAATTTATCAACACAAAATTAAACACAAAATTCATCTCCAATATTAAAAAAAGAAGAAATTAAATGCAAAAAATAAAAAAATTTAACAAAAAATCTGAAAACCTAACCTTCCTTAGATTGGGTGCGAGTGGTCGATGGTGGAAGATGGTGGCACCAATGGGGGTGGGGGTCAAGCTGGAGGAAGATGTGCTTCGGTGGAGATGGAGGAAGATGTTGCATCGACAGAGGTGGAGGAAGACTCTCGTGGCATCAGCAGAGGTGGAGGCCGTGAGGAGGCTGCTGGGTGGGGTTTGAAAGGGTTAGGGCTTTAGCTTCGACAGGTGGAGGCAATGGACGATGGCAATATCTTATGGCTTCAGAGAGATCAAGTGAGAAAAAGAGAGAGAGAGAGAGAGAGAGAGAGAGAGAGAGAGAGAGAGAGAGAGAGAGCACAGAGAGATGGAGAGAGTACATAGAGAGATTGAAGAGTAGAGATGCAGAGAGCCGACTGACGCTAATTTTGGGAGAAACCTTTTGGAGGGAATGGGGTTTCACCTTTTCATCAGATGGAGGGAAAAATTGGAATATAAAAAAAAAAACCCACTCACATATCTGCTGCTAATATCCAATCCATCCAAAACCGATTCTCCTTTTTCATTTTAAAACAGATTTCCTTCATATCTGCAACTGATATCCGGAATTCTTGGCTGACTTTATTACCCGTCTTCCAGCTGGATTTAGGGCATCAAAACGACACAGTTTGGAGTTTGGCCCTTCGCAAAAGTTTTAGATCTCATTCTCAATTTGCCAACGCACCTGGGCTTGCTTTATTCTGACTTCTAGAACTCCAGATACAAGCTGAAAACCGAAACAGGGTCTGGGCTGCAGTAAACTTCTGGACAGATTTAGACTTCTCCGTTTCTGCTAAGGTTTGAACTTCAAAACTGCTGAACTGGGTTTTGGGATCTTCATAAAAGTTTTAGGCGCACATCTTAGCTTTCCAGCAAGCCAAAAAACACCTGAAACCAAGGTCTGTAGCTCCAGTAAGAACCCAAAAATCGAACAGTATTCGAAAACCCATGTTTGTTATTTGGTTTAATGAGTAATTGTAAAGAAAATTATTTAGCGAGGAGTCATGGTTTTTAGCATTAAAAGGGTACTTTTAGTGAGAAATTCAGTTCCCTCACTAATACTTTCCTTGCTAAATGTCAAATTTCTTGTAGTGATTGCACATTTAAAAAAAAAAATTTAGAACATTTACCTAAATATAAATTGTATTCCTTTTTAATTGTACATTTTTTTTTTAAATTGTACATTTTGATGCTTTAATACATTTTAATATTGTTTCAAATTCATTCTTCCCAACAAAATCGTGTCAATATTAGGTTAGATTATGTTAGATGAGATTAGATATGCCACATCGAGAGAGAATTTAGGAATTTAAAATCAATTGCCTAATAAATTAAAAATTCTGACCACATTTTATAGTATTCAAAGTTATTTTGTTTCAATGTGAATGGTTCAATACTGGTACCAACAAGACTTGTCGGATGGATGAACATGCCATAAGTATTGATGTCAAAAGTAGATGGTACAAGAATGATCCATTTGTGTTACCAAATCAAGTCCAGCAAGTTTTCTACATCAATGATACCAAGTATAAGACATTAATCAAGGAAGATTGGAAAGTTGTAGAACAATTCCAACATCAAGGAATATGGGATGTGCCAAAGAAAGATAATATAGATCAAACAGATGATCCCATTGATGTGTTCCAATAAGAAATGAGCACCGAGATTGCACCAATTATACTTGAAGATCCCATTACCAATAATTTGCTTAGGACTGATGTTGATCCAAAAATTATTAGCGATGAGGCAATTTTACAATCCAGGATTCAACAAGTAGAAGATGGTAAAGAAGAAGCATTTCGTCATGATCAAGAAGATGAACTACCAAAGAACCCAAATGATCAAGAAGAATTTGATCACTTTGATGTAAACCTTGCATATAACCGACATGATGTAACAGTGAATGCATGTGGAAGCCACAATGGATTCTGTGATCACCTATATTCAAGACGGTCACATACCTCCTCCACCACCTCCTCCTGCTTCTCAGTGATTTTGTGCTAAAAAGGAGGATATTAGCTTGGTAATTGTTTTTAAAGGTAGTAGCTTGGTTGTGTGGTGGTGATAGTGTGGTTGGTTGTTTTGATCTTTTTAGTTTTAGTTATGTTGTCGGACGGATTTGTTTTGGACAATTTGGTTTGGATGATATATATTATGGTTTAAAGGATGATTCATGTTTCTTTTGTGGTATATTTTGGGATTGTTAATATGTTATTGAACATGTTTGGATTTTGATGGATTGTCTTTACTTTACTAACCCGTTAAGTAAGGTGGATGTTTAAGGGGAAGAGAGTTTCAATATAAGGGGAGATAATTTATTATCTCACAAAATGGAGCAGGCCATCGCGGGATAATAGCGCGCTAATAGCACAGAGAGTTTAGTGGATGAAATCAATAACCGTGCCATCGCGGCCTAATAGCACGCTAATAGCATAGAGAGTTCAGTGCAGTTCACTGTGAGAGTGCGCTATCGCACGGTTGATCCCGTGATCATGCGCTACTGACAGTTTATGTAACTTGTGAATATGAGCCATCTTTTATTTTGTCTTTGCTGAAATTAAAAGCCATGTGGGCTTAATTCATCAAATTATAGTATACCAATTGAATGCATATGGGATATGTTTGCCTTAAGTTACTCCAAAGTTCCAAGTTACTTCATTTTATTCGACTTCTTATAGTTAGCATGAAACTAAATATATTTAAATTGGTGATTGGGATGAGATTACTTTCCATACGCATGCTATAAGAAGCCCAACCTTACCTGAAAACTTATTTATTTGCAGCTCAATCATTAATTAATGAGAAAGATGTATGGTTAATTGAGACTTGACATGTTTTACATTTCATTCATTGGGAGTATTCCCTTGTCTCTGTTTTCCCTCCCATCACTGCGGAAAATGTAGCTTTCCAATAACCAATTTCGTGATCAAGTTACTGGATTTTCAAATAAATCATTGCCTCCATTAGATATATTGGATTTGAGTAGTAACAAATTAGAAGGGCCTATTCCCACATCTTTCTTTGAAATTAAAAGGCTAAATATCCTCATACTTTCTTTCAACAACTTCAGTGGCACCATAGAGCTAGATGTGATCCTGAGGCTACAAAATCTTATAATAATCGAGCTTTCATACAACAGCTTGACAGTTAATGCCAGTGAAAGCAAGTCTAACTTATCTTCCTTTCCCCAACTCAGCACATTAAAAATGGCTTGTTGCAAGCTATAAAGATTTTCTGACCCACAGAACCAATCGAGAATGATTTATTTGGACAAAATAAATTTTCATCAAATTTTAGATTGCAACCAAACTTTAGTCGCAAATGTTAAACATTTGGCAACAACAAAAAACTTAGTCACCGAATGTTCAACTTTTGGCAACAACAAAAAACTTAGTCACACTTTTGGCAACAACAAAAAACTTAGTCACCGAATGTTCAACTTTTGGCAACAACAAAAAACTTAGTCACCTAACGTTCAACTTTTGGCAACAATACATCAAGTTAGTCTCCAAAAACTATAACTATTGGCCACTAAAAATCCATAGTCACTAAAATGTTAATAATGGTGACAAAATTATTATTTAGTTGCTAGACATGTAACTATTGGTAACTACCCACAATATGGTCACAACAACTAGTCGCAAAATGTGTTTTTTCTTGTAGTGTATATATATGTTTGTCAAATTCTGCAAAAGAGTTCAAAATGAAAAAGGTTTTGCTATATCTGCTATTAGAATAGATCATGTAGGAGAATTTGATTGCTCCCCATTCAAAATTTTCTGTGATAAAAATGGATTTTAACATAACTTCTCTGCCCCTAGAACTCCTCAACAAAATGGTGTTGTTGAAAGGAAAAACAAGAATTTAGAAGAAATGGCTAAAACCATGCTTCGTGAAAATGCATTACCTAAATATTTTTGGGTTGAGGCAGTGAATACTGCTTGCTATGTTCTAAACAAAATTCTTGTTAGAAGGCATTTGAAAAAGACTCCCTATAAGCTTTGGAAAGGAAGAAAGCCAAACATTCATATTTCCATGTTTTTTGCTGTAAATGTTTTGTTCTAAACAATAACAAAGAAAATCTAGAAAAATTTGATGCTAAGTCTGATGAAAGTGTTTTTCTTGGTTACTCTCTATATAGTAAAGCTTGTAGAGTGTTCAACAAAAAAAAAGCCTTAGTATTTAAAGAGTCTATCTATGTTACATTTGATGAAACTAACACTCTTACAAGCAGAAATGATGAAGCAGACAAAACAAACCCGAGTGCTAGCAATATCGATAAAGTGCAAACACTTGAAGTAACACTGCCAAGAAAAATCAAAAAAGCAAAAATTGAAAAAAATGAACCAAGTCCAACCATATCTCATCAACAAATGGAAGTAAATGAGGGGTTGCCAAGATAATGAAAATTTGTGCATAATCATTCTCAAGATTAAATTCTTAGTGATCCATCAAAAGGAGTAAGAATTAGAGCTTCCATCAGAAATCTATGTGCACACTCTGCCTTTTTATCACAAGTGGAGCCAAAGACCTTTCAAGAATCTGAAAGAGATGAATACTGGATTAATGCTATACAAGAAGAACTAAATCAGTTCGAAAAAAGAAAAATATGGAACCTTGTGCCCAGACTTAAAGGATATCCAATAGTAGGTACCAAATGGGTTTTCAGAAATAAAATGGATGAAGCTGGTACTGTCATTAGAAATAAAGCAAGCTTAGTTGCTCAAGGCTACAGTCAAGAGGAAGGTAGTGACTATGATGAAACCTTTGCACCTGTTGCTAGACTAGAAGCAATTAGAATGTTACTTGTATTTGTATGCTTTAAAAACTTCAAGTTTTATCGAATGGATGTCAAAAGTATTTTTCTAAATGGTGTTATAAGTGAAGAAGTTTATGTTGAACAACCACCAGATTTTGAAAATGATAAGTTTCCTAATCATGTTTTCAAACTGTCCAAAACTTTGTATGGTTTAAAATAAGCACCTAAAGCATAGTATGAAAGACTAAGCAGATTTTTCTTAAAAATGGGTTTTTTAAGAAGTAAGATTGACACCACTCTGTTTATCAGAAATTATACAAATATATGTGGATGATATTATCTTTGGATTTACTAAAGAAAATTTGTGCAAGGATTTTGCTAAGAATATGCAGGAAAAATTTGAAATGAGCATGATGAGAGAGCTAACATTCTTTCTTGGACTTCAAATTAAGCAATCCAAAGATGGAATATTCATAAATCAGTCCAAGTACATCAAGGATCTGCTAAAAAGATTTAATTTTGAAGATCTAAATCAAATTGGGACACCTATGAATATATCAACCAAAATGAAGGCGGATGATGCAGGTAAATCTGTTGATACAAAATTGTTTAGAAGCATGATAGAATCTCTACTATACTTAACTCCAAGTAGACTTGATATCATGTTTAATGTGTGTATGTGTACTAGATTTTAAGCTAATCCTAAAGAGTCACACCTCACTGCTGTAAAAAGAATTTTTAGATACCTAAAACAGACCTGCAATCTTGTTATATGGTACCCAAGTGGTACATCATTTGAACTTGTTGGATATACTGATGCTGATTATGCTAGAAGTAAAACTGATCGAAAAAACACTAGTAGTGCATGTCGATTTCTTGGAAACATGATTGTGTCATGGTCTAGCAAGAAAATAAATTCAGTGGCAGTCTTAACTACAAAGGCTGAGTACATAGTTGTTGGCAACTGCTGTACTCAGGTATTGTGAATTTCATCAACTTAAAGATTATGGACTTAGCTTTGACCATATCTCTATTAGGTGTGACAACACCAGCGTAATAAATCTGACCAAAAACCCTATTCAATACTCTAGAACCAAACACATTGAGATTAGACACCATTTCATTAGAGACCATACACAGAAAGGTGATGTCAATCTAGAGTTTGTCAACACTGACTATCAGTTGGTTGATGTTTTCACCAAACCTCTAAATGAAGACAGATTTTGTATGATTCAAAAAGAACTTGGTATGTGTAATCCTACTTGATAAATGTTGTTTGCTAGAATGTATTTCTCTTGAATATTAATTCCATGAATCATTTTACTTTGAGTGATGTCAATCATCAAGAGTGCTAGCAATAATAACTAAACTTAGTTTTTGAAAATAAAAAGTACCGTCAATATTAACTAGTGCCTGCAATCGCTGAATTTGTGTTGAAGTTTCTGTATAATCACTACACATTGGTAGCACCTGTCAAGAGTGCCAGCACCACTACATATTTAAGTATGTCTTATTTCAGTGTATAAATACTTGAAGCCCCAAATTGTCGACCCAATCCAACATTTCAGCCTCTCCAATTTCGAAAATAATCGTTCCTTCTATTTTTCCAATCCTCAAAACCACATTCCTATACTTCAATCCAGACCTCAATCCGACCAAAACCTCTCAAGATATGTCTATAGCAATAGAAATCAAACGAATGGCAGCAATTTCTCAAAATCCGAGCATTGAACAAGCAATAACTGATCCACTTTCCATTGATCAAGGGAAGAAATGAAAAACCAGACAAGAAAAAGGGGAATCAAGCATAATAGGAGAAAAATCGAAGAAAGGAAGAAAGTATGAAAAAGGAAAGGGAGTGGTAGAAGAAGAACCAGACTCTGATGTTCTAAAAAACGACCCCTATTTCAATCGAGTATCACTGAAAGAAAGGTACAAAACTTCCTTCTATACTAGAAAAGTTATCAAAGGCAGATTTCTATATTTCAACTTCTTTAAGGGGATGGGAATCAATTTTAAAGAGAAATTTTCCTATATGGGTTGGCTAGAAATGGCAAGTTTGAAAGAAAAATTATACCAAAAAATTATGAGGCATTTTTATGCCAATCTTAGGCCCTCCAAGAAAAACCCCAATAGATTGACAAGCTTTGTGAGGGGGGTAAAGATAAAAATTAGTGGAAAGATTCTGGAGCAAATTTTTGGTCTACCTAGGGCAGGCATTGAGAACAGACTTGAAAACCTTAGAGACATATTCTCTGTGATTTTGGAAAAAGTGGTACGAAGCAAGAAAAATGAGTCCATAACCTCTGATGAGCTTTCCTTAGAGCTCAAACTAGTTCACCACTTCCTTAATCATTGCCTAGCTCCAAGGAGTGGTAGGTTTGACTATGTGTTTGAAATAGAACTGTTTTTGTTATGGTGTTATGCCTGCAAGGACAAGAAATCTCACATGACCACCATCCTCATAGATAAAATGATGGCAACTTCTACTCAAAAAACTAGTGGCCTATCCTATGGTATGGCACTTACCAAAATTTTCAAATATTTTGGAGTTGAGCTCTTTGGAGAAAAAGGAGAAGCAGTCAAGGAAAGATAAGATGGGATCAATGAGTCGACCCTGAAGAGTATGAGGTACGAGAAAATTGCAGAAACAAATTAATGGGTTAGGAAAAATGATGGCTAGTCTACTGTTGCCTCATTCTCACAGGTAGAACCAGAGGAATCTAATGACACTGATTTTAAAACCAAGATGGTTGAGATATTGCATTAGTTTGATTCCAAGTCTGGTCATTATTTGACTGTGGTTGAGATCATGGGGACAAAATTGGACCAACTATCTAAGGAAGTGAAAACCCTCAAGCTGGAGATAAAGGGGGCTATTCTAAAAGCCATGAATAAAGGAAATCCCTCTGCCTCTAACAAGGCAGATCCTGAATCTAAAGAAGAGGATTCTGAAGAAGAAAATTCTGCCAAAAAAAGAGCTCAGTGAGGAAGAACTAGAAACAGGAAAGGGAAAGAAAGTTGCAAAACCAGAACTAGAGATGGAGAAAGAATCTAAAGAAGCAGTTGCTTAGCAGCCCGTAGAGAGTGAGACAAACAAGCAAGTGCCAGCAATTGAGATTTTTGAAGCCACAAATAAAGGAAAAGCACCTGCTACAAGTGCTAACCTATTTGAACCTCATCCCTCCTTTTCTCCTCCTTCGAAACCTAAATATAAACAAAAAGCCCATAAGAAAGCAGTCTTCCCTCCTATCACCAAAGATTATAGCCTTAGAGACTGACCTAGAAAGGGTGGCTCTAACACGTCGATGATCCTGTCATTGTGTGACTTTGTCTTGCATTTCAATTATTATGTTATATAGCTAAAACTTTCAGTTGTTTGTTTTTGTTTTATCTATGCTTTGTTATGGATATTGCTGGCAATGGACCAGCTTGTAAGACAGTTCAATTATGGTTCAATGCACTTTCTATATTTCTGTCCATACTACCTAAGTGATCACTGATGGGTTGCTTGATAATCAATTGTTCACCACTTGGTTTATTGTTTGATTGCTCATTGAAGAGTTATTCACCACTTGCTAAATTGATGCTTGTTTGATTGCTACACTGTAAATAGTTTCAATTTTATTTTTATATTTTTTACTATTATACTTGTCATCATAAATTCTTTTTGAATACTTGACAAAAAGGGGGAGAACTGAACTGACTTGTAGAATGATTGATTGTTGAATAAGAAAAAATTCTCTATTAAAGGGGAGAATAATGTTTTCGATTTATCATAATTTTTTATATTTAGAGAAGGTTTTGTCATCATCAAAAAGGGAGAAATTGTTCACCCAATGGTTGATCTCCATAACTGATAGATGATTTTGATGATAATAAAACCTAGTCATTATGAACTAATGTGTTTAACTTGAGTGTGCAGATTGGTATGACAAAACCTATTCAGATTTATGGCATAAATTGTGGAGTACCATAGAAGATATTGTCAACACCTCATAAAAGTGTTGACACTATTAATACATATGTGAAGTCTGTGACAAAAATAATATTTGCAGCACCTTAATCAAAGTGATGACATCTGCAAAAGAAGGATTTTGGCTTGGATATATATGTGATTAATAACATCCATGGCCAGTGAAGACCCTTCATCCCCATGTTCATATCAATTCATTAAAAGCATCATGAAGCTTGAGAAAGTTGTCCTTAAAGCATTATCGAGAAAGCTCATAAGAGGAGTATATCAAAGATTGCTAACAACGTAGAAGATTGGTGGCACCCGATAGTCTGACAGAGTGAAAGTTTTCACTAGCACAAGTAGTTTGTTGACTTCTAAACAGTTTGATGAACAAAGGGCTACTAAAGGATAAAAATGCTGAAGAAGTTTATAAAGCTATCAAGAAGACAAATAGAGTTCAAACATATTCACACCATTGAAAACTGATTGAAAAAAGTAATAAAAGACGGTATGTGGATAGCAACAGCAACTACAGTAAAGAACCAGATTGCTGACACTAACCAAGATTGTTGAAGAGCAAAACAACAAAAGAAGTAGGGAGACAGATTGGCAGTACAAAATAAAGATTGCTAACAATCTTGTAGAAGAACAAATGGTAAAAGAAGCAAAAATATAGAGTGGCAACAGGAGATAAAGATTACTGACAATCTCGGTAAATAGCCACAGTAAGAAAGAAAGAAGCCAGATTGGCAGCACCAATAGAAGATTGCTGACAATCTTGGTAGGCGACGGGAATTCGCTCCAATGGTCAAATTTTTGAATTTGTCTTAGCCACCCACACATTTAATGCATCTCCAATGGCTCTAACGGCTATTTCTTGTGAGAGACTATAAATATATGAGTTCAAACTCATTTATGGGCAAGAGACAAGGAATTTAAAGTGCAAAAATCCAAAAGCCCTAAATATTCCTCACTATTCTGCAACTGCCATTAACCGAGAGGAACTATTGAGTTGTAACTGTCATTATCTTCACTTCTAAGAGTGATACTCATTATATTGTAACTTCATTACTTTCAAAAAGGTTGTTGTAAACCTTGAGAGTTTGAGTTTAGCTTGGGTAACACACTTGTAAAATCAAGAGCTTGGATTGAAGCTTCTTGGTGGTAAGGATTTGGTGTAAATTCTTGAATGTAATAGTGAGCTGGGCATTTGAAGAAACTAGCAGCTGTGTAAGCAGAAGATTACATAGTGAAATACCTTCGAGGGGATCGAGGAAGAGAGGACGTAGGCAAGGATTGAGTTGAACCTCTGTAAATCTCTTGTTCTCTACTTAGTGCTAAATGTGTGTATGCTAACTGCTGAATGTTTGTGCATGTTACAATCTTAAGTTGTATCAGCATTACTTATTGTTTTTCACCATCTAAGTAGAAATTTATTTTTGTTTCTACTCAAGTTCCACGATAATTTTGAAAGAACGCAATTCATTCCTCCCCCCCCCCCCTCTCCTGGGTCATTATTTGAGCTAACAGCATCCATCAGAGCAGTTTTAGTTTTTAGTAGCAAATCATGACTTAGAATTAGAACAGCTTGATGTGAAGACAGCTTTTCTCCATAGAAACTTGAAGGAGGATATTTGTATGGTGCAATTTGAAGGGTTCAAGCAATTAGAAAGAGAACATCTTGTTTGCAAATTGAAGAAGTCACTCTACTAGCAGTCTCCAGCCAATGGTACAAGAGGTTCGATGCTTACATGATTTAGATTGGCTGCACACGTTGTGAGTATGATTGTTGTGTTTATGTTAAGAGTTTTAAGGATGGTTTGCATATTTTTCTACATTTTTGTGTGGATGATATGTTGATTGCTGCAAAAAGTATAGTTGAGGTTGACAAGTTAAAGTCCCTATTGAGCAAGGAGTTTGACTTGAAAGATTTGGGTGTTGCTAAAAAGATACTTAGCATGGAGATTCGCAGAGACAGGGGTGCAAAAAAACTATGGGTATCTCAGAAAAGCTATATTAGCAATATGCTTGGAAAGTTTACCATACTTGATGCAAAACCAGTGAGCACACCATTGGCGAGTCATTATAAGCTATCAACCAGTCAATATCCAAAGACAAAAGAAAGTTGAAGACATGTCAAAGATACTTGACGCCAGTGCAATGGGTCATTTGATGTACGCAATGGTATGTACTAGACCAGACTTGGCATATGTAGTGAGTACAGTTAGCAAGTACAGGGCGAATCCTGGTAAAGAGCATGGGATATGCTAATGCAAACTATATGGGGACGTAGATGACTAGAGGTCTATGACAGGTTATGTGTTTACACTTGCAAGTGGGCCTATTTGTTGGAAATATACATTACAGTCCCTTATAGCATTGTCTATGACAGAGTCTAAGTACATGACAGTGACAAAGGCAACCAAGAAAGCACTATGCGTGAAGAGGTTAGTCAAAGAACTTTGGTTACAACAAGATGGCATTTAGTTGAGTTGTGACAATCAAAATGCTACTTATTTAGCAAAGTATCAAGTGTATCACGCCAGAACCAAAAATATTGATGTAAGGTTTCACAAGAACAAAGAGTTGATTGGTAATGGTGACCTGAAGCTTGAGAAAGTTCACACTTTAAAGAATGCTGTAGATATGTTGACGAAGACCATCACAACTGACAAGTTCAAGCATTGCTTCAATTTGCTTAGTGTTCTCAGTACACAATTGATGGCTAGGGCGCGAAGGACGCATAGGTGGGGATTTGTGTGATAGGTGGTGCTATTGGGGGTGGTGATAGGTTTTAATGAGCTGCACAGGTGGGTGTTGAATAAGAAGAAGGTGGCAGCAAGTGGTGGCTAAAGAGGGTAGAAAGAGAAGAGACAAAAAGGAATGGAGTTGTGGTTACTAACTTACTGGTTCGAAAATGGGAAGAAGAAGAAGAGAGGAAAAAGGGTGGGTCAGGTGAGGAAGGAACCAAAAAAAATGCAAAAAAATCTTTTTAGAGTAGAAATGTCATTCTAATTTATAAAAAAAAAAAATCATTTTACAACAAAAAATTAATTTAAACTCACACACCGTTAAACAGGATGGAAAAACTAACGATTGCACTTTACTCTAAACTATAGGTGGGCTATGTGTTCACTTTTGAAACACAAGGGTGTTATGTGTTTTCGGGTCATACGCTAATGAGGTAAAGTGTATTTTTAAAAACTATCCTAGTTCACATCTCATATTAATAAAAAAATAATTATCTCTTTGTTTATTTATTTTCAAAGAGATAGATATTATTTTGACACTTGGCAGCATGTGATTTAACCATCAAGAAATTTGATATGAAACCTTTTAGGCACGGGACAATATTTATTTTGCTAATAATTGTATCATATTTTTAGGCCTTTGTAATACATACCAATTTGTAATTGGCTCAAATTTTGCATTCCTATAGTAAGAAAATGCAATAAGAAAGGGAATTATATATGTGCATCATTTTCCTTTGTTGAAATTATTTCCACCCAAATACCCAAACAAGTTGACAATACCATGATCTGAAAATGAAACCATAGATTAGGCTACAACACAATTTAACTTAGCATCGAATAATCGCAAATTTTCAAGCAAAAATTAATTGAATGGAGTTGTAATGAAAAGCTAAGTGATTTAGTATAACCATCCAGTACTCATGCAAAACCAACACCTCTTTTGTCTCGGCCATTTACCAATATAAAAACAGAAAGCCTTTTTTTTTATTATCTTAGCCAATAGATTAAATAACTGAAGTAGAAAGATATCCCCATTTAAATGGTAGAACTTCCTGCTACTAAATCACCATACATGAATATACTGTTACAGGCTAAATTGTGCCAACATCCAGCAGCATATTATGCAAGCTTTCTGCACTTGGCCTTTCATCCGGCGACTCAGTAACACAACCCAAAGCAATTCTAAGCACTGAAAGCATTTGATCGCGAACAGCAGTTGATGTTTCAATTAGTCTACGTTCAAGGATTTCTTCCCACTTGTCTTGATGGATCGTCCGAGTCACTACCCATTCAGCTAACGCAGTCCCTTCACTTATGGCAGGCTTGCCTGTTATTAATTCCAGCATGATGATTCCGAAACTGTATACATTCCCAGATGGATTCACCCTCATTGTGTATGCATATTCTGCAAATAATGTATTAGGAAGCAGTTAGTAATAATTACAAATTAATAATGGAGAAAGTATATGTGACACTTATCGGCAGAGGCCCATAATCACAGTTCTTGAGAATAGTTCGTGCAGCAGCTTTGAATGTATGACCTGGTGCAACAAGAAAATAACGGTCCACTCTGTGTATTTCAACTGTGACTTCTCCGCAAGCATGCACTTGCAATGTAGAAGTTTCAGGAACAGCTCTTGATCGTCCCAAAACCGAATAGAAATCCATACAATTTGACCCATAACATAAGAGCAACAATGGAATTAAAGACAGTTAAAGAGCACTTCACCTGGAGGGAGGTACCCAACCGAACCAGCAATCACTGAGATGGTCCCAACGTCTTCTGAAGGATTGATCACCTTGCCAAGCTCAAAATCCCCAATCAAAGGCTCGGAAAGCGATTTCATTAGGATAGTTTTTGTTGAAAGATGGAGGAGGATAATGGGGTCAGTGGAGGTGGAGCACCCATGCAGGAAAGCCAGACCTCTAGCAACTCCAACAGCTATACTGTAACGATCTTCCCAATTCAGAAAATTTTCTTGGGTTGTATGAAGAAGGTTGAAAAGGGTTCCATATTGAGGATTTTCATAGAAAACATAAGCACTACGAGGCGTTAGATTATAAGCCAGAGGGATCATGATGTTTGAATTGCCTAGCTTTCCTAAATCTATTAGCTCCTCAACAAACCTCTTTGGGGTTCGCAGTTGGAATGCCTTATTGCTCCAATCTAGCTTCTTGATGCAATAGCTCATCCCACAAGGCATCACAGCCCTGTAGTAGGTGCAGAACTCATTCCTCAGCTGGATGTTGGCAGGTTTGCAAACTGCCTCCATGGCTTTGGAGAAGTCAATCTTGGATTTATGGATGCTATTATCAGTTATCCAATGACCTTTGACTTTGTAAAAGTGGCTTGAGATCAGTTGTAACAAAACCATCGTCATGACGCCGAGAGCGATGCCGCCTGAAACGGCAAGAACTACGACTCCCACAGAGACTTGTCTTCTCTTCTTCTGTGATGCTGAGGGAGGCTCGGACGCTGTATTGTTTCCGAGGTCATTGTTCCCACTTACATCAACAGTAACGAATGTTGAAAACTTGGGAATCACTCCTGAAAGTAAATTGTTGGAAAGCACCAATTGTGTCAAGGCTTTCATTTCAGCCAGAAAATCTGGGATCTTACCTGAAAATCTGTTGTTGGACAGATCCAATACTTCTAATCCAACCAATTTTGAAAGGATCTCCGGAATTGGTCCTTCAAAGTGGTTACTGCTTAAATTTAGAGCTATCTGCAAATTCTGTGGCACGAACTGAATCTTCCCGCTAAGCTGATTCTTCCCAAGTTGGAGTTCTAGTAGAGAATTTAAGTTGCTAATCGAAACAGGAATTGAGCCGTTGAGATTGTTGCCTCGCAAGTCCAAGTTAGTGAGAATCTGCAAACTTGAAATTGAAGAAGGTATTGGACCGTTCAGTGAATTCCAACTGATATTCAGTTTCCGCAAGCCTTTTAATTGGGTAATTTGAATTGGGATTTCCCCAACCAAATTGTTGACTTGAAGCTTCAATTCCTGAAGATAGCTAAGATTACCCAAGTGTATCGGCAGAACACCAGTGAGGTTGTTATTAGCAAGATTCAAAAGCTGTAGACTCGAGCACAAACCCAATTTAGTAGGTATTGATCCAGTCAAACTATTGTTCTCCAGCTCCAAATAGATCAATTTCTGAAGGCTTCCAAAAGATGAAGATGGTATTGCCCCATTCAAACGATTGTTTCCTAATCTCAACCTCACCAAGCTTGAAGACATATTTGCAGGTATGGAACCCCCTAATAAATTTTCAGATAAATCCAAAGTCTGCAAATTTGAGTGGGATAAAAGGTCTGCAGGAATCGACCCGTTTAACATATTAAAACTAAGGTCCAAATTCCTGAGATACTTAGTAATCCCACCTGGAATAATACCAGTAAAATTGTTCTGATTGGCCGCGAATCGCGATAGAGTTTGGATACTTGAACGGAATTGCGGAATTCCACCACTCAAATGATTGGAAGACAGAACCAATATTTGCAACTTGGGAAGCTCACCAAATCTATCAGGGATAGACCCAGAAAGCTGATTTACACTAAGATCAATCACAACCAAATTCGAATAATTTGCAATTTCTTCGGGGATTTTACCTTCAAAGGAATTGGTAGAGAGCGCAAGCTCCTCCAAAATCAAGGATTTTCCAAGCTGAGTAGGAACAGACCCATTAAACTGGTTGTAGCTAAGGTTCAAGCTTTTGAGGCCCGACAACCCTTGAAGCTGTAAATCAACCCCTCCACTCAATGAATTATAGGACAAGTCCATGGACTCCAACATGCTAAAAGCATCAAAAGTAGGCAAAGGACCAGACAATTTGTTCCTACTAAAATTCAACAGTTTCAACCCCCTAATCTTTCCACAACCAGTCATGAACCCATCCGGGATTGAGGTCAAATGATTGTTGGAGAGATCAACGGCCTCTAAGGTGTCAATCTGGCATAGAACAGCAAGAACAACCGAGGTCGAGATAGAGAAAAAAGGGAGAGAGATGCCGGTGATGGAGGAGTTATTGGGACTGCAGGTAACTCCCTTCCATGAACATGGATTTGGGTCTTTGGTGGAATTCCATGGAAAAGGAGAAGACGGAGCTGTGTTCTTATTGAGAATCTCATAGAGATTGTTCATGGTGGTTGTTTGGTTTGAAGGCAGTTGAGAGACCACCAACCGCAAGAAGAGGGAGAAGAAGAACAAGAGGACAGAAGTGAGGGGTACATACCTTCCCATTTGGGCTTGCGCTGTAGAGTATCCAACACCAGCGGTGATCTTATTTTAAATAGCAGTCAGGTGGGTAAGGACAGAGGAGGGAGGCAGAGAGGAACGAAAAACTATTCTAGAGCATTGAATAATCACTCGAGAGTAACTGAGGAAAATTAACAATAGGGCAGAGAGAGAATGTGAGGCTTTTACAGAGAGAAGACTGTTGGGGGGCGTGTCATTCGGGGTGAGTTGACGGGGGTTATTGCTGCCAAAGACCTGACTGACAAAAGCGCTGGTGTGTGGATTTCTTTTCTTGACTTTGACATATA